>CM063106.1:31676098-32276098 GCA_031841125.1 Acanthococcus lagerstroemiae | reverse complement strand
ACGAGAAAAAAATATAGAGTGAATATTTATTATGGAAGTTCAGCGCGCTCTGCATTGATAGGGCGTTAGTATTGAATGATCTGGTAATAGATAAAAAATGGCGTGTGTCTAGACTCGGGACCAGGGTTGTCAATGTAAAGTTTTAGTTTGTAAAGTCACAATTCTTTACACTAGTCACAATCTTTACATGTGTAAAGTATTAGTGTAAAGAATGTAAAGAATGCAAAGATTGTAGAGAATGTAAAAAATAGTAAAGAATTAATTTTTTAATTATAATGTATGATTGTTATAATACTTTTGGGTATGTGTAGATAAAAAAGAAATATACAGTACAAAAAATAACGCCTCAAATATATCTTTTCTTATTCTTTATAATTTGTATCAAGTTGAAATATAATGAACATGAAAAATTAATATTTGATAATTCACACTCATATCTTACATTTTCCCCCCATTAAGTATTATTTGTTGCAAAAAATTATTAAATTTATTTTTAAGAACAGTAGGCATAAAATTTAAGAAGAAAAAAAACAACAACTTTGAATTGCATTTATATATTTAAAAAGTATCGCATCGATATGTATCTTTCATTCTCAATGTGTGATACACAAAGTACAAACAGTAGTTCTTTGAAACAGGAACTGAATTGAAAATTTGAAAATTCGGTTTCTCTTTGGTGATGCTCTAGAAAGTGATACTGATATTTTTGTAAATTTGTTACTCTTTAGTCGTTGTGATGCTACACTTGTAAATGTTCGGCGACATATATTACATTCTGCCATCCACTTTGTTTTACTCCCTTCATTTACACTTATTGGGGTAAAGTCCAATTCAGCATAAATAGAAGTTTTCGAACTGCTTTACTCATTCTAATACAGTACTTCAATGCGTTAAACAACTTATGAGTATTTGAGAAACTTATTTTCCTAAACCCTCTGAGATCTGATGATTATCTTATTTACCTACAATCTATATTTCTTTGAATATTTAATTTTTTGACTACAGTAAGAGGTCAATTAACTGGACGCCAACCAACTGGAACGCCGGAAAAAAAAGAAGAAGATAATCAGGGCCCTGAGCCCCGATTTTTAGGCAAAACCTCTTCTTTTATTTCTTTCCAGTCTAGCTTATTCAGTCTATTAAGGTTTCCTGGATAAATCAGGAAATTCTGAAACCAATGAGCTAATTTTTTGGGCTATTTTCCTTCAAAATGTGTTTTCCTCTATAAAATAAGCACATGTTTCGGTTATTCGGAAAACCTCTGGCCGCAATTCGTCTGGATAGTAGGCGTTTTACTGTATTCTTTACAATTCTTTACATTCTTTACTGTAAAGAATTAAAATCATGTAAAGTTGACAACCCTGCTCGGGACTCGGATCAGTGGGCGCGTTTTCCAGTGACGTCACGAAGTGAATTACTGCATGGTTATACTGTTAGCAGAAATACCCACCTTGGTTCCAACGAACGTATCGATTCCCGTAAGAAAAACACACGAAACAAAGATCAGTACATGGGCGTAGCCGGCGTGGGGCAATTGTTCCCCCCCCCCTTGGATTTTGAAAAAAATTATGTTCCAGTGCTCACAAGATTATCTTCAATTTTTAAAGCCAACTGAAAATAAAATTCGCAGTAAAAAGGATGTGCTTAGAGGCCTAGACGCTAGACAATGAAAATGTGTGACTGGCACTACACTAATAGCAAAGTAGCGACTTGCACCTGCACAAATTCTACCTTTTTGCCCCCTCTTGGAAAGAGTTCTAGCTACGCCCATGGATCAGTATGTTACTACCTGAGAATAAGAAATTTGTTAGAAATCAGACGTTTATTAGAAAATGCTCAGAAAATTCTGGATTAAAAATATGTACCTTTGGTTTCTAACAAATTTCTTATTCACAGGTAGTAGGTAACATATTGATCTTCGCTCCGTGTGTTTTACTTACGGGAGTAGATACGTTCGTTGGAACCAAGATGGGTATTTTTGTCAACTGTAAACTCTGTGACGTCACAAGAAGAGTGAAAGGGCATTTGTGACGTTAAAGAAAACGAGCTCGTTATGTTGTAGTCACGGACGATAACTACTATTGGGATGTGAAATTAAGGTTTCAAGTACTGGCAGCCCTTTTTAATATTTGAGTGATCACGTGTGATTTACCATAAGCGGGTAGCCAATTTCAAGTATTATTAAGTCGATTAGAAATTCACTTTCGAAGAAAATTTGTCCTAAATTCAGCTGTATCGTCACCAAAAATTTGAATTATAATCAGTTCTACTGGTAGAATAATTTCTACTCGTTTTTTTACCCTCTTGCAGACTGCAGTTTTCCTATTTGCAAGAACACGTGATCACGCATTTATTTTCACTCGCACGGGTTATTTTGCAGCGCACTCTAGTGCAGGTTTATATCCCAATACAACTAAATCTGGAAATTTCACTGTCGCTAATGTGGAGGCCTTGAATTAGCGGGTTGCGATGGTGATAGCTCTGCCTTCCATGTAGATTGCATATTGTATTTACCGTTGATTTACATTGATATCGTGTCGCATTCTGTTTTTAAATTTAATTTTTTTGTGGAAATTTGTATATTCTCTGTACAGTATGACATTTTCTGAATTAGGTTGGAATTCTGGTGATTCTTAAAAAAATTCCAAGCTTTGCGCCATGGAAGTTGAAAAGTAGGGTACAGTGTTGTACTCTCAAAATATTCCCTTATTCCCCCTGTTGGAAAATCAGGCGCAGAATGTTAGTTCCACAATATAGGTTTCGGTTTATCTGAAAATTAATCAAAAGGGGGTGGTGGAGGAGGGCCAAAAAATGGAACCCCCAGTGAGGCGCCAAGCGCCGAGTTTGCCCCCCCCCCCTCCACTTCCTTTTTATATCACTCATGATAGTCATGAGAAAATGTCATTAAAAGTCACGATATTTGGTTTCCCAAATCCAGTAGACACCCTGCGATTTTTCAACTATTTTTTTTTTTATTGTAAAAATATCCGAAGGGTGTACCTCAACTCGCTTCACGCGCTAGGCGATCTCGCGCGTGATTTTATGCGTAGTGACTTGAATTTTGGATATGTTGTACAAAAATGTTTGAACTTTAAGATGCCGGCTTATTTTTGTCGCTAATATTATTAGTTCTCGAGTTATCGCATTAGTCTCGGTATAGTTTTTGGACAATCTTTGTACCTTTTTTGACTGGGCATAGGATGTACAGAAATTTGTTGCGCCCTAATCAGTGACCACTGTATATTATATACGTACATAACCAAGGCAGTAGGTATTCAGTCCATTCATTCAAGATTCAACAATATGAATTATAGTATAATTATACTTACTCTAAATTATCGTGCGGTTCCAACAAAATATTAATTTGCAGTCTTATAAACAATTCTAGAGGTAAGCCGGAATCCTGAAACAGAATAAATCGAAGATATCAATGAATAACTTTATAGAAGCACGTATTATCATACGCGCATAGCACTATAATTGCTAATTTAGGATAGGAACAGAACTAGTCCAACAACTAAACATTTACTATGCAGCACCATGTAATTAGGTGTAATATGAAAGTAATAATTGAACATATTGCTCTATTAGAACAGTGTGGCTGTATAGATACCTATGTCATAATATACTGGAAGAACATGATTACGTCAAAAGTTTTGCGTCTCACATTTTTCTCGATGGTATAGCACGAAACCAACCAATTTTTAAACATCGCGGTTACATAGGTATCATTTTCCATATTATTATACTTCCGTTTGGAATCAAATAGATCACTGCAGTGTAGCAATTTTACATGAGTTATACCTATTGGTTGTGTAACATAATACAGGTTCCTATTTTCAATCTCTCTCATCTGCTGTGGCTTCTTACTGGGCAACCGCACCCACCACCATGCCCAAATTTCTTATTATTGATGAAGGCTAAGCAGAATGTACGTCGCCACTCGCTAGTCGTCAATGAGAACAAGTTTTTAATCTAATTAGGTACAATTGATCTGAAAACAACGAAGAGCGAAGTTGATAGAATTTCTCCTTTCAACGTCCCCCACGCGCTTCTGTCGCTGAACTTTGTCACTAATTTCAGTCACGCTTGTCATCTTTTCTGCACGCTAATTAAATCAACCCACTACGAAAATTCATAGCTATATTTACCATCATCCTCTGATATCGAACTTGTAGACACAATATTAATATGTACAATTTGACTAGGGCTAACAAAGTATAATCATTATACGTACCTTCTGAAGAGTTATTAAGAATTTATGTTTCTCTGGATCAGGATGCAAGCCTTCAACAGAGTTGAGGTAGTAACTGTCAGCACCGTAGAAATGTGGGTATGAAATGAATGCGGGGGCGATTAAACAGCGAGTAGCATTTCTTACGCCGGACTTGATTTGGCATTTACTATTCGGACAGTAACAACTATAGTCCTTAAACTGGGTTCCGTTATCGAAGACATCCGCCATTCCTTCGAATGTAACCCCGTCAACGTTATTTACGGTTTTCGGACCCATATTCCGCAAGCGAAAATTACTGCAATCAAATGTCGAAAATAAACAGATGATGTTAAATTTGTATCGCAAAAATAGAGGTATTCTACACGAGGAGCTTCTGAGTGAAAAAGTTATTTGAGAAATGTTTGTATTGTAAATGATTGTAAACAAGAATGAATATAATCTATTACACAGCCGCAGGAGTTGGATTATATCAACCCGACTTAATTATAATTGGGATATTTTTCGGAGCAAATGTATCTAGGATGTAGCATGGAGAAATGTTGAAATATATAGGTGCACAAAGAGGTAATAAAGTACCAATTATGGCTCACTTTCTTTCAATTTCGAAATGGGGGGAGTTGAATTATGATTTGAAGAGTACAGGGAAAGAACGGGCTATCTGCATTTTCCCTCGAAATTGAGTTGGGTAGGGTTCCATATGTATTTTTTGGACGCCGAACACGGCCATGAGGTCAAAATGGCGAAGGAACGGGTCTAAAGGCTTCAAAACCGCCGGTGAATGTTTCGTATATACAGCGAAAGAACACGTTTATATTGGAGCGGTACAGCAAAAGAACGGGCTAACATCGAGCCGTCGCTCTCCCCACCCTACTCGATTCATATTTGAATCATTTGAAGCAGTTTTGTGAAGAAAAAGCCCGAAATTACTACGAACGGCTGCCCCATAAATGATTAACGCTGATAGCCCGTATTTTCGCTGTTTGTTGGGACTATTGACAGTTTGTACCGTTATAACTTTATTAAAAATTAATCTGGAGGTATTTTGACTTTTTTACCACTTGCACCAGTGTAACACCTTAAGTATTTTAGAATTTCAGATTTTTTAATGACAGACTATTGATTATATAGAGTTTTTCGCATTCAAATTCATTTTTCTGAAAACTAGAAAACATGCAGATAGCTCATCGTTCTTTCCCTGTACTCTTCATTTGTAATGAAGGTTCATACTTCACTATAACATACTGTGAGAACACGTCAAATTATTTAACCCTTGTGGAATACTGAATTCTTTTGTAACGCACTTTTTTCTCTAATTTTAAAAAGTACAGGTACCAAATCCTCCCCCTCCAGGACCTCGATCATATACCAGGAACCCTTTCCTAGGGGTAGGCTACCCCTCCTCAGCCACAGACGAGAGGGAGGAGGTGGTAGGGACGAAGGCCGGGATTTAGATATCAGGCTCCTTGGAGTTTTTTTCCAGGAGGGGGGAGGAGGAGTTTTGGTTTTTAATATGTAGAGAGATAATAATAATAATGATGATGATAAAATGGAAAAGAGTACGGGATTTTAGATTTGAATTTTGTTTTAAATTCATTTCTCTCGTTGTAATTCACTTAATAAGTAATTATCCAGCATTTGGCTGTGCTACTAGAAATAGTTTTTCGTGTAACACTAGAGGCTATAGGGGGAAGAGCTCTTTTCTAATTTACTCTCAACCCGAGCCCTGGAATCTGCCCTTTCGAGCATTACTTCAGAGACGTCGGGAAGGCTGTTTAGGGCTGTCTTAGCCCTCTTCTCATCTAGTCGGAAAATCGGCCTAGGTCGAAATGTAGCGAGTTGCTACGTGGGCTCGAACCCGGGACTTCCGGATTCCGGGACCAGCGCGCTATCCCCACTCGACCAACCAGACCCCAGGGGGCTATACCACTGACGTAAATTAAAAACATCTAAAATGTATTCTGGTTGTACTTGTTATTTAATAATAATCAAATAAAGAAAAATTAACTCATTGATTAGTAAGTGATTAAGTTCTGCTGATATTATCGAAGTCATGGGATGGAGCAGGGTTGGAAAACCAGATAATTTTCCCCCAAAAAATGAAAGTCGGAGTTGATTTTTTTAAATCGTAGCTTGTCATCTGAAATTCATAAAATTTCTGTCGGCATTTTTGGTACCAACATCACCTTCCCCTCCAAGAACATTTGCCAGCTATTTCGACGTAGGAGCTGAACGAACCATGTAGACGGTTGGTTCTCTTTTCGTTCACTGTGGCTCTCTTCAAATGTCTTGCTTTATTTCGTTCCCGTGCTGTTCTTTAAAAATTATTATTTTTACTACCCCAGTTTCAAGAAAATCCTTTGTTCTCCCAGTGAACTTGGAAACCAATAAAGAATAAACAAGGATGGGGTCTTCTTTTCATTCTGATTTGTTTCTGCTCTATATTCTATTGATGTTCCTGGAAAACAATTTGGTCACCCAGCCCTGCACGACATCTTTGATCACAATCATACGTCCGGTCATCAGAGAAAATGTAAAAATCGAATAATATTTGTTACATTCGTTTTCTTAAACAGCTAATTATTTCAATGTGTATATCAGTGCCACCCACTAAGCACCTACGTCAGTGGCTCGAGAGAATTCGGAACTGGAGTCGATCAGGCAAAAAAAAATCGTGTCTTTCAAAAGCGAAGGTAACAAACCAAAACTATTGTACGATGTCATAATTCTTTTTCAATTTTTTGAGGGGGGGGGGGGTTATTATATTTTTGACCTACACAGGTATAGGTTATTAATATCTACAATGTTTGCTCTCTGAGATTTCGAACAGAAAGAACCAATCAACAACTCCTTTCGCTGCTGTAGTAAATACATACAAGATACAAGGTATCTCTAATGGTTTTCACAGAAAAAACGATGACTAAATATACCGTTCAAAACTACAAGATACATTAGGCAATTGAATTTTTGATTACATATTTTAGGCGCTCAAACAGTCCGTGATTCATCTCAAACCGCAAAAATTAAATTATTCGCGGTATCTGAACATTTGGTAAATTGGTTCCTGTATTCGCCCAGCTCGCATTGTTTCGCAAAGTATGTCTGTTCCGTAGATTCATGGCCAGCAAATTCATCACAGAATTGTACGCCGAAATAATGTCCTCAGTTTTATGTTACAGCAACCAATTTTAGCCATATAAGAAATAGTTTAACAAAAAAGCCAACTCACCCGCATAAATCGGACATAAAGAATATGGCTTCTTTTTGTTGGGCTATATTCATAGGCCATAAATCACCAGGTGATCCACGGATTTTGTCACACTGATCTTTGTAGGAGTGACCGTGAGTACTATAATTCCACGAATGCAATAATCCCAGCTGATTTATATCAGAATCGCCAGTGTACATATTGAAAATTTCTGACTGCGATAAATTTTTCTAAACATATACAAGCAAACGAATTGTAAGAACAGTTTATCGGTAATGTACACATATTCACTGAGATACGGGTGTTATTGTACATTTTCTAGCATAAATAACGTGAATTTCTAACGTCTAATACTTACTCCCCAATACCAAGCAAACTTATCCGGAAATCTTCGAAATTCAGGGAAAACCTGCTTCCAGTCTCTAGACATTTTCAAGAGGTCATCGACATATCCATCGAAAAGTAATTCTTTGACTGTTTTGGTAACGTACAGCGAATGCACAAACGCTTTTAGTATGTCATTTCCTAAGCTCGCAAATTTAGCGTTGGATTTGGAAAAATGCGCGAAAGTCTGAAACAAAAATTGTAGGTACATGTATGTATGCATTTCATTCGGTGTCTTAAAAAAATGAATCCTTTAGTGGCCAGCACGAAACTGTCATCGAAGTATTTTGCATCATTTACGGGGTTACCACTTGGTCACTATTAATAATGACTTGTCGCTTTTTGCGTCAGTCACAATTTTTCACTATTTCTTGAAAAACAGTCACCATTATCACTATTTTCATAAAGAAAAAGAGAAAAGTCTTAGCCTGACCGATAGAATTCCAATCTAAAAATTCATTAACAGCGATGAGATTTTACACCAGGTTTGGCATTGTACATGTAGAATGAATGTAAAATGTACGTAAAATGTAAAATCGATGTAAAATGCGGAACAAAAAAACGAAATAGATGATTGATAGATGATAATGATAAGAAATGAGAATAAAAAAATTGAAAAGAAATTATGAAGTAAGTAACTGAGATGAAATAATTAATTACATTTTGACGGTAAAATAAAACAAATAAGAGTAGTTTAAGTAAAAATTGCTGATACCACAAAGTACACTGAGTTGTAACTTGATTTTTTCTAAATGGAATAATTTATAAGATTTATTAATTATCATTTTTTTTGCTAATTTTTGTTCTTTGAAAATTTTCAATTCTAAGTTTAAATTTTAAAAAGTTTGGCGAAAAATGTTGAAATTTGTTTTGGCCTGAATTGCTCAACTTAAAAAAAAATTGTTTTTATACTTGTCTTTTATTGTTATTCACGTTCTATAAAACACTTTACATTCTTATGAGTTACCTATAGTGAATTTGAGGAGTATAAATTATAAAATTGAATGATGAAGAAGACGCCCATTTTTGACTGTAGTTCCAATTGTGTGCGAGTTTATAAAATTTTCATCAAAAAAATAGAATTTCAATTTTTTTTTCAAACTTATTTTGATCCATTTTACATTCATTTTACATTTTATATGTAAATTATTGACTATCTTACATGTAAAATGTATTTTACTTGCCTATCCTGTTTTACATGTAAAATGTCAATTCTACATTTTCGATGTAAAATGATGTAGAATGTGTAAAATACATATAGAATGTGTAGAATGCGTAAAATTCGTAGAATAGGCGTAAAATGAGTAAAATGATGTATGACCTAAACCAAAAAGCAAAAAAAAAAAAAAAAAAATCAATTTTAATCTCTGTAGAAAACGAGATGGTTCGTTAATTTAATTTGAAATGAATTAATTAAATTTACTTTTTTACGAATTTACGTTTGTAAAATGACAAAATATAGAAATAAAAAAGAAGTTTTATAATTTTTTATTCGTATAATGAACGTATTCTACGAATTCTACGCATTCTACACGAATTTCAGGCTTCTCTATTTCTTGAAGCGTATACCAAATGATTCCAAGTAGAAGCATTTGATGAATCTAAGTACAATAAAATATCGGACTGTTTAAAGAGTAGTACTTTTGAAGTAGAATTATACTTTATTTCATGTTGTGCTGAGCTATTCTCAAAATTCACTGCAGTTTTCCAAAAGAAGGAATTGTGTATGAAGAGTTGAAAGATTGCAACCAACTTTGATAAACAGAATTTGTAAAAAATATTAAAATTTGAAGAATTATTTACTACAGAGAACTTGTTACCACATGATGAAATTGTATTTGCCAGATCAAGTTACTAAAATTCTGAAATTCTGAAATTGTTCAAAGATAAAGATATTTTGGTATTTCAGAATAATGTGCTTCAATATTTTATAAAGCAGCAATCTCACATCTAGGAGACAAAAGTATTTTAAATCCAAGATAAATGTTCATACAACGCTTTAGATTTCCACTACCAGCTCAAATTAAGGGTCAGAATTCTTCAACAAAGGAAAATGAAACAGGTGTGGAGATATTTGTACTAAATAAACTAGGATTAGATTTAAAAGTCGACGAAACTGTAGATGAGTTGAAAATTCTAGTCTAAAATGCATTGCAGTGAATCTGCCAAGAACAAGAATGAAAATATTTTTCTGTGATAGATTTCTGGAAGGAAATATTTGAAACTAAACTTCCCTCTGCAGACTACGAGTTCCCAAATTTAATAACATTGGTGAAAGTTTCTCTCTTAATATATCATGGCAGCGCAGAAGTGGAAAGATCATTTTCTGATTCTGCCAATATATTGACAGAGGAGAATACATGTATGTCAGCTGACATGTCGAATGCTAGACTTGATGTAAAGAGCGCACTAAAACAATATGAAAATAGAATTAAATTGGTTCCTATTACAAGAGAGCTTTTGAAAATGGCCAGAGAGGCTTGTGCGGTTTATAAAGCTGAGAGAGAGAGAGAGAGAGAGAGAGAGAGAGAGAGAGAGAGAGAGAGAGAGAGAGAGACGGAAGCAAGTAACTGATGAAGCTAAAAGAAGAAGCGAGGAGGAGAAGCGAAAAGAAGAAGAAAGAGTGAAGAAGCAGGAAATAATAGCTGATGAAAAGAAAACCCTTAGAGAATTGAAAAGTGATTGAAAGAAAAATAGATCCAGTTGGCTGAAAAACGGAAGGCCCACGGTGATACTGGCAGTATTGGTAATAAGAAATTGAAAACAATGATCTAGCGGCTTTTAGGGTTGCCCAAGCTATAATCGTTGGTGCAAATTCATTGAAGGATGAAGAGGAAATAACTCTACAGAAATGCAATATCTCGTGAAAAGAGAATTGAGAAATGAACAGTAAATTAATTGAATTTCTCAAAAGCAAAAACTTAAACTGAGGATTCAACTCAACTTGTTAAGTCTAAATTCAAAGTTTGAATTGGAATTTTTCTCGTCTCATTGATAAACACTTATTATTTTATTTTAAGAAATTTTTATTTTATTTTTTTTTTGATAGTAATTAACAACTTGAATAATTGTAGTAGATTACCTAAAAAGTTGATTCAACTTTGAATTTGTCCGGTCTCATTAATTAACGCTTATTATTTTATTTTAGGGATTGTTTTTTGTGGCACGTTAAATAATTTCAGTTGATTACCCAAACAGTTCAGTCATCTTTGAATTTTTCTAGTCTTGCCTGATTAATAGGTATTAGGTAATAGGTACCTTTCAAATTAGGATTTTGTTTCTTTGTTATTTCATTGTTATCGTTGTATTTTATGCTTTGTTTTTTAGTAGGAGTAGTATCCTGGGCATCAAACTGAAGGACAAAACAAAACTGAAATTGTAAGGAGGTCTGGGCTGACTGATATAAATTATATCACGAAAAAACTAAAATTGAAATATGCAGGGCATATGTGCAGGGGAAATAGGGAAAAATGGAACCTAAAACAGCTACAAATTGAGTCTCTAGAGACCATAAAAGGAAGAAGGGACGTCCCTCGATAAAGTTGCTCGATGACATCACCAGGGCAGTCGGCCCAAACTGGGCAAACGTGGCACAAGATAGGAGAAGATGTAGAAAGGTGACGGAGGCATATGCCCCACGGTGGGCGACGTAGTCGGAGACCTTATATGTAGGATCCTAAGGATCATAATTACTGTAATTTATTTCATACATCGCTGTACTATGTCGTGCTGTAAAGGAAATAATAAATAAAATTTTAATAGACTTAACGAATTACAAATTTTTCTGGTCCTGTTAATAAGTTCTTATCATTGTTTATTTTGTAAGGTCCTTGTCATTTGCTGCTTTCAAAAATAATAAATTTGGAATGATAAATTAATCTTTGAACTTCTTTTTTTTTTAATAGCCGAGTTTATATATTATAATACAAATGAAGGGTAAAGAATCAAAACTCACATTTGCCATTTTACTTCAATGATGCAAATAGGCAAAATACTGTACACGGGTGCAGGAATATCTTTGCTGTGCCTGTGAATATGCGATATGTATAATATACTCCATGTTCACAGGCGCAGCAAAGATATTCCTCCACCCGTGTACAGTATTTTGCCTATTTGCGCCCTTGATGAATACCCCAAAGAGTATCGTGAGTAAAAATTGAGGTATTTTTGCGTTATTCACTGTAAATAAACTGAGCGGCAACTCTGCATTTATTGAACGAACAAAATTCAAATTTCTTGTACAACACCAAGTACATAACAATTTGAGATTAAAAAAAAGAAAAAAACAATGACATGAGAATACACATGATTCTATATATATTTTCAACGAGGAATTTGATGCCTATGTTAATTTTTTGATTATCGTTCATTTTTTCTCCTATTTCCTATCTTGAATGCGAATTTTAGTATCACCAAGATGATACCACTGATCCAAACAACTATGTATATGCGCGTTCAATATTGTTATCAATATCAGTGTAGCTATTCGTGGACGACAAAAAGGAACAAAACGGGAAAAATTTGATAAAATTTTGATTTGGATTATGGAAAACGAGAGGTTCTCCAGAAAAATGGGACAGAAACGAATTGAGTCCCGTGCCGAAAACAACGAATTGAGTCCCGTAAGAAAAATGAACATGTACGAACTGAGTCCCATAAAGAAAATATAGATGTACGAACTGAGTCCCATAAAGAAACTGTAGATGTACGAACTGAGTCCCGTAAAGAAAATGTAGATGCACGAACTGAGTCCGATGCGTGTGAGATTAATGCGATATGATTCAGACGATTTAGGTTACATGTAGAGACGGGAAATGTAGCTTACTGGTTTTGAGAAGGCCATTCAGGGAGCCGTTGAAAAGATTTGGCCCACAACAGACGTCCATGGTAGCCGATTTCATTTGGGGCAGGCCTGGCACAGAAGAATGCAAAATGTTAGTCTACAACAGGTATACCGGAGTAAATCGGCGGAGGGTTCTTTCCTAAGAGCGTTTTTCGGCTTGGCCTTCTTAGAGTTGCGTGGAATAGAAGACTCCATCACCGAAGATTTTGGCCCCCTAGCTCCTTCGAATGACAGAATTGTTGAATTCGTAGACTACGTCCTCGAAACATACGTGTGTTCAGGAGCATCATTTCTTCCAGAGATGTGGGGTGGTTGTCGTCCACGCGCGATATGGACAACAAATGCTTGTGAAGGCCTTAATGCCAAATTGAATGGCATGTTTTACCATACGCATCCATATATCTTCCAGATACTTGAAGCCTTTCTAGAGATACAGGATTTCTCGTACATTAGAATGAGAAGCCAGTCGAGCAATGAAGTTGATGTAATGAAAAACGTTCCTTGGAGACCAGTTCACCCAATTACAAGAGGGGAAAATTACGCGCTTCGAATTCGTGAAAGCTGTTTCGCAAAAATTTTTGCCCACGAAAATCAAATTTTCTAATTAGGGTATTTTAACAAATTTTATCATTAATGTACTTTACTTCCACTTTCAATATAAATAAAAGTGTTTCTTTTGGGACTCAATTCATACATCAATTTATTTTTCGTGGGACTCAATTCATACAGCGCCGTCCAGGGATGGGACTGAATTCATGCAAAAATGACAAGATGGGACTCAGTTCGTGATTACCGGGAAAATGGTTAACACCATCGTATTCAAGGTTCAAAATATAGCTAAAATCATATAATCTCATCCCATTGTTTTTTATTCTGTTGTGTAGTGTAATGCATGTATAATTTAACTTACACAGACCACAGAGTAATAAAATATCACCTTCGGTGGAAGGCGGTACATCCGGGGAAAGGAGCAAAGGACTGAATCAAATTACCTATGTTTCAGTTGTACAGTTCGAGCCAAACCATTTATTGAGTAGGTAAAATTAAAATTCCACTTAGGTAAGGTTTATATTTTGAAGAAGGTTTCAAAACGGATTCATTTTATTTCTCATTTTCTTATCGTATATGATTTCCGCGGGTCTTTCAGCCTCTCTTTCCCTTTCGCATTCGGCTTAAATACGCAGTAACTATGTACGCCGTATCTCTAATACCAGACTTTATGGAAATCGCTAACAGGTTTACTTAAGGGTTTACTTTTATATACATATGTTTTGTTGGGATAAGAGAAGAGAAGGGAATCCACAGATACGTTGGTGATAGCAACAAGTTTTCAAATAAATGTTGAGTGCATCCGTTTACGATATTCGTCATTCTTCCTGATACTTTTTTTTGAATATTTACGAATTAATCTACCCTTGGTGATGATTCTTCAAGTCGCTATGCGTATCGAAATGACGTCATTGAATTAATAGTAGCAGTTTTTACCTACGAGTATATACTTTTCATTACTCATACACCTGCGATTCATCAATTTCATTACTCATACTTCTATGATCCATCCAAAATTGATGACGTAGTTTACTAGGAAAAATGCCAACCTGTGACACGTTATGTACTTGCCTACTCTATTTTATTTCATTTTTTTATAATATTACTCGTACCCGAAACTATCCAGTGAATATAAACAACGAAGCCGTATGCACCAGTTGAATTTTTAAAATTTATTAAAATCTGGTCAGGGCTGAAGTATTGTTTTCAGTGGTTACTCTCCACAAATCACGATTTTCCACTTGAAACCCCATCAAAATAATCAGATATGATGAAAAATCCAGGCCTCTGAAAAAGTCCAAGCCCGGGAGAAATCTTCCCTTTCTCCTTTTTTCGTTAGGTCTGCCTCAAATAAAATGAACTTGATTCATCATGCTGATTTTCTTCCTAGTATGATCGAACAATCCATTAAATTTTGTCTCTGCCGCCTTTTTGCAACCATTCTCTTTCATTCCAGTTGGAAGAAAGAAGTCGACGAGCCGGGCGTATAAGGTCAAGAGAGGAACCAGTTTCTAGTCTCGCTTGGCTTATTATCGTGGCTTACAGGTTTCTTATACCTACTGACATCGTCGTAGTAGGATTATGTTGCAAATAATTGTATAGGAAAAGTAAATTGATGGTCAAATGATGAACTATGCGGAATACCAAAACAACCAATTCTCTAGATTGCGAAAATTTAACCTAAAATCTTAGTTGGTCATTTTTAATCTCAAATTATGGTAACACTCAGAGGTCAGACACGAGTGTTTCTACTCTACTTCGGAAACCGAAAGTCTCGTTTTACATTATTTTTTTGCTCGTTTTTATTATAGGTCTGCTTTTTTGCACTGTTGGAATCGGTTGGAGTCAACTTGTATGAGAAATCTTTTTGCTCCGTCCTCCGTCCCATCAATAGTAGGTATGTCTCTTCCATCCACAGCAGCAAGGTGGCCTGGACATCGGCTTATGAGTGAATTAAGCAATATACAACGTACCTGCATGTGCTTTGGTTTGAGGATACGATAAAAAAAAGGAGGGGAAAGGGATACACTTCCGTGGAAAAAGAAATAAATAAAGAATAGAATGATTTAAAAAAAGACAATTTGCTCAGGAATCTTCAGCAAAATGAAGTTAATTTACCAAGTATCGTTTATTTCAGGTTTGACGACCTCCGCCGAAACTAATCGTGTGAATTGATTCAATTTTGAGAATTTATTAGGCCTTCTCTACTACGAGAAAGCTCGTGGCAAAATGAGTATGGTACAAAAGTTCGTAGCAAAAATCGAAATTTTTGTTGATTACCAACACAAAAACACACTATCATGTTTAACATGACAAAACCTATACATTTGGTTGCATTCTGGAAGCACTTCTTGAAGCGCTTCCGGCTCGGCCTGGCTACACGCGAACATTGAAGTTGACAGTGAAACGTGATTATGTCCTTCTATAGTCAACGCGTTATGTTTCAATGCTACCTGTTTTTTTGTTTTTTGTTGTTTTTTTTCGCCCACAAAATGCGTATTTGAGATCTTTTGAAAAACCGTCTTCGCAGCTCACTCTTAGTGAACAATGAGAAATTAATGGTGGGCAGCCTAAACCAGAATTACCATTTTTAAAAATTAAGCAAAAGAGAGGTGGTTTGAGTTTCACCAGACACTGCCACGTATTGCAATATGAAAACATTTTGTGGTTAACCGGTTGTGAAGATGGTGGAAAACTGTTTTGTTAGCCATTTTTATTCAGGGACGTACGGATAGGGGGGCAACACTCCTCCCCTCCCCCCAGAAGAATTTTTTAGTCAGTAGTTGGGAAAATTTACAATTCCAATCAGGCAGAGTTGGAATAATCCAACAAGTCAAAAGGTTTGCTTTTTTTTATTTATTTTTTTACTTTGATACTAGGGAATTTAGTTGCAAAGTTGGAAAAATCTAACAAGTCAAAGGTTTTTTTTTACCGTGATGTATGGGAATTTTGAGTTTAGTCAGTTGGAAAAATCAAAGAAGTCAAAAGTTTTTTTGTTTTTTTTTTCCTGCTTTGATACTTGGTATAATTTTGAGTTGAGTCAGTTGGAACTTCAACAATTTTGCCCCGCCCCGGAAAAACTCTTCGGTGGTACGTCCATATGTCTAATATTCGTCACAGAAAAGAATAAATGCATATAGAATGACCCTACACAGGGATACGACAATTTGAATAATTTCATTAATGCCGTTTTGTAATAGCATGTTTCACACTTTTATTCTGATTTTTACTTCACCTCTACGCTCATATGGAAAATCCATGCACGCTACTACGATTCAGTATTTTACTATACATCGATTATGATTTGTACACATACTTTGTACTACTTGCGAGTTTACATACTTATTAATTAAGTAATAGAAATTTGATTGCGGGTGAACAATGGTTTCATTATTTTTGTGAATGTAATCCGTCAGTAGTACTAATATCACCAGAAAGTATATCAGAGTCATGAGCACGTGAAAAGCAACTCATTTCAAACATAGTTCCTTTTGCCCAATGTGATGGTTCTCTTGCCCGGGAACTTTTTTTGAGGTACTAAAAAGGCATCTCAGAAAAACTGAAATTTGAGTACCTTAAAATGCTATGATTTCGAAAAATAAAAAGCAGTGCTGTAGCTTAAAGTTCACTCTATCTAACGGTATATGTGGCAGTTTCTATAAAAAGGGGTAACTTTGTCGATCCGACGAATTTTGAGTTACGGACAGTATGTAATAGAAGAATGAATGCCCATTCCAACGAGCTATCGATGAGATTTGTAGCGTTTTTTGTTCCGGAGATACAAGCGGTCAAAGATGAGTGTAACAAGAACGCGCGAAAACACTTTTTTTTGGGGGGGGGGGGCGCACTTAAAGTTAGACACATCTTCTTCTCCCACTCCGTCAAGCGGCCCTAACTCGCCGCGGAATCACGTTACCAGCCTTGATAAGGGCTTGTTGGAAAGGTAATTTTTTGCTCTTCTGCGTGGTAACAATTCATATTTCATAACATCGGATTTGTTCGTGAGCTCCACGGAGAAGCCTACGCAGACATTCGCATTCTCTTCTCATTCTCTTTCATAATTCTCTTTCTCTCTCTCCCCCTTCTCTCTCAGGCGCGTAAATTTTTTCTCTTCGTCATTGCGATGTTTTTCTTTCTATAGAAATGAACCAAAATCTCAAAATTGATTTTTTCGACCAAAATATTTTGTTTTTCTTTTTTTGCGTTTTCTGAGACTTTGATCGATTGACAAAGTTACCCCTTTTTATAGAAACTGTCACATATTTAGATCTTGAGTTCAATCATCAGAAAATTTTTCATAGCCGTTCTTGCTTAAGTGGTTTCTTTTGCCCGAGTCTCCCCCTTACCTTTGGTTATACGTTCCTCAGTATTTCTGCCGCTCAAGAATAACAAGGTTAATGTTTGCTGAGGATTTGTTGGAAAAAACAAAGACTAACGCACCTCGAAGAAAATTTCAATTTTAAGTGCTTTTTATTCAGACACGATTTTATTTGATAAAACGTTGGCCGACAACACGCTGCCTTCATATTTCGTACAAAGAGGTACCTAAGTTCTCAGATAATCTACTGTTCTTTTGGCAGAGATAAATTAAGTAATTAATTTCTTTCCTCGAATTCATGCTCGAAGGATGCGTCGTAAACTTTACTATTCCAGAATATTAATGAATCTCGTTTGAAAAAGCATAATTTCCTTTTTCCTGAATTAATTGAATCTCACTTTCGGGTTTTATCATGCGCTCGCCCCGAACGCTATATGCCGGGTAAAAAACTTTTTATAGTTATTTTATTAACTTTATTTTATTATTGCACATGTGTATTTCTCTTTTGAAACTGAAACAGTAAAAAATTCAGAGTTTCTGCAGAACTCGCGTATAAGTCAACAAGGTTATTCAGCTCTAATCCAGAATCGAAGGCTATCAAGAAGCATTCGCTAAGCTCTTTCCGGATGTACTTAATCACCTCGGTGCAATGGCTGGACAATTTTAGGAATTTCAAACATTCGTACACATGTCAATTCGCCGTATAGTTGAAACAGTTCTAAGACGATCAAATATTCAAGGTCAAATACCGCTTTGAGCGGATTGATCTTACAACAGCGAACCAGATAACAAAATTTGAAAATCAGAAATTGAAATCGCGAATCTGCGCTTATTCTTTGAACGCAAAACGAATACATTGTTCTTTTTAAAGAGTACCAAGAGGTCCTTCATCTTATCTCGCATCTATTCTACCATTACCTGAGCAGGTTTAAAATGCAATTACCGACACTTTTTGTATTCGTTCCTTTTTACCTCACGGTGACCTCGATTTCTGTATAGGCATCGGATATGCTACATCGTTTACAATAAATGAAAACATGTGACGTCAAGGGCGAAACCCAACATGTCTGGACTCGTCTGTGATATAATGTTACGATTTTGAATTACTAATGTGGGCGATTTTTTTTTTTTTTTCTCCATACAATCTTCAAACTGGTTATTTCGATACACGTCGATTAGTAAGAAGTTATTATTATTCTAATATTTTCGTAACCGGTTTTGGGTACAAAATGGGTTTGATAAAGCTGTAATTATTCGTATACATTTTGATGGAAATTCTTGAGTATTTCCCACCCGTTCGATCGCTTGTTCCTCCAGGTGCGAAATTTTAATCACCATAGTCGCTTGAACGACTCGCAAATATTTCCAACATCGTCAGAAGATTTTCATTTTTGTCATCTTCGTCACCCATCGATGTGTAATGAAATGCTGGCGGACTTCGAGTAGTCTTTATTTGGAATTTGGAATGTGCGTAGGAAGTGATAGCAGGTGCCTGATGTGGTAAAACCAAGTTTTAACAATCAACGAACTGTATAGAAGTCGATTGTACTTTTGCAGCAAGCTCCGGTATACATACAAGTATTTTGAAAACTAGAGCGTAACGATTTTGGATTTCAAGCGCACTACCTTTTCCGTAGAGAGGGAGCAGTTAAACAGATACAAGATAATGATAATTGCTCTTCGCTATAGCGGTTTTTCGAATTACGTAAGATGTTTGCGAACTTGCGTGTAGTCTACGATAATACGAATCTCATTAATGAAAAGCGAAAATGGTGACACACACGTTAAACGAATATTTGTCACCGTTTCACTCGTAGTCGTAATAATTAGCATCATCAGGACCAAAAGTAAATATATGGAAGTACACAAATGTAAGAACAAAGCAGCAGAGAATAAGAGACTGATAATACGAGTTCGCTTTTCTTTGATCTTTCAGAAGGCTAACTAAGCCTATACTGTGTACAGAGGTCTGAAAGTAAGCGAAGCCAATCGAGAAAAAAAAAGAGAAGATATTCCCCTACAATTGGCACGGCTCGAACAAAACTGGTTTCAAAACTTCTTTCAACGGTTTTCTTTCATATATTATCTATCTGTGCATACGAAAAGGTATAGCTTAGGGTGAAATGGAAAATTTCACGGTAGAGCTACAGAGAACGATGACGAAAATGGACACATAAACGAATGCGATCACTGGACCGTAGTCAAGGGAGTCGGGGGTAACCACTCTCCTCTTACACTCATGATGCTAGGGTAGCAGTAGTATTAATTTGCTGTCCCCCAGTTTTCACCGAAGAAAATTGTTTGTAAGAATGAGAGCTCGTTTACAGGAACAAGTGTATGACCAGGCAAAGAAAAGGGATTGAGGCTCTTTGGGCTTGCCGTACTTTCGTCGGCCGGACCTCGGGACCAGTGGCGTAGCTAAGGGTTTCCCAAAAGGGGGGGCACAATAAGGTTTTCAAGGGAGAAAAAGTCGAAAATTGAAATATTTTTTTAAAATCGCCGATATTAGAGGACTATGTAAAAATATGGGGGGGGGGCACATGCCCTCCCCCTCGACGCTACGCCACTGCTGTGGACTCACCCAAAATGATGCACTGGCTATATATACTGGTGTAATACGTCCCAGAATCACATATGCGACCATTTTGTGGTGGGGCCGGGTCCACTTGGCCAAAGTCAGAGAGGAATTAGGCCACTTGCAAAGGCTCGCATGTGTGATAACAATGAGGGCAATGATAACAGCGCCGACTAAGGCACTTGAAAGGCTCGTAAACGTACCACCTCTTCACACTGCTATAGAAGCGCTGCGATAAGAGGGGCTTATTGTCTGGGCCAATGGGAGATGGCGGGGACGATGGACAAATGCATTGGAATGTCGAAGGATAGAATCGCGATGGAACACTTCTTTGACAAGCCGTACTGTGCGCTGATACCCACACGGGAGGCTTGGGAAAAGAGGTGGCCAAGCATTCTAGGAAAAGAGGAGAATGCGTGGTTTGCAGATGCCTCTTAGAATGACCAAGGTGTAGGAATCGGAATCACGAATGCAAAAGGCGCTGATAACTATTCAGTGGCACTGGGCGAGGGCGTCACTATCCTCCGAGCAGAGGTAATGGCGATCACGGTGGCCATTGATAGAAGCCAGCAGAAGGGCTTCGTTAATAAGCAGGTCTATATCTGTACAGATAGTCATCAGCTATTAAGATACTATAGTCATACCAAACTACATCCCTGGTGGCGACGGAGTGTGTTAACAAATTATACACCCTTGCCCAGGAGAACTGTGTCACCATACTCGAAGGAGGGCATAAAAAAGGAACTGGCAATACCCAGGCCGTGTCTTCCTGTAGCATACAGCGTCATAAAATCCAAGGTTAAGGCTTTAAGCAGACGGAAATGCACTGGCGGTTGGCTAGTGGCCTGAAAGTCAGCAAAACACTGATAGAGGATGCCTCCAGTAAGTATGCCAAGTTCCTACTAGGGCTTGACAGGAAATATGCAAGGCTCATTGTCAGACTATTAACTGGTCATGGGGCCACAAAACACGTGTGGTATAAAATAGGCTGGTGAAAAGCGGCTCCTGAGTTTATGTTGACTGTGCTTCCTACTAAGAAGGGTCACCCAAGGGCAGAGGCGTGAAACCTTCGAAATTATTAAAACAAAATGATAACTTCAATCGCTCATTCTCTCATATATTCATTTATCTACGCGGTCATTTATTTCATTCAATTTTGAATGAAAAGAAGAGAATGGAAGAAAAAAAGCTATCTCAGTGGCCGTCTGTTTTGATAATGATAATGGTATAGTGATATACGATGATATTTGGGTAACGTTATATAACATGTCCTGTTAGTACCAAGGGGCTCATGTAGGTTCAACAAGTGTTATATCAACATAGCTTCAAGTACATCAATAGGAAAATTTCTGTAATCGCTGAATTCATCTTTGAAATTATTTATCATTTGTAAAGATTTGTATGATAAACTTTTCTGGACTTTTTTTGAAGAAAGGAAGTTCATACTTCTGATCTGCTATTTCCGTATTTCTTCATAGCTTCGCAAATTAAAGAAATGAACTTCAATTTAAAGATAAGTAATTAGAATGAGGACTTTAACTCACCACAGCTACTACATTAACATTAGTGATTTGATCGTGTAGAGATCCATTGGACATTTCTGGAACGAAATCCCATCGTCGACGATTACGAAAAGAGACGGTATTGTTGTCATTCCACACAATATGATCTTTAAATTGTTGGACTCTGAAATTAATTCAAATCAGGTTTAATTTCTCAAACGAAATAATTAGTTAAAATACGAGTATTTCTGATGAATTACAAATCTCAGTAATAAGTCTTTATCATATTTATTTACCGAAAATGTGGTGGGGGAAGAACACCTAGATTTCAAGTATTTTTAGGCAATAAGTACACAACTTGACCTGGTTAGTCCCCTAGTTAGCTTATTGTATCTGAGTAGGCAACTAGTAACAAAGTTCACCAAAATTAGTCTTTTCTCAAGCAACCCTGTCAAGACCGAACTTTTAAGGGGGCCCGATATTCTTAAAAGGCCTGAATTTCACTCATACTGTACATCAAATCAGCAATCACTCTTTACACCATGAAAGAAACCTCTTATCCCTTAACTTATAACTTTTTCCGATCTAACAAAAGAAGAAATTCAACTGGAAGGAGAGGGGGCCCGTGGAAATTCCCCCAGGTCCTCTTCTTCTCTCTACGGGGCTGTTCTTAAGTATACTAGTGCGTTAGATTTGGCAATGGAATAAACGAAGAAGGTGGAGAAGCAATTACTGCTTGCCCTCCTTTGACTACGAGCTTAGATCAGGTAACACTGTGAAACTTGAAAAAGTCATTTTTTCTAAATCTTAGGGTAACGTCTGGAAGACGTGCGCATTTTGTAAGTGTGCGCATCGGCCATATTTCATGAACTGAGCAGGTTGCAACACTGGCAACTATCTCTGAATAAAGGCTGATTTAGCAGCTATGTACCATAAAAAAGCACCCTGGTACGTAAAAACCTTTCATGTGAAAACCGTGTTTGTTTTTTTCTGTGTACTCTGCTACAATTTTGATAAACGAATTCGTAAGCGATAGTGCGATCAACATATATACGTTCCTGCTTTCAAATAAATATTCGATACGCGTAATAAAATTAACTCAGGAATCCATTGCAATAAATTTTAACACGTGTTGTTGACGCTTTGATACAAAATTTTCGAAAAATACGAAACCGGTACATTTCCTCCGAGTGTGCGTATTACAAATTTCTACTCTTAGTTTTAACTTACAATGCTGAAAGAAAATAGGAAATCGATCTTTGCCAAATGAATTAGAGGGAGTGGCATAGTTATGGTAGAGAGATGGTTAACCCCCTCCTCTATAGCTACGTCACTTCATCTAACTCATTCCCCCTCGAAATTAGAATTTTTTTTCATACAATAAACTGAGACAATTGGAAAAAGAGGGGAAAGGTATTTTTGAAACTCGAACCCCTCCCGCTCCCTCCCCTCAGGAAGTGTATGTACCTATATAGGAAAGAAAAAGGGATGTAAAATGAAGGAAAATGTAAATCCGATGAAAGAAGAGACAATAAAGAAAACTATTCGGTTACGTAAATCAACGAAAAAGTCCAGAGATCATCGCCTCATTTTTCAAATAACGAAGAATCTGAATCTGATAAAGATGGCCTTAGAGTGTCCCTTATTTTACAAGTTTTCGCCAATCGATTAGGTGTGCACTGAAATTTGTTCCAATGTGCCTAGAAACTCGCCATTAAAAATTCGAGCTTAATCTGAGGTCATTAACCCGTGTCTCTTTGACCTTAAAATTATGTGTAATGCTGAGATTTTACCAGAAACAAACAAACAACAAAAAAAAACGCGAATATCTCTGAACATATTAACTTTAGGACCAAAATGCATATAACATAAAATGTTCCATGTTAGATTTCTTATGAACAATATTTCATACAACTTTTCGCCAGAATGCATATTTACCGAGATAATTGCAAAAATTTAAGAAAGTTTCGAGGAACGTGGCTTTTGTTATTAAATTCTTCTTTCATAACTGATCTTTACTAGCTAAATCGCAGTTATCTAAAAAAAATATATCAACTTTAGGACCAAAATGCAAAGAACAAAAATGCTCCTCGTGAAATCTTCTGTAAAAAATATCTCATACAACTTTTCTTGAGAAACCATAATTATCGAGATAATCGCAAAAATGCGTGTCTTATCGATGGAAAACGAAAAAAGGGGAAGACACTCACAATAGACTTGGCATTGTTCCAGTGGCGCACCCAAGGGGGGCTAGGAGGCTATAGCCCCCCCTAGACGCAGCCGTCCCTTGAAAATTTTAAATGTTACTCCACAAGTTACAAATATTTATATTCAACTGATGTTATCTACCGAAAGTGCCTAGCGTTTGAACGTTAGAATCATATTTTTGAGACCTAATTTGCTTCGAATTTAGCCCCCTCCTTAGATAATTTCTGGGCGCGCCTATGCATTGTTCAAGCAGCTACGGAATTCTATGAGTCGTTGTATAATGAAAAAGTTATCTGCTCTAGAAGGTTTGGACTAAGCGGGGAGAGGGAGGACCCTAAAGTAGAACAAGAGGAGGTACCAAAGGTACTGCAGCGAAAGTCTTTATAATCTGAAGAGACTGAAAACCAATAAAATCGCGGTTCCAGATCAGATAGAGAACTGGTTCCTG
Source organism: Acanthococcus lagerstroemiae (assembly GCA_031841125.1). NCBI lineage: Eukaryota > Metazoa > Arthropoda > Insecta > Hemiptera > Eriococcidae > Acanthococcus > Acanthococcus lagerstroemiae. The sequence continues at coordinate 32,251,829 of CM063106.1, read as the reverse complement.
AAAGACTTTGTGGAGGAGCTGGCCATACCGTTTGGAGACCTATCAACAAAATATTTGAGGAGGAAGTTATACCAATACAATGGAAAGTAGCAGAAATAATATTACTATTTAAAAAGGGAGACGTTCAAAATGTGAATAATTATAGACCAATTAGTCTGACTTCAAATGCAAGTAGGGTTTTTGCAAAAATCATAAAAGATCGCATGACTATAATCAGCTCGAATGAAACCAACCAAACGAACAAGCAGGATTCAGAAAAAAAATTTCAACAACTGATCGCCTATTCACTATGAATCAAATTATAGAAAAATCCAACGAATATAATCTGCGTAGTAACTTTCTCATCCTCATTGATTTTAAGAAAACGTTTGACTCTATAAACCATTGCGTTTCTATGAAACGCAATGGCGAAGCAAGGGCTAAATCCAAAATTTATCAGGTTACAGTACAACCTCGGTTATTTGAACTAATTGGGGAATAGGATCGTTCAAATAATCAAAAGTTCAAATGATACGGAGTTTTTTTTTTCTTTCTTGTTATGTAAATTTATTTATTTAAACTGTACATAAAATGACAGAAAAATAAGGGTAGTGCCTACCGATAACGTAATTATATTTTTTTTCAATTTTTATTAAAGAAGTCCGTGACTAATTTTTGTTTTGAAAAGTTCAATTTTTTCAACGCAGTATCTCGCCACCTTCTCAGCATGATTCTTTCGACCAGTGTCATTAATCCCTCCTGCTCCATGTATGCAAGCGACGTCACAATGGCTTCATGACCTTCGGCATGACTGATAGTTCCTTCAGGAACGGCTTCATGTTCGTCTTCATCATCATTCCTATCAGGGTCGTCAGTTCTTTCTTCATTCACAATCTCAATTATATCATTGTCGGTCATAACATACTCATCATCTGCGTCCATCCAGGCGACGATATCTCCTTGCACAACCTCACTGCCTCCGGAAATGTCCGCTAGTAGTTCAAGCAGCTCCGTATCTATATCTGGATCGATCACTTTTTCCTGAACGTCACTGCTCTCAAAATTCTCGTTTTCATTAAAATTTTTGATTTTTCCATGGTTCAAATAATGCGGAGAAAGTTCAAATAATAGGGACGAAATTTTCAGGTTCAAATAATCGGGGTTCAAATAATTGAGATTGTACTGTAATCAGAAAGTTGTACGAAGACTCCGAATCATACATCTGTTGGGATAAGAAGAGCAAAATATTTAAAATTGAAAAAGGTGTAAAGCAAGGAGACCCTCTCTCCCCCAATCTACTATTTAACTGTGCGTTCGAAGAAATATTCAGGGATCTCGAATGGAAACAAAAGGGCTTAAAAATCAATGGTGAATATCTGAGATACCTCAGATATGCGAACGACGTGGTTATCATGGCTGAATCGATCGATGAACTGGAAAACATGGTGGGAGGAACTATGGATAAAAAATAAAGAAGCCGGGTTGGAGATGAACTGAGGAAAATCCTTCGTTTTGGCGAACGACAAAAAAACACCGATGAAAATTAGAGGATACGAAGTAAAGTGGAAGGAAGTAGTAGTATATTTGGGACAAATTTTGTCCTTTAAAAACCGGAGGGATAAAGAACTAAATATCAGGGTCAAAAAAGGATGGCAAAAAAAGTACTGGGCACTAAAATCAATTTTTAAAGGTAATTTTAGCAAAGATTTTAAAATAAAAACATGGGAAAGATGCACGCGATCGGTTCACTCGTGTGGGGCCCAGACCTGGGCCCTAACAAAAGGTGGTACGCAGAAGCTTCAAAGAACGCAAAGAGCTATAGAAAGGAGCATTTTTGGTATCAGGAGGGAGGACAAAATTAGGAACCAAATTTTAAGGAAAAAATCTAATAGGTATGACGGACATAAGATACTTTGTGAAGAAACTGAAATGGAAGTACGCCGGGCATGTTTTAAGACAGGAGGAAGAGAGGTGGGAAAGAAAAGTAGAAGTTTGGACGCCGTACGAGAGAAAAAGATCGCGTGACAGACCGATGACGAGATGGGGAGATGAATTCATGAAAGTGATGGGGTTCGGGTGGAAAAGAGTGACCGCCAACCGTCAAAAATGGAGAGCTTGCGGAGTGGCCTATGCCCAAACTTGTGCTTAGTTGTTGTGTCAGTGAGGGGGTACGTTTCCCTCCTGATATCAACATCACGCAACCACGGCTTGTGAATAAATAAATACTTGGCAAAAGGCTAAGCAACTTTTCCACCTACTCTACTGTTCTTCCCATGTGAAAGGCTTAATGCAAAGGGTATTTATTCAAGTAACGTTATTGATAGTGAAATAGAGTCTGCCATTGCTATATCTTGCATTGGCGTTTCTTGAAGTGTGTGATGGAGTGACAGACTATGCTAATTAGAAAAACGTCACTCGACTATACTTCTTGAACTGAGCCAAAGTAAACGTACCAAAACTAATAGCGATTGTTTTTTTTTTCGTCTGTCAACCGAAAATTTGTGTTAGGCTTGACCACTCATATTGACACAAAGAAAGAGAGAACCTTTTCCCCCGGTTGTAACCTCGAAGTGAATAATGTTTTATTAATGTTTGTGTATCTACGTCTACCCGGGTGCAGTTTTGTAACCCGACGAAGATAAATTTCTCAATAAACCTGTCAAAAGATTACCGGCATGACTAATGAGAAATAGGCGAGGCTACCCACAGGATGTACCGGTATCTCATCTTCTTATCATAGTCAATAATACTATTTCCTGTCTATCGCTGTTAGGATTCTTATTAATTTAGCGGCCTGTTATTTCTGAAATACTTGAATTACGAAAATAGTATTTTTATCATCTCTTTCCACAAATGAGTGTAAATAAGGATGGTTCTTCGATCTAAAAATTTGTATCTGCTGACAACTCAAATGCGGCTACCTTAGTATAGATAGAACATGAGCTAACCTTTAAACATGACCTAACCTATGGCTATACTCGCAAATAAAATCGTTGGATCAGTAGTGGCTGACCTCTTTGAGCTGTCAACCGTTTATAAAAAAAATAATTCAATTCAATTGGACACACTTTTACCAATATATTTACACAGAATATTCTGTACCTCAGTTTTGCGAAGTACGATAAAGTGCCGCCTATCTCGAAAAAGTGAAGGAGTAATTTTTCAGTAAATAGCGAACTACTCTTCTGGTGCGTTTGATCGAATTTTAAGAAACTGTAAAACGTAAATGAGAAATGCCTCCTTTCATATGCTGGAGAGGCAAAATGTCTACATGAGCAGCAATTTTAAGAATATAATAATCAAGCAGCGTTGTAGCAATTTTATACGTTACCAAAATTCAGAAATACATGGAAAGACAATCAAGGATAGAATCTATTTAACTCCTTCAATGCTTCCGATAGACAACATGGACGATGTTAATTTTGTAATACTTCTGAACCGTGCGATACAGTTTGACATCATTCGGTGGAATAAAACTCGAATTCGTGCCCCTTCAATATTCCAAATTATAGTGGAAGCAGAGTACCAATGGGAGGGACTTGCAGTACCCCTCCCTTATGTTTTTGACAATTAAGTTCAAATGGAAAATTAGTAGCTCTCAGTCCGAGAATTTCAGCAAATTTAGGATTCTTGAGGTATCATTATCTATTTTAGAACTCAACTCAGTAAGAAAACCTCAAACTTTTTATGCTCACTCCATTCGTCAAACTGGAGACTTCCAAGTTGAAAATTTTCGCCCTTCCCTCTCTAGCAATTTCCTTTTAGTATTTGACAGGCAAGACTATAGCTAGGAAATATTTCAGAAAGTGTTAAATGTGAAATGAAATATTCAAAAAATTCAGTTTAAAGCTGAAAAGAAGGTCCCCATTTTCCCAATTTTGCCGAGTCGCACCCAGAATTTTCCATGTACCGAATTTCCTGATAACTTAGGAGCGGGGCTTCTGTAGTTACGGCCCTGAGAACATATAACCGTAACCAGCTTTGATGAACTTATTTTTAGGCGTAGCAGTCGGGGGGGGGACAAGGGGTAAACTCCCCGAGAGATTTAGTTTGCTCCTCCCATAGATCAGATTCAAAAACAGTACAACCTCTATCGACATAGAACGTTCATCCACGGACGTACCGATAGGGGGTGGAGGGTAACTCCCCTCCCCCGTAAGAATTGTAGGAATTTTTCACTCAGCACTCAGCAATTGAAAATTGATCATTTCAGTCAGGCGAGTTAGGAAAATCCAACAAGCCAAAAGGTTCTATTTTTTGCTTTTATACTTGTGAATTCTGAGTTGAGTTAGTTGGGACTTTCACAGTTTTTACCCCCCCCCTTCCCCTTCAGGAAAAATTCGGTACGTCCCTGCGTTCACCCTCCTTAGTCTTTTTTTGAAAACGCTTATGAACTCATTAAAAGCTATCTGGGTATCTCCAGTTATGTTGAAACACTCAGCATGTCTGTATACTCAACATTGCCACCTCCTCTTACGAAAAATAATCCGGATTCTTGACAAACATACAAGCAACCCGCAGAAACCCGTAAATCACTCTCAGAATTTTAGTTACCTTGAAAAGCTACAATTCCAGTACCATCTCAAAAAAATTAACAGTGTTGGACTCAACCCCTGAAATAGCACTCTGGGAAGTAGAGCGTAAAAATTACCCGAAAGTCGAATTTAGCGACCTCGAAAACATAAATCAACCTTCTCGAGTTTCGCTTTCTCTCCCTCTTCTTTTGCTTTTGAGGCCACCCCGGTGGTCATTGATCAGGATTAGAGCCAAACTATTATCGTACTTGTACGGAATCAGCATTTCATAACGGAGTACAAATTTTTAACGCAATTAAGGACTATGAAATCATTTTTAAGCTGAATATGACAAAACTCCATGTATTTTCTCATAAGAAGGAGAGGAAGCATATGACACTTGGTTCTTTACTCCGATCGAGCTGGAACTTCGCAGGAATTGTTTGTATTTTATTGAAACCATTTAAGAGAGGGGAGAGGGTGAAAAAGTCTCATCAAGCAGGAACGCCGGTAGGATTTTTTCCAATAGGGATCTGACTCTTCCAGGGGTGTCCAAGCCAAAGAAATAATTGCATTTAATTTAATTTAAAGCGTACAGTCAGGGACGAAACTATGGAGAGAGGGGGAGGGGGTGTTGGCAGTCGACAAATTTTGAAACTGTTCATTTAAATTTTCCATTTTTTAAGAACGTTCGTTTGTTTGTTTGTTCATTTTTTTCAAATTAAAAAATATTTTGATTGAAAACCCGGCAAATTTTATTGACGAATTTTTAGATAACAAAAAATAATGTCGGCAGATTTTTGTAATTTTTTTGTCCCCCCCCCTCCCCTCAAACTGAAAATCAAGTTTCGTCTCTGCATGCAGTGACGCCATTTTACCATTTTATCTGGTTTAAAAGCAGATACTATACCGGTTTTCTAGTGTAAAGGGTAGAATTCAAAAGCTCGGTGGGGTAAGTCGTCTCTTCAATCCTGAAACCCTAAACCCTGCTGTCACTTTTGAAGCAACCCACTTTTTGCCGGATTCGGATTGAGAGCATTAATGTACATACTAATCGCGTTAATCTAACCTGATCTCCTCCCTAATTACAAATATCGACATATGAGAGTGGTAACTGCATGGAGTCCGAAGGAAAAGGGAAAGAGCAAAAAGATCCTAGAGTAGGTTCAGTTATTTTGAGAACTCGAACCTGAGCAAGAAAATAAACTTTAGGGTCATATGGCAGGGCTGGACCCTCTTTTTCTTCTAATTTGCTCTCAATAACCCGGGCCCTGGAATCCGTCCTTTCGAGCATTACTTCAGAGACGTCGGGAAGGCTGTTGAGGCTGTCTTAGTCCTCTTCCCTTCTGGCTGAAAAACCGGCCTAAGTCGAAATCTGGCGAGTTGCTACGTGTGGGCTTATACCCGGGACCTCCGGATTCCGAGACCCATGCGTTATCCACTCGGCCAGCCAGACTCCATCTGCCAACAGTTCAAATTCTAAAAATCAATGTTAATTCCTATGAGAACTTCAACCCTCTCAAGGCATGCATGTTTCGACTTATTAATTTATTAACTGACGGGCAATATGAACATATTTAAAATCTAAATTTATTATTATAATTAAATAATAATTACTATTAAATTTATTAATTTAATTTCTAATAAAATTTTTAATTTAATTAAATTAATTAATTTATCATTATTTTTTATTTCCATAATGATCGTTACTTTTCAAAGACTTTGCTCAAATTTAATGGGAAATTCCTTTTTATTTATTGAAATCCATCTAAGAATTAAGCCAGTAGGAGAAATTAATTTTTTTCACTGAGAGTTACGAAGGACCATCGTAGTCCACATGGGCAAGTTTGAGACCTCGTTGAGACGCCTTCAAGCTTTTACAAACTTACTCAAGGACTTGGTAAGACTTCTATGAGACTCTGTTTGACATATTTCAGACGTTTCGAAACTCGTCGAGACTTGCTTAAAACCATATTTGATACATTTTTTGGGTTTCTTTGAGACTCTGTGACTATTTCGAGTTTCCAGACTTTTCTAGACTTATACAACATTCTTCAAGACTCGCTTTGAAAGAAAACATGTCAACGAAAGCCTTAAATTGATTTGAAAAAGCTTGAAAGAATCTCAAAGAATGTCAACCACAATTTGAATAAGTCTTGAAGAGTTTTGGAAAACCTTAGAAAAATCTCAAAAATTTCAACAGAGTCTTCATTGGTCTAAGGCAAGTCTGGAGGACTCTTGTAAACATAGTGTTGAATATATCTGCGAAAGCCCTGGAGCAGTCTAGGTTCTTTAGAAGTTTTGAAGAGCCTGAAAGAAGTCTTGTAAACTTTTTAAAAGGCTTAATGAGTTTCAAGGAGTCTTAAGCTCACCTGGATGAATCTGAAAGAATCTTGAATAAATCTGTAACGGTCGTGTATAGGCTTGAAAGAGATTTGATGCGAGTCATAGTCTTAGAGATACTTAGTCTATGAGTGTTTTAATGACGTTTTGAAAAGTTTCAAACAATTTCAAAAAATCCTGAACGAACCTTAGAGAGTCGTCAGGTTTTGCAGACTCAAATGCCTGCTCGTGATTGATGAGATAGGGCGAGGAAGCACATAAGTACAAGGCCCTCTTGTCCTACTTCCTTTAGAAATCCTGGGGACAGATGAAATTTTGAGAGAACCCTATAACCGGCCTAAGGTTTTTGAGAAAGACCTTAATTACCCGAGTGAAAACTGATAATAACATTTACCTGAAAATGTATGGTCCGAGTTCTACAAATCTTGGTTTTTCTTTCTTCGATAGCGATAGTTCAGGATTTGTCCAGTTGAACATGCGTATGCTGAAGTACAAGGGAACTTCATTGGAATTCCACACCGCATAGCTTTGAGAATCACTACTGTTGCATAACTGGAGTTGCTGTAATTAAATAACACATCACTAATGAACTGATGTACTTGAATAAGTCTTCACTATCAAGCAGGCTCAGATTTATTTTTCTGCGCTGTAGGCTAATATTTTGTGGCGTCCTCTGGCAAGTAACTTGCTTCAACCTCCGCCCCCCGCCTGATATTTTTTACGAGTAAGCTTTGATAATCGAGCAAACATGAAAAATCAAAAAATTGAGTTAACAACTGATTCTGAGGAATTTTCGGACGCTCAGTCACGTTTGGCAGAAATACTTGGTTACCGAGATATAAGCTAGAAAATTATTTTTAGAAAGGCTAGAAATCTGAGTCCGGCACTCATCTTTACTATATAGGTATTCTTGGGGTGTTGAGTCAAAATTCACTGGACGCTCTCGACTGTGACGCTACGAGATATACGGAACAGAAATGGGCTAAAATGGTTGAAGCTCAAGTTGGATGTGTGATCTGAATTCCCTTTGGAATATCATGTACTCCGTTGTCGACCTAACTATGAAATCGTATCGAACATTATACAGTAGAATCTTTGGGTCTTGTCATTATTTCCGAATCGAGTCGACCGTCCCATATAACACTATATTTACCCTAAATATGTCTTTTTTTGGGGGGGGGGAGGGGAAACAAAAAAAAAACCAAAAAACAAGAAACTTGTAGCTATGTAGTTTTATTACACTCTTTATTTCTGTTTTATTCTTCCACCTTGCGTTATCAGACTGTCTAAACATTTACATCTTTACCTCCTTTATTTTTACTTCCTAATATTTTCATATTTGTGTGATTTTATATCGAAAAAGCCCACCCTGTCGATATGGAGTTATGACGAGTGGGTAATGGTACATTAAATTTCGGTCAAAATGAGTCCAACCAGAGGTCTATTGTGAGTATAAATCTCAGTCTTCCACAGAGATTTGAAAATTACGTATCAAATCAAAAATCGAAGTACTGAGAAAAACGCATTTAAAGTTTTGGTACTAAATTTTTTTGGGGAAAAAAGTGGTATTTTACGTACGTTTTAGCTCCGCAGATGAAAAATTTAGGTTATTTGCGATGTAGAATTGCACAGAAAAAGGTTTCTTTCGGCGGTGGAAACGCTGGAACAATTTCATGGAAAAGAGTAACTTCAGGGGGGGGGGGGGAAATCGTAATTGCTTTAACAAAAATACTTGAAAGGCGAAAGCTGAAAGCCATATTTAGCCAAAATGTTTATCAATATGCCAAAAACCAAAAACCAGCTTTTTGTAATCTCAAAAAACGAAGTCAAAAGTATAAGCAAAAAGCCGAAGCTGGATTTTTCGGCTGCAACACACTGGTTCACAGGCTACTGTTGTACACAGAGAGGGGGAAACGGTATCGACAAAGTTACCCCTTTCTCACTCGACGCGTTATGTCATGTAACTGGATAAAAATGGCGGAGTCAGAATTTCACGTACGGTACGTCATAGACCAAGGGTTGAAGTACCCGAAACAGAAAAACCTCATTTTCGGTAAATTTTGATTTTTCTAAGAACAATGGCTTTATTTCGAAAACTGTGACCGACAGAATGGGCCCTTTCGATACGAAAGCACACATTCGTTTTTGTTTCCATCTACTGACTATCAATATTTTTGTTTTATTCTTATTCGTCTTCATTCTATATTTTACTAGCAGCCCCCCTAGACCCACCACAAACAGAAGAGCTCGGAGAACGCAGACCCCCGCCACAGCACCCTCAACAACCCTACAAAGCAGGAAGAAAGGGTGACTCCGGGCAGAGTTGCGTGCAATTTTGACTTTAGAGTCGGTGGTGTCCAAGAGGAGTGGCTAGTGGATACCATATTTCTAACGCCCCTAGATCCACCGAAAAGGGTAGAGACAAACAAACACGTTCATATACAAATATATACAAATATTAGAGATTAGAGATTTGTACCCCTTAATAATTTCTGAAAAGAGGCAGTTAGAGTCACTAAATTTCAACGCAGTATGAAGAAGTTCCCCACAATTGAATCAATGCCAAGGTGCTGAACAGGCAGAATTTCGTAGAAATCATTCTACCACGGACCAATGATTCATAATTGAACAACCAATAGAAAAATCAAGGGAATATAATCAACCATTGTACCTATTACTTATAGATTTTCGGAAAGCTTTTGATTTTATATATTTTTATCATCACTTTGGGAAGCCTTAGGTCGTCAGGGAATACCAGAGAAACTGATAAGAACCATAAAAGACATGTATAAAAATTCAGAGGGGACGGTACGTCTGGACAAATCGGGACCAAAATTCAAAATAGAAAGAGAAGTTAAATAGGGCGACCCTCTCTCACCCAATCTATTCAATTGCTTACTAGAAGATGTGTTTCAAAAATTAAAATGAGAAAGGGAGGGCATAAAAATCAGGAATCTAAAATTTGCTGATGAAGTGGCGCTAATCTCTCAGGTCGGAAAGGAACTGGAAAAAATGGCAAATGAGCTAGTTGAGCAATGTCGGAAAGCAGGATTCGAAATAAATACCAACAAAATGATGCTAGTAACAAATGCTAAACTATGTAAAGGAATCAAGATTGGAAGTGAGCTAATAAAAGTAGCAGAAAGTACAACATACCTAGGCAAAATGGTATCAGTTGAAGGCAGTATGGAAAAAGAGGTATCAAAGAGAAGAGCACAAGCTGGAAAAACTTTTGGGTTTTGAAAAATATATTCAGAAGCAAAATGCCACAGGAAATTAGGGAAAAAGATTTTCGAATCGTGTACAATTCCCCTCTTGCTATATGGGTCCCAAACTTGGGCAACAACAGAAAGACAGAACCTGGAACTTGATAGAACCCAAATAGCTGTGGAGTGGGCAATGGTTGGAGTGAAACGAAGAGACAGGCGAAGTAATAAATGGGTCAAGGCAAAATCAAGAACTAAGGACTGCAGAGTGCAGATACACAATGAAAAAACTAAAATTTAACCATGCAGACCGGGTGGCCAGAGGGGGGGGGGGCAGATGGGAAAGGAAAATTTGGAGTGGATACCCAGAGACTCAAAAAGGAAGATAGGGACACCAGCAACAAGGCGGGAGGATGAATTAAAACAATACGCGGGAGCTGCATGGGGAGAGATGCTCGAGTCGAAAACCGCCGGAAGAGGGTGGAGGAAGCCCATGCCCGTAAATGGGCGCATTAAAAATAGTATAATTATGTTATTATCATAATTTCATAATCGACTGTAAAAATAAACAAACAGCTAGTGGCTGGAAGAGGGTCATCGGCTCTCGACTGAAAAATTGGACGCTGTTAAGCGTAACAGAACCAACCGACCATTTGTTGACAACATGAGTTATTATAGTATCGTTGGAAAGAGCGGAAAAAGTAGAATTTTTCAAAATGGAGCCCCCGATTCAAAAATAGCTTATCAGTAAACGCTATGTAACATAGTTTCTACATGGCCCTTGATCTTGAACTTCGAATCACGTTTTCTCAAAGAACAAATTTTGTTGGTTGGTTCTGTTACGCTTAACAGCGTACAATTAAAGACTAGCCTACCTATCTCTTATGGACGGTCGCTGGAAAAGATACCAGGAAAAAAACCTAGTGGTAATCATGTTTTGTTTAAGGTCTTTTGTTCCCGAACATAAGAGCTGATAGATGAAGGGTAATTGGGATGACACTACACACACACTAACAGACATGGCAACTTCAAAAGGCTTCAAACTGCGAAGCTGCAGAAGATTTCATCTGATTTCTAATTTCTGAAGAGCAATTGATCAACAGATAAAACACCAACACTACTCCTAGCCGACCTTAAAAACATCAGATGATTAGCAAACATTTATCCACTTCTAAGGGAATGAAAACAACGTAATATTCACGCTAGTAGATTCTCTGTTCGCATAGTATTAATTACGCATACGACATACATACGTCCTATGACTGATTTTTCTAAATAATGTTACACGCTTATAGGTTTATAGGATGTAAAGACATCGGTACAAACAATGTTCACTTCAACATACTGATTTACTGATAACGTCTTTATATGCTACAACAATAATCATTCGCTTCTCGCTACAAACTGGTAACTGGCTATGAACATAAAACTTCGACCATATCATTGTATGCTCGCAGGAGAATACTAAACACCAACACTGAACACTAGAATACTATTCGTGGCTGACGATTCTCGCATCTCGCTCCTCATCATAGACAAGCATAAATTTTACCTCTTCTAAATCCCCTTCGTCGTAAAGTAAAATCCAAAATATAAAACGTTTGTCATAATTCTCGTAAATTACATAGAACGAATTTCGAAAAAATTATCACACATTTCCATGAAAATGAACTGATATACTGATAACAGTTCAACGAAAAGTAAACAGGGCCCCAGGGCCCAGTTATGTCTATTTTAGAAGATCAAGATCAAGGAGAATACTGGGACAGAAAAAAAGCAATTGCAATAGGCTCGGCTACTAGTAGCCGACCCTAAAAATTAAAAAAAAAATGAAGTTGATTGTAAAACACTTCCGAGATGTTCGAATCGAAAACAAAACTTAGGAAGCTCAGCGGAGGAAAAATTTTGTGGATCCTCTTCTAATAAGGGTACCGAAATTTTTTATAGCTTAAAACCTTTTCAGAGTTCATATGAACACATCTAGAAAGTACGAACTCTCAGCTCTTACGGTTCACTCACAGACCTCAAACAAACACAAGGACAAACAAACACTTTCATATATATTATTAGCGTTTTTAAATTTTTCATTCAATTTTTCAACGTTTTCTTTAGTTTTTTACTTCTTTCCACTATTTCAGTGTCATCTGCAAACCTCATCATTCTACCGTTTCCTCGTGTGAACGCACCTGATTTCCCTTCTTTCATTTCCTCAATTAATTTTTCTATAAATAGGTTGAACAATACTGGTGACAAAGAGCAACCTTGTCTCATTCCTTTTTGAATTTTCGCTTCTCTCTCTTCATCCTCTCCTTGTATTCGAGCCCGGGGTACGTTATATAAGTTTCATATTACTCTTCTTTCTTTGTACTGAACTCTTAGTTCTTTCAATATTTGAAACATTTTTAACCATTCATTATCAAAAACTTTTTCTAAGTCTACAAATACTACGTGTATCCAAACCTTTTCCCAGTCGCTTTAGCTACTCGTAATTTTTGGTATTAAATAATATTGCAAGAGCTTTTCTGCACATCGCAGAGAGCCTGAGTGTCAAGTTTGGCAGTTCGGCCTACTTAACAGAAAATAATGTTGATTTTATTTTCTTTAAAACAGAATGCTCTTTAAAAAACATTACATGTTAAAATTTTGTAACTTTAACAATTTTGTGCCGTGGACTATACCTATAGCCTACTCTGCCTAATGGTAAATTCAGCCCCACTATCAAGTCAGATAAAAGCTGAAATATTTCGAATTCTCGATTTCATTTTCACCATCACGTCAAGTACACCTATATAGGCCTGATTATGCTAACTATCAAAATTCTCTTTAATTTGAACAACGAATGACAATAATTCAGAACGCTTATTATGGAAAGGCGAATAAAGTATGTTCAAACTTACCAGTTCTAAAACGCGGTCAAAAAGCTGTTTCCAGAAGCCGGTTAGAATTCCACCAATCACTAAAAATGCGCACGCCACACCGTAGAGCACTAGTTGAAAAATTTTCATTTTACACTATTCACGAAGAAAGAAAATAGCTCGAAAATGATGGAACACATCAAAAACACGCATCGGTTAATCGACCATATTGTAAGTCACCGAGAGTAACAACTATAATATTTTTTTCAGTGAGTTTAGATGCTGCACGATTCGTTGTCGTTACGCTATTAAAGTGGTTTGAACCTAAGACGATTTATTCTCTTCCTCCATTCCTCATTCCTCGGCCGCGGGTAATTAGATGACACAGACTACTGGCTCTGGCCGGCTTAAAAATTTATTTGCCATTGCTACTGATTTCTTGGCTGGACGTATTTTCCGTATAATGTGACTCATGCCCTTTTGTGAATTGATTGCCTCAATTAAACTACTATGCGGATTGGACTACTGTATGACCAAAGATGTTTGCCAGCTCGTACATAGGTCCAGAACAGGCCCATGTGACTTTGGGAACACGAATTTTTACCGACTTTTTGTTCATAAAACTGGTGGCTCTCGGTACTTCTCAATACGTTTTTCGTGCGCCAGCATATATTTGTATAATCTGCGGAATCATTGTTTCGAAGAGGTGTGAAAATCTGTCTGCTTGATGAGCGAATGTCAGTAGAAGTAATTCGGGATTAAAATACGTTTTGCTTGAAAGCGTGAAAGACGTGTAAGGAAGATGTGAATAGTCATACGTATGTAAGTTGTAGTCATAGTGTAATGGTGAGATGCATTTATACATAATTATCCGTAGAGAAAGTGGGAGCCCATCGATATTTCTGTATTATACTGTTTTTTACAAATACTTATACAAACTACAATCTCATTCAAGGGCCTAACCAGCAGATTCTGCCTCGGGAGAGCCCTCGCCCACAGAAAATTGCCATAGTAAGAACTTTGTACTAACTTATACCTATGGAAATAAATTACTCGTAAATTAATCCTAACAAGAAGGAGAAATTAAAAGAAAGAAAGAAAAACAAATTCTAAATGCATTCATATCGGTATTACATGGTATGAAGAAATTTTCAAAATTCAAAAAAATCAAAATTTTTGACGTTGAGTTCAAATTTATTGTTCAAATTTGGCGGCGATGCTCCGTTTTCGAGATACACTCGAAAATATGGTCAATTTGGGTTAAAAAATGACTCTAGCTCAATTTTGACGACGGATTTGAATTCGTCTCGAAAAATTGAGTAATTAGCACCAGCGTCGACGCCGAAGCTCTCCCAAAATTTTTTTGCACCAAAAAAGGCATAAAGCATAAAGAAATTTTCAAAATTCGAAAAAATCAAAAATTTTGAATTGAAGACGGTTTTTAACTCAATTTTTCACGCTGAGTTCAAATTCGATGTTCAAATTAGGCGCTGACGCTCCGTTCTCGAGATAGGCTCGAATGCGTTGGAGAAAGTGGTCAAAAAATGACTCCAGCTCAATTTTGACGACGGATTTGAATTCGTCTCAAAAAATTGAGTAATTAGCACCAGCGCCGACGCCGAAGCTCTCCGAAAATTTTAAATTATGATGTATTATGTACTTAACCCTAGAATACCATATATAAAAAAAAGTCCGTCGCCACCACACATGGGTACAATTGTACCCATAGCAATTTTTTTGACTTGTATAAATACTACGGCTTTTGTAAGTGAGTTATATAAGTATTTTTCGACGCTGAATTTGAATTTGATATTTATTTTCAGATTAGACTAAGCAATAATGAAGGAAAATGCAGTTTTCAGTAGGAAAAGATAGTTGATTGTAGAAAAAATTTGCAATTTTCAATTATTTTATAAATGATATACATAGTCATAAACATTACACCAATTCTTAAGAAATTTTGAAAATTATCTAAAATTTGACCCACGTTGTTTGCTTTAGTGGATGAGTTACAAAAATTTGGACCAAAAATTTGAAACCAGCAACCAAAAAAACCTATTGCTAAACTTAGACATGTCACGTTTTGGGCAAAAAATTTCACAAAAAAGAATGGGAACAAAAATTAATTTGCCTTCCAACAAAAGGGTAGACAACACATTCGACATACGATTTTGAGGGTCCAGTATAGCCGAACAGATTCAGTAAGTAACAGGATCGCACTGCTGATATGCGTGGGATTACACCCATGCGTATTTTAGTGTGGGTACATTTGTACCCATGTGTGGTGTTCTAGGGTTTTAATATCAAAAATCTCAGGATAGACAGTGCTTGCTGGAATAGCTAAAAACTGATCAACTTAAACCAGAGATAGGCTGAATCAAAAATCATTAAAATCGATTGATTTTAAATCATCTGTTCTGATTTTAAATCCATGATTTTGAAAGTCAACTGATTTTTCATTCTAATAATGTAAACAAGAGCTCATATTCAGAGCGAAATGGACAAGTTATTTAATAGACAAGAGAAGAAAAATTTATGTATTTGTATTTTATAGAGAACTCCCCCAACAGGACAAGCCAATATTAAGGGAAGGGTCTAGACACAAAAGAAAAGAACAAACGAATTAAATAAAGGCAAAATAAATATTACATACTCCTTAAAAGATGAATAAAATAAAATTTTCTTCCATAAATAATTAATTGTTGATAATTTAGAAATAATAATAGCATTATAGAAAGGAAGAAGAATAAAAAAAAAACAAAAAAAACGAGCATATGTATATACATTAACTCACCCATTTACTCCCGCCACATCCCCCAGAACCACAAACATCATACATTACATACACACACTTTCACACTCAATGATGTACTCTTCTTTAATCTCATTCAGTCTCATTTACTCATTCATTTAATATTCTCCTCAGATACAACTTTCCATGGCTATGAGTAAAGCTTTTTTACCCCCCGGATCCAGAAAGTCGATGGCAGGATATCTATATTATTGTATAAAACATAGTCGGGTTATTTACACCATCCATAACTCAAGAACGGCTGGATCAATTTTTGATCACCGATTTGTTGGATTTGTCTCCGTCCAGAATATGAGAATAGCTATTGTAACGAGATTCGCACTGAAAAACGCACGAAAACACATACTAGGAATTTTTTATGGCACACTAATACAAACGCACGAAAACAGTAGCTAAATCGCTTTGAGAACGCACAGTTTATTGCACACAAAAACCAGACTATACGGCGACGGCCAGCGGTCTTTATAGGTATATATCCTGGCGTTATCGGCGAAACTCCTTAATCGCGTTTGTTATCGAACTTCATCTATTCTGCTGCTTGAAACGTGTCGATCTTTCTTTGCTTATCTCGAGTGTTCGGGATTATTCGCCACACTATTAAAACATCGAAAAAATTTCACGAAAAAAATATTTATTAAGAAAATTTATTTTCTTATACATACATTTTGTATATAAAACTTTTATTTTTAAGAAGCCTATTTTTGCCTATCCATGGAAATCGATTTTCGCTCAAGTATACCCATGGCTGTAAGAAAAGTAAATTTCCATAGAAATCTATACAGGGTTAGTCGGTTTTCCTTCCGCCAGAGGAAAACTAGTTTTTCGACCAGGTGCACATTGTTTCGCCAGGTGAGCGGTCTTTTCAACAAGAATTTCATGGGAAATATTCGGGAAAAACTCCGATGGCTTTTGAAGAATTTTATCAAGAATCTTCTGGAAAAATTTTCTAAATCTCCGAAGAATTTCATCGAAAATCTTCCCAATGTTTTCCAAAGGATTTCATCGAAAATCTTCGGAAAATTTTTCCGATAATTTTCAAAGAATGGCATCGGAAATTTTCGGAAAACAACTCCGATAATTTCCGAAGAATCCCATCGAAAATTTTTAGAAAAAATTGCCAATATTTTTCGAGAAAGTTCTTTCTGAAGAAACTTTCAAGAATCATTGAAGGTACTTCTCAATGATTCCCGATAAAATCATTTGGAATAATTGCAAAGTTTTCCTAAAATTTCCCACAAATTTTTCCTGAAATCATCGGATAATGTTTTTCAATGATGTCCGATAAAATTCGTTGAAAATGATCGAAAATTTACCCTTTATATTTTCAATAAAGTTCGTCGGAAATAATCTTTGAAAATCAAAGGGATTGTCCCGAATATTTTACATGAAATTCCTTGGAAATAATCAAAGGTTTCTTCTGAAGATTTTCGGTAGTTGAACGTGTTCTTGATGTCGAGGCTGACCGCCGCGCAGAACTGCCGCTCGCGGATCGCCTTCTGCGCCAGACTCTTCAACTTCAGCGCGGCGTCCGCAGTCGAGCGGCCAGTTCTGAATCCGTACTGACTGCTCGAAATCGTCTTCCGCCTTTGAAAATGCTCCTTCAGCCTATCCACGATGGTACGCTCAAACACCTTGCCGACGGTGTCGAGCAGGCAAATAGGCCGGTACGAGGACGGCTGGCCATCTGGCTTTCCTGGCTTCTTGATCAGTGCCAGCCGCGCCGTCTTCCATCTGCTCGAGAATGTCCCCTCCTGCAACGCGCGATTGAATACGTTGGTCAGGAGGGACGGGTCTGCTCGGTGGACTACTTCCAAGACGACGTTAGGAATCATGTCCGGACCAGGCGCCTTCCTCTTCTTCGTCCTGATCCGGTCGATCGCGCTGTCCACTTCTCCTACACTGAGCAGAGGGATATCCTCGCGCACTTCGGCGGAGACCGCCGTTAGCGGGGGGCGCTGGGGGAACAGTTCTTGAACTACCTGTTGCAGCAACCCCGGCTCCATACGGCTCGTCACTGACGGCCCTCCGGCTTTCCGCATGACTACCTTGTACGGCTTGCCGAAGGGGTCGTCATCTGCTTCCTGACACAACTCCTCCCAAGCTGCCTTCTTGCTTAAGAAATCATCGAAATCGTGAGGGTAGTTATGAAATAATGTAAAACTTCATTCAAATAATTCACCTTTGCCTCCGCTTTAAAATTCATTCGATCATTATGTTATTGTTGGGCAATATTTTAGATCGCACTGAAAAAAGAAAGAAGAAAACTAGGTAAATTAAATTCCTGAAATTCGTTTTCGTCTGATGTAATAACATCAATTAATGTTAATTAA
Source organism: Acanthococcus lagerstroemiae (assembly GCA_031841125.1). NCBI lineage: Eukaryota > Metazoa > Arthropoda > Insecta > Hemiptera > Eriococcidae > Acanthococcus > Acanthococcus lagerstroemiae. The sequence continues at coordinate 32,233,790 of CM063106.1, read as the reverse complement.
GTATTTATCGGCGGAAACAAAAAAAAAGGAAGATAAATTATTCATGAAAACAATAACACGCTCACAAATTTTCCAGACTGAGTAAAAATACCTACACCGATTACGTGTGGTGTACAATTTTTAGGCGAACGAAATTGAATTTTTTCCGTAATTTATAAATATGCGCCGTGTCCTTGTGTCTATTATAACGAATTGCGCACATCTTCAAGATAAAAATTCTCGGATTTTCAAACTTTTAGGAAGTTAGACATATTAAAATGATTCCACCGTTATTAACAAAGAAGATTTTGCTGGTGTCGTTTAATCTGTCAGCTTGAAAAATAGTAAATAAGATAAAACTTTTGTATCTCAGATGACAAGCTAAGGTCATCTCCTGTTTGTGTATGATATGGTAGAAACGAGAATTACGAAGGAATTGTCATGAACCGAACGTAGATGTTCAGTTTTAATAACAGTTATCCAACAGTCGACTTGGATTGGTAACAAAGGGAAAGTAGGCCTCGATGACTTCAAGATTATCTTTACTCGCTCGATATAAACCACATTTTCTCAATAACGGATGGTAAGTATACCGACTACGAGCAGAACTATTATTTTTTCCAACGACAAATACGAAACATGATTACCTGAAAAGAATAACTAGTTAACGTAGTAGGTTTTTAAACAAGGCTGATTACAACTGAACGAGCGGAATTGACAAAATGAGGCAATAATTACTTTTATCAGTGACCATGTCGCCGCTTAACCGTATACGATATCGTATCTGTCAGATGAAACAAAGGTGACAGATTTTCCTCCATTTCGTGATAGGTTTATTAGCTGATGGAGACCTAACACTTCGAAGTATCGCAGTAACGACCAGAGTATGACATATAGCTATTACTGAGGTATGCTATACAGAGAATGCGATTTCGAAAAGGAAAAAAAAAATGATTCAATTAGTCAATGTTCCAAGATGAAGTACTACCTCGGAACCAAAACATTTCAAGTTCAGAAATATAATATTTCGGAAGTTTAGTACCTTGATACATTGTTATGGATCCAATTCTCGTTATTCTAAACCTATGTTAAATAAGGGAGATGGATTCTGTTTACGGGAAAAAGAAGGGAAAAAAACACATTTTTTGAAGTATTGATACAAGTTATAAAAAGAGAACCTACACAATAAGATGGTCCAAAATTTGGGTTTGCTTTAAAGCTTCCAAAACACCGAGTTCGGTCGAAAAATTGGTGTGACAAAAAAAAACCTCGTTCCCATTATTGTAAGAATGAAGTATCTACCGGAAGTTGTCCGGAAAAATTAACTCAAAGGTCGATGGTCTCTGTTCAAATGCAGCATGAATTTTCGTTAATTCAAAACTAAGTTTATGCAAAATCAAAAAAAAAAGAAAAAAGAAACGAATTAAATTAATTTATTCCTGGTATCTTTGGAAACAATGGCTTGAGTAGCCATTAAGTACTGAAACCAAAAATAAAAATAAAATGAAAGTAAAAAAGCCGGAAAAATAAAAACACCTACACGAGATAAGAAAAATACAAAATTTACCCCCCTCGAGTTGCTGCACTTTAATTGTCAAGGTATGGCGAATGAAGAAAGATTAACAGAATTCGAAAACGCCCTCCATAAAAAATACATCGGTATTATCGGATTATCCGAAATTAAGAGGAACGGAGAGAGAATAATAGAAAGGAAAAATGGAAATATTCTCTATTACTTTGGCAAGACGGCGGGATTCAGGGGGGTGGGATTTTATATAGACAAAAAACATAAAAAGCAAATATTAGAATTAAAAGGCATTTCGGAAAGAATAGCCATACTAAAAATTAAAGTTAACGAAAAAGAAAACCTTGCAATTTTCCAGATCTATGCCCCCAATTTAGCATCAAGTTAAAGAAGAAATTCAGCAATTCTATGATCAACTAAGTGATAGCTATACAACATGCAAAGAGAAACATAACATTGTAATAGGAGACTTCAACGCCAAAATAGGCAAAGACTGTGCAGGGGACTCGGGGATGGGGAAATGGGCAGAAGGCCTAACAAATAAAAACGGTAAGAAATTAATTAAATTTATGATGGAGCATAACTTAAAATTGGCAAATACATTTTTTCAAAAGAAAGTAAGTAGAAGATGGACATGGAGATCGCCGGACGTAGTCACTAAAAATGAAATAGATCATACACTAACGGACAGCTTAAGACTAATTGACGACGTCGAGGCGGTCTCCGCGTTCACCTTCTCATCTGACCATCGCCCAATTAGAATTAAAATAAGAACCCCTATTGATAAGACGATTAGTAGAAATCCAAAAATAAACTCAGGGAAGTGGATTCCAGCTCATAAACGGAAAGAAGCTAACGAACTTCTGAAAAAAGAACTTGCGGAAGTGGACTGGGACGACATAGATGTAAGTAATTATCAATCTAAGTATGACATAGTAACAGGTAAAGTGGAAGAAATTTTGAATTCAGCTGGCATTGAGAAACACAATATTAAAACAGACGACAAATTAAGCGATGCGACCAAAAATTTGTTAAGAAGGCGTTTAGAACTTAGGCAAAAGGTCAAACTAACAAACAAAGACCAAATTGAATTAGTAGAAATTAAAAAACTGATCCGAAAGAAAATAAAGGAAGATTTGTTTAATTTTGACCAAGAATTGGCTAAATCAATTATCGAAGAGTCCTGGTCCACCAAACAAGTTAAGAAGGCACTGGCCAAAGGAAAGTATCTACTCCCGAAAATCCAAAATCGTAACGGTGTCTCGATAACTAACAGGGATGAAATAGCAGCTACGGCCACTGAATTCTACCGAAACTTATACGATCACGATATAAAAGAACCACAGTTAAATAGCGAAGATGACGGCCACCGAGAAACTCACAATATTAATCTAACAATTTCACCTAGAGAGGTATTCAACATACTTAAAAAACTCAAGTCTAACCGGGCCCCAGGACCGGACGGAATTGAAAATGATATTCTTAAAATAATGGCAGACACCTTAGCCCGTCCGCTGGCCTCGCTCTTCGACTATTTTCTCTCCTCGGGTCATCTGCCAGACCAATGGGGTCTATCCGAAATTATACTCCTACACAAAAAAGGTGAAAGATCGAATATCAATAACTACCGCCCCATTAGTCTCTCCTCAAACGTATGCAAAATATTCATGAAAATTATCAAAACAAAATATACGACACTCTGGATACACAACAACCAGCTGAACAAGCTGGCTTCAGGAAAAAATTCAGTACTATCGACCATATCCACACCCTAAACCAAATCCTAGAAAAAGCCAAAGAGTACCAAATTAATATTGCCATAATGTTTATTGACTATAATAAAGCGTTTCATTCCCTATACCACAAAAACATTTGGAAAGCCCTGACAAACCAAGGAATACCACAACTAATTATTCGGGTTCTAAAAAATATCTATTTAAAATCTGAAGCAATAATCAAACTTAACAAAAAAGGAGATAAAATAAAAATAAAGAGGGGAGTCAAGCAGGGCGATCCCCTTTCCACCAACATTTTTAATGCGGTTTTAGAAGAAGTGTTCAGGAAAATAAATTGGGAAGGGAGGGGAATCAAAATAAAAGGCCCGTTCTTTGACAAACCAAAAAGTCTTAGCAATCTCAGATTTGCGGACGACATCGTAATTATTGCAAAAAGTAAAAACGAACTCGAGAATATGGCCGATGATCTGAGGAGGGAGAGCATGGCGGTAGGATTAACTATGAATCTAGCAAAAACAAAAATCATGACAAATATCCCTCAATTTGGCAATGTAAAAATCGATAACAACCCCATCGAAATAGTTTCAGACTACAAATATCTAGGTCAAATAATGTCATTTCAAAACAAAACGGAGAAAGAAATCCAGAGTAGAAGGAGAAATGCGTGGAGAGCTTTCTGGGCCCAAAAACAACTGTTAAAAGGTAACCTAAGCTTGAAAACGAAAATTAAAAATTTGAAAGCACAATAATCCCTGTTCTGACATATGGTGCCCAAACGTGGGCATGCACAAAGAAACAAAACCAAAAAATAATCAAAACACAAAATTCAATGCTCAGGGCAATTCTTAAAATCAAACTTAAGGATCAGATCAGCATACAAAAAATAGTAAGTAAAACGAAATCCAAACCGGTAGGGGGGACCATAAGAAAATTAAAAATAGATTACGCTGGCCATGTAGCCAGAGAAAATAGCAATAAATGGAATAAAATATCCACACTTTGGTCCCCCAGACGAAAACGCCGAAGGGGGAGACCAGCGACATGATGGGCGGATGAGCTGATATCGGTGGCCGGCCCTAATTGGCTCCACAAAGCGGCTGACAGGAAAAAATGGCTCGAGTTGCGAACGGCTTATGCCCAGAAATGGGCTAGCTGAGTGCGGAGTCGGTGGCGGAGACTTACCCGCCTACATTTATATTTCCTTTGTAAGTAATTAATTTGTAAGCACTGAGCGGCAGGAGCCAATAAATAAAAAAAAATATAAAAAAAATCTTTGAAAACAAGGGAGAACGACTTTGATGTCCGAAGTTGAAACTAGGGTGCATTTCAGTGACATAAAATTTTTCAGATCAATATTTCGAGGGTACGCCTTCGATGCTAGAAACCACAATTTTGAAATCACAAATGTTCAATAAATTGCATAGGAAGAAATTCGAGGGACATGTGCTGATAAATGCAGCCCAAATTTTCATTAGCTGAAACAAAATACAAGCCGAAGAAAAAAAGGATTAAACGAATCAGTTTCTTTTCGGTAATTGTTCTGATACTTTCAAGAACACTGCAAAAACAGTATTGACATCAGAAGTGAAGTAACTGACATTTCAATGCTGCGAAATTTCAGATCATTTGTTTGAAGAATAGATCTGTCAGCGGCCAATTGTGAAATTCAGAATTTTATGCAGTGGCTAGGCATGTAAAAAAATGCCTAGTAATTTTGGGCAAATTATAGAAACATTCTCTATCGGCTTAGGAAATATTTAAAACGACTGTGTATTATATAAAATGACGAACAGGTGTCCGGCGAACTGTATAGTTACAAAATTTGAGTAAAATGGACAATCAGGGCCGGATTTACGAATAGGCAAAGTAGGCAATTGCCTACGACGAAAGCTCATGAGTGGCGCCAATTGGCGCCACTCGTTTCATTGGCGCTATTCGAATTCTCACGAAATTTTGAAATTGATTTTTAAAAATACATACGAATGGATATGCCTCTTTAGTTTCAGTTTTAGAAGAGATTAAGAATGATGAGAGAGCCAGGATAAGGAGACCCAATTTCAAAATAATAATATTCTAAAGAAGCTCCTTTCTCCAACAACTCACCTTATGATTATTTTGTGGACAAAAATACTGAAAAGACTGAATGAGACGAATATAACTTTACAAAAAGTCAAAATATCTCTGAATGAACTTATATTTTCAAGACTTTTGAGAGGAAGATACAATGAGTAAATTTCAGAGATGAACACAACATTCCACACTTCTCTATATATGACTGTGCCGGATGTAGGTGATTCTCATCAGGGTGGAACTAGGGTGCCTAGAATTCGAAGGACTAAGAGATTTCATGATGAAACTCAGACTCCTGAGGTCATACTGACCGGGGTCCAAAAATTGGAAGTGGAAGGTTTCAACGTGATTATTGATAATGGAAGACAGCTTACAATGATATAAATGATAACTTTGAATTTCCTTTTCGGAAAAAGTGATGAACATAACGAGGAATTGAGGAAAAGTGCGAAACAATTTTCAGAATCTTATGACGTCGATGTATCCAATGACGTAATTGAGGAAGCAATTCAATTCAAATATTTTTTGCAGAGTCAAAATCTTCAAAGTCCTCTTAAATCGGATCCCTTGGAAAATTTCCAGTGTATCACAAAAAATAATTTGATGTCCACCTTTCCAAACATATTTATTGCTTATCAAATCTTCTTAACATTACCGGCCAGCAATTATTCTGGGGAAAGGAGTTTTTCAGTTTTGAGACGTATCAAAAATTACCTAAGGAATACGCTGAGTCAGATTAAAACTTCATATCTCTCGTTGTTGCACGCTGAGTCTAAATTGACCAAAGAATATGATTTTAATCAGATTACTGATGCATTTGCGGCTAAAAAAAGCCAGAAATAGATCTTTCTAGAGTGTTTTGCACCATATTTCAAAGTAATAATACGGATGGCCGTCTATCACAATATGATTGATGAATCTTTTCATTATTTGTTTTTGTATTATTATATATCTCTTATCATTTACTCGTGCATTATTGTTGAATTTGCATTACCTTCTTACTACCAAACTTGTGATTTCGTTTATAACCTGCAATTGTTTTTCATTTTTATTCTCATCATATACCTAGTATATGTATACTTTCATTTTCATTTGTTCAATTATTATCATAAGTTTAATCTTTGGTCTCGCTATCTAGTTTTTGGTTCATCAATCATCAACACTATTTTTTTGTAGTTTTTTATTATTCCTAATTCCTAATACACGATCATATTATTCATATTTCAATGATTAATCAGGGGAGGGGGGAAGAGAGAGAGAGAGAGAGAGAGAGAGAGAGAGAGATAGAAAGAGAGAGCGAGAAGAATGAGGAAATTTTCTCCCACGAAAAAATGTTAAGGGGGGGGGGATTTCAGGGTGAAAATTCATAGGCGCCGCGTTCCGTTTTGCCTACGACGCCACAGAAGGTAAATCCGGTCTTGTGGACAATTTAAAATTATAGTAAAAACATAAAACGAAATGAGAGGTTTACGAGTCAGAAAAGCTGGTGCGAGTATTAAGAAAATAAAATGGAAAATTTGAGCAGTTCTAATCCAGATACAAGAAAATTGCTAACGACCTTTTTTATGGAAAATTTAGTGTATATTCGATTGCAAATAAAAACACAGTACCTTAAGAGGACAAGTTTCACGGAAAATTGAAAAAGTGTGAACATTTTCTGGTATAATTTGTGCTAAAATTGATTTTATGAACTCCCTGTTGAACCGATTCTGTCCTTTTTCTTCTGTGGTTATCACAACTGCCCTCTAGTATTACGTACTGGCATTATTTTTCTGACCATAACTCAAACCCTTCAAAAGTAAGAGTATGCAAACGTATCTACATATTGTCAGAATAGGATGTTTACTTATCAGGTGGAAGGGCGGATATTGCAAAAGAGACACCCAGTATTGCCGAAGTGAGTTTAGTCACTTTATAAAATGACTCGCTTTTTGTGAATCATTTTATAAATGGACGGTTTTCACACTGCGTATCCGATAATTAACATAATGCCTCGGCATTTCATTGAAAGACGGATTCCAGAATTATATTTGTCGCTAACAGATCTACGACACTGGAAACTGCAACTCTTTAAAAAAATACAAAAAAAAAAAAAAATACTTCTGCATGGAAGGGCATTGTTTCATTGGATATGTCCTCCCAGCAACCGCACGCCGTCAGAATTGAGCTAGAGTCATTTTTTGACCCAAATTGACCACATTTTCGAGTGTATCTCGGAAACGGAGCTTCAGCGCCCAATTTGAACACCGAATTTGAATTCAGCGTGAAAAATTGAGTGAAAAACCGTCACCAATTCGAAAGTTTTGATCTTTTCGAATTATTAAAATTTCTCCATATTATACATCATGTCTTTTTTGGGGCAAAAAAGTTTTCGGCGAGCTTCGGCGTCGGCGCTGGTGCTAAATACTTAATTTTTCGAGACGAATTCAAATCCGTCGTCAAAATTGAATTACAGTATTTTTTTTTTACCCAAATTGACCCCATATTCGAGTGTATCTCGAAAACGGAGATTCAGCGCCCAATTTGAACACCGAATTTGAACTCAGCGTGAAATATTGAGTTAAAAACCGTCAGCAATTCGAAAATTTTGATTTTTTTGAATTTCGAAAATTTCTTCATACTAACATCATGTCTTTTTTGGGGCAAAAGAGTTTTCGGCGAGCTTCGGCATCGGCACTGGTGCTAAATACTCAATGTTTCGAGACGAATTCAAATCCGTCGTCAGAATTGAGGTAGAGTCATTTTTTCACCCAAATTGAACACATTTTCGAGTGTATCTCAGAAACGGAGCTTCAGCGCCCAATTTGAGCACCGAATTTGAACTCAGCGTGAAATATTGAGTTAAAAACCGTCAGCAATTCGAAAATTTTGATATTTTCGAATTTTGAAAATTTCTTCACACTATAGGTCACGCCTTTTTGGGGTAAAAAATTTTTCGGAAAGTTTCGGCGTCGGTGCTGGTGCTGGTGCTAGTTACTCAATTTTTCGACACTAATTCAAATCCGTCGTCAAATTGAGCTAGAGTCATTTTTTGACCTAAATTGACCACATTTTCGAGTGTATCTCGGAAACGGAGCTTCAGCGCCCAATTTGAACACCGAATTTGTACTCAGCGTGAAAAATTGAGTTGAAAACTGTCATCAATTCGAAAATTTTGATTTTTTCGAATTTTGAAAATTTCTCTATACTATACATCAGTGTCCTGCACGAGTGAGTACAGCATCGTCCGAGTACAGGTAATACTCGTTTTACGATGCTACGATGTCGAAATAGTACTCGTACTCGTGCACAGAAGTGAGTAGTAATTGGCGAGTATGCATCGTGGCATCGTTCCGAGTAGTAATCGGTACTCGTGCATTGTAGCCACCAGCAGCTTAAAAGCAGTTAGCTAAGTATGAGCTCGTGAAAATTTACTTAACACCCTGGATACCTCAGTGAAGTTATTATTTTCGTCTACACTTTTGTAAGTTTTTGAAAAACGTGATCACGCCTTCAGCACGTCGAATATGCAGTACAGAACACACTAATGTGCATTTCCCCCTTGAAATTCATTATTTCCTGGGGCGGAAAGCTTTGACTGGAGACAGGTGCAGCAAAACGTTTTGAAAGTACGGTGACAAGAGGCCATTTCGGACCAAATGAAAGTAATGAAAAGTTAGAACATCTCTTCCACCAGGAAGAATGTTCTCCATTTTGCTCTACCTCTAATGGTTCTGGAGGAAAATGTGCTGATTGCAGGTGAAAAGACAGTCTTATTCGAAATTGTCTCCTGTATCGAAAATTTGAAAACTGGTTGCTCTAGCTGTCTCCAATAAATAGTTTTTCGCTCTTTGCCAGTTCCCCTCAGGAAATCAGAAATTTCGGAAATGTTAATTGGTGTCCATCGTATTGCATGTTTGACGTGTGGAAGGCATAACCAATTTTTTTTCGGAAATTCGATGGCGTGTGGACGAAAATAAGTTCAGAAATGTAGTGATGCCTTCAATGCTGTAGATATGCAAGACCAACTACGCGGATTTACGTTTTCAAAATTTCCAATTTACTGGGGCGATCTGATAAAGTGCGAAAATCTCAGGAATGGAGGCAGCTACAGCAAAACGGTTTGGAGTATTGGTAAGAGGGCAACTTCCTGCTCCTAAAATTCGAAATCGTTCTCCTCTAGCTTTCAACAATCCAGAGATTTTCGCGTTTTACTAGTTCCCCCCCAGAAAATTAGAAAATGTCAATTGGTGGCGATCGTTTTGCATATTCGACGTGTTGAAGGCAGGAACAAATTATTTGAAAATTCGATGGCGTGTGGACGCAAATCAAAACGGTAATGTGGTGACGCCTTCAACGCGTTAAGTATGCAATACCAACTATGGGAATTGACGTTTTCAAAATTTCCAATTTCCTGGGGTGAACTGATAAAATGCGATAATCGTTGGAATGGAGGCAGCTACAGCAAAACGGTTTGGAGTATTGGTGAGAGGGCAACTATCAGCTCTTAGAATTCCAAACCGTTCTCCTTTAGCTTTCACCAATCCAGAGATTTTCGCGTTTTACCAGTTCAGCCCCGGAAATTAGAAATTTTGAAAATGTCAATTAGTGTCGATCATTTGGTATACTCGACGTGTTGAAGGCAGTAACAAATTATTTGAAAATTCTATGGTGTGCGGACACAAATCAAAACGGTAATGTGGTGACGCCTTCAACGCGTTAAATATGCAAAACAAACTACGGGAATTGACGTTTTCAAAATTTCCAATTTCCTGGGGCGAACTGATAAAATGGGAAAATCTTTGGATTGGTGGCAGCTCGAGCGAAACGGTTTGGAGTATTAGTAAGAGGGCATCTCTCCGCTCTTAAAATTCCAAACCGTTCTCCTCTAGCTTTCACCAATCCAGATATTTTCGCGTTTTACCAGTTCCCCCCAGAAAATCAGAAAACTAGAGAATGTCAATTGGTGGCGATCGTTTTGCATATTCGACGTGTTGAAGGCAAGAACAAATTATTTGAAAATTCAATGGCGTTTGGACGCAAATCAAAACGGCAATGTGGTGACGCTTTCAACGCGATAAATATGCAATACCAACTACGGGAATTGACGTTTTCAAAATTTCCAATTTCCTGGAGCGAACTGATAAAATGGGAAAATCTTTGGAATGGTGGCAGCTCGAGCTAAACGGTTTGGAGTATTGGTAAGAGGGCATCTCTTCGCTCTTAAAATTCCAAACCGTTCTCCTCTAGCTTTCACCAATCCAGAGATTTTCGCGTTATACCAGTTCCCCCCAGAAAATTAGAAAATGTCAATTGGTGTGTCGATCGTTTTGCATATTCGACGTGTTGAAGGCAAGAACAAATTATTTGAAAATTCAATGGCGTTTGGACGCAAATCGAAACGGTAATGTGGTGACGCCTTCAACGCGTTAAGTATGCAGTACCAACTACGGGAATTGACGTTTTCAAAATTTCCAATTTCCTGGGGCGAACTGATAAAATGCGATAATCTTTGGAATGGAGGCAGCTCCAGCAGAACGGTTTGGAGTATTGGTAAGAGGGCAACTTTCCGCTCTTAAAATTCCAAACCATTCTCCTATAACTTTCACCAATCCAGAGATTTTCGCGTTTTACCAGTTCCCCCCAGAAAATTAGAAAATTAGAGAATGTCAATTGGTGTTGATCGTTTTGCATATTGGACGTGTTAGAGGCAGGAAAAAATTATTTGAAAATATGATAGCGTGTGGATGCAAATCAAAACGGTTATGTGGTGACGCCTTCAACGCGTGAAATATGCAATACCAACTACGGGAATTGACGTTTTCAAAACTTCCAATTTCCTGGGGCGAACTGATAAAATGCGATAATCTTTGGAATGGAGGCAGCTCCAGCAGAACGGTTTTTGGTAAAAGGGCAACTTTCCGCTCTCAAAATTCCAAACCATTCTCCTATAGCTTTCACCAATCCAGAGATATTCGTGTTTTACCAGTTCAGCCCAGGAAATTAGAAATTTTGAAAATGTCAATTAGTGTCGATCATTTGGCAGATTCGACGTGTTGAAGGCAGGAAAAAATTATTTGAAAATTCGATAGTGTGTGGACGCAAATCAAAACTGTAATGTGGCGACGCCTTCAAAGCGTGAAATATGCAATACCAACTATGGGAATTGATGTTTTCAAAATTTCCAATTTCCTGGGGCGAACTGATAAAATGGGAAAATCTGTGGAATGGAGGCAGCTACAGCAATACGGTTTGCAGTATTGGTAAGAGGGCATCTTTTCGCTTTTAAAATTCCAAACCGTTCTCCTCTAGCTTTCACCAATCCAGAGCTTTTCGCGTTCGACCAGTTCAGTCCAGGAAATTGGAAATTTTGAATATGTTAATTGGTGTCGATCGTTTGGCATATTCGACGTGTTGAAGGCATATACGTCATGTCTTTTTTGGGGCCAAAAAGTTTTCGGCGAGCTTCGGCGCTGGTGCGAAATACTCAATTTTTAGAGACGAATTCAAATCCGTCGTCAGAATTGAGCTAGAGTCATTTTTTGACCCAAATTGACCACATTTTCGAGTTTATCTCGGAAACGGAGCTTCAGCGCCGAATTTGAACTCAGCGTGAAAAATTGTGTTAAAAAGATTCTTCGATTCGAAAATTTTGATTTTTTCGAATTTTGTAAATTTATCCACATTTGACAGAACGAATATCTTACATAATAGTACGTAGACAAATGTATTATCTACGCCGATTTGTCTACACCAACATCCCTGATTGTATGCTGAATTCATGAATGGGCAAGGTATTTGCTAAACGAACATGAAGCCTTCATGATAGAAATATGTCATGTTATGGCGGATAGTCTGATCTTTTTGAACACTTTAGATTACAAAAGAAATGACCCCGCCATTCAGTATATCCATTATGTCAACTTTTTCACAACATACTGGGAAATAAAATGCCTATAATTTCAAAATACAATTTTTTTCTTTCAGAAATACGATGTAACAAAGTAATGATAAACATAAAATTCTCTTTTCAGCTGCCGCTAGTAACGTACAAAAAAAATGAAATCTTCGACATACAAGAAATGAATATGATCAACATACAACAAAACAATCGCGAGCAAACTCATAGCATTTAGTACGAATTCGTTTAAAACAAAAAAACGAAAGAAAGAAAGAAGGAAGGAAAATAATAGATGCAATAAATAAACGATTAAGAACGTCTAAAATAATGAAACTAAAATAAACCGCACACCTCATGAATGAATAAAAAAAAAAAAGGAAACAGCAATAACAAAATTATGATTACTGAAAACTTAAATATCTTCATAACTTTTCAAAATTGTTCGCTCGATTTCTTATAACTGCAACGACAGTAAGATTTACTTAAAATAAATCAGCACAAAATTTATTTCACGAAAATCATGGAACTTGTACCGTGATTTAAATCGAATTTAAACTTACTAAAAAAGCGTACAAAACGTATATTATTAGCGGCCATTAATTAATTTTCGCAAAGATAGGAAATTCAAACACGGCGTTTCACATTCTATCATTAAATTTATCGTATACTCGTCAAAATTGTACAACACAACCATCCTTCAACTTTCATACAATTCTCTTTCATTGGTCCCTTATCGAGCGTAAGTTGTAATAGTTCGCTCCCCATCTGTAAAGAAATGCTACTTCTCGAAATAACTTCCGACTGTCATGAACAGAACTAATCGGAGTAACATTTCGAGTTTACTTACATTAAACATTGCACTGCCAGATTTGAAAATTTTTTTACAAAACCCTCAATCGATGAAACTAAATAACAGCGATTTTGAATGTCACATAAATAATAAATAATATCACAGTTTTTGTGTCATCTCGCTGTGCTTGCAAAAAAAAAAAAAAAAAAAAAAAGGTTTGCACCCTGAAAATACCAAATTCAGTCCAGATATGATGCACGCAACACACAGTCAAATCGCGAAGTCATACAAACGAGAATAATCGCCACTGCTCGAGTAATATACAAAATTATCAAATGATTTCTAAATTATGTAAGCTCTGGGCCTTATTTACAAGAAGCAGCACGCTTATGAATAATGGTTGCACCGGCAAATATACAATATAAGAAACACGAATGAATGATGAAAAAAAAAGTCTGTGTGTGATGTGACTCCGGAAAAATTCGAATAATCGGTACAATGAGCTTTCAATTATTTTCAAGACGTGAAGCAAAATGTCAGTTAGGAGCGACAATCAGGTAGAAAGACAGCTGAGCTGGGGTCTCACCCAAAATGGAATATTTCGAGTATCTAGGCCAGAGGAAAATTAATCGGAACTTCATTTGCCCGGCTCTCTAATCAATAAGCAACGACAGAGGTTGCTCATTTCATTTGGGAGGGGCAGAGAAGTAAAGCGAAATTTCTCATCCAAATTACAAATTACATTTACATTTTTCTTTTCTTAAGAAAGGAGTTCAAGAAATCCTATTAGAATGTCGCCAACTGCGATGACATCTCACTGGGTGGCAAGCTGTCTGCTATCAGAAACATTTACACGATTTCAAACAGACAGTTCTTTTCCAAATAGTTTATCAAGTCAACAGTTATATAAAAAATCATGAGAATAAGTTTTGTTGAGATTGAAATATTCTTCAATTTGGGTGACTTCCGAGTTTCATATACGCTAAAATTTTCATCATGACTCTCCCATAAGCAAATGTACAATGACGTCCACCCAGTGAGCGTTCCCGACATTGCCTAATAACAAATGAGAACTTTTCGTAGCCGGATTTTGCGCCAAGGGAAGGAAAATCCACCTCACCTAGGACTGCCACCAATGATCAAATATTTTCAGCCATTCCGGTGAAGCGACTTAAGGAACTGGAAATACTTCAGAGTCCCGGCTTTCGGAAACTGTCAAATTACATGGAACCCAAATTGTTCTTCGCTAAATTCCACACCAAAAAGGTTTCCCACGCCAGGAATGTCGTGACTAGGGAGGTTTAAAATAACTCTTACACAAGCAAACATAACGAACAGAAACAAACATTCATAACATGTTTTCGGTTAGACTATTTGTCCAAACGATTTTCTCAAATCCTCCCTTCATCCACCCTTTTAATACTCGTAAAAGCATATATCTTTATATTTTACTGTTTTCAGAAAAGATTCTAGTGCTGAGACTTACAGAACATTCATTAACATAAAATACCAAATCTCAAGATTATTTCCGGCCAAGGGTGTGGTGATCACTAAATCTATTTTCGATGTCAATTCAACGTCGAATTCAAAATTGCGATACTAGAGGTAAGGAAGAAAACAACTTTTGATCTACAAAACGGACGCCATTTCTTAGGTTTCAATTTTGATGTTAATTTGATTTTAATATGTGTAGGGTACGTCTCTATCAGAAGGCCCCACTTTATTGATCTTAGTTTTGTAGAGCTGTTTTTCTGAATTTCGACAAGAAAATCGATGTTTGGGTTTTTATTGTTTTGGAAAGTTGGAACCCTGCTCTCTGACCTCCACTTTGTCCGGGGGGGGGCTTCCCTCCCCCGTAGGAAATTTTTTATTCAGCAGTTGAAAAAATTTACCATTTCAGTCTGCCGAAGTTGGGAAATTTCGGCAGAGCTGGGACAATCCAACAAGTCACAAGCTTTTTTTTTCATATTCTTTCTTTTGCTATAATACGTGGGAATTTTGAGTTCAGAAGATAGGAACATCCAACATGTCAAAAGCTTTTTTTTTTTCTCTGCTTTGACATTCGGAAATTTTGAGGTGAATCAGTAAGGACTTTCACCCCCCACCCCCGGAAAAACTCTTCGGTACGTCTCTGATCGTTTTTCGATATCTCACACCGTTCCAACTCCAGGGTATGAAATGCGTAGAAATAAGAAGTTTTCACTCCTGATCGCTTTACCAACTACCAACTTTCAAACGCATTTCCCCCAAAAAGTTTTTCAGTACCTCAACTTTAAAAATCTGAAAAATATCTTTCTGTAAAGCTACAGAGCTGGTTAAGGCCTCATTCGAAAGATGATTTAGTCTAATATAACGCCCTCCCCTTAACTCCGTACTGACATGGACTCTTTCGACAGAGACGTGCATACAGGGTTAGTCGGTTTCCCTTCCGCCATAGGGAAACTCCGTTACGCTGAATAAAGTATAACTCAATTGTTTCGCCAGGCGAGCGGTCTCTTCAACAAGAATTTCATGGGAAATATTCGGGGAAAACTCCGATGGCTTTTCAAAGATTTTGTCAAGAATATTTGGGAAAAATTTTCTAAAGCTCCGAAGAATTTCATCGGGAATTTTCGAGAAAAATCTCTTACTCAGTCAAAATTTGCGATAATTTTCGAAGAATTTCATCGGACATCATTGAGAAATATCTCCAATGATTTCGGGCGAATTTTTTGTCAGAAATTTTAGGAAAAACCTCCAATAATTCCAAACAGATTTATCAAGAATCATCGAGAAGTATCTCTGATGATTTTGGAAGGATATTCTTGACAAAAATTTTGATGCTTTTTAGAGATTTTCGTCAAAAATGTTCGGGGGAAATCTCCAATGATTTCTAACGAATTAATCAGAAATTTTCGAGAAAAAATGTGATGATTTCCGGAGAATTTCATCGGAAATATTCAGAAAAAAGTTCAATGTTTTCCAAAGAATTTCCTCAGAAATCTTCGGGAATATTTTCCGATAATTTTTAAAGAATTTCATCGGAAATATTCAGAAAAAAGTCCAGTTTTCCAAAAAAATTCCTCGAAAATTTTCCGATAATTTTTTAATGAATTGCATCGTAAATTTTCGGATAACAACACCGATAGTTTCCGAAGAATGTCATCGAAAATTTTTGGAAAAAATTTCCTTACAATTTTTGAAGAATTTCATAGGAAATACTCGGAAAAAAACTCCGATGGGTTCTGATGAATTTCATCGTAAATTTTCGTAAAAAATTTCCAATAATTTCCGAAGAATCGCATAGGAAATCTTTAGAAAAAATCTCTATTGTTTTCCAAAAAATGTTATAAAAATTCTTCGAGAAAATTTTCTGATAATTTTTGAAGAATTTGATCGAAAGCACTCGGGGAATAACACCAAGAGTTTTGAAGAATTAATCTTCAGAAAAAACCTTCTATTATTTCCAAGGAATTTCATGAAGAATATTCAGGACGATTCCTTTGATTATCAAAGATTATTTCCGACGAATTTTATCGAAAATATCAAGAGTAAATTTCCGATCAATTTCAATGAATTTTATCGGACATCATTGAAAAACATCATACGATGATTTCAGGAGAAATTTGTAGGAAATTTTAGGAAACCTCAGCAATTATTCTAAAATATTTTATCGGAAATCATTGAGAAGTACCTTCGATTATTCTTGCAGGTTTTCTTCAGAAAAATATTTTCATGATTTCCAGATATTTTCATCGGAAATTTTCAGGATATCTCGATGATCTCAGAAGAATTTCATCAGAAATGTTCGGGAAAAATCTCTGATGATTTCTACAGAATAATTTCATTAAAATAATTGAATCGTTAGAACTAAAAGGGGTTAAGTCAACTTTTGTCGTTTCTGCTTTCTTCACGCATTATGGGGTATTGAAATATCGCGGATCTTTTGGTGTGGTCAAAATTTCATGAAACAGCTGGGAAAGTGCTTTTTGGCAACATCGCTTTCTTCCATTTTTTTGTAATAAAATTTTTTCAAAAAATGGATTTTTTCCAGAAATTGTTTGAAAATGGTGTATTTTAGTGTAAAAATAAAAATAAATAAAAAATTCCGGCCCACCCCCTCCTTTTGCACGTTTACTTACACCTGAAAGTGCTTTTTTCAAAAACAAAATCGCTAATAATCCGAAAATGTGCTTGCGGTTTTAGTAAAAAATTACGTACTTTTTCTTTTTGATGTTTCAAAAAAGGAACTGTGCAATTTTCCAATACAGCTTCAGAACTTTTTTCCTTACCAGCAGGGATTTTGCTCAACTGGAGTGGGACCAGGACTATAGTAACTCCTTCATGTCTGGCTACAAAGGGGAGGAGATCTTATGCCGTAAGATTGCAAAAAAATCGTTCAGAACCAAAATTAGTCATGTCCAACAACTTTGAGTCCCCCCCTCCCCCCCGCTTCGGACATCAAAATTTTATTCGACGAGACCGGGCTTAAAAGTTGTCTCTTGTGACCCTTTACCACCACCCTGAAAAACGTATTCCACGATTTTAAAATTTTCGAATAAATCAGTTTCTTTCGCTTCCTGAAAAATACGATTTTTGTACCTAACCCCATTTAGTTCCAATCAACTCAATTTTCGATGAGATTCTTCGGAATTTATCGGAATAATTGTTTCCCGAAAATTTCCGATGCTTCTTTAAAACTTATCGGAAAATTTTCCCGAAGATTTTCAACGAAATTTTTTGGTAAACACTGGACTGAATATTTCCTATGAATCAGAAATTTTTTCCGAAGATCACGACGAAATTCATCGGAGGTTGTCGAACATTTTTCCAGAAGATTTTCGATGAAATTCATTAGAAACCATCGGAGTTTTTCTCCGAATATTTCCTATGAAATTCTTCAAAAATTGCCAGGAAATTTTCTTGTAGAATGCTGATGAACTTTCTTGTCAAACATTGGAAATTTTTTCTAAAATTTTCCCTAATATTTCCGATGAAATTCTCCGGAAATCATCACATTTTTTTCTCCAAGATTTCCGATTAATTCCTTAGAAATCATTGGAAATTTTTCTGGAACATTTTTGACGAAAATCTCTAAAACAAACTTGTGTAGATGTTTAGCGGCATGAGAACAAAGCTGCACCGGGATTACAAAAGCTTCTCGTATGTTGGTCAAGGATCCAATCAGAAGACGGTTTAAAAAAATCGATGTTCGAAATGCTTTCAAATTTCCAGTTTTTCGTATCCCGATCCTGTTTTAGTTAGAAAGTCATAGCGCATGAGGGTTGATCAGATATCGAGATTCACAATAATGAAATAGGGTTAACTAGGGTAACTACCAAACTAGGATTTCGAAAACTGAAATCAGGCGCCATTTTCACTGAATTTCATCAACGTTGAGAAAAACAGACGGTAATGGTTCGTTTCCTCTACAAATATAATTCGTTATGTTTACACAGGAAGCAACAGTCTCCAAGTTCTGATAAGTCACGTTCTTTCGAAACGTGACTTGACCACCCCCTAGAGGAGGGAAGGGGGAATTACATGGAGCAACGGAGTTCTCAAAAAGTAGGTAAATTTGTAACAATAACACAACGTGGAAACAGCTGATTAAAATATAGACGAAAAACGAACAGAAACGAAAGCATATCAACCTGTGAAGCCTTCCGAACGTTTAACTCAAAAATGGCGAAAACGTTTGTTCAAATCAACGAGACCCAACAGATGCGCACAAGATACCGAACAAAGGCTGACAAAATTTCGCGTTATTTCGACTCGGAAATTCAATCAACAACCCCGTTTCTCTCAGCCCCCTTAACCGAAATT
Source organism: Acanthococcus lagerstroemiae (assembly GCA_031841125.1). NCBI lineage: Eukaryota > Metazoa > Arthropoda > Insecta > Hemiptera > Eriococcidae > Acanthococcus > Acanthococcus lagerstroemiae. Next base: position 32,215,005 of record CM063106.1, on the reverse strand, counting down.
TCTTCGCATTGCATCGGTCCCGGGTATTACTAGAGAATCGTGTTCGGAGTCATCCCACGCGCACAGATCTACACATAATACAAACAAACAATCGAACAATAATAGAAACTGGAAGCAAATATAGGAAAAGCGGAGGAAGAAAATACATAAAAGCTGACGAGTACACGTGCATTCGTCGCGTTCGTAAAACACGATACCTAAAGTCTAAGCTAAAACAATAAAATCGACTAGTAAAGAATTGCAATACAACGTAGCATTAAAAAACGCGAACACCCTTCATACGTGAGACTCCAAAGGTATATTCAACAACCTGGAAATGAAATTCGGATCGGCGGATACGAAACTACGTGGTCGCACCACCACTTCTATAAAAAAGTCAGTCATTCTGGTTGAGCTGAGATCGGGTGAACTGGTCCGCCTTTCTTTCCTATTCTCCTTGTTCGTTTCCCGTTGCTGGTTCTGCAGCCAGGACACCTTGTCGAAGTCTTTGGTCCCGCCGACGGTGTGCCTCCGCTTGATGCTGCCGTTTTTGGCGGCGCTGCGACGCTTCGTCTTGCCGTCCTTGTCGGCGCGCGCCTTCTTGCTCAGCTCCATCTGTCGTCGCTTGAGCAGATTCGTCTCCGTTTTCTCGCTCTTGGTCAACGAGTCGCTGCGCTTCAGTTTGATCGCTTCCGCGTTCTTGGTCAGCATCCACGACTCCAGTCTGGAGATCTTCGGTTCGTGTTGCTTGTTCAGCGACCCCGAACGGCGCAGCTTGGTGCCGGCGCTGTCCTCCTTCAGTGACTCGGAGCGCCGCAGCTTCACCGAGTTGCTGTAGAACAATTTCGGCTCGCGTCGCACGTTCTCCTGCAACCGGTTCTCCGGATGCGTTTCCTGCAGCACCGTGCGCTTCCAGTTGTCGCAGTTCTGTTGCACCGCCTCCGTGTGCTTTAGCTGGCAGCCGCACGTAACACAGCCCAGGATCTCTTTCACGTTTTCGGCATCCGTTTTCTCCTCGAGCTCGCTGTTCTCTTTATTCGTTTCCAGCTCGTTATTCTGCAACATCAAAAGTTCGTAATGCGAATTCAAAAGATAAATCAAAATATATGAGACGCTCTGTGAAAAGGTAGCATATGTCGGAGAACTTCCCTTCGAGTTTTTGGCAGAATACGATAGAGCACCAATGTACCTGCATTTTACACAAAAAATTAAGTCTCTAGCCTCAAAATAGATTGAAACAGAGGCAGCTGAAGTTAGAGGATGTGAAATCTTTAATTTAAGAAAAATGCGTTTAAAGTTATAAAAAAGAACAATATACAAAAAATTGATGTTTGGGGTCTACTGCGCCAATACATCTTAAATTTTGCTGTAATCTCCTGCAAACATGCACGCAGTTGATGCACGTGCGTAGGGGAATATAATTTTGAAGATGATAGTCTGTATGAAGAATAAGTGAAGGGCTGGTTTTGAAAAACTAATAGACGCAGGTTTGGTACTTTACATGTAAAATGAAATGTAGAATGCACGTAAAATGTAAAATCGATATAAAATGGGGGAAAAAACTGATGATAGCTAAATGATGTAGAATGCACGTAAAATGTAAAATCGATATAAAATGGGGGAAAAAACTGATGATAGCTAAATGATAATGATACATGATAAGAAAAGAGAATAAAAAACTGAAAAGGAATAATATTATAAAATAAAAAATTACTGAGATGAAACTAATTAAATTTTGGCGGAAAAATAAAACAAATAGGGTACTTAGTTCAATTAAAAATTGCGGATACTTCAAAGTCCGATGATTTTTAACCAGAAAGATCGGTCTTTAACATTTTACAGAAAATGAACGTAAAATGTAAAATCGATGTAAAATGCGGGGGGGGGGGGAAACATAATTAATGATTGATAGATGATAATGATATAATAAGCAATGAGAATGAAAAATTGAAAAGGAATTATGAAATAAATAATTGAGATGAAATTAATTAAAATTTGACAATAGAGTAGTTTAAGTCAGGGTTGGCAGGCTAAATACATATTACATGTTACATATAAAATAGTCGATGTAAAATGTAAAATAAATGTAAAATGAATGAAACTGATTCGAGAAAAAAAAATTGAAGTTCCATTTTTCAATTAAAATTTTCAAACTTGTACACAACAGGAACTACAGTCAAAAATGATTGTCTCCTTTATCATTCAATTTTATAACTACGAACAATCCCATCTATAAATATTAAAATGGATGCTCTTCCTAATCAATTAAAAAATTTTTTCATTAAATTAAATAAAATAAAACAGGAATCATACATGGACAATGTTCAGAAATTTGTGGAATTAATCATACATTTATACCAATTCAAATTGAATCAATTCTATACTACTCAAATTCACTGTGAGTAACTCACAAGAAAGTAGGGTGTTTTATAGAAAAATATTTACAATAGACAAGAGTGTAAAACAAATCTTTAAAAAATTGAGCAATTCAAACCAAAACAAATTTCAACATTTTTCGCCAAACTTTGTAAAATTTAAACTTGAAATATAAAATGTTCAAAGAACAAAATTCAACAAAAAATGATTATTAATAGATCTTATAAATTCCAGTTGAAAAAATCAAGTTAAAAACTCATCCAACTCTGTAGTATCAGCAATGTTTACCTTAACTACCTTAGTTGTTTTATTTTACTGTCAAAATTTCATTAATTTCATCACAATTATTTATTTCTTAATTCCTTTTCAATTTCCTATTCTCATTTCTTATCATATCATTATCATCTATCAATCATCAATTTCATTTCTTTTTTGTTCCGCATTTTACATCAATTTTACATTTTACATCCATTTTACATAAAATGTAAAATGCCAACACAGATTTAAAGTAAAAATTGCTGATACCACAAAATCCAATGAATTTTAACCAGAAAGGTTGGCATTTTAAATGTAAAATGATTTATTTCACATTTTATATAAAATGAATGTAAAATGCAAAATCAATGTAAAATGCGAAAAAACCAACATGATTGATGATTGATGGATGATGATGATAATGATAATAATATAACAAGCAAATGAGAATGAAAAATTGTAAAGGAATTATGAAATAAATATATAAGATGAAATTAATGAAATTTTGATGGTAAAATAAAATAAATACAGTTAGTTTAAGTAAAAACTGCTGATACCCCAAACTCCGATGAGTTTTAACTCAATATTCTTAAATAGAATTTACAAGATTTATTAATAATTATATTTTGTTAGTTTTTGTTCCTTGAAAATCTGTAATTTTAACTTTAAATTTTAAGAAGTTTTCCGGAAAATGTTGAAATTTGTTTTGGTATGAAATGCTCAATTTTTTAAAATTGTTTTATATTATTTGTCTTTTGTAATTCACTTTCTATAAGACACTCTACTTTTTTATGAGTTACCTATAGTGAATTTGAGGAGTATAAATCAGGGTTGGCATTTTACATATAACATGATTTATTTTAAATTTTATATAAAATAAATGTAAAATATAGATAAACTGTAAAATCAATGTAAAATGCGGAATAAAAATAAAACGAACTTGGTGATTCATAGATGATATGATAAGAAATGATAATAGAAAATTGATAAGGAATTATGAAATAAATGACTGCGATGAAATTAATGAAATTTTGATGGTAACATAAAACAAATAAAGTAGTTTAAGTAAAAATGGCTGATACCACAGAGTCTGATGAGTTTCAATTTGATTTTTATTTTTTTTAACTGGAATTGATTAGATCTATTGATAATTATTTTTTGTTACTTTTTGTTCTTTGAAAATTTTCAATTTTAAGTTTAAATTTTAAAAGGTTTGGCAAAAAATGTTAAAATTTGTTTTTGCTTGAACTTTTCAATTTTTAAAAAATTGGTTTTATCCCTGTATTTTGTAATTCACGTTCTCTAAAACACTCTACTTTCTTATAAGTTACCTACAAAGAATTTGAGTAGTATAAGTCATAATGATAAAGGAGATGACAATTTTTGGCTATAGTTCCAGTTGTGTGCAAGTTTTGAAGATTTTAATTGGAAAATTGAACTTTTTTTTTTTTACTCTATTGGCTTTATTAAACATTTGCTTTACATATAAAATGTAAAATAAAAAGTTAATTTACATAGATTATTTTACATATAAAATGGGCGCGTGAAATGTATTTTACCTGCCAACCTTAGTTTCAACATTTTATTTATTATTATTATAGTATTATTATTATTGTTTTCTTTTTTTTTTTGAAATTTATAAGATTTATTAATAATAATTTTTTGTTAGTTTTTGTTCTTTGAAAATTTTGAATTTCAAATTAAAATTTCAAGAAGTTTGCTAAAAAAAATATAATTTAAAAAAAATAATTGTTTTATAATTGTCTTTTGTAATTCACTCTCTATAAAACCATGTACTTTCTTATGAGTTACCTATAGTGAATTTGAGGAGTATAAATTATAAAACTGAATGATAAAGGAGATTACCATTGTTGACTACAGTTCCAGTAGTGTGCAAGTTTTAAAAATTTCAATCGGAAGATTGAACTTTAATTTTTTTTTTACTCATTTTCATTTATTTTACCAGGGTTGGCAGGTAAAATACAACTTGACATTTTACATACTAATTTTACATGTAAAATGAATCAAAATGAGTTTTAAAAAATAGAAGTTCAATTTTTCAATATAAATGTTTAAAACTTGCTCACCCCTGGAACTACAGTCAAAGATGGTCGTCTCCTTTACCATTCAATTTTGTAATTTTCATATCGTCAGCTTAATTATAAAACCTAAGTTGCAATTTTGGCAAAATGACTTTTTTGTTGATTGAGATAGAAGTGACTGTACCGCACCCTAGGGATAACAGCCACTTTGAAATTTTTTTTAGAAGGAATGAAAAAAAAAAAAAAGTGCAACATTTGAATAAATGGCCCTCAACAATGCTATGTCTCTCCTGTAAAATTTGCATAATGGCACTTAGAAGGTTTTATAATTAAGCTGACAATATACTCCTCAAATTCACTATAGATAACTCATAAGAAAGTAGAGTGTTTTATAGGACGTGAATTACAATAGACAAGTATAAAACAATTGAAAAAAAAAGAGTAATTCAGGCCAAAACAAATTCTAACATTTTTGGCCAAACTTCCTAAAATTTACTCTGAAAATTGTTAAAGATTTTCAAAGAACAAAAACTAACAAAAAAGAATTATGGATAAATCTTATAAATTCCATTAAAAAAAAATTAAATTAAAACTCATTGGACTTTGTGGTATTACCACTTTTTACTTAAACTACGCTATTTGTTTACTGTCAAAATTTAAATAATTTCATCTCAATTATTTATTTTATAATTCCTTTTCAATTTTTCATTCTCATTTGTTATATCATTATCATTTATATATCAATCATCAAATTTTTTTCGCATTTTACATTGATTTTACATTTTATGTACATTTTACATTCTTTTTACATAAAATGTAGGTAAAATAAATCATTTTACATGTAAAATGCCAACACTGCATTTTACATTCATTTTACATTTTACCCAATAGCTGTTCAGTAAGTACGAATTGTAACATTGTTTTTTGAAAGGTAAATGCTTCTTTATCACTGCTATTTCCTTTGTATGGTAAAACGTTGTAAACAATGCCGGTAAAGTAATAGTATATTACTATACATGTGGGTAAAGTGAATGTTTACCCAATGAAGCAAAAGTTTGCGATATGAGCCGTTAGGTGAGTTGAGCAATTTGCTGAGTTGGTAAACGTTCACGATACTCGCATGTATTGTAAGATATTTTATTCTATATGATGTTAAAACAGAAATCTATCCTCTTCACTTTCAAAATCAAAATCGCACGAATTCAGATTCACACTATCAGGATACACGAGTTCATGGAATGGAAGGAACGTGAACACGTGAACGAATCATGCTCTCACACTACTCACGCTTGTTGAACTTTTCAAGCGTTTTCATTGGTTCATACTGTGGTCGACCCGTTTCTTCACTGTACCTGGTTTTTCTTTCACGCCTAGCATAGGTGCGGGTAAAATGCACTTTTACCCCCAGGTAGCTTACAGTCAAAATACTGTTTTAACATCATGTGTATAGAATAAAATAATTTTCCTAGGAAAGTTAAAGGTACACTGCGACTTTTTCAATTTTTTCGTGGAGACCCAAACATCTGATGCCCTTGCCTTACCGAACAGTTATTGGGTAAAATAAACTACACAACAGGAGCGGTAAATAAGCGACACTCGTGCGTTCGCACTCTTTATCGCTTATTTACCGCTCCTGTTGTGTAATCTACTATTACCAATAAAATTTAAAAATTAGAAGTTATTTTACATCGGCTATTTCACATGTAGAATGTAAAATGTATTTTACCTGCCCACCCTACTGAAAACGAAGTTTTGCAAGGTCGTACATTTTATTACCAGTAAAATTATAAAATTAAAAGTTATTTTACATCGACTATTTCACATGTAGAATGTAAAATGTATTTTACCTGCCCACCCTACTGAAAACGAAATTTTGCAAGGTCGTACATTTTATTACCAGTAAAATTTAAAAATTAAAAGTTATTTTACATCGGCTATTTCACATGTAGAATGTAAAATGTATTTTACCTGTCCACCCTACTGAAAACGAAATTTTGCAAGGTCGTACATTTTATTACCAGTAAAATTTAAAAATTAAGTCATTTTACATCGGCTATTTCACATGTAGAATGTAAAATGTATTTTACCTGCCCACCCTGCTGAAAACGAAGTTTTGCAAGGTCGTACATTTCAAAATAATGGACTCAGCGGTAACGCTCTAATAATAATAATAATAATAATAATGCGCAGCTGCAGTGATAACGTGCGCACAAATGTAAACAAGATCGATGAGACTTATGGTTCCTTTTCAAAAAACCAGCCTGTAGATTGTAATTCATTCGTAAACTTGAAATACCACGTCCTAGATGACTACTTTCTACTGTACAGTATGGCCAGGTGTGTCTGGATGTTTCCGTTGAAATCCGAAAAACGGTATTTTCGACTTTAAAGCACATTTTGTTAGGTCAAGGTGTCAAATTGAAAAAAAAACACAAAAAACTCGACCGCTTACTTTTCAGTTGTTTCCCTGCATTATGTTGCATTCGAAACACCACTTCTATTCATACTTCCTGAATAGTCACTCATTAGCTGATGTCTGTACAATAAACTAGTTTTTTCCAACCATTTAATAGAATAAACATTTCTTAAACGACATGTTGTGAACAAATATGACTTTCGATGACTTAAATGACCTTTTTTCAAAATAGCTGACTTAGATGACCGGTAGACACCCTGCTATAGGGTAAAATTCACTTTTCCGACATATGGTACCTTTTCAAAGAACACCTCACATATACAAAAAAAAAAAAAAAAAAAAAAAAAAAAAGTTGGTCAAGAGGGAAACTGATAGGTACCTGGATTTCGACTGCTTTGGAAGTCTTCTCGAACGTTCTGTGAAGACTCGGATCCCGAAATAAGGAGTGTTCCTCAGTCAACTGACCGTTGAAACTGTTTCGTTTTTTCGCCAACACGCTCTCGTCAAGAGCCAACTTTTTCTCCTTTCCTTCGGTTAGTGATTTCAGTTTTCGATCGAACGTGCTCGTTAAACTCATCAATAAATCGCCGCCTGAAATTACACGACAGTGGAATTAAAATTCTATCAAACTCAAATCATGCAGTTTTAATAATCTTGGGGAAAAAACACGGTTAATGATAAACAAACACGAAGCGACGAAACGAGAACATTCTCTGCAGAAATAAAAAATAAATGAATGACTTGTTATATCAATACGTAAAATTACAATCATCTGCAGTGTGAAAGCAATTTACTTGTAAACAAATGAGCACGACGAGGTGTTATAGTTATACAATGAATCAACAAGAATTAAGTTGGTGAGCTTGAGGATGAGCAGTGGGCACATTCTTCCAAATGAAAATTTGTTCACGAAAAAGAGCTGTGGTCGCTGTGAAAGTAAACAGCGTTTTTCAACTCTCAAAATTTGTCTGTTTGTCTTGTCTGTCAGCACGTTTGGTCCAGGCAAGGTACGAACTGAATTTACAAAACTTTGGGAAGAGTTGGTGTACAAGAGTGGTTGATCTACCTAATGAAGCTATCAAAGTTTTTCACGGTGTAGCTTCCGCCCACACGAGGCTGAGGTGCCACAAAAATCAGTTTTTGCAAAAATACAGAAAATTATTGGATGGTTACCAAAGAAAGGGAAACGCGTTTTAAAATTATACGATCAAATAAATGGTTTACAACACCAAGTTTCTCCTGTGTTGGATTGATAATTTAATAGTAGGCTGTGAATTAGTATCTTTCAGTGAAATAATTTCAACATCCTTCGCCATCTTTGTTTCCCCCTCATTCCCTGCAATAAACAACAATTAGCATGGTACCGTTTAGCGGGTGCTCTAACCAAACCCCTTCCTGTTATCTCGCTGGAGGACAAGATTCACAAGAATCACTGATAATTCTGCCAGGTTCCTTTATTTCCTAACCAACCTTTTCTTGTTTTGATATTAATTTGTAGAAACGGTGAATAACTGCGGTATTTGTTCTAAAAATAGTGGGAAAAATACTAAATGAGATTCTTCTGTTCCCTAAATGTACAGCACAGTAAGACGTACTAACTTTCGAGAGAACAACAAAATGATTAATTTAGTTTCGCATACTCCGTATTATTAATTTATCCTTCAGTAAAATATTTGTTAGACTCTTAAATTTCTGAACGTTTTTAGTTCTTCTTTGGTGTAGATCGATGTTCTCGTAATGGGAAAGTCGTGATATCGACACTAGTTATAGCCAGAAGTTTCCCCAAAGCTCTCGACAGCGTTATCCAATTTGAGGTTTTATGTTTCTTATCATGAACGAAGATATATGGATTAATATAATTAATAACAGAAATTTTCTGTAAATATCTAGAGTAGATATCAGGACACGTCATTTGCAGACCAGCTGCGTACGATGAGACATTAATGTTAATACTGAATCATCAAGTTGTGTAAAATACTCATTATAAAACTCACTTTCAAATCTCTATAAAAATGAAAATTTTATGACAAAATAAAACCTGCGAAAATATACCTTAATTAGTTGAATGCAACTGAATTATCAGTGATTCTGTCCTCCAGCGAGATAACGGGAAGGGGTTTGGTTAGAGCACCCGCCAAACGGTAACAGACTGATAAATTACGTTTCAAGTGGACAGAGAATGTATAACGTCAGATACTTGAAACTCAATATACTTCGTTTACTTCCTTCTTCGATTCCAAGGTCATAGCATTTACACCCTTTTCAACGACACAAACAAAATCAACTTGATGAAATTTGAACTACAAAATGTACACATCTGGCACTTCACCTAGAGATGATGATAAATAACTAGATGCGTAACTCGCGAAATAGGAGAGAAGCCGAGCGCCGCCATCTTTAAATGAAGCCAAAAACAAAAACACCATATTTTTTTTACAGAAGCCATGTTCCTTCGATTTTAAATTTTAAATGCGATAATTTTTCCAGGGATGGAAAGTGGATCGCGATACGCTTCAGATTTTTACCAAAGACATTGAATTATAACCTAGATCGCCAACTTCGCGGTCATTTTCCAAAGTCCAGAAACAAGATGAATGTAAATCGAACAGCATTCGCAGTTGATGCTACTCGATTAACATTAGTCATGTCTTCGCCGCATTAGAAAGTGGTCATCAAGCTGACGATCTAGTTTATAGTATTTTTGATTTTTACTATAATATGTAGATAAGTGTGTGAATACTTGAAATGAGTATCGTGAACACCGCTTCTTTCAGATGAGCTCTCACCTTTGTAATCGCACACCATAATTTACCCCCCCCCCATTTCAACAGCAACCCCCACCCTAACAACTAGCACTGATGAATCAGTAATTACAAAGCAAACAAACCGCGAACATGCGGGTTAGAAACACACGTAATTATTGGAAACAAGAGGACAATGCTCTTCAGTTTCGATTGCCAACAGGGTTAGTTTCAAAATACCAAACATTCAGCATACATTCAACGCGGCAACAAAAATCGATACCTCAGATTTACTTATTTTTTTTTAGTCGGCGATCCGCTGTCACCCGATTTTTCGGACTGATAATAATAGTATTGCGGATACTTGGTTTGGGAGTAGGGATGATAGAAAGCGCTGAAAATCCAGCCATGTCGACGGCCTGCACGGAAAAACAGTTCATATTTAACGAACATATCTCACACGCATTCCCAATGAGTAAGCGCTTTTAGTAAATTTTAGAATCCTAGGATGGATACAATTTCACGAAATGAGGAGAATTGGACTGTCAAGTGATACTGGTGCATGCGAACTCTATAATCCCAAATCCAATTGGAGAGCTCAGTGGAAGACGCGTAAAGTCTAGTTTATTTATTTATTTTTTTTTTTTTTGTGGTGAACGATTATGCTAACCTAAATCATGTCGACCGTTGGTCAACATAGTCCTGTCACTACACAAGAATGAACTTGACCACTTCTTGTAATGAGACCTCTAATCACACCAACTATCACAGTTTCCTTAATCAAATACTTCATTGGGACTCGGAATCAAAGTGGCTGACATTTAGCGGATGTTTTGCGAACCCTCATTGAGTGATTATGGAGAAAAAACACTCAATTTTTCAGTGCCCTTAAGTGGAAAAATCACTTAAAATTGCACTTAAGTGACCTCCGGAGATCACTTGAGTGCAATTTTAAGTGATTTTTTTTCCCATTTAAGGCACTTAAAAAATTAGGTGTTGTCTGAAAATACGGCTGTCATTTCTTAATTCACCGCACTTCCAGGCAGAGTTTGAAAGTTAAACGATAAAGCTTTCGCTTTCGGCTTTTTTCTTGTGATTTTCAGAATAAAACTTTCGCTTTTCACTTTTCCCTCTTTTGGTTTTATTTAGCTTTCAGATTTTGCTTTCAGCTTCCAGGAATCGATTGACTTTTTACTTTTAGCTTTCGACTTTTTTCCTCTCGCCCTCGTATTATTAACAAGGCCACTAATTTCTGGGAAACCTAAATAAAAAGCTGTATAATAAAACTTTTGTTTTCCGCTTTTGGCTTTTCAGCTTTGATTTAGCTTTTGGATTTCACATTTAGCTTTCAGAAATTGTTTAGCTTTCTGCTTAAAACTTTCAGCTTTCAAAAAAAGTTTAAACTCTACTTCTAGGTATTAATTTTGTTACCTGACATTGAATTTTTAATCGCAAGTTCGAGTATGGACGCTATTCAGCAAAAGAAAACCAACTAGCAAAATCCGCTTTTTGAGAACACGTGATTCGAAGTTCAAGAGCCATGTAGAAACTATATGACATAGCATTTACTGATAAGCTTTTTTTAACGTGAGTACACATTTTTGATCGGGGGCCTAATTTTGAAAAATTCTACTTTTTACGCCCTTTTCAACAATACTAACAACTCATTTTGTTTACAAATGTTAGTTGGTTCCCTTTTGCTGAATAGCGTCCAAATAGAGCTCCATGCAGTTCAAATTTGATGCATGTCCGTCATTTCCTTATTTTATAATGATTATTTGAAGAAGAAGAAAAAACTACTTCCCATCAGCGATGGCATTCCATTATAAATAACGTTATTCATAATGTTAAAATAACGTTATACATAACGTTGAAATAAAGTTATACGAGAAAATAAGGTTACGTTCAGAGATGTGCAAGATCAGAAATTAATGATCTCAGATCAGATCAAGATCACCAACAGGAAATGGATCTAAGATCAGATCACATTCTAAATAATCTGATCTTCTCTAGAAAGCCAAGCAAGAAAAGATCTGATCTATAAGATTTTTTTGGTGAAGAGATCAGATCATAGATCAAAATATAATTCTCTTTCTTCTAATTCATAATCATAATCGATATTATACCGTACGTTTTTTAGGGATTTATAACGTCACAAACTCACAATTCGCAGAAGACCTAAAACTTGATACTTTCTAGGACTAATTTGATTTTTCAAAAAAATCTCAGAAACAGAATCTGATGATCTGATTTGGTATTTTCTATTTAAAAAAAAAAGATCTGAAAAAAGATCAAAGATTAGGCAAACGCAAATGATCTGAGATCCGATCAAAGATCAAAATTTTATGTGATCTGTGATCTAAGATCATTATTGATCTAGATCTTGCCCATCTCTGGTTATGTTATACACAGTAACGTAACAATATATAAATTTTCATAGTTTTCTAAAATACTTTTGAAGGCTCAACTATTGGAGGAGTCAGGGAGAGAAAAATAAAAGAAAATTATCCATGATTTTTTTCAAAAACCCTTCATTTTTTATTCCTATAATATATAAACGTTATTAGAACATTTTCATGAGATCATAACGTAATGAAACAAGAATTTGTAACGTTACAAAATAATGTTATATAATGTTACAAAAACGTAACGACACCATTCCGTTATATCAGTGCTTCTCATTTACGGCAATATTATTTCCTTACATGATCACTCAACCTTTTAGTAGAAGGTGCACATTAGCGCTCCTACTTTCCGTTTCACATCCTATTGGCACGCTCATAAGCGTAACAGAATTCAGAACCAACCAATATTTTTTGTTGACAAAATGAGTTGTTAGCATTGTTGGAAAGAGCGTAAAAAGTAAAATTTTTCAAAATGGGTCTCCGATTCAAAAATGCGTACTCACGTTGAAAAAAGCTTATCAATGTCATATAGTTTCTACATGGCTCTTGAACTACGACTCACGTGTTCTCAAAACACAGATTTCGTTTGTTGGTTCTGTTATGCTTAACAGCGTTCATTAAAAATATAATAGACCTTTTTCTGGTAACGTGTCACATAATCAGTCAACTGTTAGCAAAAATACGAGTTTTTGCGCCAACGAACATATTGACTCCCATAAGAAAACACACGGAGCAAAGATCATTCATGTTACTACCCGAGAATAAGAAAACTGTTAGAAACTAAAGGTATATATTTCTAATCCAGAATGTTCTTAGTATTTGCTAATAAACATTTTGTTTCCAACAATTTTCTTATTCTCAGTTAGTAACATAATGATCTGTGCTCCGTGTGTTTTCTTATGGGAGTCAATACATTCGTTGGCTCAACAATGGGTATTTTTGCCAACAATTACCAAGTATTGTGACTCACTGTATGATGTCGACTTGAAAAAGGTCGTTGGGTTAGTGTGGAAGGTACAATCTGAAATTTTTTCACAAAGTGACTTTTTGGTATAGTTGAATAGGGAATTTTATTATCTACAAGATACCACACGGCCAATGGTAAAATATTTCCTCAGTTTAGCAGGAACCGCTAAAAACAAAATGGGTTCAAAATACACTACTAACAAAATTCATCATATGAAAAAATTTCAGAAAAGAAAAGTGGAATATTTTCATCTGTGAGGTGCATTCCTAGTTGAATGTTAAAGCACTGTTACATTATTTTCAGTTAAACCCATTTTTAGCAGCTTCGTCATGGTTGCTTCAAAAGCTTCAATCCTCTGTCCTGTAAAATTTGTTTTTTTGCAGATAGCACCTTTTCATACTAACCCAACGAGGTCTATAAATAGATTAAATACTGACTGATTCTCCAGCTTACGCTGTAACTTTCTCACACATTTCAATCAAGCATCTACCTGCAGAATTTCTACGAAACTCACTAGGAATTTGCTTAATGCACAAACACCAAAAAATTCAGCATTCTAAAGTAAGACAATAAATTAAATGCTCAATTTTCTAGTTCTCTCTTCCATAACCTCAATGCAGTCGGAGAACTATTTTCAGGAATAATCCCGGACCAAGAGGGAAAAAAAAGTATCCAGCTTACCATCATCAGAGACATGGCTCGATGGTCTCCCTGCATGATTCAGCGAATCTAATGAGCCCGATCTAGCCAAAGACTTGTTCTGAAAACCAACATGAAAGTCACAATTATCCAACCACAAACTGAATTTCCGCCGTTTAGTTTCTAATTTCACGTCACCCACCTGAACGAATTCTTCGGTCTTCAATCTTTTCAAACTATTTACATTATCACTATTATCATTATTAATGGTAACATTCTTCCCATTTACATTTGGTAAATTACGTCTCATGACAATAACAGGCGGAGGATTATCACAGATTGAATGGTTGGTCGATACAGCAGCGTCTTCATTTCTCATTGTATCTGAAAAATCGCGTCAGCGATTAACGCGTGCGAATAAATACGAGTACACGTAATCCAAAATCGTTCGACCGAAATGCGGAAACACAAAAACCGGACATTCGCATCAATCAGAAGTCGCTGGAGCTTACCTTCAGACTTATCAGATATTAGACTAGGCGGTGATTGTTCCGGCTGTCTCTCACTGGACTCGTCTTTACTTTTGATTAACGTTTTCTCTTTTCCGACTTCGTCGTACGTGAAGTCACTCGCACGTTTCTGCCGAGTTAGTTCACGCTGTAGCATCGCTTTGGTTTCTTGTTCGAACCTAAACAATTCGTAACCATGTATTAATTACCCGACAAAAAACACGCAACTGTGTCGCGCAAATGATGCAGTAATCATTTCGTAACGTATATGCGCGTAAAAGTAAAATTAAACAATGTTTTGAACTTGAAAGCGATAGTGTTCGTAGATCAGCAAAACGTTGAAAACCCATTTGGCTCGGGACAGTAGTTAGATCACCTGATGAAGGATTTCATAGTTGAAAAATGAAAACCAGCTGAAAACATGTTCATTCTTCACCGTGCATGGCTTCGTATTAGAAGTGGTCAAATTCATTTTCTTTTGCAGCGACTAACTATGCTAACGGTTGTTGGTTTAGTCTGTCAATACAAGAAAATGTCTCTGACCAGTTCTTACCATAAGTCCTTTATTACTGTATTTCCCTAAGCTAAGGAAGAGGACCGAACTACCCTATCCTTCAATATCTCTGCTGCACCCATCCATTCCAACCTTACTAGTGAAGATTGCAAAGTAACTTCAACGCTGCATTTTTCAAGACCAAGAAAGTTACGAGTAATGCAAGTTATTTACCGTCTTATTCTCTCCTGAGTGGACGCGGAAAGATTGGCATACGTCCACGTGTTTGCTTCAGAACTGCCAGTATCACTCACAGTACTAGGATTTTCTAAAAATCAAATCACAACATTAGTACTCACGTTTTAAAATTCACGCCTTTCAGCAGCAAAAGAAAATGGAATTTTCAAACAGATCAAGTTACGGTAAAAACCACACCGAATATCGAGTAGAATTTTTGACCCACCTGAAATTGATTTTATATTGGTAACTGAATTAGATGTTTTGTTGACCGCAAGTGATTCCGGTTCCATGGTTCGATTTGGTACGGATTTGCTTTCGTATTTTTTCTCGGCATTTTTCGTCTTCGAAGAGGTCTACGAATCGAATATGACACGAAGGTGAACTGTCATGCTCCAAAGTTTCTTAATTCCCTTGCTTGGAATACGTTACTGACCTGATTCTGGCCTTGAGATAGAACGTCTTCCGAACTACTACCCACCGCGGTGGCACTGGAATTTTGAGTATTCGTCTTTCGATTATTAGATAAATTTTTCGAAGTTTTCTGCATTTTACGATTCGCAGCACCGATGATGGTTGACACTATATCTTTCGCAGTCACGGGCGATTGCATACTTCCTGTATACAGCAAACAACATGCATCATTTTCAATATTACCATGAAAATACGAAAAACTGGAAAACTGATGTGTATAAATTAAAATCTCGTATGAAATTTACATATTCAATTCGAGCGTAAAGCGAATTGAATAACTAATTTGAAACATAATTTGACAACATTAAAACCAATTTTTCATAAAAGGTGAAAACAAAAATAACGATCGACGAGAGTACAACGCGTTCCATTTAAAGATAGTACAGAATAAGTAATTTCTAGAAGAAGGAACTCAGCTTGGAAAAGTTTCTGGTCATTGAGAAATATCTTCAAAGCAAAATGCCGTTGAAAATTAAGAAAAGGATATGGGAAGCATGTACAACGCCGGTACTTATTATACGGTTCACAAACATGGGCTAGAACCGCAGCCAAAATATGAAGCTTGCCAGAACCCAACTGGCTATGGAAAGGGCTATGATCACGGGAAAGGCTGTCCAATAACTGGGTAAGCGCAAAAACGGGAATAAAGGATTGTAAGTATTTCAAGAAAAAAACGAAAATTCGAGTATACTGGACACGTCGCAAGGAGCGAGGATAATACGTGGGGGAGAAAAGTTCAAGAATGGTTACTAAGAGGGCAAAGAAGAAAGGTAGGGAGACCTACGTTGAGGTGAGAAGATGAGCTAAAGCAATGTGTAGGCATCGCATGGGGCAGAGACGCAAGAGAAAGGGGCTGATGTTGATGAGTGGGAGAGGCTTACGCCCAATTATGGGCGCATTAAGTTAAAAGTAATTTTAATTTCAGTTAACTTTAGTTAATAAGTACAAAATGGCTGTAAATTAAGAAAAAAAAATGGATATAAACTCAGAACGCGAATTACTATCGCTGAAATTTTTCTAAAAAGCTCAGGTTTATCAATGCTTCCACATTAAAAACTTCGAATTTATGAGAGCGAGATATCCGATTTAGGAAAACAGGAATCAATCATACAAATTACTAATTTTAGCCCATAGACATCTTGCATACGAGCAAAGAACAAGACCCAGAAATAAGAATGCAGCGCGAAAATCTTCGAAATTATGTATTCACGAGAACTAATGTTAAAATTTCAAAATATTTTGGGAATCATCAAGGCAATTCTAAAATTTAGTGCAGCAAATTTCGTTAAGAAACTGTATTTTCTCAGCAATATGTCTCTTCCAGCCCCGTACTGGGATATAAACCTGCACTAGAGTGCGTTGCAAAATCACCTGTGCGGGTGTTAGCGGGGGAAAATGAAAGGGTGATCATGTGTACTTCTAAATAGAAAGATCTCCATGATCACCCATTCATACCACTGATAAGACGCAATCATGCCAACATTTGCAACTCAAATTTATATCCCAATCCGTAGGCCTATGCCAGGACATCAATTTTGAGTATCAACCTCAAAGAGCTGAGGGCAAAAAGTGGTCAATTCCTGAAGCGACGAACTACCTATATGGGACCTGGAATCATGAAATGTGCCTCTTGTGCGAAAACAGGTTTTCGAGATAAACGAGTGTAAAGATGGAATGGTGGTAGTGGTGCGCACAGATGTACAAATACATAGCGTGTACATCTGTGGTGGTGCGTTTACGCGTTGCTATAACAACCGCGTTTTGAACTTTGTTCTCTGCAAAGGTGCTTAGCTTAGCCGTTAACCAACCATTATTTGCCTGATATTAGCTAGCCTTTCAGCAGTAAATTAGCAATAGCTTATTTGTTAGTCAATCAAAATCAGCTAAAGCTAAAAAAGAAAAAAGAAGGGGAAAAAGACAAAAAATGAAATTCAATTAAAAGAGACCTGATCACAAGCGAACTTATAGGACTTTCTAGTGCTTACATTTATTATCAACAGTGAAGTAACTATCTGGGTAAGTTGTATAATAGAGGTTATTGTTAACTCGGGGTTAACTCCCCGAAGTTAACGATCACGTGATAATCAATTCTCTATTGTACAACTGGCCTCCTGAATTTCAATTCCCCTTTTTCATTGTAGTCTACTCATTGTATATCCTCCCAGGAAAGGGGCTTAAACATCTATTATTTGTGGGTTTTTTGTTAGGAATAAGGTACCTACTCAAGAACTTGAAGAAGAAAAAAAAGCTTTTATGTACATCACCTATGGCTGCAACAAGCCAACAACACGTGAAATCTAACAACAACGTACTTAATTTATTTCTTTAGCTTTAGCCATTAGCCCATAAAATTGTATTAGCTATTAGTTTTAGTTGTAGCTATTCGATTCCACTGACATAGTTTTCAACTAAGTTTTTAACCAATACAATCAGATTCGTGTCTGTCATTCCCGTGGCCCGTTTCACACGACGCCATGTAAACGCATGTTTTTAAACTTTTGACGTAATTTTTAAATGCAATTTGTGGGAAAACTAATGAAAGATAGGAAGCTGCGATTTGTTTCATTCGAAAGCGCGTGATTTAAAAAAAAAAATGAATTGTCAAGAAACTGAAAAATGATTTTTTAACACCAGAGGCACATTTCACAATTCCAGGTCACATATGCTAATCGAGATCATGTCGAGTGTTAGTTAATATGATTTACTGCTGCGAAAAAATCGAATTGACGATTTCTTACTCTTATTCCTCTTGAACCAAAGCGATGAATATCTTTCTCAGCGCAGAATTTTTCTTGTTTCGAACAGTTCAAGCATTAAATATATAACATTTGTTGTGGAAATGTTGGTAACACGAAATAAGGAAACAAAACTCAAAATATTTTATCGTCATATGTGGAAAATTTTCTATTTGAGGAGTTATCTGTCATAAGGGCGTCCGTTCCATAAGAAATACAATGAATGGACGCCCTTTTGACAGATAAATCCTCATTTGTAGAAAGTACGAGTTCGACTCTGAAACGAGGACAGGGAAGAGTCCATGTTTAACATTTAAACCCACTGCACTAGTTCACTTTTGACAGATAAAAAGCAGGATGTCTACCAGAATTTAGTATTGGAATTCCGAGACTTTTCCATGACTTTTTTAGACCATTTCGGGAAAAATTTGGGGGCAAAAAAATACCGAGTTCTGCTCAATATACACAACAGTGTTACCTGTATTCTTCTAATGTATAGTCCTGTCACTCTTCAAATACACACACGCACTTCGAATGTCAATAATTTAATGCAATAATTCAGTAAAGAACTTCAATGTCATTTGACCATACAGGGCGATCCCTCACGCTCCCTTCCCCTCCTACTCCCCGGACATGGCTGCGTGCGACTTCCACGTACATCCCACTGCGAAAAAGGACCTCAAAGGACGTTGATTCGATTCTCAGAGTCCGGTTTTAGGAGCTTTGGAGGCGATTTTCAAGAGGATGTCGAAGGGGGTCTAGCACGTATTCCAGAAGTGGCAGGAAAGGTGGGCCAAGAGTATTCAACTCGTAGGTGAGTAACGGGATACCGAACCATTTTCATAAAGGTCGTCCGAATGTTTGTTGAACACCCCCTCGTATTTTCTCAGTCGCTAATTGACTGATGGATCAGTTCATGATCAAAATTTCAACTGCAGTGTCATCTTACTCTTACTCACGTGAGGGCACACATTGTTATTATCAGAGATGAGCACGTTTGCACAAAATTCATTCGCATCTTTCAGTGCTCAAAATTTTCAAAAAATTCGTTCGAATTGTTAGAAATTAGCGAAACATTCGTTCGAGTTCACTGAAGTTGACTTTTGAAAAATTATTGTTTCAAATTCTGAGAAATTGACGTTGGTTGGCGACATCTGTAGTCGTTATCGATCTGGACTATGCACAAAGCAGTCTCCATCAGGGAACCAGTCCAAGGTTTGGGGGAAAATTAAGTGAACCAGGACCTACTTTCGCCTCCGGGACTTTTCCGAACTTCCTGGGCCGGTAGACAGCCTGAAAAGGGTAAAACGTGAAAATAAAGCTCCAAGACGGTAAATACTGTACGAGTTCACTCTGAAAGAAACAGATTTTAAAATCGAATAGCACGCGAAGAACCGGATCAGAACACATCTAAGTTTTGATGAGGACGGTGCACATCTGTCTTTGATCTAGGCCCCTTGGTTACTCTATTTCAACGGGTACAGTTTTGTAAGCAATGCCTGACCACTTCTATCTCTTTACCAAGCTATGCATACGCGAAGAAGGAAATTAGGACTGCCGAACATAACATTTTTAAATTTTAAGCAAAATAGGACTTCTTTTCAATGTTTCACCCAATATGAAGATACCGGACACATGCTTCATATAATTTTTAAATGTTTAATTTTGCTTAACCACTGGAAACCTTCGCTGTTTGACAAGAAGTCAAAGATTGTCTGGTTTCGAACAAACGGGGAGAAGTAATTGGGATGTTAACATAGCCTACGTAGCGCTACTGTAACACACTAACTAAGTAACACTCAACACATTGGATACATCTGAGGGATTATTTCAGCTTCTCTATTCTACTACGTCGTCAAAAATCGCGATTTTCAATTTAAGGTAATTTCATTTAAAAAGTCCCCATGAAGGTCATTCTTTTTTATCCTGATAGCTCAACGCTATAGCTGAAATTATTTCAACCAACTTGCTTTCAAAAACGATTTTTATAATGCGCCAAAGGCGTTCAAAGATCACTCCTTTTACACGTTTTTGATACGAACGAGAAACATTATCCCCTTTCTACAGGAGCAGGGCTACCAACATAGGTACTTCTGGTTAACTTCCCAATGTCAACCATGAGGGTAGTTTCAACCAATGGCATTTCAGAAATACAGTGGAAGTCGCTTATTAGAGACACGTTGAGAAAAACCGTTTTGTCCCAATTAACCGGCTGTCTCAATAAAACGAAGTAATTTTTTTTCATGATGTGTAATCGTTTAGTCATTAACATAACATATAAAAATTTACTTCTAGTGCATCTTACGTACCTATATTATTCAAAAAATTTACGAATAGACATCTGGGGTAAATGTTTTATGCTTTGCGCTTGAATTTAACGACACATATCTAAGGATGTTGTTATGTTGGACTATCTTCATTAGATTACCCTCTTGCATGAAGTATAACCTCAACTTTTCTACACATTTCCTACATGTTTTGCGGTAAATTCCACATTCTTGTTAAAACTTGTCCCAATAAACCGAATACGTGTCTCTATTAGCCGACCAAAAATTACCTTTCTGTAATACGTTTGATTCGGGTCTCATAGCTTTATCCCAAATAAGCGGCTGTCCCTTTACCCGGCGTCTCTAATAAGCGGCTTCCACTGTACTTGTTTTTCGAAATATTCAAGTTTTCCGATCAACTTGACAGAGGCTTACCTCATCGAACTGCTCCTTAATTCTATTTTATAAACAACGGAAAGGTAATCACCTTCTACTTTACGGATGTTTTCTAGTAAAAGACCATGATTCGACGAAGTAGCATCTAACTCTGGAACGGAGTTCATTTCTGGAATGCTCGCTTTTAAATCGGCGATATTTCCATCACTAAAACACCAATCGACCTGAAATTGAAATAAAAAAGTCCGAGTTCAACGATATGCACACATAGATACTCGTATTAACCCTGGAAACATGTTACAGAAATAAGATGAAAAGAACCGAACTTACGTGACATAACAGAGATTCAACGATTCTGCACTGGTGGCTCATATCAGTAACCATGGTAACCATATCATCTCCATTTCTCACTAACGTAGGGCCGAATACTATCGCTAAATTTCGAGCTTCCATCTTATTTATAGAAGAATTAGCAACCACTTTTTTCAAATGCAGTAATAAATATCGTAACGTTTCGAAATTATGATCTGGTAATTCATGTACCTGAAATGATCAAACATTAATAAACACAAAGGCAATGACATAAATTAATATTATGGATTTCTACCGATGGTAACTTTCAGTTAATCAGTTATAAACTGAACGTTTATAAAAAAACAAGATCAGAAATCTTAATTTCATTGCTTTCATATTGCAGATACAGGATGAACAGAAATCATCTCTTAAAGTAGGTGCTGATCAAACCACTACCCTTACGAAACGTAAATCTCTCTGTCAAGCACACTCACTCTGATGTCACAGATAGTTTAACAAATCCAGACGCATTGTTGACATGTTGTCCCACTAATTCTAAAACCATAAAGATGCCAAAAATGTGAACTTGTGCAGGAGAGAACGAAGAAACAGAAATAATTTTCTTACGGTCACATGAAGCTACGATTCTTGGAAATTGCTTTCTGTAACCGAAGGGAGGTAATGTGGATTGCTGTGGTCAAGTGCTGCTAACCCGAATCCGACAAAAAATTAACTATTTCAAAATTCGCACGTAATTGTTTCAGAATTAGGGGGATAATATGTTTGTAAACTGTCTAGAATGGGGTACTTCAAGGTATATGGAATAAGATGGTATATTACTCCTGTTATTCTACTAGTATCTTTGATCATTTGTGCTCCGTTCATTTGTTAGTATATGCAGCTCGTTGTTTCTCACCATTATTGCGGGTTACGGTCATCAAAACAGTCTATTTGGAACTCAAAACAAATCTGTCCCTCAAGTTATTCGGGGTAGACAATAAGCAGTTTTGATCAGTTTCGACAAACTCGTCGAAAGCCATAACCCGGTGAAGTATATTCCAATTATGCTAAAACACTCTCTAGTATGGAGATTGACCCATTTACTAGCGACGTCACACACTGGTGTTACTGTCGAGTTCCAAATAGACCGTTTTGATGACCGTAACCCGCAATAATGGTGAGAAACAACGGGCTGCATATACTAGCAAGTGAACGGAGCACAAATGATCATGGATACGCGTAGAATGATAGGAGTAATGCTGTCTTCAAAACAGTCTATCTTGAACCTCCATTACAGTGAATTCACGGAGATCGTCTTTCATACCATCAACCGAACCTATAACAATGCTTCCATGATTTATCCTCCAATTACACAATACACAAAAAATGACGTCACAGTGTGCTCAACAGAAGGACTACTACTCTCCCGTTGATTGCATTAAATCTGAATTTCATTCGCCAGCACTTGTACATATATTTTATCAATTAACTGTAAACGCCATTGGCAATCAACTTACTAATTTTTGAATAGCTGCTAATCTGGCGATAGGATCTTCGATTCTATCGGCTTTAATGAAATGAGGATACAATTCACCGGTGAGTAAAGCATCAGGTAACTTTCGAAAGAATGATTTGAGTAAGCTAGAGATCACGTTTACATCGGACCAACGAGGATCCTGATCTAGAATAGTTATATCTAGACCACGATTCACTGCTTCAGTTAAAGATGTTACGGCCGCTGTATTACCTGGAACTCTGAAGGAACGGCACGAATTTACATAAGTAATAGCTCACAAATGGGTCAGAGATTATCAAGAGTATATTCTGGTGTGCTAACCTGTATATGCCGATAATTTCGAGGCCTTTCGCTTCGACGATATTTGTGCATATTTCAACTAACAAAGGAACATACTCCGAAAAGGTAGACTGTAACATGGCGGACAAGAATACATTAATTGGATGTTTTCATAAGGCAGGGTTTATTGAGACCGAGCACAAACGCCCGCAAATCATAAAAACGTACACTAGGGCAGATTTCGAGCGGAATGCCAATCGTAGCACCCGGGGGATAAGTAACGGCTGCTGGAGTATTCGGAGAGCTAGAACCCGGCTGTATTCGGCGAAACTGTTTCGCCATTTTATTCTTCCACGTTCTAGATTTGGGTGATGTCTGCTGAGAATCTGCACCAACAATCGTGTTAACTATCAGTTCAAGTACCAAATAATGATCTCGATATTTTTTCGTGTAATAATGATATCTTACCAGACTGAGAGGGTTTCTTGGTTTTCGTATTCGGCGAGTCGTTGGTGGGCGACCGATTTCGCAACGATGTTAATTTACGGAACGTTTTACTTCCTGTACTCGGCGAAACATTGGAACTGATAATGTTGGGCTGCAAAAATATAGAAAATTAGTATCGAATAGTCGAGACGGCGAATGAAGCACAAACAATACTGTTACGAACCATAGGATCATTGGAGGTAGGAGGTAGGAGAGCTTGCTCTTGAAGAACTTTCACCCATTGATTCATAGAATTAGCATCATCAGCTTGAAGCAGAAGCTCGGCGCCCACTGAAGGAGCATTTAAACGAAACACATGTTTTCTTTTGGTATAATCACAGGCAACTTCCACTACGGAACATCTGATATCGATACGATCGCAAGAAGCTCCGAGATCTGCTCGATCAAATGTCGCAGGCGTCTGGAAAAAGAAAATCAACAGTTTCGAATACTTTTAGTTCCACTATCGAACAAGCGATATTAAGGGCTGACAACCCCGGCCATAGGCAAGTAACAGTAAGAACAAAATATCCCAAGACGTTTTCTACAAGGAGTTCGATCTAAATCCATTCACGTAAAAAAACTTATTATATTATTAGAACATCATTCGGGAGGGCTCGAGACGAACAGTTTGTCGGAGGAGAAGAGGAAATCCTAATTTTCACCTTAATGTAGCCGTCAGAGGACCCGACTTTTAAAACTGACAGACGAAAATGTCTAAAATCCAAGAAAGAAATTTTTGCAACTCATAGGTACCTCGATTTCTCCAACTTTCTGAAACTGGTGGCAATTCAGCTGACTCATGAAAAATTACAATAAATCTCCCCCTCCCCTCAAGAAGAAAAAGACGGACTCCATCAAAATGGAATCAACATTTTGTCTTTGTTTCCGCGTTAACCCTTCGTATCTAAAGCCAAACGAGTCTAAGGAGGCCCAAAAATTCTTCGTACGGCAATAGACGAGGTCTACGATTATATAACAAAAAACATCTCAAAGAAATTAATCATTCTGTTCATTTGGACAGCAGAAACCGACTTCCTGGCTGGTTGATCATTAAGACATTTACTGCTGAAAACTGTTTCTAATTTTTTCCTCTTTACAAGATAAATTATTACGTATAGAGGGTAGCCTAACTTGTATTCAATTCGAATTATCTATTATTCCACCCTGGTCATAAAACCATAAACGATAATTTCGACTTTTAGGATGACAGAATGGTTGACACCATAAGGCAGCGTTCCCCCTTTCACCGAATCTATTTGCACAAATTTTTCAGGAAAGCAGTTCACACTTTCAAACGCTCATAAGCACATACAGGGGGCTGGTAAGTTTTATTGTTCTTATGGTTAATTCAGGGGACCTACGACTAAGTCATGTTTACAAATAGACAGAGCTTTTTCGAGGTCAACTTTTCTGACAAGATGACTCAATATTCATTTTTTATGGATTTATCGAGTTCTACCACCAAGCCGACGTACATTCATTTCCTTAAAACGCTTTTTTACAATCGAGAAAAATTTCAAATACACAAACAACTCAGTGACGAATTCAAGTAGAAAGAAGCAATCCTGGGAGGGCAATTCAGAATATACAAGAATTTAATAATTTTTTATTTCTTCCGTATTTGTATTATTCCCCCCCCCCCCCGGTAATTGTAATTGAGTCAAAATGTTACCAGAGCAATAGTGGTAGCCTACTGATCCTTTTCTTATTCCCGTTAAAAATGAAAATACCTTTCAGAGTGTGCTGTAAAATTTTTTCAGCTAATTGGATTTTCGACTCGCCGACAATCTTTTGGAAATTCTGAACGTTCATCACAGTAATATCTCATTTTTACTCTCACGGAAAGCGAAAGAGCAGTCCTCCAGAATAACAAGGACTTTCCAATCTTCAATGGTCATACAAGAATCATTTATAATCCTTCAGCCTGATTTACCTACAACTTCTCAAGGCTTTCGTAAACTTGTTAAAAACTCGCTAAAACCGGCCAGAATTCGTTTACGACTCATTATGACTTCCAAACATGATATAGCTTTTTACACATGATCAAGAAACTTTCCAGAAATCTGACTCAAGACTTCCCAGAACTCCGACTCAAGACCTCTACTTTTCTAGATCTAATTAGGACTTTTCAACCCTTTTCGGATTCTCCAACACTTTCCCAGACTTGTTTACGACTTTCAAAGTTTTTCGGTACCCGTTTAGAATTCCTTGAGACTATTCAGATTAATTTATTCACTATTAACATTAATTTATACAAATATAATATTAATTCAACTGTGATGTTAATAATATAATTATAAATATTTTTATTATTTGTTGTAACAGGCCCACTTGGTGGAGCGTATGGCCAGTGCTGCCAACCAAACCGGTTGAAAATCCTAGGATTCTTTGTAAAAAAATCTCGAGACAAAAATTTTCGCCTTTATAGGGTCGGAGCAGCCGAGCCTTGCACAATGGAAAAAATAGTAGTGATAAAGTTCTACCTAACGTAAGATGGCGCTTGCGGTTTCAAATGTAAAAGTGAACGTAATCGTGTGTAAAAGAAACAGATAGGAAGATGGTTTTACATCGTGCTTACAGTCTCTGCAAAAGTGACTCGAGGTATCAACATAAGGAATCGATGAAATTTGTTTTTGTGAGGTTTGCAATATTATTGTGTACAATTCTTGCTAAAATTAGGCTCGGTGTGAACCAACCGACATTTGTAAACAAAATTAGTTTTTAGTATCGATAGAAAGAGCGTAAAAAGTAGAATTTTTCAGAGTTGTTCCCCGATTCACAAATGTAGACTTACGTTGATCACAGCTTATCAGTAAATGCAATGTCATATAGTTTCTACATGGCTCTTGAATTCAGAATCACGTGTTCTCAAAAAACAGATTTTGCTGGTTGGTTCCTTTACACTTAACAGCGTCCAAGTGCGATCGCACTTTTTGGTCGAAGTAGGTTAGTGGAATAGCTGCCCAGACTTCAGCTGAATTACTAGGTCGCTAAGCGACCTGGCTTGTCCATATTGCTCAACAATAAAATGTTTACTGACTCTTCACATTTGTTGTTTTACCCCCTCCACTTTCAGTTCTGTCGACAATCCTAAAGATTTTTTTCACTTTTGTTCTTGATTAATGTGAAGAAGAGAGAAGAGAATTTCATTATATTTTGATGCCACTACGGACCCTTTTCTCGTGACAGGTCACAGATGTATTTTACATTTCCATCGCTGTATAAAATCTGAGTGCTGATTACTCCCATACGGCAATAAATTTTCCACTTCCAAATTTTGGAAACGAAAAATTTGAAGAAACAATTCTCACCTGTTTTATGTAAATTCTTGAAAAGTCTAGAGATTTTCTTGAAAATCTTGAGATTTTGTCACAAGTCAAGATCTTGAGATCTCAAAATTTATCTTGAAGCTGGCAGCAGTGCGTATGGGAATCCACGCTCGCAAAACTGGCTCCCAGACATCGCACCTTCGGCTCCGGAAACTACCATTTCGAGTATCGCATTGGTGACCCGTGGGTTACTCTGAAGCTCGATGAAACTTCGCAATTTTGGAAGCCTTTTCAAGTTCAAATTTTCTCTTCAGTAGAGGTTAGGGACCGCTGTCCTAATTTCTTCCCCCGTACATTATGTGACTAATACAAAAGACTGGGATCCACTTTTCCAATTCAGGAAGAAAGAAAGTCATAATGAAAGAAAAAAAGAAAGAACAAAAAATTTGACAAAGTTAGGAGAATTGTTTTTAGCAGAACTGCGTAAAATCGAGTAAATCAACTCTTTTCATAATTATAAGTGATAGAAGATACCAGTTTTTGGAAATACCAAGGAGAAGGAGGAGTTAGAAGGGAAAGGGGGAGGAGTAACGTAGTGATGATCCCTTTCAAGATCTCATGAATAAGAAAAAAAACAGCTCCCCTTTTATGGTTTCATTAGATTGGTAAATGAAAACCCAGACGCCAATCAAGTTAGGGATGAGATGTCAATTAACCCCCTATCACCCGGAATAGCTAGCCATCTATAATATGCAAGTAGACGCTAACAAAATCATAGCAACTTGTGGTTTAGCATACATTGTCATTTGGATTTCATGGCACTTGACATTGACACGTCTCTCACGATCGCTTCTAACTCATATATGATTTCGACTTTTACTATCGCATCCGAATCACTTCCTCTTCTTTTCTTGGGCCGCAAATGTCTCCATCTTTCCGCGGACAAGCGAGCACATCCTACGAATCTATTAGGTATTTCAGAATAGACAGATGAAATATTGATAATGAAACATCTCTTTTTATGCAGAAATTTCACTTTAATTCTAATCAGAGGACGAGAAAGATGACCTAGCATTTGATATTAACGAGCAAATATTCAGAAATGCCCCTATAGGATCTAATACGTAAATACAAGATCATTATTTGCATGAAATATTCTGAAATTTTGGCTAATTTTAAACCCGAATATTAAATGAGAAATCATCGAGATCTTCAACACGTCTTCTAAATATTTCAGGTAGCACAAAAAATCGTCTACAGATCTCAAATTTCATTTTCTCCACCGACCTTCGATGAAAGCTAATCTCAGCCTAAACGGATACCATCTTCATATTACATTTTCAAACCTAAAATATTCGCAAAAACATGAGCTAAAGAAAACTTCAAAAACTGCACTTACTGCGTTTCGGCATTGGAATACATAGCGAATGAACTACAGTAGACTCCCGATTATTCGCCATCGGTTATCCGCCCGCCCGTTCGAGTTATCCACCTGACCAAGGGCGGATAATCCGAAATCTTACTAAAATCACAACTATTAATCCTCATAGCTGATGATGATGATTAAGAACTGGTAGAAGAAGCGTCAGCACATACATAGATTCTGACCATGCTATTTCAGGGTGTCTTAACAAATTTGAAAATTAAAAATATTGGACTCTTTTCGGGCTTTTTATGTTTTACCCCGACCACAAAAAGAAGGGGCCAGACATAGTCTGAATCATACTTGTATAATTTATCAAGTACATACATATTCTTCAGCTATTTCAAAAACATTATAAACAACAAACTGACCCTTCAATGGCCGAACGAGGCCCGAATAGGGAGCCTGAATACTTTGGAGATACAGAAAAGAAGTCCAAAAAAGTCAAGTTGGGATTTCTGATTCAAAGAATTGACCCTTTCTTATATAATGCATAATTTCTCATTTCTCAATTTTGATTGAACCTATATTAAAATTTATTGAAATTATTGAACTTTTAATGGACTTATTGGACCGTTTTTCAAATATTGAACTTTTATAGGGCTTATTAGACTTACTGGTCCGGCAGATACCCTGTTTTTCAGCACCGAAAAAGTCACTGGTGCTTGAAAAACAACAGCCAGCAATCACACTACTCAATATGATATGAAATCCAGAATGTGGAGAAATTACGCCGCTGAAGAGTAGCTTAGCATGAAGAAACAAACAAAACAAAAATTACACTTTTTAAAAAAACGACTTCGGTGTTCCCCCCCCCCGTCCCCCAATGGACTAAAGAAGCCGGAATTGCTGATTTTTTTAAATATTGAAGTTTTTTTGTACAAAATAACTTACCACCTACTGTATATGATTGATTCAATAAAAATTGTCTTCCTCGTTTCTCAGTATTTTCTGATCAAAACTATACATGTTTTAAGGTTATCCGACTGCCTCACCTTCAGCCCCAGTTTGGGCGAATAATCGGGAGTCTATTGTGATTGTATTTTGGAAATTTGCTTTTTAGTCGCAAATATTGCCATAAAATGAAGGAAAATGATGTTTTGCAATTCTACAAATACTAAAATAAGTTGGAAGTTCCGTCAGCCGATTCCGAAAAAAATAAAATAAAAAATGCAGTTACGGTATTTTCGAAATTAGCTTTTTCATTATCAAACATAGGATAACTGATGGGGCGCTCAATACTATGTACCTACAATTAGGTCAGCATTACAGGGATGGGCGTATTTCGGGGGTTCCAAAATTTTTTTTATGCGAGGTTTGTATTTTTTTTTAACGTATGTAAAAGATCAAATTAATGAAATAAAAATTTCGAATGGTAATTTTCAATTCTTTTGTTGGCAACACTGATTTTTGATGATTGTAAATGTTCATTTTTCAATCAAAATGTGTTTATTTGAGCTCAAAATGATGACTTGACCATATTCGCCATATTTTACTAAAGACAGTATGTATTAAAAGCCAATTAGTGAATTTCACCACGGGTACCGTTTACGTTGTGGAATACATAGGTTGTCGAGACTAAAATTCGTACGGCCTACCAACGCAACCTATCGGCGTTTCAACGCCGTAGGGGGATAATTTGATTCATTAGCTATTGATCGAGACCACGCGGAGCTCATTTGATTGAAAACTCGCTGTTTCAAACCAATTTGAAAGAAACCATATGCGTTGACCCCTACAGGTTTTTCAAAGATTTTTTTAAGAAGGAAAAAAAGCATACGATTACAAAAGTTGTTATTAATCATCATATTCATTAAGTACACGAATATCTTTATCAAAATAAGCGCCATTCATGGCTATAACATCGTCCATTTGTTCCTGCCATTTATCGAACGTTTTTGCGTATTCCGCCGCCGGTAAGAAGGAGAAAAACATCTGCGCCGCAGTGATGCAACTTCTTGATTCGTGTTGAATTGATGACCCCGTAAGGCTGCCTTTAGTTGAGGAAACAACCAAAAGTCGCAGGGGGCGAGGTCAGGACTATATGGGGGTGCGATGAATTGTGATTTTTTTAGAAGTCATCACGGCGGCGCTGATGTTTTTCTCCTCCTTACCGGCGGTGGAATACGCGAAAACGTTCGATAAATGGCATGAATAAATGGCCGCCTGTATAACCATGAATGGCGCTTATTTTGAAAAAGATATTCGCGTACTTAATCAAGGTGTCTACAAGAATGGAAAAATATAAATTCCTGACTTTTTCCAAACTTTTTCTTTCTCTTCCTACCTTTACAGTATATAGACAGTATATATTTATGTTTATACTACTAGACGCTATGGTTAAAATGAACTGAAATTTTAAGTTGATTTTTGGGTGAAAGTATTAGGAAGGTGTTCACAGATATACATAAAAACAAACAAAGCGATGAACTAAGTTATGAATTATATTTCTTCAAGTATTTCATTCTGTAAAACTTTACCAAGGAGATGAAAAATTCCAAACTTCTTAAAAATATTGTTCAATTTCCTGACTATTTCCAAACTTCCTGACCTACTTTTCAAATTCCTGACTTTTTCCAAACTTTCCAAATTTTCCAAACCTGTAGACACCTTGTTAATGAAGATAATGATTAATAAAAAATTTTGTAATTGTATGATTCTTTTCCTTCTTTAAAAAACATGTAGGGGTCAACGCATATGGTTTCTTTCAAACTGGTCTGGAACAACGAGTTTTCAATCAAATGAGCTCGGCGTGGTCTCAATCGATAGCTAATGAACCAAATTATCCCCCTACTGCGTTGAAACGCCGATAGGTAGCGTTGGTGGGCTGTGCGAATTTGTCTCAGTTACTTAGTGACAGCCTATATGTATACCACTGCAGGGTTAATAAGGGTTCCATTACCCGGTTCAAAAAAATGCACTCACTGAGTTCTGAAAAAGCATTCCTTGAATATAACCAACGAGCGCTGGTTAAGGTCGTAAAACATAGCGTTTTCAGTTTTCGATATTAAGAAAAGCAAAATTTCACTGCTTTTTGCCAATTATAGGTAGAGTTTTCGGTTATATTCCTTGTTTTTTGGTCAATTCCTTGAGAAATTTTGTTAGTTTTTTAACGTATGGCGTCAGGGGCTAGGGTCACTACTACCTTGAAAAATATAAAATTCTTCACTACCCCAATTTGCCTTCTCAAAAATGTTGTCCCCCCCCCCACTCTGACACAAAAGACTGACCTAGGGTTTGACTTGCTCTATGAGCACATAACTCATTTCTCTTTCTTTTCTATGGATTCACTCCTCTTCCGTTCAAAATTATGTCAGTACCTTATTGTTTTTGATCAATTTCTGATTGAAATAAAACGTTCTACAGAATACGATGTTTAAAAACAGAAAGACGTACCTTCACTGAAATAAGATGAAAGACAACTTTCGGCATTATTATACAAAATTTAACCAAAACACAATACGAACTTTGAAATCTTATACACTCGGTTGGTACGCCGTTTGGTTACCAACAGGTTTTTCAAAACTGAATGAAAACTCACATTCTAAGAGCTGGGTGTATGTTATTGACTCAAAGCAGGTATACTTATGGCTCCACCGACCATTAATATTTTTGGCTATTTTCGTTCGTTAATGAACGAGAGAAACGAACGGACATATGAATGAATAACACCGCCATCTTAAGCGAGAAATGCCAAATTTCCAGCGCCTGGCGAAAAAAATGTTCAAAATTGTGAAAAAACCGTTTCCAGCGCTAATGCGGCCTTTTTGGCCCTAAAAAGCTTCCTTAGCGCTACAAAAGCACTTTCGGCACTATTTTTGGCAATAACGTCCAACTCGGAAGATCCCAACATGGGTGAATAGGAGAATGTTTTAATCAGAACACGTTTATCTCTTCATAATAAAAAAAAAGTTATAACTACAAGTTTTGGTCTTCGAATATAACACTGTTACTTTACCACTGCAGAATCTAGTTAATATGTAGACGATTCTTTCAGTAACAATCATTCACCAATTAAGGAGTAACCATAAAATAGCATGAAGCTTTTCCGCTGCAGTGACACTGAGAATGCACTCTAAAAATAGATCGTTTTTGTAACCAAGCCCGCCCTCGTTTAAAAATACCTACTGAATTCCAAGTTCAATTACATCTTTTAAAAATAAAGTTCCTATTAAGGACATGTTCGCAATGTTCGCACACTGAGGACACTACAGGACAACAGATAGACATTTTCGTAGAAGCCTGATCTATCATAATGCCAGCAACGGCGTACGTGATTTCTTGTAAGAAATTAAGTTTCAAACTTCGGATTTTCTGCGTGTTAAAACCTTCCCGCCGATCACATACCTACTCGAAAGACACGGCTGGGCAGCCACAAGTTTTTCTCACATACCACTCTATTTACAAGATCCCATAAGCGATGAATTCGAACAGCCAGTCCAAAAACGGACCTCTCACAATCACAACACACACTCGGAACAGGCTTCACGAAAACGAGCAACGATAAAACTAAATAACATGTCACATTTACCCAAGACCCGGTGGACGCCCATCTTCTCAATTTCGGACGGCTTCTGCCGAAATTCCAAAACGGAATGCACGATTTAACCACACGATCGTCGGCTGTGTACATCTCAAACTATTTGCGTATATTTTACCTCAACAACAGAACCATGACCGGACGAATGTAAATTCGCGACCGAGATTAGAACGCGCACCACCGAAACATTTCCAAACGCGAAAAATTCGATAATTGTGTAGGCACCAGAGAACTATTACAATTTCACGCGAATCGTGTCTTTGGTAGCGAAAGGGCGATCATTAGTAAAACAAACAAGAAGAAAAAATTTTAACTGAATTAATCCGACAAAATTAAGCAGTAGGAGAAAATCGACATGAAAAGTTATTCAAACGAGTAGATACGTGTCTGTAGTTAAAAAGACGAAGACGACGTCTACGCGTGCCATACCGCAGTAATATTTCTCACTTCCGCAAAGTGAACGTTTTACATCTGGTTAAACTCGACCCAGGTGAAATTAAAAAGCGTATCAATATTGAGCAATGAATGAAGAAGAAATAGAAACGGAAAAAAAAAAGAGAGAAAAAACAATAACAGAATTAGCCCGCATATTAATAAGGGTACAGTTGACCGATGAGGGTAAAGCCCACATCCTATACGATTGCGCAGAACACGTACGAACCGGTCATCGTAATTTTATTTACCTCGTTGCAGTAATTATCAAAAAACGCGGTAATAATTATTGTAATATAGTACAATCATCATTGCAGCGTGGCACACGCGCCAGAGGTCTCGTCTTAACGAACTTTCTATTTTTATTTAATAAATGCGTGTGGCGATGTGCAATACTGTGTACCGCGTTATTTTAGTGAATACCGCGCTAATTACATCAACGCATTTGGAACAAGAAGGTCGGAAGACTGACTCGGTTTCTGAACTTCGGATGATGTGCGTGACCTCACCGACAAATCAGAAACTGACGTTTTTGGAAACAGTTGAGAAATGCTTCCCAAAAATATAATAAGCTCATACATTTAAATCGTTCAGGAGGTACAAAAAGCTGTCAACAGAACTCCATTTTCATTTTTCTTCCTCTGATTTTTGATGACTGCTAGCCTCAACCTCCTCTTCTTGGGTGATACCTTGCCGCAGTGAGAAGGCCGAAGCATAAAAAACAAAAACTTCCTACGAGGTTATATACTGATAAAATCGCGACAAAAAGCATCTAGGAGAAAGCAAACTCCGGCACATAAACTCTGTTGAAAGCAATAAAAAAACTAAAACAATATCTCTTTTCAGGAAATGTAGCTTTTCCAAATATTAATTACTGATGATAGCGTTCTAACAGGTATATAATTTTTCCGGACGCAAAAAGTTTCCCATTCGGATGTCTGGGAGGAAGCTACTTGGGGGAGCATCATCATCGGAAAGTTTTAAAAAGAAAGGCGCCATTAAGATAGGAACTTGGAATGTAAGAAGCTTGAATGGAGTTGGAAGATTAGAGAATCTTAAGAGAGAAATGAAGAGGCTTGACCTAGGAATGGATAAGCGAAGTAAGGTGGAAAGAGGAGAATGATTTTTGGTCAGGAGACTTTAGAATAATAAATACAAAGGGAATAAAAGGGCAAGCAGGCGTCGGAGATGTTATGAATAAACAAATAGGTTCCGTAAATCGGGGTGACTTTGCCAATGGGAGATGACTTTGTCGATTTTCATTTTTGACCATATTACTGACTCTGCGACGGATACTGTATTCCAAACATTTCCATGGGGATAGATCGATGAAGGAACACATTAGCTACAACACTTCAAATACTAGTGAGACGTATCACAGGCCGAAATAGGAGGCAAAGGTAGGCTGTTTTTCAAGCACAGAAAAAGTTCCGAAATAGCAGGGATGCGGCAGCCGAACGATACAGCTTCCGCTTCCGGTTTCTAGCCTCCAATTCTCATCCAGCTTCTCGCTTCTAGCTTCCAGCCTCAGTAGAGTATGAATCAGGGCTGGAAAAGTTGGAATAAAAAATTCCGCTTCCACTTGAACTTCTGGAAAAAAAAAATTTTCCACTTCCACTTCCAACTTTCAACTTCTGACCTTTCAACTTCCAACGTCCGTTCCATTTTCCAGTCGTAGTTCACGTTCACAGAAGTTAAACTCGAATGTCAAATGCTTCAGAGTTAAGAGTTCAGACGATGCTCGAACCTGCGAGCTAGGCATGGGTCTAGTATCGCTAGGACGCTAGAAGTACGGTCCACGGGTGCCACCGCCCTACGAGTCCGAATTTTTACATTTTTAGAAAAGAAGTTGATAAAAAGTTGAAAATAAACAACTTCCACTTCCAGCTTCCAACTTCTGAGCTTCTAACTTCCAACTTCCCACTTCCAACTTCCCACTTCCAACTTCCTAGTTAAGAATAATGAGTATAATTGACTTCCAACTTTCAACTTCCAACTTCCATTCCAGCCCTGGTATGGAATAACTATCGGCAGTCGCTATCGTTAATTATCGATAACTGCGAAACTATCGTTAACTATATCGACTGATCGTGTTTCGTGATTTGTGTTCGAGTGTCAAGCCGTTTGAGAAGCAGAATTGCAGAATGAGTAGGTTTTGAGAGTTTTTTTCATTATAATTTCATAATTATAATTGTTGCAATTTGTACATGAAAATACGTAATTTTTATTTTTTTTACTTTTTTTTTCAGAAGCTGTATTCTCAATAGTAACTCCACAAGACGGTATAAATGTACACAAAATTTAATCCTGTACAGGTATAAAATTTATCGGTAGCATAATGGATTAGATATAAATTATTAAAATCGCTCTACAGTTGAATGCAACTTTTCCACCCTCGTCGTTTCGTTTTATTTGGATGTTTTTGCTTAAATGAAAAAACTATCGATACTATCGATAATTATCGATATTTTCCCTGAAACTATTGATAGTTATCGATAACGAAAATGTCCGATAGTTTGCATATGTAATTATTAGGGCTAGGATTTATATGATACCGCATATTTTTCCCAGCTGCACCAGATACCGCATATCGCATTTTTTTTCACGTTTTATGCAATTCTCAGACGAATGGTAAAAGTTTATAACGCATATTGGGTTTTGGAAAGTGCGTTGAAAATACCTGCATTTTGATACCCATAATGGCATATTTTTATTGCACTTATTTATACTTCTTTCAGTATTATAGCGCATATTTATGATTTTTTTTTCAGATTTTAATCGCTTATTATAAGCGCTGTTTTTGCTATTTTTAGCGCGTAAAAATCCTAGCCCCAATAATTATTATGAACTTTCAACTTCCAATTTTTTTCCGGCTTCCGGCTTTTAGCTACCAGCTTTTTTTACAAATCTCATCATTTCAGTTTGACTAACCTTTTTTTTTCTCTCTCTTTTTCTCCTACTTTTTTAGATTTTAACAAAAAATGCATAAAATTGTAAAAAGGCGATTCGAAGCTGAAAAACTTTCAGCTTCCGCTTCCGGCTTCCAGCTTTCAACTCATTCAGCTTCGAATTTCTGGCTTCTCAAAATAATCCTAAAACTGCAGAAACTTCCAGCTACCGGCTTCCCCGCATCTCTGCGAAATAGTAACCTGATAAATAAAGTCTGTGGAATCCAACTAGGCATTCACAGAAAAATTATTGTGGTGTCATTTTAAAGCCTGAACTAAGGAACTTAGCCTGAACTCTCAGCTTTCTAAGGATGTATAGGTCTAGGCACTTTCTAGTATGCAATCGCAAGGTATAAGCGAAAAACTGCCTTGGGGTGACTTTGCCGCATGCCAATTTTTGTTCTTATCACTTATCAGTTCGAGAAGTTACAATTCGCGACGAATTCGCGAGCTTTCGCTACATTCGTGAGGTTGTTTTGAGTTTTGAATTTACCTAAATGTCATTGGACGTTGTTTTGAGACACCAAGAACATAAATAGAAGACAAGTCGGGTGTCGCACATATTCTAATTATACCCGAGAAACACTTGAAGAGTGTCTAACAGAAAATTCGAAATGGTGATATGACCAGAGCCGAATCTTCAGCCACATACAAGATACCACTTAGTTGAGACAATTGATAATTATTATTTCGACAAAACAGGTAACGAATCCGTCGGAATCTGGGAGGACGAGCAATATCAAAATAGAAAAAACGAATTTCACTATCCTCTGAAGGATGATTTTGATTACGTGAAATGTGCTGCCATCAAGAGTTTTACCTCAGCCCACTGAAACCCGAAGAATGTTTATCTTCCCCGAAGACGTAATTCAACTTAAATTGCAATTTTTCTTTCGTAATAAATTTTGAAAATTTTCACTCATTTTCTATGCATTTCTTATGTACCGGCAATGTCACCTTGTGCGCAGGTAACTTTGCTGATTCATCTTCAGGCTTTTTTGGGAGGGGGAAGCGAGAGGAAAATTTTGATATTATTCCCAAAGCTTCATCCCGGAACAGTTTTTTGATTTCCTGTTTCTCGAATAGATCACGCGCTACAGCTGTTCAAAGTTTGAAAAACCCAAAATTTTCGGTAGTCACGCCCCGGTTTACGGTTGTTGTTACTCGTATATTGGGACCGTGCATCGAAAGAGTCGTCCCCTGGCGGCCAGAAATAGAAGCTTTGAAAAAATGATCATCTAGGATTATTCAATAGAAATGATAATGGTAAAAAGAAGACCTAAATTATTTTTCTTTTCTATTATTTTTCCGATTTTTCTGAAAGTATTAATAATGTGAAGGTATTCGGAACTGTAGTAATGTGTATTTAACGTGACACAAATTTTTCTCGTCATTTGTCATAAAAAAGCATTAATCATCATTATTACTTTACCTCTGCTGCCTGCTGGCCAGAGAGAATGTAATTTTAAGAGCCGTACCAGAAACTTTTGAAATCTCCACTAACATTACGTCAAATATTTTTTAAATGCGAAAAATCATGAAATTTTTCTATTTACACATAATTTTAATTGCCATGATTATTCTTTCAAATCCTTATCACACAGACCTAGGAGCGATACTAGCGCGCCAGACGTTCGCCCGGTCCGAATTCCTCAGTCTCTCGATCAGTAGGTTGGACGCACTTTTTTCTCTTCAGCGCTAATCTTTTCATCTCTCAGAACGATTTACACTTTTCATCCTTCATTATTTGCTCTTTAATACTCATTCTTTGCCTTCATTTCCATTTCTTTCCCTCAACCATTTCTTCCAGCAATAATAACAAGATCCCGGGATATCTTATAACTCATCATTTTAACTCTACTCTTTACGATATTATCCAATTTTTATTTTAATATTTTTAATTTTATTTTTTAATAAAATAAATTTAATTTATTTAAAAATTATAAAAAATAAATATAAATGATAATAAATCTATTTAATAATTTTGATCCTTATAATTTAAATTTTATTCCAATAATCTATTTACTTTCAATTAATTTAATCATATTAAAACTTAATTATATTTGAATTATATTCCAAATTTTTCTTTTCCCTCTTATTCGCCTCAATATTCCTCATTCCTCTCAATATTCCTCATTCCTGATGTTTGCTGTCGATTTGATTTTCAACATTCTCCGATATAACACCACATTTTAAAAGCTATCCTTTTTCTTTCATGTGTTCCTGTTGTCCAGGTCTCACATCCACGCAGTGCTATACTTCAAATATATTTGAAGAAATCTCAGTCTTGCATTTAAAGCTATATTTTCCCTAAATATGTCTCCTCTTCGAACAAAAGCTATTTTAGCTTGTTCCATTCTACTCTTTATTTCTATTTCACTTCTTCTATCTTGTGTTATCAGACTACCTAAGTATTTAAATTCCTCCTTTATTTTTTCACCACCTATTTCCACATTTATTAGATTTTGTTTCTATCTACTGACTACCATTATCACTTTTATTTTATTCTTATTTATCTTCATTTTATAGTTTATTTTCAATTTTTCATCATATTTTTTCAATGTTTTCTTTAGTTATTCTTTACTTCTTTTTATTGCTATGTCATCTGCAAACCTCATCATTCTACCGTTTCCCCTTGTATTATCACGCCTGACTTCCTTTCATTCACTTCTTCAATTACTTTTCTATGAATAGGTGAATTAGTACTGGTGACAAACAGCAACCATGTCTTACTCCTCTTTGAATTTTCGCTCCTCCCACTTCATCCTCTATTTGCATTTGAGCCTTTTGATCCGTATGTAAGTTCCATACTACTCTTCTTTCCTTATACTCAACTCCTACCTTCTTCAATATTTGAAACATTTTTAACCATTCAACATTACCAAAAGCTTTTTCTAAATCTACAAATGCTACATACGTATTTAAACTGTTTACAGTATTTTTTCTAATAAAAGCCTCAAACGTGAAATTGTTTCCCCAGTTCTTCTACCATTTCTGAATATAAACTGATCTTCTTCCACCCGTTCTACCATTTTATTTTGAATTTTCTTATTAATTTATTATTCTTGCCAAAATATTTGATGCGTGCGATAGTGAACTCATAGCACAATAATCTTCACATTTTCTTGCTCCCCCTGCTGATTTTAAAATTTTAATTGCTAATTCTTCTATTATTTATATAAATTTTAGAATTTTATCAATTTATGTAAATATAATAATAAGAAAATTTTGTTTTTTATTACTTTTAATTCATCATAGATTTATTAATAATTTTTTTATATATTTTTATTATTTAATATACTTTATAAAAATTAAAATTAATAAAATAATAATTGATTATTTTTACGAATTAATATTGAAATAATTAATATTATCACAATTATTATAATTTTTAATTATAAAGAAAACATCTTAAAATTTCAAATAATTCAAATTTTTATTTCAATTATTTTAATTTTACTAATTATTAATTTAAACTATTATTCTATAATTAAGATTAATCTTTTTTTAGGGATCATAATTACCCTGCTTTTCTAGAAATCCATTGGTATTTCTTCTTCCTCATACATTCGACAAATTAATTCGTACGAATTTTTTTTAACTACTTTTCCTACATTCTTCAATAACTCACTAGCAATTTCATCGACTCCTATTTTATCTGCTCTCATTTCTTTCAGAGCTTTATAAAATTCCGATCTCAAAATAGGATCTCCTCTTTCATCATCATCAGCAGTATCTTCTTTTTTCCATACATTTACCTATACCTGCTCCATTCTTATAGTTTTTCAACGTATCTAACCCATCTTTTTACCTTATCTTTTTTAGAATCTCATAATTTTCCTTTTTCATCCGTTAAATCATTATTTGTTCTCTTTCTTCTTGCTCCAAAATATCTTTCTACTTTATTATATGCCTGATCGGGCTTTCTCCCGGTAAGACTATAGCAGTTTTATACGCATTTCCTGTACTACGTTTCGTTAATAATAAAATTTTGAAATTTTCAATATTTCAATTTTAGGTTTCTTTTCTAATGAACCGTTCAAGGAATACTCACTCATCAGCCATTTTTTTCAAAGTGGGGGAGTCACGTTTCCAATACACGAAGAGAACAGAATACCTAGCGTAAATTTGGTGGTTCGAGAGGAGCAATAGCCTCGCCGTTGAGCGCAAGATAATTTCCAGTGAGAATTGGTAACGATGAATTTTGAAAAGTGATAGAGCATCGTTGAGCCTCTCGAATTACAGCTTAGTTGTAACGAGCAGGAGTGTAAGAGTGTGAGAGGCCAGTTGGAAATTTCCTGACGGTAGGATCATTCTTTCACTCGCATGTCTTCAGACCCGTAGCGTGACTACTTTTTCGGGGGGGGGGATACTCGGGGTAAAAATAATTTTTTGCTGCAAGCTCGAACTTTGTACCGAAGGTGTAGCTATGGGGAATATTTGGTTACAAACATCGTCTATCAACTGCACAAAGAGATGTCCTTCGCATAAATAACTTCCAAATTTTCAATTCGCTTCACAGTAAGTAAATTACCAATTTTCTGCTCTTCTTCACAAGTAGTTAAACGTTGCGCCAAGAAAAGTCAATATTCGGGCCCTCGTGTAAAAAGTGCCTTTTGGGACCTTTTGAAAACAGTAATTGCTCACCAAAAAAATAATTCGAAAGACTGCCACCTAAGCCTTTTTCCTTAAATCCACCACTGGCTATGTTAAATTAACCAATACAAAGAATGAACTGTCTGAATGTCGTTTTATCTTCTTTTTCTGGCTTCTGCACTGGGACTGGGAACATTATTTGAACATGAACACTTCATTCAGTAATTGTCTGTCAGAGTATTTTGCAGCAACTGAAAATATCTATTTTTTCAAGAAAATGCCAAGGGGGCAAAAAATTTACTCGGGGAGGGGGTCGGCAATGCCCCCATTTGGGTACCCCTTTAAGCTACTACGGACCTTCTGCTTCCTCAGAGGTCGACTATTTTATAAGACAACCAGACAAACAGAAACTCGAAGTATGCAACGTCGAGTAGAGGACTGACATGAGCGAAGCTAATACTGACAATGCGAAGCCCCCAAATGTTTTTCCATCTGATCAGTAAAAGCACTAATTTTACTAGTCAAGAAATTCTGCATACATTCGAAACCTAAAATGAAGCGAGCAATTACATTCAACCAGAAAACAATTTACGTGTCCTCGTCCCCATAAAGCGGTTGTTCTTCAGAATAGCATTACGAGAGCCGCTTGATCGATCACACTAAGGTCCATTCTGATTTTAGGTATAATTATCGTAATTTATAACTACGATTAAAAAATGGTTTCAGAGAAATCTTACCTCGGCGTGAGCTGGTAAGGATTCCCTCCTGTCTTTGTACAGACACAGGAAGGGACCCTTCAGTATAAGCCAGATTGGCTTCCACGATCGGTCACCAGCTCGCTGAAACAAGTGACATTTATTGGTCGAATGAATTCTATTATGTTAGCTCCGAATAATCGCAATCACGAAGCAATACTTACTTTTCCGTCCACCTGAGTCACTTTACACAGAACAGCCCCTTCTTTAATCAC
The DNA here is from genome assembly GCA_031841125.1 of Acanthococcus lagerstroemiae. Classification (NCBI taxonomy): domain Eukaryota; kingdom Metazoa; phylum Arthropoda; class Insecta; order Hemiptera; family Eriococcidae; genus Acanthococcus; species Acanthococcus lagerstroemiae. The sequence continues at coordinate 32,173,318 of CM063106.1, read as the reverse complement.
GCTATGCTGATCTTGATCCGGAAAACTATCAGTCGTTTTTCGAGATCCCAGTATACTGTGGAAGCAAAACAATTCCGATCAAATTAATTTTGCGTGCAAATTAAAATATATATTGAGATTTGTCAATTTGAGGAAACAATTCGAAAATTACTGCCGTCAAAAGGACAGACCAAATTACTAAAATTGACTACATTATGTAAATACATTTTTTTTTTGATAAATTTACAAAAAGTTTAAACATATACGGGTATTGGGTAGAATAAATTAGAAGCAATGTCGGATTAATTCAACTCGAAAGGAAATATGGTTTCAAAACATATCGAGCACTACTCAAGCAGGAATTTCAACTACAGCTCTTGCACCGTCGGGTCTTGTCTGATTTTCAAACGCCAATTTTCGAATGTTGATTCGAAAGAAGTTATCATCGCGATTTCGTCAAGTCTCGTCTTTCGTTTCATCCGCGCGCATTTCAAAATTTTATCAATTAGAACCACCTCATCCATAACACCTTGGTGGCGAAAAATATTTACAAAGCCGTTATTATGTAAAACCGGAAACAGTTATCAGTTTCAGCAGAAAAATACATACAAAATGGGTAATAAACTGCATCCGTTAGCTAATTAATTATGCAACCAGGTGGCACAAAAACAGTGGCTCGTGCATTATGGAGCTACTGGGTTATGTCGTCGCACGCGCCTGATATTAGCTTTCTTACCCTGCGGCATTGCACTACGGGCCGAGTAAGAACCCCAACGGTTTTTTTTATGTTAATGCATTATTTTTTTCCCGACAAGACAACGGCTCCATAATATTTCATTGTAGAACCACTGACCCGATAAAAATAACTCGAATGCGGAATGTCCGGACCACAATAATTAATTGTAATGAGACAGGCACGCGTCTATTTTCGCTTTTCACAAATTGTTGAAATATATTCGGCACTCGTGCAAATAATTTCACGAATGTCGGTGAGCCAACGATGTGAAGATCAACGAAAATTGTTAGCATATCAATAAGGGTTTCATGTTCCAGGATCCTCAGCAATTGGTGATCGTGAACAACAAAAAATTGCGACACCCATCAATCACGGCGTTCGTGAACCAGAAATTACAAGACAAACGACAGGGAAACCAGTAAGTTAAAAAAATGAACCGAGTACAACTATTTTCCGTCCATTACATTCATTAATATTTGTACTTTAGCTTCACAAAAAATATTCGACTGTTCGAAGTTGTTCAACGTTTTATTTTTACCAGAAAAGTACATTAGCAATTAATAAACCGGTTGTCCCGTACATCCACTTAGTGACGGCTGTGGTTCATTGTACCTTGTTTTAATGTTTTAGTTTATATACACGTTTTCTCCTTTATCCTGATAACAATTATATGTACAACGTATTCAAGTACAACCATCTGACCCAAAAACTTCCGCATACAAATGACAGATCCAACGATAGAGCAGTTGAACATCAGTTATTTCCTCATCGACAGGATTTCTCTTCGTGTTTTGAGAACATGGTACAACTTTTTTCAGTACAGCTCTTGGGAGTAAAGCACAAACGACAAGAAACCCGTTAAGCATTGTGGACCCCTTCATCCAAATCGAAAAAATGAATCGATACATTTTACTAAAGACGAATATTAGCGAAATACAAATTTGTTTGATAATAAGCTGGTATTTGTAAGAAATTATTTGTAGTGGTCTCCTAAGCAACGTATCACGAATCGCACCTCAGAGCTCCGTGTTTTCTTTGAAGGAGGAGAAGGGGGCTTGACCCCTTCCTTTAAAAATCTCTTATTTGTATAGTTATCGAGATTCGATTTAAAATTCACCGCGTCTGTTGGCGGTGTACACTGCAGGGCGGCCAACCCTCAGGATTTCGCCTGAAATCGCAGGTATTTTTGAGTTCCTCAGGTATTCCCCATGATCTGGAAGATCAGGTATTTTTCAGGAATTCCGATCAAAATAGCAAATTCGCCTAGAATTTAATATTTTTCATTCGTCTGAATTCCCGCAACATTTCCCAGCAGAATTTTTACAAAAGGTCCTCACTGATTTTACTACCTATGCTTAGAGCTGGAACATTGATTTTTTTTTCTTCGACGCGTTTTGCAAAATAGTTATTCTGTTCGCTGATGTTTAGATACTTTTCAGCAAAATGTCTCTGACAACCGGTAACGACGCACCCTGCGCCAGCTGCAAAGCTGCAGCTTTCGGTCCAGACTCTTCGCTGCTTCTCGCTTGGGTGTTAAATTTTATGAAAATAATATTCATCTCTCACATCCGAGAACTCAGATTTTTCAGATCTACTTTCTCTTCCTGGGTTCAATATTTATGTACTTTTTCATTACATAATTTAGGGGGCGGGGGGAAGGGGAAATAAATATATTAATAATGATTCGATCGGGAACTAGCGTTTCTACACTTTGTAACACCTGTTTTTTCTTTTCCGGCAATTTGACTTCGTCTCAGGCATTTTTTCTGTGATATCACAGGCATTCCTCAATATTGCCATTAGCCGCCTTGGTACACTGTACTTTTGATGCAAGTAGGTTTTTAGGAAAATTTTCAGGTTTGGTTTCCACCCAAAATCTCAAAGACCATTTGCAGATACGAGAAAAAAAAGTTTCAAACAAAATTTATTCTACAATAGATTATTTATCAAATTGGTCATAATTACTTCTTTCCTATCAACCCCTTACGTACCGTAAATTAATTTACTTCCGTGGGGCAACGTACAATGCTAGTTCCCCCGCCCAGTGTTGGGCATTGAACTCCGCCACCTCGCGCCACCTTATCCGATCTTACGCGACCCCCATCCAACCTGCACCTATAACTTACGGATCCCGTCACGTCACTAACGGGGGGGGGGCGACCCCTTTTCCTTTTATCCCCATAGGGTGTCCAGACTGAAGACCTGTAGCTCCATTTTTGGTCCCCCTCCCTTGCCAGATGTCCTGCACATTTATATTTCATTTTGGTTATGAGGTAACCCTGTATCTTTACATTTCGTTTTTCCCTTATTAATGCTTTTAGATATTTTGTCCTTAAGCTTAATCCTCAGGATGCTCCGTAGCATGGCGTATTGTATTGCTTTTAGTCTCCCCGTATTTTTCAAAGTAATCTCCCGTATGTGGGAGTTGTAGATCAGTACAGGTAATATACAGCTTTCCAGTATTTTTATTTTTGTTGTAATACTCATTTTGCTTTTAAATACGTATCTTAGTTTCCAAAATGCTTTTCACCCATTTGCAATTTTCATTCCTTTTCACGATTTGTTCTGTTTTCCAAAGAGATTAATTGGCCAAAGGCATTTGTATTCCAACGCTTGAAGTTCGTCAATCTGGACACTTTTCTTCATCCTTCTATTTGATACGATTTTTGTTTTTGATGCGTCAATTTTTAGCCCAAAGTGTATGCATTCGTTTTTGAGTTCCTTTAGCATTTCACTCAGTCCGTACTTATTCTTTCTGCAAATCACAATAGCATCCGCAAATCGAAGTGTGTTTAGAGTCCCTTCATTAATTTTGATTCCTTCTTTCCTCCATTTTAAATTTTTAAATATTTCTTCTAAATCGCTGTTGGATAGGTTGGGTAAAAGCGGGTCCCCATACCGTTAATAGTGGGTTATAAATTACCATTTCCAAAGTGACCTTTCAACGGAGGTCTTACAGGGAAAAACCTTTCGCGTATTGTTTCTTTATACTAAGGATCACGAATATAAGACTATTTTTTACCAAAATCGCTTCCCTACCCCTGTACCTTTCCATTCTGTGAAATTTTCCGTCTCATTTCCCTCCACTCCTCGGGTAACCCCGTCATAAACTCCGTTTTTTTGTTTTCTGAATTCTTCAAGCAATAGGAATGTAGAACTAGTGAGGGTGTTACAAAGCCTGATTTGAATCTGGAATACAGTTAAGACTTCTGATTATCTGGCAAGCTGTACTATCCGACTTTAAAAATCTTCGCCCTTCTATCCGGTCCCTCGATTATCCGGACACGGTAAAGCATATGATGAAATGTTTTATCCTATTGAGTACAGTTTTGTACAATGACATACTGTAGATACGTTTCTCCAGTGGGAGCAACCATTTTTCCCAGAGGCGGGAGGTAATGGAGCAATTCGAGACATAATTGTAAATTTCACACCCAAAAAACCAGAAAGCGAAAAAAGCTCTGGATTTCCAGTGGAAGTGGATGATGGCATCGGCTCACGGAGGGGGGGCTTTATTAGCTCCTTCTCCCACCCGACACACATAACGATCTTGGTGATCTTAGAAGATGATGATCGTTTTGATTTTGATTTTTATTCTTCTGTTGAATTTTTTGGTCTTAATATTTTTGATACGTACTATAATGACTATAATGATCTTGAAATGTTTTACCATATTCTATATGTACTGTGGTGACCATGCCAAAACACCGTTTTATCTAGCTGACCCAAACCCCCGTTTATGCCGGATAACCGGGTCTACTGTATCATATATGCGGCACTCAGGGTCACTAGCCTTAATTTTGATATTACATTTATCCTGACTTGAAAACTGGTAGACCTGAGCGTGGGGCACAGGTCAAAATGAATTCACAATTCACATGCAATACGTACATCGAATATTTGGTTTCCAAGACGACTGAGTTCATTTCTGATGATATTTTTACTCAAATTGGTGGACCTGTGGGGGGGGGGGAGAAGGGAGATGAGCTCAAATATGAATTATTAGAAAAATATGGCACAGGTATCGAATAGTCGGTTTTCAGGGTCGATGATTTCATTTTTGACATTGCTTTTACTCTCGATTAAAAATTGGTGAGCCGAACGCAGGCTTCCGAAGTTGCTGAATTACTCAGCAAAAATGTTAGGTTCCTACCTCATAATTCCAAGGTTGAAATTTGAAGCCTCACTTACAACGTGCGGAGGACCGATACGAAAAAAAAAATAGTTATGACCATTCTCATAAAAAATTTGCCGTAGAACAAATTTTGCTTTAAATTTTCATAATTTATTATTATTATTATTCATATCTGTAACCGTTCTCGCAGTTTTGAGTGAAACCCTATTTTTCTTTGTTCAGAAAGGAGGGAGGGGCCAAAAATTAGTACAAGGGGTACGAGATGGGATTCTTAATATTATGTTGCGCAACGAACCAGTACAAACAATTTTCAGCACATTTCAGCCAATCAAACAAGTTAGTTTGGAGGAAGAGGATCAAACCTCTCCAAAAATTAGCACAGGGGTACGAGGATGGGATTCTTAATATTGCTCAGCGGATCAGTACAAACAATTTTCAGCAAATTTCAGCTAATCAAATAAGTTACAAATAGTTTCAAATGCTAAGTCACCTAAACTAACTTATAGAAACGTTTCGTTAATGAATGAAAAATCACCTGGGAGATATTTATGCGGGAACTTTAAAGATTCTAACGACCGTTTCTGATAAGCTGGAGACTCTTTTAGACGTGTTCAAATCACTTTTGAACACTTTAAGGTTTTCTGAATTAGGTTGAAACTCTTCACTCGTAAAAAGTTTTTCAAGACTTCTACAGATTTGTTTAAAACGCCTCAATACTCATATGGACGGGTTCCATACCTATAGACCTTTTTCATGATCTCGAGATCATTTCAGACACATTAAAAATACTCAAAGACGCTTCCAGACTTATTCAAGACTCTTGAAGACTTAAGAATCACCGAGACACATCTGAAAGCTTTCTTAGACCTGTTTAGAAGTAGGTGAGAACACTGTAGACGTATTTACATACCCGGAAGAACCTTAAAAACAGTCTTAAATGAGTATGAGGATCGTGAATTGTTTAAAATATGTCGGAAAGCTTTAAACAATCTGAAACACGCGCGGAAGTCTTAGATTAGAAAATTCAGAAAAGAGTCCTAATCACGTTTGGAAAGGCCTAACAGCCTCAAACCTATCTGTATGAGTTTGAGAGTTTTGAATGGATCTGAAAGAGCAAGTCAGAAAACAACCTTAGAGAAAGTCTTGAACAAGACTTCGTCGTTAAAGGTAAGCATGTCTGGAAGTTTTGAAGAATCAAGAGCACATGTCTAGAAAAGTCTTAAAGAAGCCTTGAAAGGTTTTCATCAAGTTTGTAAGGGTTCTAAATGGGCTATAAATCTTCCTAATTTTTGAACTCCGCGGATGAAACACAAAAATATCAACATTTTTCAAAGAGATAGTAAAACTCATAAAAATTTGATTTTTCTCCCGTTATAACACACTGATCATTAATCATTGACAGAACCACTTGAAAACTCATAACGATCATATTTTCCTCCGCATTTCTTTGAAACTACTATAATAAAGCAGATACATGCCCATGAAGGACATGTTGGAGTTTCTTATGATTTCATTCATAAGAAAAATTAACAGTAGGAATAAATTCAAATAAAAAAGCAGATCAAGATGACGAGTTCACAATCAGTCTCTCAACCAGTTACATCGATAAACATAACAAACAGAAATACTGCTTTCAACATCCACATCAACTTGTGATCACTATGGACGGCCAACTAACCAAACTACCAATGACGTGTTAAGCAACCATCATTCTTATAATATAGGTATGTGTATATCTACTATTATTTTACTAAAAGATTTTCGGATCGGATCAATCAACACGAATACCAAATTCGGAAGCACCATTTCTCAACGAAAGTACCATCGTTAGGACATCAAAAGATCAACCGTACATATTTCCAACTGTTTGTTCTTCAAGAATAAACATAGATTACGTGAAAGTTCATTCAAGTTTCATATCTACGTTAATTCATTCACCTACGCCCATAATCAAGTGATAAGCAGAGACAATACCTACTTTTCGCTATGTTAACAACACTGATCCTACAAGTCAACCAGGGAGATAATACGCACATCACTAGATAAAAGCTAAACCAACTTATACAGGTTTAGCAAACCTACTAATAAGGAGAAGAGGGTGTTGATCATTGGAAGAGACAAATCGAGCAAAACTGATTCGTCTAATTCCGTGTATTAATATTGATGAAAATGAGACAGTTAAAATTGGGTAACAACAACACGATAATTAATCTAGCTACAGCACCTTGCACAACACTGCAAACAATGTTAAACAGGGAAAAAAGTAAATAAAAAACAAACGCATGAAACAAACCCTCGCTCGCTACTCGAGGCAGCTAAATCTTCAAAAAATCTTCTCAGTCTTTGTATCTCTCCTGGGAATAAAGGTGTTCGCCATTTTTTCGGTGCCCTGTAAAGTAAGTTCAACGCACTGAAAATACAGCTCTTAAAATCACAAAGTTCGGACCGACTTTATAATGCTGCCAACAGTATCTTACTATTTTAAATGGAAACTGAACTGGTAGAAGAAAAAAAAATGGGTAATTCTTGAATCTCGTAGTAACGAGTCTCAAAACAGTGAATCCATCCTTAGTAACTAAATCAACGAACAACGAAAGGGAGATTACAATATGACATAAGTTGGGCATACCGAGTTGGAAAGTGATTTCAATTTTACCAAATAGAAGAATCCGAAATAAGGGATGCGACAGCCAAAAAATACCCTCTTGTATTAAATACAGCATAGCATTTCGGTAACCACCAGCTCAGTTTTGAGCTTTAGTCCAGGTGTTCAAAGTTGAACACAATAAACTATAATTTTTTTTTTCGTTCTTAGTCGGATTTTCAAAACAAGTTCATACTCCCTCTGTATTCAAGAAAGAATCTCACTACACGTTGCTTACGAATTTGATTATCTAGCAAACCTGAAAGTTGACTCCAAATTCTATCAAAAGTGCATTCAATGCTAACAACTGTTGACCGGTGCCCATCTGCACTTCGCGATCAATACAAAATTACAACTGACATCTTTTTCAGTATGGATTAATACAATATGATGATTTGTCCGTTTTGCTTCTTTTGAAAAGTTTAGCAAACTGAATGAAAGTTAAGGTAGTCTAATAAAAGTTCACCAAATGTTCTCACATACTTAATGAGCTGAAATCGGACAAAACAAACGTATTTTACTTCCCCAGCTGGAACATTTTTACCAAACCGTATGCTCAAATGACTTTTTTCAAACATTCTCAGTTTTGCATCGTATTAAAGGGGGGGGGGGAAGAGAAGCGATGTAAACGATACTGAGATTTGTATGATGAACGTCTTCTCAAACGAAAACTCAAAATTTATGACATTACAGGTTGAAACGTGAGAAATGAAGACATTTTAAGCCTTTACTACCAGTAATTAGATGAAGTAACATCATGTTACGGTGTAAGGCGAGTTTGGTCATCAATTAATCGTTAAAACGTCGCTATTAATCAAACACGAGGACAATACTGATACAGATAAATACTTCCACATTCTTTGATCCACATTCAAAAAGAACATCCGAGGGATTTCCTTCCAGCTGGCTTTAGTTACTGTTCCAAACCTAAACAGTATGTACCTAGCCCTGTATTACTTGTTTTACAACTGAACAAAAAATAATATTGAACTTCAACTTTTTAAACATTTTTAGCTTTTGATATGCGCTAAATCAAGCGGGCTATTAATTATTCTCAACGTATTTGTAAATTTAAAGACGCCGATAGAAGCTGAATAATGCTGAATCAGTGTCACAACTGTAACCACGCGATCAACAGTATCTTCCGGAACACGAAACCAGACGAAAACTACAATGCTCATTGACAAAGAAACTTCAGAACCAGCTTAGAACACACCAAACTGCATAATTGCAAAAACATAATGAACGCATGCTAATTAACTCAAAACAAAGGTTATAAGAACGCAGAAAAAGAAATTTAAAACACGAACATGCAGAAAACCAGGCAATTATTATTAAGATGTAGTACCAGGGCAAAAAAAGCAGTGCTCAAGGGTACTGTCCACCCATCCTTGAAAATGGCTCCAGTTCGAAAAATCGAAGTATTTCCTTTCATTGCTTCTCAATTCTGAATACTTTGCCAGGTAACAAAACTGGGATGTTCGTAATTTTGCTGATCTATCTCAACACGTTTTTAATTGACAATTCTAAAATTATTTACCCCTGTATCTCCTCCCCCAACTAACAAGTTTTTCCAGCAAATTCTTGACGAAGGCTTTCACTACTAAATTAAAAGAGACATCCGTACCGTTGCATAAAGACTGGCATTTGAGCATGGGTCATACAGATCGTATTCGGTTTACAATTAAACATTCACTTCTTCAATTTGAAAATACATGAACCCATGAATTTATGAAGATTGAGACTTTTCGTCTGATCACAGTTATCACTGTTATTCTTCAAGATGACCAACTCGAATCGTTCTAGAAATGAATATTTAAAGAAATTTAAAAAATACCCCAGGTGTGTGGTACACTGGCGTATCTACCCGACTGACGAAAACAGTAGCATCTTCGATCACAACTCGGTCATGTCTGAAATTAATGCGGCCGGTGTTTTCGTCAGTCGCACGAAATGGGTTACTGACATCGAAATTTTCAAAATGGCACATCTGAATCGATTAATAAGTGTTTTGAGACAGTCAAAAAACGTCCTACTTTTTTTGTTGTAGTTCGTACACGGTGTCTAGCGCCAGGTCAGAAAAAATTTCCCTGTTTTCCCGACTAGTTTTATTAAATTTCCCGGTTGTATTGTTTTAGTCCAGTATACTCTGTGAAATAAAATTAGCCCCCTCCCCTCCCTAAATTAGCCCCGTTGAATTCCAAGCGAGTTCCAAAGCGACGAAGACGCTTTTAATGCGGTCTGCTTTGGCGCCTGTTACAAGATTCTTGGATGTGAGTATTCCCAGCGCCACAACATTCCGTCCTGTTGCAAGATTAGGAGTTTCGACGACTACCACCACATCCAGACAAGAAATTCGTCCAACAATTTTGTGACTTAAAGGAGATCGCTCCTGAACCTTTTAGATCACTGTAACCAGGACTTGTTGACAATCACTGCGGAGTGTCCTTGAATCTTTGCATCAGGAATCCCTCCCCCCCGGATGAAGCATTTTAAGGACCGTTTTGACAGAGAAACCTAAATGAATGTTTTTGCTTGGAATCAGTTTTTCCTTTTTCGAGAACAGTTTTCTCTACTACACGCTCCATGAGAGTCGTCGTAAGAGAATTTAATTCCTTGAAGAGCAGTAAGGCCACAGGCTTTTCTGATTGAAAATTCGTCAGACATGGTTCTACGACAGAAGCAATAGAAGCAAAAAATGCAAGCATAGCACCCAGGAGAGGATCTGAAAGACAGTTAACAACTCTGCTAAAATTTCGATGATTTTTGTTTAAAGGATTCTTAGAGCCCTCGCTTTGAACTTCACGTGCCCAGTTGCGCAGATGAGGGAGAAAGCTGATTGTTCGCGTGGCTGGCTTCTCATTCTCCATCCATCGGGTAAAGCAAAATGACAGAGGAAAAACGTCTGATCCGGTTGTTTTGGTAAAATGGCCACACCGTGCCGGTGAATCGTTGAAAATATAATATAGGGCAATCAAAAACTCTATCAGCTCCCACGAAACTGATGTAAACCCTGTCTTGAGTGAACCATTAACTACATGAAGCCCACAACTTCCTAATTCAAGGAAGTCAATACTTCGATCTTTTTTAAATTCTTTTTGGAGTTCTCGCAGCATCTTAAGATTTACAGCAGGCCCATCAATCGATACTTGGATCACCTTTTCCTCATTATTCCCAACGGTTTTTTTTAGACCCGTACGAAGGATTGCATGACTTTGCACCTTGAAGAAAAATTGATGTCATGTATCTAGTGACAACTTGAAATTGTCCCAAAATCTAACCATGACATCCATTTGCTGCGTTTGGCAAAATGAATTTAAAGCTTCATCGAATCCTACACTGAGAAATTCACAGTGCTCAGATCTTGCCTGCAAATAAAAAAAGGAATAAGTAGGCTTTTACCCGATTGAAATCCGTGGAGTAATTGATTTGTAAAAATTAATATTAAAAATGCGACAGCAGCGAGTCCGAGAGAGTAAAATGGCGTCTTCCGAGATGCTAGCTTCAAACGGTTAAGGACCTACTCACTCCTTTTTTCATTAGGTTATAATGCACTTTGAAAAGTTGTTGCCGAGCCATTCGCTAATAACCCTACTTTTCTATTTATATTCTCAGTTTTCGACTACTAGCACTAAGAATACATGAAGCGGGACATTCCAAAACGGACTCAGTCCATTTTAGAACTTTTCAAGAGAGCAAAAGAATACCGGGCATACCGTCACACTGTAACACGCAACACAGGAGACGGTGACGCCCGCGTGTTGCCTAGGTGTATGGTTACAGGAACACATGCTGTAGGCTGATTAATCCTCACACTGTACATATTCCTCCACCAAATGGTGCATCTAACTTATTTTTTATAAAAATGGATAGAGTCCGTTTTGGAATGTCACGCTCAAAATACTTATCGACTTTTACTACTTATAAGCCAAACAGACCTAATCTTTAATTTTTTTACCAAAAAAAATTCAGGGGTCCCGAACTACGGAGCGATTTGGAGAACTTCTTGTATGTCTGACAAATTTACTAGCTTTTTCCCGATCTCCCGGTCGCAAGACACCCAGCGTACATATCATCATAAACATGAAGCTACCTCCTGAGTGCAAATGAGGTAAATTTTTCGATAAACCGAAAAAAAATAAAAATATGTTTAAAGGCAAAACAAGAGAAGGCAGTACGTATGAGGTCTGCACAACTGCCTCTGAAGCCTATAACAATTTTTTTAAATATTTTCTGACCTTACCAGTGAATCATGATACAATTTTCAAGTAAAGAAACTAAAGCCAAAATCGATATAGGCGCATGTAGGAGGTATTTTTGGGACCAAGACAATTTGTGAAATTTCAGACAGTACTTTTGAAACAGACACAAATAAGAATAAATTTTTGACAAAATCTCTAGCCAGTGGTACTGCACCATCTTTTCACAGTATTAAGTAGACTTGAATGATGAAAATTCTAATTACTACCTTCATGGTTTCTTAAAGCAGTGATGACCAGTTCAGCTATTTCACGTAAAACTGAAAGTCAAAACTACAAAACCTATTTCCATTCTCACCGACATTTATCTTGAACGTTTCATCAAAAAACGACGTGATAAGAACTAACTGTGCCGTAAAGCTCTCTAACCTCTATTACTAACGACAGTCATCCTCATTGAGACACTAAACCAAATTCGAAAGAAACACTCCATTTTTCTTTCACTGGCATTCGGATTGCTCACCAGAAAATAACACTAATAACGATTTTATTCCGAAGTACTACCTGTAGTAATGAAAGCTCTGTAATGCATACCACGGGTTAAAACTGATGTAACTGTATTCAGTTTAAATGCTGATCAACGTTCGAATGTTTACTCATAAAAACAATAATAAAATAAACGTTCTTTAAATAAATAAAAAAATCGTCACAGTTGAAGAAGATACTGTATAAGCACTATTTCGCTGATATTGCCTAAGAAGTTGAAATGTTTCCAAAATTAAACATTAGAAAGAAAGAAAAAACGGTGGAAAATGAACGAGAAGAGTTAACACGGCTCAACATTAATAATTATGTTTTCTTAAATACTAGAATCACTGTCATCTAGCGAAACATGGACACTTTACTGCAGCTGTAGATGTTTTTCCCTCCGTCTTTTTTATCATGACTAACTAACAGAAGTACCTGATTCAAACAACTAGTAATAATGACTCAATATTTCACGCTAAAATATTCGAAAACGTTCTTCCAGAAATAAAATTGATGTACAGTACCAACCCTAGGAACATGTCAGTAGCAAGTAATGACATGCAGGTTCGGATCAATTTCACATAATGAAAAACCCAATTCCAGAACCTACTTACGTACAAAGTCAAATTTTCCGAACTAAAAAATAAACAGAACGTACACTGACAAAACAAGACCAGATTGCGGAAACTATTCGCGAGGAGATCTTCTATTACAAACTGGAAACACTACAAAATCAATCAACTAATGTCCGATTTTGTGAAATGACAATCAATCAGCCTCTAAAAAACATTCGATGAGAACCAAATATGGTTCATAGGAGCACGCAAAATTAGAATACATATTTTAGTACAGTATTTTCCAGTAAGATAAATGAAAAAAATTACGCGAGATGCCGATTACAAATGCTGCCAAGGGAATTAGTTGATATTGCACAGAGTATTACTAAGTACAGACAGCAGGAGAAGAACTACCCATCAGATCGTCACATTCATCATTTTAATATCAAGAGCATATTACATAAATCGAGAATATGACCCCAACAGAACTACAGAACTTTCACGAACCTAAACCCTACTCTCCCTCACCTGAATTACATGTAACTTCAACTACGATCACCACTCGAATAGCTTTTGAACAGAAAAATCCAATTACCTCGTTCCCGATCATTCTCACACTAATTTCTAGCCTTTTAGTGGTAATAAGTTAGTGATGAAGAGAAAGTTACCTGCGTTGAGGAGCAACAACTGTTGTCACTTCTGTATCACTGAATTCATATTCGCTATCGACGTTCATCGAATCTCTACCCGTAGCTCTGATGTAAGATATTCGCCTGGTTGATTTATCATCTTCTAAAAGTCAAAGAAAAACAGTCGTGTGAATTTGACAATAAAAACGCAAACATATTTTCGAGCGCCATTCTAATAATAATCCTTCAACAGTCACTAATACCTATAATTTCACTGTTACTTACCACTGACGGACTGATTGTCCGTTGGTATTCGATTTGCTTCGTTTCCAGTGGCTGAATTTTCGTCGATTTTTCTAGTAACTAAACAGGGCAAAAGAATTCCAGTGTTTTAAAATAACAGGAAAAATTTAATTTACGGATAATAAACGCAAATTCTACAGGGAATAACAAATTTAGATAAACCAAGAATTAGCAATTTACAGAAATTTTGATTCAAAAAGAACACCAGTATCCTCTTCTTGTCATCTGGCTCAATTAATAATTCACACGCTAACGCTAAATTGGTCAGAAAGGGTAGACATACGTGGGTGAATTTAAACAAGGCCATAATTATCTTCAGAGCATTTCACAATTAATTTAGAATTGACAAGTTTTATTTACAGTTTTCACGTTTTTGTTTTCCTCGAGGAACTGTTAGAGGAAACATGGAAGTTTTAAATAAATACAAGAAGAATGCTGCGTCTGTCCTCTTTGAGACAAGTCGTCAAGTCTGTCTATTTTAATCAGCAAAATAAATTCAAAATGAAAAAACAAAAACATTAACAATCGATTAACACGCCACGAAATAATTTTTCGTAGTACTCACTAGTAATAGTGGGTTTGTTGCACGCAGCCAAATACGAATCTTGTCTGACAACCGGTTTATTTTTTTGGAGTAATAAATCACTATTTTTCAATTCTGAAAATTAGATGATTAAAATTATTATTTTCAAAAATTCAGATTTTTCCGATTCAGTGGTTATAAAAATTTGAATGGTTACAAAAGTGATAGAATGAGAAATAAAAAATGAAACTTTGGAAAACTACTATTTTTAGATTCAATTAAACACATGTCAAAACAGATAAATAAAAAAAAAATTCAAAAGTAAACTCAACTCACCATCAGTTTCTGTGGATTGCGTTGTAAAATCCGCTGGAGGTATACAATGCAGATTTTTACTACCAATCGGAATGATTCGATTGCCTGACCCCAAAGTCGGATAGAACGTGGGAACTAAAATAATAGAAAAACTTTCGTTAATGCAACAATCAGACAGGGAGGATACACAGCAGTATCTGACTCCTGCTAAATATAAAACATAATTAGCTTTTCAGTGAGCATAAACTGTATGTAATATTTTACTGAACTGAAAGTTAAGAATGGGGAATATTTCCATACTTTTATCTAGTTGTTCATACCATCAAGAACCTACATTCATAGCATTTCAATTTTCTCATTTGAAAATGATCATCTCTGCCTGTCAGAGAGGGTGTGTTTCAAATTTAAGTCGCACCCTCATCAAATTGGTTCTCTGCACTATGAAAATAATACATTTCAAAGGAAAAAAAAAAAAAAAAAACCTATATAGGAATTGTCTGGGTTTTAAAGTCTCAAATGGGAAAATACATATAAAATACATGATTTCATAACTGTGAAATGTTTCCGTATAAAAACTCAATAAAATAATTCCAAGTTTGAAAACTTTTGTTTAATTCAGAAAAGGAAATGTGTCACATGGACGAGAGCTAGCAAGGGAGAGAATAAACCACTTTCTTCGCATGAATTTTTCAAGAATGCATTTGTAAGGAACATATGAAAAAACGATTTCTTCTTCTCGAAATAGGTCTTGCTATCTCCTGGAATTACCAGGGTGACCATTTTTTGCCGAGGATAAAATTTCCTCACTTTCTTCTGACTTTTCCAGATTTTTTCAAATTTTTCCAGTTCATTTTCCAATTTTTTTGTAACAAACAAATTATTTAAAAAAAAATGTTCAATTGAGTCTGAGAGAAAAAATTATACAATACTTTCACATCATAAAATTTTCTTCAAAATTCCCTGACTATTTCGATTTTTCTTTCAAAATTTCCTGACTTTTCACTAACTTTTCCACGTCTCACAGAATTCCCCGACTTTTCCCTGATTTTCAGAAAAAAAAGGCCATCCTGATTACCTTAGCAATTTCCATTCACTTCCCTTTCATTTCCATTGTTGACTCTCCCTCCACAGATACTTGAGAGATACTATTTGAAAGAGAAAAAAATAGCCCCACCTCAGGACACTTGAAAGACGCATATTTACAAGGGGAAATGTTTCTTCCTCTTTTTCTGTGCTTCAACTCATCAGAGAAACATCATAAACATCTTAGAATGTATTCATGCTCAGAAAAAATCAAGAAAGATTCTTTTCCTTTAAAATAGGTCTTGGTGCCTCCTGAAAGTATATTATCAATTTCTTCTTTCTATTCACCCCGCTCATATAGCCCCCTTTCTAAATCAAAATGATTAAACAATTAAATTCCTTTTGTAGGGTGTGCCAATTCACTTTTCCTTTTTCTGTATTCCAGAGCGCTTTCGGCTGTTATGGGTACTCCACTGATGATGGCATAACAGCCGAAAGCGCTCTGGAATACAGAAGAAGGAAAAGTGAATTGGCACACCCTACAAAAGGAATATAACAAGTTCACTCACACTCCAAAATGGACACTAAACAATTAAATATTAAAAAGTTAATCATCTCTTTATGCCTTACAACTTAATTACTGTTGAGGGGTGGCACAGAAAAGGGAGGGAAATGGAAGATACTTACAGAAGAAAGCTAGACCAATTTCGAGAACAAACTTTTTAAAAGTAAATAAGGGTTTTTAAGAATCCATTGGGCCAAGGAAAGAATAAGAGGCCAGCGAATGAAGAAGAGAAAAGGATAAGATATTTTCAATAGCAAAACTTATTTTTAAAAAAAATAATTAATTTTCCATTTTTTTTTTTTTTGTAAATACGAATTTTTGGAAAATCGAAGGGGAAGTCAAATGAGATTAATTTACCCCTTCGCGGGCTCTCATTCATGGGACCTTTCTTCTTTCCTGAATTATAGTATTTTACGCAACAGTTATATTTCACGTTTTCCTCCCGCGTAGTGTACGATATGCTTTCAAAAACTCAGGAAACGTAAAATTGCATGGATGCTGAGAACAGCCTTTCCGCGTTGGTGTTGAAAAAAGTAAGTTTCAAACTCATAAATATTTTAGATGACCTTATACAGGACTAGTCGATTTTCCTTCCGCCATAGGAAAACTTCGTTACGCTGAACGAGGTATGACTCAATTGTTTGGCCAGGCAAGCGGTTTCTTCAGCAAAAATTTCATGGGAAATATTCGAGGAAAACTCCGATGGCTTTTGAAGAATTTTATCAAGAATATTCGGGAAAAATTTTCTAAATTCCCGAAGAATTTCATCGGGAATCTTCGAGAAAAATTTCCTATCCCGGAAAAATTTGCGATCGTTTTCGAAGAATTTCATGGGACATCATTGAGAAATATCTCCAATGATTCCAAACAATTTGGTCAAGAATCATCGAGAAGTATCTCTGATGATTTTGAAAGGATATCCTCAGAAAAATGTTTGATGCTTTTCAGAGATTTTCGTCAAAAATGTTCGGGGAAAATCTTCAATGATTTCTAAGGAATTAATCAGAAATCTTGGAGAAAAAAAGTGATGATTTCCGGAGAATTTCATCGGAAATATTCAGAAAAAAGTCCAGTGTTTTTCAAAGAATTTCCTCGGAAATCTTCGGGAAAATTTCCCGATAATTTTTAAAAGGCGATAAGTGTCTTGCTGAATATAGAATAAATAAAAAAAGAATTGCATCGGAAATTTTCGGTAAATAACCCCGATAATTTTCGAAGAATTTTATCGAAAATTTTCAGAAAAAATGTCCAATGTTTTCCAAGAAAGTTTATCAGCATTCTTCGAAAAAATTTCCTGACAATTTTTGAAGAATTTCACAGGGAATATTCGGAAAAAGCCTCTGATGGTTTCTGATGAATTTCATCGAAAATCTTCTGGAAAAATGTTCGATAATCTCCGAAGAATTTCCTCGGATTTTTAAGCAATTTCACTGTAAATTTTCGGAAAAAATTTCCAATAATTTCCGAAGAATTGCAATGGAAATCTTTAGAAAAAAATCTCCATTGTTTTTTAAAAAATTTCATAAAAATTTTTCGAGAAAATTTCCTGATAATTTTTGGAGAATTTCATCGAAAGCACTCGGGAAATAACACCAAAAGTTTTGAATAATTGTACCAAAAATCTTCAGAAAAAACCTTCGATTATTTCCAAGGAATTTCACGAAAAATATTCGGGGCGATTCCTTTGATTTTTATTTTATACACTTAAAGCCTATAGGCCATGATCTCGGTACATCTGAAAGTTAATTATACTTATTTTATTTTCAAAGATTATTTCCGACGAAATTTAACGAAAATATTAATAAGGGTGAATTTCCGAACATTTTCCATAAATTTTATCGGACATTATTAAACAACATTATCCGATGATTTCAGGAGAAATTTGTGCGAAATTTTAGGAAAACTCTGTAATTATTCCAAAGGATTTTATCGGAAATCATTGAGAAGTACCTTCGATGACCTTTGAAGCTTCAGAAAAATATTTCTATGATTTCCAGATATCTTCATCGGAAATTTTTGGGGTAAATATTTCAATGATCTCGGAAGAATTTCATCAGAAATGTTCGGGAAAAATCTCCAATGATTCCTATAGAAAAATTTCATCAGAATAATTTTCCATGAGATTCTTCGGAAATTAACGGAGTTGTTTCCGAAAATTTCCGATGCAATTCTTAAAAAATTTTCCCGAAGATTTTCGAGGAAATTCTTTGGAAAACACTGGACTTTTTCTCTGAATATTTTTGATGAATCCGAGATTTTTGCCGAAGGTTTACGATGAAATTCTTCAAGGAGAGTGAAGTTCATTAATCATCAGAAACCATCGGAGTTTTTCAGAATATTCCTATGAAATTCTTCAAAAATTGTCAGGAAATTTTTTCTAAAAATCTTCGATGAAATTCTTCGGAAATTATCGGAGTTGTTTTCCGAAAATTTCCGATGCAATTCTTTAAAAATTATCGAAAAATTTTCCCGAAGATTTTCGAGGAAATTCTTTGGAAAACACTGGACTTTTTTCTGAATATTTCCGATGAAATTCTCCGGAAATCATCACTTTTTTTCTCCAAGATTTCTGATTAATTCCTTAGAAATCATTGGAGATTTTCCCCGAACATTTTTAACGAAAATCTCTGAAAAGCATCAAACATTTTTCTGAGGATATCCTTCCAAAATCATCAGAGATACTTCTCGACGATTCTTGATAAAATTGTTTGGAATCATTGGAGATTTCTCCAAAATTTCTGACAAAATTATTTCTCAATGATGTCCGATGAAATTCTTCGAAAATTATCGCAAATTTTTCCTAAATAGGAGATTTTTCTCGAAGATTCTTGATAAAATTCTTCAAAAGCCATCGGAGTTCTCCCCAAATATGTACTATGAAATTCCGTAACTGACCAACTACCTGCTACTAATTTGATATAAATTATGTAACCTAACTGGGTGAGACTAATCATTGTTCACCTGTCCCTGGTCCAGCTTCCTACCAGACCAACGGCGGGAGTACCGCGGTACTTGCCCATGAAATTCTTGTCGAAGAGACCGCTCGTCTGGCGAAACAACTGAGTCATACTTCGTTCACCGTAACGGAGTTTTTCTATGGCGGAAGGAAAACCGACTAACTCTGTATACGTAACGAAACATTATCCAACAGAAGATAATACATTTTATAAGCATTTTCGTTTAAAAGACTTTGGGACCCTTGGACCACCCTTCAGTTTCAAAATTCGCTAAAACGTTTTATTTTTACCCAAAAGAGAAACAATTTGGAAGGTGCGATCTTTACAAAGTCGCCATTGTTTTCTTCATACTCCTAGTGTCCACTTATCCGCCGATGTTTTTCTAAATAATTTTCAAAATTCTTATTTTCTGCAGATCTTTTAGACATGCGGTACCTCAGCTTAGGCAGAGGAAAAAGGAATCATTATAGTTCTCATCAAGCGGAACAAAAGATGTGAAGTAAATAGGACCAATTCTCAATATTAAAAGTGTTACGAGTCTTTCGAGTTCAAAAACATAACGAAGTTTCACTCGAATTTGATCACAAACTTCATTTCATAAATTTCTGGAAGGTACATACCTACACAGGTAACGGATAGTAAATTAACAAAAACTTATATACTGCCTACTTTCAACATTGAAAAGGCAGACAATAGCTTTGAAAATTTTAAAGAGAAATTGCACCGAGAAAAAGCTATTACTCTATTAAGGATGGCTACATAGCAAGTACTTCGAAAATCAAACAGAAACTATAATACGAGGGTCGTCAGAGGCGGAAATAGGAAAGGGCTGCAGGGGGAGGGGAGGCTAAGCCCCACCCCAATTTCAAAATTAGCCCCCCTAAATTTCATTATTAAATTAATCTCAATACAGTAAAATTTGTTTCTTACAAAGGAAGTATTACCGAGAAAAAATCTATTTTTTATTGTTTTTTTTAGGGGGAGGGGCTATGATTTTTTGTACCTTTACAAAGTTATTTTAGGCACTGGGGCTTCAGCCCCCCCCCCTCCGCCAAAAAAATCGCTCTATTTCCGCCCCTGGGGTCGTTCAAAAAATAAGGTGACGAGGCCAACAAGAAAATTACAATGAATTAGATAAATTTATTCTAATGAAATATCTTTGGTTACATCCATGTGCTACTTCTCGACATGATTTCCCAGTCGATTTGAACATTTGTCCAACCGGTGGATTAGTTTATCTATACCACTAGCATACCATTTTCCCACCATCGAACTGAACCAACCTGACACATCCTCGATCAGCTCATCGCGATTTGTTAATGTGAAGTCCGATTTCCCTTCAAGACAATGCGACCCCTCACGCAGCGAATGTAACGAATAATTTACTGCAGAAATTCGGATGGGAAGTTTGGGAACATCCGCCCCACTCCCCAGACATAGCACCCAGCGATTTTCTTTTTTTCTTGCATCTGAAACAGTGTTTGTCTGGAAGAAGATTCGACAACGACGATGAGCTGATCGAGGATGAGTTAAGTTGGTTCAATTCGATGGCGGCAAAGTGGTATGCTAGTGGTATAGATAAACTAATCTACCGGTTGGAACAAATTTTTAAATCGACTGGGAAATTAAGTCAAGAAGCAGCACATGGATACATCTAAGTATATTTCATTAGAATGCATGTAAACTCATAAGTTGTACAAATCATAATCGATGCAATCAAGAGTGCAACCAAAGAGGGGCTAGTGAGCTATAGCACTCCCCCAATTCTCCATGAAAATAGGTAGGTACCAAATCAGATAGGAACCGAATCGAGTTTCACACCTGCCAGTTTTTTATTCTGAATTCTAGCCCCCACCAAAACAGAGTTCTGGTTGCGCCCCTGGATGCAGTAAAATACTGAATCGATTCAAAAAGTCATGAGTCCCGTAGGTATATGCAATACAACTGCCTGCTCTCGGAAATAACATCATCATTATACATTCCGGATTATATCAGTTGGGCTGCGCTCGACTATCTGCGAGTATCACCGCAACATCAACGACTAAGATATTCGGCAAGACAAATATCTTACATATACAATAATTCGTTGTAATTTTTTTATTGACCTCGTTACCTTACTTTTTGAACGACCCTCGATAGCTATTTGCTGCCGAAACTGAATGCTGATAAAGATACCCAAGTCAAAATTTATGTCATTAAAAATTCCACACAAAATTTATAGGTAATTCGAATTTTCTCCATGGCCCCTTTAATACTGAATACTGAGAATAAATATGTAAGTACGTTTTTGTAACATTTTTAGCGCACAACATATTTCCTACTTTCTATAAAATTTCTGGATTGAAGTTCGGTATCAAATTCAAAGTAGAAACCCGAAATCCGATATTTTTCGATCTTGAAGAAATACGCGCCCCTTCCAATATTTAAAACAGACCACGATGTACGTACCAGCTTTTGTTCCCCTCGACCAGTATTCAACCTACTTTCTTTTTCTTAACCCGAACAGGGACATCTTGTGTTTGAAAAATTTTACCCAATATTTTCTCCTCCCGAGGATTTAGCTTCACTTTCTCAACCTTCGGCTCACATTTACAAACCTGATAAATTACGATCATTAAAAAACTCATGTGACTTACTGTTAGCACTCTCCAAAGAGCGAGTTTCCCTCGTAGCAAATGTTTGTCTCTCAGCTTGAGCTCGTGTCTCAAAATCTCGTTTTCTTTCGGCTACATTGGCGACATTATGTTTGGTAGACAGCCTAGCGAGTTCGCTACGATATAGTTCAGTCTTATCATCAACAACTGGTCCATTTTCGAACTGTTTCGTTCGCACGGAAACCACGTGAAATGGTTGCGCCGCCGGGTCCACAGGCGCTGCTCGAGAAACAGGCGACATGTTTTCCTGAATTTTATCCAAAGTCGAAATGAAATTCTGCTTGTTTCTCGTTTTGGCGGCTGAATCAGGAACGATACTCAGAGATTCATTCAGTCGACCCGCACTGCTGCTGGTCTGTAACGGCGGCCAAGCCGGACCCGATAGTTTTTGGGGTCTGCTGTAAAATTCTTTGTTCGCTGGTATATTTTCTCGAATGTTTGTGGCACTGTCCGAGTGGGGCGGACGATTCATGAACTCCTCCTTTTGTTCGAAGCTTTTTCTCAGCCTCGTCATAATCAACGAGTCCTCGCTGCCATAGGAATCTTTGACGGACGAGTCCGACAACGAATCGTAATTATTTCCGCGGCCGATACCGGCGTCCAAACTGAATCTGCAGGCGGGAGCGACTCCCCCGAATCCGTAACTTGGACCACTTTCGCTACTACCGCCACTAGACGTATCGCTAACCGGATGAGACGCATACAAACCTCGCACTCTCCTCGAGCATGAGCTTGCAGGAGGTTCCAGTCGTCTATCATTATTACCTTCGCTGGAACGGCGAGTGCCCACCGATCTAATAGGTGAAGTAATACGCTCTCTTTCTGTAGAACCGGAAATAGTTTGAAAAACAGGACTCGTTTCGCTTCTCGAATAATGATGCATGCTGGTGGTTTTCGCCGGATTCAAACAATTCTTTTTTGCATGCGCGTTGTTGGTCGTCTCAGGCGAATGCACGCGTAACCTTTGATTCGTTTCTGGGTTGTGGGCAGTTTCACTGAAATACTGGAACAGAAAAAGCAATGAAAATGAACGAAGTGGCGCGCGTAAGAAGGCACAAAAAAGTAATAAGATGAGTTTTAACTCTCATTCGGGTTTCTTCGGCTAGTCAACTATTTTTCCTTCACTCGTTTCAGGCGATAGAAACAGATATTAGGATACCTTTTCAGTTCCATGAAACTGCTAGGAAAATCCAGGTTAATATGCTAGTTAACTTCATATTACCTATTATAGGCAAACTGTAAACAAACGTACAGCTGTTTTTAAAAATGACGACTAAATGACCAACTGTGCTGAGCGATAAAATTTGACTTGTAAGGCATCAACATTTTTAGGTTGTGAAGTTACCCGCTTTCAAGATGGACTCGAACCGCATTGAGAGCAATTATAATGAAAATCTATTCATTTATCCAGCTCTTGAATTTTTTGCCAAGTAGCTGAACATAACCTGACAGCTTACTGACTCATCATTTTATTCATGAAAATAAAGTTGAGAGCCCCTTCATGTAGACAAAGAAGTGACTTAAAGCAGTATCATAAAATTAGGCAGGCATTACCATGTCTTAATAATGATAATGACCACAGGGCTGTTTCCATGGGGGGAGGGGGCTCAGCCCCTTCTCGAAAAAGTAAGCGAAATGGCGGAAATTTAGCACTGAAAACAATTTTCAATCAGTTATGTAATGATAAATGGGAATCACAATTATCTAACATTGCATATTTTAACAGTATGTTTTCATTGTTGATTTTTTCATTGGCTTCATCGTTGATTGTAATACATTTCTTTTTACTTTTTTTAACAATTTTTTCTTACACTTATAGTTTTATTATACTTAATTTTGGTAATCAATGCGAATACAAAAAAATTGTTTGCAGTAGTCAGTTGGTCAAATTTATTGAGCCCCCCCCCCCCGAGATTTCTTTGGAACACAACTGAATGACCACGTTTCGTCATAGCTGGACAAGGCAGGTTGGACTAAAAACCAATGAGCCTTCCATTTCTCCAATCCCTCAGCAGTTGTATTACATTAGCAATATTTGAGAGCATTTTTTAGACCTCACTTCTAAGAATACTACCGAAAGACGATTAGGGTGCCACTCAAGAGAGCTGAAATCAATTATTGAAAAATTAACCATTACTTAACCGTAACCAGATTGACGGTACCACAAATGAGGAGTTTGTTATCTGTCAAAAGGGCCCCTGACGAATAGGAATCCTATTCGTCAGGGGCCCTTTCGACAGATAACTCCTCAAATATAGAAATTAGAAAATTACGCAAAATTAAATCTAGTGACCTCAGAAACCACAAAAATGAATACCGTTTGAAACAGTAACCATTATTGGATCTCAGCTCCAGTGTTACCAGATCCCTTTAATTAAAATTTTTGAGATTTGGTTGTGTCACAGGAATAAATATATCGGAGCTTATACTTCTTTATGAGCCAGTTTTTTTTTCTCGAAAACTCGTGAAATTTCACGAAATTTTGTGAAAGATGGTAACACTGTTTAGCTCCTTTCAGTCATACCCTCCGGGATCGGATACAAAATACAGACTGTAAGTCGAATTTAGTGACTTTGAAAATTTATGAATCAACTCCCAATACAAACTTCGTGTTTTTCACTTTTTCCCCTCTTCTCTCAGAGCCCCCGAAGTGTCACTGACCCATATTGCGGATTCAAACTCTAATCATTGTCAAATGACTAATCTGGGTGTATGAGAATGAAGCTTTGAACTAAAAGCGGAAGAAAATTTTACAGCGTCGAAGTTTAATCTATTTCACAGGAACCCGGAGCCAACCACTTCCAATGGAGTCGGAGCCCGAAAAAAATTATTTGCCGGAGCTGAAGTAGAAGCTCGAAAAAATTGATGAAGCTCAAAACAGAGCTTGGAAAAAATTATGTTCTAAAGCTGGGGCCGAAGCCAGAACCATTTCAAAATTTTAGGGGAGCTGGAGTCAATATTTGACTCCGGCTCTGGCCTTCAACTCCCCCTCCTACTTGATTCACCCCACACAGTGCTCCCTTCCCCTAGTAGATGACCGGAGTGGGAGCAAAACCATATTTTTGGTAGAGTCAGAACCAAGTCGGAGCGGCTTCAATTCGGAGGTCGATTTCGTGTCCTTGATAAAAAGGGGGAGGGGGTTGGATCTCTATGCCTTTGTTAATAGAATCTGACTGAGTTCGATATTTCAACAAAATATTTTGTACCGTGGTTTCCAAATTTCTTACTCAAACTCTCCTCCGCGATGTGTATTCCACTGGGGGGGGGGGTGAAGAAATACTATTCCTTCAAGTTGGACTTTGGACTTTTGAATTGACATAATAATTTTGTATTGTTATTTAATAAGCCTGTTCTTAAGCCCTCTACTCTCGAGATCTTGTCAAATTCATTTGAAAGTGGCTAGTAAGATGACGTCCTTTGAGTGCGAATTTCGGGTCGAAATCGGTATCACAATTTTGTACTCATTTTGTATCACATTTTATCGTCATTCCCAACTTGGTACTCACTCTATTCCTGATATATTCGTAAAATGAATTTCGTTTCTGGAATCTCTCAAGGCTCCTTTTTATCAACTTGCTAAATTGTTTTTGTATCTTCCCCCCCCCTTTTTTAAGGAGGATCCTGGTTCCAATTTTGTTAGCTTTCTATCGATCTCGGATCCTGGAGCCTGACATTTGGAACACGAGGCGAGGAGTGGACGGAGTAGTATATATATAGAGAGAAGGCAGCTGACTAAATGGCTGATTAGCTAACCGTATTGAATTCTGGTTGGTGGTTGGTGGTTGGCTGACAAACTTTCGACCTGCTAGTCGAATTCGGAATCCTAGAATCTGTATTGGGCATTGGCGAAAGAGGAGGTCACGTTTGGATGGTAATTTCTGTATTTTTATTTTGGTTTAAAATTATTTAAAAATCCCGGATTCCCATGAGCGACCATGTGGACGCTTTTAAGCCACGTTGAAATTTATTAGGGTAGGATCAGGTCGAACCATGGATTTCTTTTTGACATTTTCATGTCTCTGCTTCGGCACATAAACGAAATTTCCAGTCCTACCTTCCAGCTTTCTTGTTCAAGCTCCTGGGCCATTTGTTGGAGTTCCTCTCCGTCCTGTGAAAATAACGCGACGTTGTCTGCGAATCTTCAAGTTATTTAGTCAGACTACATCGATTTTGTGTCCCTTCCCTTTCCAAACCATTTCCGAAACGTAACATTTTATATGCTTTCGTACCCTAATAAAAAAATGTCCATGGAAATTTCTATTAACAACACGGCTGCAGACACTGAGCTGGAAATGAGAAGAGAACCCCGAAGTCTCTGAGGTAATGCTCGAAAGGATACCTAGTAGTATGATCTCACAGTAACAGGGGCGTTACGGGGGGGAGCCTTACGGTTTTTGCTCAAGTATACCCAGGAGAAAAAACATAAAATGCTAATAAAGAATGTTGTTTTAAAAACGAGTATGATAAAAGTATTTTTGAAAATAACTATGGGTTTCAACCCCTGGCCACCTTGCGAACCCCATCTTTAGCGGTGGATTCAACAGCACAAGGGGTGGAAATTTATTAAGCACCCCATTCAAGGAAATCTTTCTCAAGTCCCCTCCCCCTCCCCCTACTGAAGAATAAAAGGCACTGGTCCGAATTCATAGGACTGTATTAACTGTCAGATCGGTTTCTTATTATTGGGGGGGGGGGGCATCAAAAATGTGCAATCATTTTTGCACACAAGGGGCCCTCAGAACAATTTCGTTAACATTTTTAGTTTAAAATTCCAGTCAGAATCGAGTACAATTTTTTTTTTGCACACAAGGGACTTAACAAAAACCTCTTGACTTTTCTTCTAGAGACTGATAACAGAATCGGGTGACTGCTTTCACCATGTTCTTCAATAAAAAGTTGTTTTTTTCATTTTATTGTTTGACCTTTTTCTTCAGATTCCTATCAGGTCTCACTAAAAAGTCTTGCTTTGCAGCAATAGCGGCAAGTACGGTGGTCCTCACCGGCTGAGGCACTATACATGAAATAATTCCCATTTTATCGTAATTATCTTATAACACACACATGTTGTGTTCGCCACTTTGAATCAAAGAATATACTTGTTTGCTGTTTGAATGTTGAACCCCCTCCCCCCTTCAGCCCTTTTTTAAATTTTTTATACCACTGTGTTTAGAAAAAACTTCCAGCAGTACATGGGAAAATTCCAAGTTACCGCGCCTGCTTTGCAGTGAAACAGTTATTAAAATCGGGACAACCTTTTTCTCAACATAGTGAGCCTCTTAAAACGCTTACTGACTGAACTTTTTGCCTTACAACTGCCACTGTGCGCCTCTCTCGCGAACACCTATTTACTCCTGTTGACCAGGGATGCGAAAGCCGAACGATACAGCTTGCACTTTCGGCTTCTAGCCTCCAATTCTCATCTAGCTTCTCGCTTCTAGCTTCTAGGCTCAGTACATGAACTTCTAACTTCCAATTTTTTTTCGGCTCCCGGCTTATTTATAGCTTCCAGCTTCCATCTTCTTTTACTTATTCTCACACTTTCACTAACCTTTTTTTCTCTCTCTTTTTCTCCTACCTTTCAGCTTCCGCTTCCCGCGTCCAGCTTTCAACTGATTCAGCTTCCAACTTCTGGCTTCTCAAAATAATCCTAAGCCTGCGAAAACTTTCGGCTTCTGACTTCCAGCTACCGGCTTCTCCGTATCTCTGCTGTCGACTTCCAGCTCAGCCTCACACACCTCGATTCCTAATTGTCTGTCTAGCCCTGACGTCTTCTTGGCCCAGTTACATCAACACCCACTTAATTCGTGCAGGAACATAACTTGACACTACACACCTCACTTTTCATCGCTTTCCAGTCGAAGAGGCTGCCTATCAATTCGTCTATCTGTCACACTGACTGACGGCAGTAGCTAACTGGCTACTTGATTGTCCATCTGTTTTTCTGCAGGTCGACTGATTGGTGATTCATCTATCGGTTAGTATTTCTTTCCTGATTTCTGCGTACCTAACTGGCTAACTAACTGACCAAACGCCAGCCTGTTTGCCTGCGGCTAACTGGCTGGCTAATGGGCACTCTGTCCGCCTTTTGTTGACTAGCTGTCAAACTGTCTTTCTATTCATCGTATGACTGGTGATTTATCTGTCTGTCGGTACTTCTTTATTTCCACCTGTCGGGTTCTCTGCAATTTTTTTCTGTATTTCTGCCTATTGGTCTATTTGTCAACCAGACTGACTGGCTGGCATACCTATCTGGCTAGCTGCCCACTTGTCTTTCTATCCGTAGATCTGTCAACTAACTGGCGGCTTACCCGTCTATCAGTATTTCTTTCATCATTTCTGCCTATTCATCAGCTGACTAGCTTTCTACGATCCTAAAGATTTTTCCTCCAGGAGGTGACGATGGTAATGGACAGGTTTTCAGCATACAAACACATTTTCAACGAAACACTTTCAGATTAATAGTGAAGGTAATTACTCACTAATTGTAAAATATCATTTTCTTTCGGAACCACCAACAGATGCAAATAATTTCCGGTTTTGTGAATTAATTGAATTATTCTGGCGTAGGATAAGCCTGCGATGTCTTCTCCGTTCACGCTGATTATACGATCGCCGGTGGTGAGTCCGGCAGCACTAGCGGGACTGTTATCACGAACATTTTTCACAAAAATTGTATCCATAGGCTCGTTTCCGACAGCATGAGTATCGATTCCCAGACGTCTGTCTCGAGCCAGTATCTAGAAGAACAACAGAACATGAAACATTCATACGTTCAACCGAACGAAAAAAAGCGCTACTTCTTTCAGAGAGATTATAATTTAGCATCATTTTACCGCATTTGATTCAGGAGGATAGACGATGAAGTGTCGTAATGTGAATCCAAAGCCATTTTCAGAACGTCGCAGAAGTAACGAGCGGGGGCCGGACGAAGATGAGCTACCACTATTCCAAATTTCACGCTGATTCTGAACAAAACCAGATAAGTGAACATTAATATTCATCATTACGATCATCTCTGCAGGGCGAAATAATTTTATTCAGTTGTTAAGGACAAACATACGAGTCACGAACAAAATTTATTACATCGAAGGAAAGGCGCGATTTTCACTGCACAGACATCATACCGTATAAAT
Source organism: Acanthococcus lagerstroemiae (assembly GCA_031841125.1). Classification (NCBI taxonomy): domain Eukaryota; kingdom Metazoa; phylum Arthropoda; class Insecta; order Hemiptera; family Eriococcidae; genus Acanthococcus; species Acanthococcus lagerstroemiae. Next base: position 32,144,438 of record CM063106.1, on the reverse strand, counting down.
CCATGTCGTAGCTTACATTTTAATTACATCATTTTCGAATGCTCGAGAGCTCGAGTAATTAATATTTTTTTTTTTTTTTAGATTGCAAAACAACAAATGAATTTATAGTACCGTTTAAAGGAAATTATTGCGATAGAAAGGGAGACATGAAGTACAACTCAACATGGTGACGTGATGATCCGATGATTATACATGCGGGAAGGGACTGACTAGTCCACGTGCCGTTAGGAAGACGAATTTATAGTATAAAATACCTACAGGTTTTTCAGCCAGACCTATACTCGGAAAGTCAATAACTGAATCAGTGCACCATGGCAACTACGATGATGTCAAGATAAGAAAAATAAAAATTTATTTCAAAACACCCACCAAAAATAGGTAATCTTGTGCGAATTTCTAATTATACAACTGTAATTATATTATCAACGTGAAATGGCATGATCAACTTGTGATGATAATAATAGCACGAAAGGAATGTATTGAAAAACAACTCGAGCCTGTACTGCAAACTATCAATCTTTTTATAACAATTTAAGATAAATAGGTGAGTTTACTGGTCCACATTTCATAGGGAAGGAGTTGGTGGTGTGGTTGACCTCTTCTCCAAACCGTGATGTGGTCAAACCGAAAAACGAAACAGTGTTGCAGTGGATGGTTCACGATAGTATACTGAATTAGCAAACGCTAAGTTAATAACAGTAAAGAAGGAATAATCCATGTACATCACACTTTATCCGATTAGTAATGAAAAATCAACCTAATTAATACGCACAATTTCTCTCATATACAATTTTTTGACTCGTGATTATAAAAACGTTTACTAGGCGCCTACTAGAACTGAAGAAAGAAAAAACATACTTTTTTCATGACGTTATTTATACTGTTTTCAGGTTTATGCACAAGCGGAGATGTCTGGCAGGCAGGCCCGTAGCCAGAGGAATGCTAGGGGGTGTTGAGCACCCCCTAGCGCTTGCCGGAGTTCCCCCTGGCAAAATTTTGTAAATAAAAAAATCCTTACATTTTTCTCGCTAGTTTTGTTCAAAACTTTTCTTTCCTCTACATTCTAACGTTCATAAACTTGGCAACAATGATTTTACTTTGAAAGATAGATGAATCGTGTATTTGTCGTTCATTATATGTGACATGTCACCATCCAGCAGTTTCAGACACACAGGCCTCCTCTTTGTGTCAAATTACAATTTATTCACAAACACAGTGGTAGGCTCGCGATCCAGTTCACATTGAATATCGATGGCTAAATGCCTGAATGGCTGTTGAGAACTGATAACTTGATAACTCCACAGAAATATAATTTTTTTACTTCCAAAAGTTCGAAAATTTGATCGTTGTAAAAATGTCAATCTTTTTCACGCGTATACGTATTCAATTTTTGTTTTCAATGTGTTGTCGGCAAGTTGAATCACCAGTTTTGACTATGAATTTTGAGACCAAATTCAATGTTCTTATTGTAACACAGTAAATTTGCTATTTTTCTTCCAGAATGTTTGGTTTATATTCTATGTATTTTAAACATAACTGATAAGTGGCTGAAAAAATTTACGGTAAAATCCAAAAATTGCGACGATGAAGATTCGACTCCAACTTCTTCGAATTCGAGCTTGAACAACAAACCTACAGTTTCATCGAATGATTCTAATGTACAGCCCAGCTGTTCTACCCATGATTCAGTGACGCAGCCAGGATTTCCCGCGGGGGGGATGTAAAAGGGGGGAGTAAGATTTTCCAGGGGGGAAAAGTCAAAAATTGAGGGGTTTTTTAATAATTGCCGATATTAAAGGACTATTTTATAAAAATTGAGGTAAAATTACTGCTCGAGGGAAAATTTTTCGAAAACTTCATTTGCCTGCAAGTACCACACTCCTTGTATCAACCTGTATTCTCATGCGAGCATCACTACGCTTTGCTAGTGCACCATCTAGCAGACGGGTCTGCAACCACGGGAGAGCATTTTCATGTCATCCGCAGAGCACGTTTCCCTCCATATTTTTCGCCGTGTTCATTTTTTGGACCCTACGTCCGCTAGGCGACGGCATTATTATGTCGACGTAGTCCGTGAAGTTGACATGAAAATACTCTCCCGTGGTTGCAGACTCGGCTGCAAGATGATGCACTAGCAGAGTGTAGTGCTTCCAGGCTGATACAAGGAGAGTGGTACTCGCAGGCGAATGAAGTGTTGAGTCAGCCAGTCCAGTCAGTCAGTCAGTAGTTTCATTATTATTATTATTATTATTATTATTATGATTATTATTATTATTATTATTCATAACGCTCTTTTCGTCACGCTCCAAAGTATTATTATTATTATTATTATTATTCATAACGCTCTTTTCGTCACGCTCCAAAGTAACGTTTTTCCGATTTGTGTGCCAAAGTAAAAACATGAAAATGTCAAAAACGGGCTCATTTTTACCTATTTTACATTCAATTTCAGGTGCCCTGAGAGAACATTAGCCCCCTTCATCCCTCGCTGGCTACACCACTGCCTCATATAGAAATCTTCACATTATATATTATGTGTATCGTCAAGCCGGCCCCCCACCGGTAAATAGTCAGCACCCTCTACCGCTGATGGCTGGCTATTGGCCTGCTGTCACGGCCGGCGCGAAGACACTTGTCAGGGGTGACGGGAGGGGGGGGGGGTGCAGAGTAAAGGCATCAAAAATCCCAATTCAAATTTGAAACTGAAAATTTCAGTTGATACGCAAGCACAGTTAATATTCTATGATTGTAAATAACGTCGGATTAGTGCAATTTGGAGGCAAATCTAATTTTTTTCAAAAAGGGAACACTTTAATTGCACGTTGAAATAAAGTGAATAAACCAGTGATTCCCAAACTTTCGTGCATGACGACCCCATTTGAAAGTTGATCAATTTCTCGCGACCCTCCAGTCCAGCCCCAGGAAAAAGAGCAACAAATGGGTGTGTAACGTAAATGTTTATATTTTATAAATTTATAGTTAATGAATCAGCGCTAATTCACAGTATAATTTTACTTATAAGTAGGGGTGTGGGAAGAATGAGCTTGTTTTCTGAACTTGTTCATGACCGCTGGCGCGTCCACTTTAGAACTAGAAATTTTTAGGCGCAAAGAATGACTCAGCTCCAAACGGTTCCGATACTTTGTCTACAGACCAACCAACCATGGCTGAGAACCTGGATTCGCATAAATATGACGAAGAAAATGGCAAAAGCAAGTTGAGGGCTTCTTGTGACAGGATGGGGTATTTCTGACAAAGGCATAACCAGAAATTTATCAAGCTCTTCCTATTGAAATTTTCCTTCTCTATTGTGTCTTCAGACAAGTCGATTAATTGCTCTCCGCCGTAGTTGATATTCCACTCTTCTGATTCCGTTGGAAGGGGGCGGCTACCCACATTCTCGTTACGTACTTTTCCAGGGAATCTTTGAAGTGGCGCTTGCCCTAGTAGACAGAGACTGAAGTTATATTGTAGTGTGCATTACCCGACATTAATAGATATTTCAGCCGTAAAATAATAAAAAAACCTAGGTTTTTCGAAAATTCCACGCATTTTTGCGATGATCTAGATAAATATGTTTTCCAAAGAAAAGTTTTATAGGATCTCTTTACAGAAAATTGAACGAGGAACATTTTATGTTATTTGCATTTTGGTCCTAAGGTGAATATTTTTTTAGATAACTGCGATTTAGCTAATAAAGATAGGTTATGAAAGAAAAAATAATAAAGTTCCTCAAAACTTTCACACATTTTTGCGAATATCTCGGTGAATAATATGCGTTCTAGAAAAAAGTTGTATAGGATATTTTTTATAGAAAATTTAACAAGGAACATTTTATGTTATATGCATTTTGGTCCTGAAGTAGATATGTTCCGAGATATTCGTGTTTTTTGTTTTTTTTTTTGTTGTAAAATCTCAGTACTACACATAACTTCAAGATTCAAGCGCCAGGTTAATGACCTTAAACTGTGCTCAAATTTTTAATGGTGAGTTTCTAGGTCCATTGGAATAGTTTTCAGAGCGTACCTAATCGATCGACGAAAATTTGTAAAATAAGGGACACCCTAATACGTAGATAGTGTTTATCAGGAAATTTTCTACGGGTTCAAACTAAAAAAAAAACTTTTTTTTCGAGAGGAAGGTGACTTTTGTTGGGTAGGGGAGGGGGCGCTAGGTTTTATCAGTTTGTAGGCGCAAAGTTCTCAAATCCGCGGCTAGAAGAGATAGAGAGATGAGAAAACAAAACTGGTGCACTAGGTAAGCCGTAACAAAATTAAGAAAAATATGAACCATAATGAGTACCCGAATTCACCAACTCACAACACATAGCATACCCAAACTGACCACAAAATGAAGTATTCCGAAAAAAGCTTTGATGCCATTTCAATCGCGAATGAGTACAACGCAAAATCGACACTGAACTTCCATTTTCTGACCACAAGATTTAATTGGAGTTGCCTTATCCGGCCATTAAATATCACCAAGATGTAAGATACAAATTTCGGCGTTCCATATTCCTTAATTCGCGAGTGTACTGCATCGAGTATCGTAATATCGATGTATCTACTTCACGATAATTGCGCAATGGCAGGTCGAAATAATCCACTTCCAAACAAATAAACCGAGTTCCAGACATTGTTGTTATTATCGGTGGGATATCTTAAATTCAAATCGCCTAACCTTGATCTTAATAATACAGCTAAAACCGTAAAACGAATCGAAGGAAGAATAAAGTGCAACTCGGTTGTAAACGTGTTAGGAAAAGATTTCTTCGATCCGAATCAAATTTACTATTTCTACGAACCTGTTACATTGATGTCTGGTTTTATTTGAATTAAGGCGCGACTGTACGCACATATAAAAAAATAAAAGATCATTAGCACAAATACTGAGGCACGATCCGAACACATTTTACGTCGAATAAAATGGTAACGTGACGGTAGTTACAATATGTTTATAGCAACAATGAATTTTTCCTTGGACCAGTAACTAATTGGGAAACGAAAATCTGCTATACACACATAAGTAGGAAACAAGGAGTATTGAAAGATGCGAGTGTAAAATTCCGCTCAGATAGCCTCCAGTGTTCAACGGCTTGACAGATAACTGAATTAAAACTAAGAAACTCACTGTTTACGGAAGGGCTAGAGGAGGACTACTATTCGAAAACAAGTTCTCAGAAAAGTTCAAAGTTCCGAAATATAGAAAATTCTTTCCCAGAGATATTGTAGAAATCAGTTCGAAGGCTTTGTATCCAATTAAAATCAGATCATTATCGCGATTTTACCGAACCATTAAATTGAGAACGTACCAAAAGGGAGAAAAAGGCGCACACCAAATAAAGAACTTCAAATTTTGTAGCTAACATAATTCACCAACCTCCTGTAATAGATAGTGTTCCGGAACACCGTAATAAGGTAACTTGCAAGTACGTGGCTCAACATCAAAAATTGCTCTCAAGTCGAAATTTTGTTTCCATAAACTAATTAGTAAGCTGTCAGTCTGATGAATACCTGAGGTAAATAATTTTTCCATCGAGATAAGAATGATGATAAGTAAGTTTTAATTCTTATGAGTATTAAAATTAGTTTCGGCGTTCTGGATTTTAACAAGTGACAATACAAAGGGTGGTCCAAAAGTCATCGCGCGACGCTCCATATGGACTACGTGCGTGATCTAGCGGAGCGCGGCCGAACTAAAAGTGAAATCTATTAAATTTCTAGACGAAAGAGACCAAAACGAGCGCGCATGCGCACATAGTTGCCGAGCTACAGCGGTTTGAAGTCAATGTGTTCGGATGTCGCCTACAAGCTACACACTTGTTGTACAAAATGTGCGAATTTAAGAACGGAACAATGGTGGGTGATCCGGTATTGTGTTTGTTGTGGTCTAACATCCGCTAGGAGCTGTGCGGGTCCTCGGCAACAAAGTTGCCGCTGTGTGTTCGGGTTTACTTCAGTTACACTTGTTCGCAGTTGTCCAGTTTGTGGAATTGACGAGGCTGATGTGCTGCCATCACAACATTCCTTAGGCCACCACTGAATTGTTCTCTTCGGCATCAGACTCGTACCATACACGCCTTCCATTTCATCACATGTCTCCTTTGGTGTCAGACCACGACAAAAACAATACCGGATCACCCACCGTTGTTCCGTTCCTAAATTCGCACTTTTCAAACTCATTTTATACAACACGTGTTTAGCTTGTAGGCGACATTCAAACACATTGACTTCAAACCGCTACATTTTTAAAGCTGCTTCCGTGAGGCAGATAGACCTTCGCCCGTATCTCTACAAAATCTGCTAGCTGACCAAGGTATAATTCGCCATGCCTCCCCCAAGGAAATTGCCACACTGATCGACAAACTACGACTCAAGAAATCCCCAGGACCAGACGGGATCCTTCCAATAATGTTGCGTGAGCTGCCACGTAAAGGCATTGTCTTCATCACGAACCTCATTAACGCTGCTCTCCGACTTCGTCACGTTCCGGCCTCCTGGAAGGAAGCCAAGCTAATAGTAATCCTGAAACCAGGGCAAGCGGCGGAAGATCCAGCCTCGTATAGGCCCATTTCCCTGCTGCCCATTATCGCTAAGATATTTGAGAAAATAGTTCGCAGCAGAATGATGTCCATCATCGCTGACAAAGACCTACTCCCTACATTCCAGTTTGGATTTAGAGAGAAGCATGCAGCAATTGAACAGATACATCGTGTTGTCCTTGACGCCTCACAGGCCCTTGAGCAGAAAGAATATGCGCCGGCTGCATTCCTTGACGTTGGCGGCGCCTTTGACAAGGTATGGCATCGTGGTCTCATACACAAACTACAGTCTCACTTCCCTCCGGGAATTTGCCACTTAATCCACTCGTACCTCAGCCACCGTACCTTTAGAGTGCACGTTGGAACCGCGGTACGCCACTCTCCAGTATCGCAGCCGGGGTTCCACAGGGTAACGTCCTGCGACCTACTCTGTATCTGCTCTACATCAGCGACTTTCCTATTTTCACTAACGTCACCACGGCACTGTTCGCGGACGATTCGGCCGTTATCGCCCGCAGCAAGGACTATGGTGCAGCAGTAGCTACACTTCAGACTGCTGTCGACAGAATTGGTGCCTGGTCAGCCGACTGGAAACTTGACCTAAATGAAAACAAGTCCGTAAGAGTCGATTTTACGCTTCGCCCCCACGTTTACATACCAACAATCATCAACGGAACCCCAGTACCAGTCAGTAACCAGGCTAGATATCTCGGCCTTCACCTCGACTCGAAGTTAAACTGGCAAGAACACGTCAAGAGAAAAAGAGAACTGCTCAATCTGCAATACAGGAAATTTTATTGGCTCATCGGCCATCAATCATCGCTTGGCCTAGCTAACAAACGGCTAATATACACGTCGCTATTCCAGCCAATGTGGGCGTACGGTTGTGAAATTTGGGGCACCACCTGCCGCAGCAACCAACAAATCGTAGAACGGTTCCAAAATAAATACTTGAGGACCATAACCAGAGCCCCTTGGTTTATCACCAACAACCAGCTTCGCACAGATCTTCGCTTGGAACCTATCAGTTCTACAATCACTGCAAGGTCCAACCGCTACGTTAAGCGTCTCCACGCCCATCCCAACATAGAGGCAATCCAGCTTCTGGACGACTCGAAGAATACGCGTCGACTTCACCGACTGCACACACTAGATCTCATTAACTAGCTCAAAACTAAATTATCAGTATATATGTCTCGTTTTTATTGTTTTTATTAAGTACATATATAATCACCTGTATAAATAACTTCATGTAAATTTTGGGTAAATGCTGTCGACTTATCAGCAGTCCTCAATAAACATTATGAGAAAAAAAAAAAAAAAAAAAAACCGCTGTAGCTGGGCGACTATGTGCGCAGCGCGTTCTTCTTTCCCCAGCAGCGCCCATTTCAGATTCGAAGTTCAAAATGTCAGGATCGTTAGTGCTACGTTAGTGCTGGTTAGTGCCGTAAAAATTTTCGTTAGTGCTTCACCCCTTCCATACTTTTTAAAAAATGAATTTGGGCGCTGCTGGGGAAACGGTGGCACCGCCCATGAGGCCTAGCTCATCGAAACAGTCAGGATCGTTAGTGCTACGTTAGTGCTGGTTAGTGCAGTACAAATTTTCGTTAGTGCTGCCCCCCTTCCATACTTTTTAAAAATTGAATTTGGGCGCTGCTGGGGAAACGATGGCACCGCCCATAAGGCCAGGCTCATCGAAACAGTCAGGATCGTTAGTGCTACGTTAGTGCTGGTTAGTGCCGTACAAATTTTCGTTAGTGCTGCCCCCCTTCCATACTTTTTAAAAAATTAAGTTGGGCGCTGCTGGGGAAACGGTGGCACCGCCCATGAGGCCTAGCTCTCCGAAACACTCAGGATCGTTAGTGCTACGTTACTGCTGGTTAGTGCTGTGCAAATTTTCGTTAGTGCAACCCACCCACCCCCGCAGTCGACCACATCCACATTGTAGGGTACAAAATAAAAGGTACCGAAGACCGCATTCCTGAATCGAAGCTCAAAATGTCAGGATCATTAGTGCTACATTAGTGCTGGGCAAATTTTCGTAAGTGCAACCCGCCATCCCCTGCAGTCGTTCAATTCCACATTGTAGGGGACAAAATATAAGGGACCGAAGACTCCATTCCAGAATCGAAGCTCAACATGTCAGGATCATTAGTGCTACGTTAGTGCTGGTTAGTGCTGGGCAACTTTTCCTTAGTGCAACACGTCAACCCCAGCAGTCCTTCACATCCACATTATAGGGGACAAAATATAAGGGATCGAAGATGCCATTCTAGAATCGAAGCTCAAACTGTCAGGATCATGAGTGCTACGTTAGTGCTGGCTAGTGCCGTTCAAAATTTCAGCCCCCTTCCATACTTTAAAACAAAAATTTGGGCGATGTTGGAGAAACGGTGGCACCGCCCATGCGGCCTCGCTCACCGAAACACTCGGAATCGTCAGTGCTACATTAGTGTTGGTTAGTGCTGTGCACATTTTCGTTAGTGCTGCCTCCCTCTCATACTTTTTAAAAAATGAATTTGGGCGCTGCTGAGGAAACGGTGGCACCGCCCATGAGGCCCAGCTCAACAAAACACTCAGGATCGTTAGTGCTGGTTAGTGCTGTGCAAATTTTCGTTAGTGCAACCCGCCATCCATCACAGTCGTTCAAATCTACATTGTCGGGGACTAATATATGGGACTGAATACCCCATTCCAGAATCGAAACTGAAAATGTCAGGATCATGAGTGCTACGTTAGTGCTGGCTAGTGCCGTTCCAATTTTCGTTAGTGCAGCCCCCTTCCATACTTGAAAAAAAAACAAAATTTTGGGCGCTGCTGGAGAAACGGTGGCACTGCCCATGAGGCCTCGCTCACCGAAACACTCGGAATCGTCAGTGCTACATTACTGCTGGTTAGTGCTGTGCACATTTTCGTTAGTGCTGCCTCCCTCTCATACTTTTTAAAAAATGAATTTGGGCGCTGCTGAGGAAACGGTGGCACCGCCCATGAGGCCCAGCTCAACAAAACACTCAGGATCGTTAGTGCTGGTTAGTGCTGTGCAAATTTTCGTTAGTGCTGCCCCCTTCCAAACTTTTTGAAAAATAAATTTGGGCGCTGCTGGGGAAACGGTGGCACCGCCCATGAGGCCTAGCTCATCGAAACACTCAGGATCATTAGTGCTGCGTTAGTGCTGGTTAGTGCCGTTCAAATTTTCGTTAGTGCTGCCCCACTTCTATACTTTTTGAAAAATAAATTTGGGCGCTGCTGGGGAAACGGCGAAACCGCCCATGAGGCCTAGCCCCCCAAAACACTGGGAATCGTTAGTGCTATGTTAGTGCTGGTTAGTGCTGTGCAAATTTTCGTTAGTGCAACCCGCCAACCCCGGCAGTCGACCACATCCACATTGTAGGGGACAAAATATAAGGTACCGAAGACCCCACTCCAGAATCGAAGTTCAAAATGTCAGGATCATTAGTGGTACATAAGTGCTGGTTAGTGCTGGGCATATTTTCGTAAGTGCAACCCGCCATCCCCTGCAGTCGTTCAATTCCACATTGTAAAGGACAAAATATAAGGGACTGAAGACCACACTCCAGAATAGAAGCTCAAAATGTCAGGATCATTAGTGCTACGTTCGTGCTGGCTAGTGCCGTTCAAATTTTCGTTAGTGCTGCCCCTTTCCATACTTTAAAAAAAAAAAAATTGGAAGCTGCTGGAGAAACGGTGGCACCTCCCATGAGGCCTAGCTCTCGGAAACATTCTGGATCGTTAGTGCTACATTAGTGCTGGATAGTGCTGTGCAAATTTTCGTTAGTGCAACACGTGAACCCCTGCAGTCCTTCTCATCCACATTATAGGGGACAAAATATTAAGGGATCGAAGACCCCATTCCAGAATTGAAGCCAAAATGTCAAGATCATTAGTGCTACGTTCGTGCTGGCTAGAGCCGTTCCAATTTTCGTTAGTGCTGCTCCTTTTTTCAAAAATCGATATCGGTGTCATTTTGCAGAGTTTATCATACCAAATTCAATAATAAAAAAAGTACCATAATTATATTTCATTATGTATTTACTTGGACTTTCATGAACTCGAATAATTAGCATGAAAAGCAAAAAATGTTCACATGCTGTCAATATTCAAACAGTTTTCATTTATTTTTTTCATTGAAAATCCGTGACTTTGATTTTTTTCCAAAGGAAAATCTGTGACTTCCGTTACCTCCTTTCAAAAATCGTGACTTTCCGGGTTTTCTGTGACCGGTAGACACCCTGTATCACTTTATCCACCTCTAGCCGTATTATTTTCGTTTCCATCCATTCCTCCTCCTCCTCCTCTCTTCATCTGTTTCCACATTCCCAATCCCGTCGCACCCCTCACTCTATTTACCTCTTCCTCAGAGTCTCTTCCCTCTAATTCCTCATCTCTTACAGGAGACTGGAAAGGTCTTACAAAATAAAAATTAACTTGCAGGAGACCGAAAATAAAATCCCGACATAAACTATATCTCCGCATTTCACGTAACTATTGAATCTCCCCACCATCCTGCCTTTTCGAGCTTCGACTCTGGCATGGGCACATCGGTTCTTTATATTTTGTCCCCTATAATGTGGATATGATCGACTGCGGGGGTTGGCAGGTTGCATTAACGAAAACTTGCGCAGCACTAACCAGCATTAACATAGCACTAAAGATCCTGACAGTTTGAGCTTCGATTCTGGAGTGGGGTCTTCGGTACCTTATATTTTGTCCCCTACAATGTGGATGTGGTCGACTGCAGGGGTGGGCGGGTTGCACTAACGAAAATTTGCACAGCACTAACCAGCACTAACGATCCTGAGTGTTTTGTTGAGCTGGGCCTCATGGGCGGTGCAACCGTTTCCCCAACAGCGCCCAAATTCAGTTTTTAAAAAGTATGAGAGGGAGGCAGCACTAACGAAAATTTGCACAGTACTAACCAGCAGTAATGTAGCACTGACGATTCCGAGTGTTTCGGTGAGCGAGGCCTCATGGGCAGTGCCACCGTTTCTCCAGCAGCGCCCAATTTTTTTTTTTTTTTTTCAAGTATGGAAGGGGGCTGCACTAACGAAAATTGGAACGGCACTAGCCAGCACTAACGTAGCACTCATGATCCTGACATTTTCAGTTTCGATTCTGGAATGGGGTATTCAGTCCCATATATTAGTCCCCGACAATGTAGAATTGAACGACTGTGATGGATGGCGGGTTGCACTAACGAAAATTTGCACAGCACTAACCAGCACTAACGATCCTGAGTGTTTTGTTGAGCTGGGCCTCATGGGCGGTGCCACCGTTTCCTCAGCAGCGCCCAAATTCATTTTTTTAAAAGTATGAGAGGGAGGCAGCACTAACGAAAATGTGCACAGCACTAACCAACACTAATGTAGCACTGACGATTCCGAGTGTTTCGGTGAGCGAGGCCGCATGGGCGGTGCCACCGTTTCTCCAACATTGCCCAAATTTATTTTTTAAAGTATGGAAGGGGGCTGCACTAACGAAATTTTGAACGGCACTAGCCAGCACTAACGTAGCACTCATGATCCTGACAGTTTGAGCTTCGATTCTAGAATGGCGTCTTCGATTCCTTATATTTTGTCCCCTATAATGTGGATGTGAAGGACTGCAGGGGTTGACGTGTTGCACTAAGGAAAAGTTGCCCAGCACTAACGTAGCACTAATGATCCTGACATGTTGAGCTTCGATTCTGGAATGGAGTCTTCGGTTCCTTATATTTTGTCCCCTACAATGTGGAATTGAACGACTGCAGGGGATGGCGGGTTGCACTTACGAAAATTTGCCCAGCACTAATGTAGCACTAATGATCCTGACATTTTGAGCTTCGATTCAGGAATGCGGTCTTCGGTACCTTATATTTTGTACCCTACAATGTGGATGTGGTCGACTGCGGGGGTGGGTGAGTTGCACTAACGAAAATTTGCCCAGCACTAACCAGCACTAACGTAGCACTAACGATCCTGAGTGTTTCGGAGAGCTAGGCCTCATGGGCGGTGCCACCGTTTCCCCAGCAGCGCCCAAATTCATTTTTTAAAAAGTATGGAAGGGGTGAAGCACTAACGAAAATTTTTACGGCACTAACCAGCACTAACGTAGCACTAACGATCCTGACATTTTGAACTTCGAATCTAAAATGGGCGCTGCTGGGGAAACGGCCCTGTTCTTCTTGGTCTCTTTCAACTGGATATTGAATAGACTTCACTTTTAGTTTGGTCGCGCTCTGCTAGATCGCGCACGTAGTCCGTAGGGAGCATCACGCAATGACTTTAGGACTACCCTTTGTATTACAATTACAACGGTTAACTTTAAGAGGTAGAGCCAGTGCAAAGAGCAAGTGATTAGCAAATGGATAGGAGGGTAGTAGCAAAAAGTCCCGAATACAATTTTACAAATTTTAGTTTGACAAGCGAAAGAAAAGAAAAAAATACTCTAGATCTCTCGAATTTTTCCAACTGTTTAGTAAATGACGACTAAACAGCGACAAAAATGTTACCAAATTATTTATGACAAACCAAAATACTATTACTACTACTAATGTGCGCACTATGGAGCTGCCGTTCAAGCCAAGTGTGGGGATTGATGGAATTTCTAACAGGGTCATAAAGATGAGTGAAGGCTACACAGCTGGGATCATAGCAAATGCGTTTAACAACTCTGTCCTCAAAAGTCAATTCCCGAAAGTCTTCAAGACCGCAGAGGTTGTACCAGTTTACAAATCGGGTAGAAAACAGCTGGCCTGAGAACTATAGACCCATCGCAACACGATGCCCCCTATCAAAGGTGCTTGAGAAACTTATGTACAAAAGGCTGACTCAATATCTGAAGGTGACAACTTTCGGTCAAACAACTAACATGGGTTTGTTGAAGGACGGGGGCCAACAGAAACGATGGTGTGCCACCTCAGGTATATCAATGAAGGGATTGCTTGGAACATGTACACAATTGGGATTTATATAGATAAAAGAAAAGCGTTTGACACAATTGATCACAAAAAATTATTGCAAAAAATCGAGAGGGCTGGCATTCGAGATTTTGCCCTGGCATGAGGAAAGAGAAACCGTTGTCGAAATTGCAGGTGAACTAAGCAAATCCCTGAGGGTTCTGAGGGGGGTTCCGCAAGGTAGCTGTCTAGGACCCCTACTATTCACAATTAACATCAATGGGTTATGAAACCTAGACCTAAATAGTACGATCTTTAACTGGTGGTGTCGACTTTAACTGGCCTCTAAGCTGTTGTCGGCACCACCTTAAAATAAACTCCAATTAAAATAAAATAAAATAAAAATATTCTGCCGCGCTTGTATGCCGAGAGATGAAACAAAGTGACGTAATTAAGCAAATCAGCCAGGACTTAGAAAGGGTGGCAGCTTGGCATCCTGAGAATGGGCTGGAGGTCAATTTTGCTGAGTCAAAGTATGTAGTTTATCGTCACACTTTCAAAATAGTTGTACTTTTCTGACCAATCAACATACCAAATTAATCTTCAATGGTTCACATTTTTCCGACCACTCATTTCGCAAGAATGAAAAAATTTGAACTCGCTGGTCGGATTTGGCTGAAAATTTGCGCTTGGGAATAAAAATAACATGTGCAAAATTTCGAATAAAGGTGGGGTAATTCACTCTCTCGCCCAAGCTGGTCCTATGTACGAAGGTGGTACCTATTTCATTTTCTTTTTTCGGTTCCCGCTTCCATATGAAAAATTGGTGTAAAGTGTAAAAACTCGGTACTCAAACTTTTTACAAAATAGTAAATTTTCGAGGAGCTTCATGAACGAGGTGAAATTCATCATGGAGTTCCCCATGCAGAAAAGGGCAATTCAGCTTATTTTGCGATAAAAATTAAAAAGTAGTAAATAAATTCGATGTATCCCAAGATACTGTTCTCTATGATTCACATCTTTCGCCCTAGTGTACATTCTACTGAAACAGTTCAATTTAAAGGGGAGGGCATTAGGAGTGATTAAAGATGAGGCTCTCAAGGGTTCAGTAACGTAATTTCTTGCGAATTCCAGTCAACAGAATCCAAATGAGTGCATGACATAACTCCTCTCTATGATTTATGGGTACGATGAACTCATTTTTGAGATCATTTTGGGCGTACTTCCCGCCACAAAAGCCCCATAGGGGTCTTACTCTAAAAATTCGGGTTAATGGCTTAGAGAATGCCAATTATAGGTTTCGTGCAATACTGAGTTCAATTTAAGCTCATCCCCCTCCCCCCGCGCCAAAATCCACAGGGGGCTACAATGTGAAAAATCGTTATTTACATACACAGGCATTATTCATTTCGAATATAACATTTCTTGAGTTTCTCAGTTCGTTTTTGAACTCATTTGAGCTCTAACCCCAATCTGTTAGGGTCCACAGAGGGCTGTAACCTAAAACATGAATAAATTCCAGTTTCTCAGTAACATTCAGTTTCATTACCTGTTCTTCCATAGTCGATGTTTCAACTTATAGCCTCCTGCGGACCTTGATAAGGTAGAGATTATAGCGCAATAACTTCAAAAATGAACTCAGCACACAAGAACTGCCGTGTCTGTTATTAATAATATGTACGTAGGTAAATGGCATGAAGAAGCTCCACCAAACAACAGGTAGATGTCGATATTTCAGGTTGTAGCCCCCGTCGACCTTTACGGGTAAATGTTAATTGAACTCAGCATCGCACGAAACTCAGTAATCGACATCTTTGAAGCTATTAACTCCATTAGGTTATAACTAAGGTAGAAACCCTTGTCGTAGGGGGGTACGTCAAAAATTACCACAAAAATGAGTTCAGCGTACCTGTAAATCATAAAAAGGAATCATTACACGCACTTGTTTGGTTTTTCAATAAATGAAATTCACAGTTACGTTAATGAACCCTTGAGAGCCTCGTTTCTAGGCATTTGATACACCCTATTCTCTCATTACTATTTTGGAAAAAATACACATTGAAGCATAAATGACATTACAGAGAACAGTATTTGCGGGTAAAATCAACTTATTTACTTTTTTGATTTTCAACAACGAAATAAGCTAAACTGCACCTTTCCTCTTTGGCATGCGTGCATCGCCATACGTTCCACCACACCATTATAAATAAGAATCCTATGTTAAACTTCATTTTGTTGATAGAAATCCTAAAAAAAAAATTTTCGCTGAAATTATCAGTAAATATACCAATTTGTCGTGTGCAAGCGAGAATCGAAAAAAAAAAAAAAAGTAAAATAAGTACAATTTTATTATATAGAGATCCCTCACACGATAAGAAATTCCAAGTAGTACGGAACTGCACATAGCGCTACTGAACCAGCAATATAAGTCTGCGGTAATTACGAAATTGTCAGCAAAATAATCACGTACTTTAATCTAGTTTACAAGAATCTTGAAAGAACAGGCCTATATATAATTATTTAAGGTTACACAGCATATCCACAGAATGGCATAACTAGCAAAGGCATCAAGAATGTCGCAATGACCAACGTAAAGTGCCAAATGTTGCTCTACCTTTTTCAAATGGCCCCTGCTGTCCCCCATATCAGTATTGAACTCCGAAATCGCGATGAATGATAAATTTCAACCATCTACTTTCACTTTTCACAGTGATCTTTTTTAATGTGTCAGCCAGTGTTGACCCATAGGAATTTCTTAAAAAGTCCAAAAAAACAACATCTGATATAGGTGTCAAATGTTGATCCTTGGCGGATTTTAATCTCAAGCTCATTACATCTACTTACACACTGAAACATTTTACACATTTCGATCCGGATAATAGTAAAGTGTGAAAAAGTTTCCTTTGCAGACACATTTTTAAAAATGTCAAATGTTAATTTGGTCAACACTAATCAACATAAAATATAAAGAAGCAAAAGTTAAAGTTCTTGTAAAATGTTAATCGGTGTGAAATGTTGATCCTTTTTCAAACTTCGCTTGAACTTTGACACCGGAAATATGAATCATAAAAACAACACTGGTAAGTTATAGCTAGCAGAAACTGCAAATTTTTGAAAAATGTCGAAATTATTGGAATGAATACTATTTATTTATTATTATTATTTTTTCACTTGAATTCATATGACCCGCAAATAATCCGTCTGAAGCAACCATTTCAAATTCGTCCTGCTGTTTTTCATTTGAGCCCATATCAATAAAGCAATTTTGGAACAAGGTTTCGGGGACCTAAGTTGGGAAAACAAAGGCATCAATATCAACGCGGTAAAAACCTAAACAATTTACGATTTGCGGATGACATAGTTCTTATTGGAAAATCACTCGAAGGAATATCGAAAATGTTGATGGATGTGAAAATAACCGGTGGAAAAGTGGGACTGGAGATTAATATATAAAAACAAAAAAGTACTTACAAAACATTTTGGTGACCAAGGAAGGGAAGAGGAATAGATTTCAAAGATGAAGGGTTTAGAAGTAGAAAAGGTAGACGAATACAAGTATCTCGGATAAAGCATCTCGTTTCAAGGTGGAAAAGACCAGGAATTCAAGCAAGAATAGGGCAAGGTTGGAAGGCGTTCTGGAACTTGAAACATATTTTCAAAAGCAAAATGAAGATTAGTACTAAAGTTAAAATATCGGAAACCTGCGTACTGCCAGTCCTCATGTACGATGCATAGACATGGGCCCTAACAAGAAAAATTTTAATAAATTTAGGAAAACTCAGAACTCAATGCTGAGATCTATTCTAAGCTATAAGCTTAAAGACAAAATTAGAATTCAGGACATATACACAATAACAAAATCAATCAACATTGGGTACAAAATTAAAAAATTGAAAATTAAATACTGTGAACATACGGCAAGGGGATCAAATGAAAGGTGGAATTTAAGGTCGACTATATGAAGGGTAAAGAATCAAAACTCACATTCGCCATTTTACTTCAAGGGCGCAAATAGGCAAAATACTGTACACGGATGCAGGAATATCTTTGCTGCGCCTATGAACATGGAGTATGTTATACATATCGCACATTCACAGGCGCAGCAAAGAAATTCCTGCACCCGTGTACAGTATTTTGCCTATTTGCGCCCTTGAAGTAAAATGGCAAATGTGAATTTTGATTCTTTACCCTTCATCCATACAATAAAAGAAGAAAAAGAGGGCAACCTGCCATTAGACAAAATTTTAAAAGAAATAGGTCGGAGTTGGGGAAGCGGGGCGCAGAATAGAGTGGAAGTGGGCGGTGACGGCTTATGCCCAGCGATGGTCGAGTTGAGGTTGGGCTGCGATATCGCCTGGACTCAGTCTGTTATTATTATTTCACAATTCGGCATGTTTATTACCTCATATCAGTAAAGAATACCGGCGCAGATGAACGTTAGCGGAATTGCATTGGACTTGGCCTGCTTTGGTTCCCAACGTGATAGAGCGACGTTGCCAAAAAGCACTTTCCCAGCGGTTTTGCGAAATTTCAACCATCCCAGTTGATCCGCGATAATTCAATACCCCGATTTCCGCCAAAAAGTCAAAACCGATAATTTTGGATTTTCCCCCTTTTGGTTCTGACCGATTCAACAATGACTGAAGTAACCGGATATCCTCAGCTATCAAACATAAACTGAAAGCCAAACTAATGCACTACCTGGCCGATTGTAGAAACAAGTAGAATGACTCAAGAACAGAAGAAGAAGAACGTGGCATTGAGAAGGTCGCTCCCCGGATGTGTACAAAAATATTGGAGACAACAGACGTCTGTTAAGACACTCGCATCGGAAGTGACCAGGCAGGACGATTAGACGACTCATACAAAAATGTAAATTTAAGGAGAGAGGATCGCCGCATGTTTAACGGTGGCATTCCGGAAACCTGCCAATTTTTATCATCAGGGCTGGGTGCGGATTGGGATTTCAAATGCTACCAAGAAGATGACAATTACCTCGGCCTGACTTTTCTTTCCTTCTTCTCCATTGTGTCTCAATTTCCTTCTCTCTCCCTTTCAGCTATCACACCGGCTCCAATCTTCTGAGTTGGACCGGCCCATCGGGAAATTTCTCGCTAACTTATATGCTAATGCTCCAGAATCGAGGACCTCTACAGAGGCAAGGGAACCAGTAATATCGGAATAAAATTTTCGCATCGCGTTTCCTCCACGATTCACCTCATCAATCGGTAAAAATCTCGATTGCAAATTATGAATGAAATGTACTTTCCGTTCTACGAGTACAATCGCAAAAATTTTGGCACTCCATTGATAACTACAGCCAACTCGTCTGCCCCGTAATTGTATTTCGACATTTCAACACCGACACGCAGCAGAGGCAGACAACACGCATACGAGTTTCGAGAAAATCAGCCGGCGTTCGGCGTGATGAGAATTCGACACTAAAAACTGAAACGACAAATTCAAGTTCAAACCGAACTTTAAATAATTTTTCAAAATATTTCTTCAATAAACATTCAATACTGGATATGCAGAAAATAGAAAGCTTCGGTTCGTGGCGGTGGGCCAAATATGTCTCTAAGAACTCCAAAACTGTTTATTTCTGTTTATTTTGGACGGCGTCGGAGAGCGAATAGGGAACTCGTAAACACCTTTCACCCTTTTAAATAGCTCAAATGCTTGACCACTTTCAAATAGTAAAAATATTCGAGAACGAATCGAGTGTTTTCGGCCTTGACTGTGGGGGAGGGGAGAGGCAAATTTCACGTAGTTTCTTCAAACCGAGTGTAATTACTCACCAATGACGGGCAGAAGCGTCAATATTCAGCGGATTCCAATAATAAGGCATCATATCTGATGAATAAGAAAAAACACAGTAGAAACCCCGAGACAAGCACAATAATACACAACAATCTCAGGCAGAAGGTAATTTCAGCACTAAAACTGAATCAGAAAAATAGTTTCATCTCGATAACCTATTACTAGATAAGATCGAAAAATAAACTGATAACGAGTTATGCGGATTTCAGAGGAAATGAGAACCAAACTAATCTTAAGTACAGCAATTCATGATGTTTTCCGACACAATCACACCTGTATTGTTTGAAACAGGTACTTCAAAACTAGATAAAAGGGGAAGGGGGATTTAGATAATCATCTGCTAAAATCAAGGGCAAATACAATAACTACAAAACACGAGTATTTCTGTAAACAATCAACAGATAATCGCACGGGCGTAGATTTTCCGGTCTCGGCAATTAATTCAAAAAATTTTACAAATAACTATCGACAATTTTACGGAGTACATCCAAAACTATCCATAATTAGCAACAAATATCACTTCCAGGCTTTAACCGGCTTTTGATAAAAGAGCCCTTCTTATTTTCATAAACGAGCCAAAAAAAGGTCCTATACTTTTTTGTGAAGCGCTGTGAGAAAAGGTACCATATGTCGGAAAAGTGAATTTTGCCCTACAGCATAAAATGTGTTTCCAAGTTGGAAATTCCGTTTTTTGGATTTCGGAGGAAACTTTCTACCTAGACACACCTGGCTAATGTGTATGGTAGAAAACAGTCATGTAGAACGTGATATTTCAAGTTCACAAACGAATTACAATAGATATACAAACTGGTATTCGGAAAAGGTACCATAAGTCGCATCGATCTTGTTTATGTTTAGGCGCGCATTATCACTACTGTTGCGCATAATAAGTATTATCGAATTACCTGAGGCCATTGGTTTCAAATGTAGGACCTGGCAGAACTTCGTTTCTAGACTTACTAGTATGTCAAAGCCAACCGTTCATTAGTTCTTCATACGCAATCCTAACGAGAGTGGGGAGACAAAGGGGGGAAATACCACGAGCCCGGACTTTCAGGGAGCCCGATATTTTTAAAAGGCCTCAATTTGAACGCTTACGGCTACATAATTTTATTGTATTACAGCCTTGAATTAGGCAAGTACGTCCCTACTAAGTCGCCCATGTTTGGGCGTAGGCGTCCGTCACCGGTTTCCATTCCCTCCTCTTTTGCGCTGTACTTACCCAATGAGAATCCACAAATTTTATAATTTCGTCCAGGCAACTTGTAGCTGGTCTACCCTTACGTCTCATCTTGTAATATGGTAACCAACCCGTTGCTATTATACTCCAGTTTTCCCCTACCTCCCTGGCCATATGTCCTGCGAAATTGAATTTCAATTTTTTGACGTTACATCCTATATCTATAATCCCCATTCTTTCCCTGATTTTTGTTATATTAATTTTATCCCTCAACCGGATACCATAATTACCTTAAATTTTTGTATTTGTTTTTTTGTCGACGTCCAAGTTTGAGCCCCATATGTTAAAATTGGCAGTACACATTGTAATAATTTGGTTTTTATTCTAATTCTGAACTTGATCTGAATATAATTTTTTGCTCCCAAAAAGCTTTTCATGCATTTACGACCCTTGTTTCGATTTCTTTTTCCATTTTATTTTCAAATGATGTATTTTTGTCCCAAATGTTCAAAGTCTTTTACGTTTTAAATTAGCTCCCCATCTAAATATACTCCACTTGTTTTTTTATTTTTTGATAATATATTTGTTTTTTGAGTGGACGTCTGTGTTGTACTCGATTGATTTTTCCATTATTTGCCTTAGTGTATGGATGTGATCGATGGCGCTGAAATTTTTTCGGAACCCTGCTTGTTTTATTGTTCGCTCTGAATCCAAAATTTTATACATACTAGCTTTCAAAATTTCTATAAATAATTTACAAATACTGGAGGAGAGGCTGATAGGGTGATAATTATTTATTTCTGATCTATCACATTTTTTGAATAATAAGATTATTTCAGTATCAGCCACTGTTTAGGGATTTTTCCAATATTTAGAATTTCGTTAAATATATCAGTCAAAGACTGGGAGATTTTCCCGAAAATAACTTCAAAATATTATTAGGTGTCAATTTTACCTGGGCCTGGTGCTTTATTCAACTTTAGTTCCCTTAAAGGTTTTGTAACCTCATCTTCCAGAATTGGTTCTACTTTATCCTGATTTCTCCAGTTTAAATCCCATTTCTCCATGTGTTGCCCAGTTGTTGCTTCCTCTAGTACCCTGTACAGTTTTTCGTAAAATTCCGTAGCTCTTTTTACTTGTTCCCTCTCAAATATGAAACCATTATAACCCTTGATTTTGGGCAGGATGTTTTAGTACCCCTTGAAATTTCTTCTTTTGTCTTTTTATTAACCATGTTTTTTCCAGTACATTTCTCATCATTTCAGTTTCGTATTTACTCTTCTTTAATTTTTCTTTTGACTAGCTTGTTGATCTCGGTGAGTTCAATACTTTCTACTCGAGTTTTTATTTCTTTTTCTTGAGTGTCATTCTTCTTTCTATAAGGTTTTTTGTTTGTATACTCAGTCTGTCATTTGTTTGTGTCTCGATCTTCAGACTCCCCAGCAATGCACGTCTCAATTTTATCGTATTTTGCTTGCATCCTCCCAATGGTAACTACTGTTTCCAATTTTCCTTGTAATATGTTCAGAGCTTGTGGTATTTTATAAATAGGGATAATGTACCTTTTATTTTCATTTTTACTTTGATGTACTGAAATGTTCGTATATTTGGAAATTCTAACTTGCACCTCCCCACCCTGTGATCTGAGCTGGAGTATAAATATGAAATCACATCCACGCCCATTACAATTTTCATTTCCTTGATCGAAATACGATTTATTTCATTTTTTGACTTCCATGTTTATTTCTTGTTACCACTCTTTTTGAAAAATGATCCAGCTAGTTTTAAATTATATTCATCAGCTAATCCTAACAGCCTTCCCCCCCCCATTTTCGTTTTTTCGTTTGTTTCTACGTTAGTATATTTACCAACATTTCTTCTACTTCGCCTATCCTCACCACTCTTTCATGTTCATAAAGTTGGCTCAACTGGTCGTAAAACTTTTCGAGTTCCACTACTGAAGAGTCTAGTGTAGGAGCATAAATTTGGATTATCGAAAGTTTGGTTCCTTTATTTATTTAAATTTTCAATACTGCTATGCGTTCACATATACCCTTCATTTCTATTACGTGAGGTACCCACTGCTCATTTATGTAGAAAACTACTCCCCTGTACCCTATTGTTAACCCGGAATTTTTCAAATAAGAGCCGCTGATTTTCTTATTGTGGCTGATTTATAACTTTTTTTTTTTTTTATTTCGGGGAGGATATATCTCTTCTCGTCACCATTTGTACGCCCTTACAGTTAGGTTTTCAAAATAACGTTTTGTTCTTGTCTTGATGGCGACTTACGTTTCAGCCTTATTAACCGTCTGTCAAACGTGCATGATAGAACTGACTTAAGTCGCAGCAATGCATTTTGTTCTAATTGACGCACCTCCTTCCAAAACGCATCAAGTAATTTTTGGTGAAATCGAGTTTGCAACGCCATTTGTAGGAGGTGGTTGGTACGCATCCTTGAAACGAAGCAACGTCGTGATCTCGATTGGCCGGCAGAATACTGCACATTACAAATTCAGTTTAAAATTTCAGAAATTTATCGTCCATGGAGTCGAAGAAGAAAAATATTTCTTGTGTCTCCTGAAAATTTTTTTTTTACTTCATGTGTTCTAGAATGAGGCACTTCAATTGTTTCGTAGTCGCTGGCGTGTATGCAAAAGATTGCGATCTCTGCTTAGAATTGATATACTTTCGATTTGATTATAAGAGGGCACAGGTATGTTGGATCGTTGGCTCAGTTCCACTTTTCCAATCTTGAAAATTTCAAGTACTATATATAAGTGCAAAATAATGTATTTTATCATGTAATGATTCTTATCAAAACAGTGATTGCTTCGTATTTTGTTAAAACTTGAGGATATTTATAATGAATACATGAGTGGAAAAATTGTATCAACACTCTAGTCTCTGTTCCTGTCCAGTTATGAATGAAGACCCAGTACATATTTTCGAAAGTCGAGACTGGATACAGAAAATGATTTCAGGAGGGGGGGGGGGGGGAGGTTGAATGGAAAAGGTTATAGACGAAACATAATAAATAAGTTGCGTTGGTAGATATGTAGATATTTCGGGGTAGGGGGTGTGTCTAGACCCCCTGGTATCCGCCCATGTCGAAACCTAAAGTGTAATAAGAACGTTAA
Organism: Acanthococcus lagerstroemiae; assembly: GCA_031841125.1. NCBI lineage: Eukaryota > Metazoa > Arthropoda > Insecta > Hemiptera > Eriococcidae > Acanthococcus > Acanthococcus lagerstroemiae. The sequence continues at coordinate 32,120,862 of CM063106.1, read as the reverse complement.
AAAAAAGCGTGACGACCAACCTATTCATATAAAAGAAATTACCATTTCTCCTTTTGGATAAATTTTCCCTCTTCCTTTTTGTTCCTGATATCCCAAATTATATCCCACTTTGGCCCCTCCGACGCATTTTCCAATTTCAAAAAACTTTCCTCATTCGCTAACTCCTGGCAATTAAAGAACAAAGTTCTCAGATTTTCAGTTTTTATTCTTGTTTCCTCCATTTATTCTGTTTTATGGCCTGGGTGGCCAGGACCTTTGTGGACTAACAGCCCCAAGATGCTCACTTCCCTAGTTGAAGCTCTATTCTTTTTGCGTTATTTCTTCCATCATACATTTTTTTGGTGTCTACGGCTATACTATACATCAAATCAGCAATCACTCCGCACCCCATGAAAGAAACTCTTATCCCGTAGCTTATAATTTTTTCCAATCTGACAAAAGAACAAAATGAATTGAGAGGAGGGAGGCTCGTGGAAATTCCTCCAGGCCCTCTTTTTCTCTCTGCGAGGCTGTTCATACGAACTTATCTTCGAAGTTGTATTCCTCTACGTACACGCACCGACTGCCTCTGGACCTTGCAGAATGTTTTGGTACATGTTCGCAGGATATCATAGCAAAATTTGAGACGGATTGGCGCAATAGACACCAAGACATAGGTTTCATGTATTTTTCTGTTTCACAATTTTAAACGCATTCCCCTCAAAATTTAAATTTCACGTCATCAAACTTCAGTTGCTTTCATTTCAGTCTGTATTGAAGCTAGAGACTTCTTTTTTTTTTGTTGGAAATGCAGGCACATTAGTGCTCCATTAGATTCAACCAAAATCTCAAAAACAAGCTCCATGACATATCACCTCACATTTTCTCTATTATTTTCTCAAATAGGCTGCACTTTTTCCACAAGTATTTGGTAGGTTTTGATAGTTTTGATAGCCCATGCGTACACCAACAACCATCAAGCTAATATTATATCGATAAATATCGACAGTTTCTGACAGTTTGGCAGCACTATACTCGCAACAACAAAAATAATGAAAAGGACAGTATTCTCTTTCACTTTGCCATCCTAGCTCTTCAAGAGCATTACTTTTTTTTTTTTTTTTTCTTTCTTGGCTGTGAAACGAGTGTCTAAAACATTAAACCAACTGGCGTGTTACTTTTCTAGCTGTCACTTCTTTCAGTTATTCCTTATTTGTGTAACGCCGCAATTAAAATACCGCGACAGTGGCCTAGTGACAGTGCATTTAATGACCCAACCTAGAGTCTACTGTAATAATTAATATCGCCAGGAACCAAGTTTTCTTTTTCGTCACCCTTCTAATAACATTTTAAATTAAGTTAATTTTTATATTTTTAGCATGCACGAACTTACACCCCACCTTCTCCAAACACATGCAATTTAAGTAATATTAAGAAGATTATTGCAGAGGAGCCGTTCTAAGAAGTTTACATTTTAGTCACACAGAACAACTGATTCGAGAATCCAGTAACTTCGTGAATATTACAAGCTTTCATCTGGCATTGTGAAGAAAGCTTTTCTTCAGACTAGGCACGAAAGTCTATCTCGCTTGTATCATTTCCTCAAAAATAGAGGTAGGTTCGACAAAGACTGCTAAACATTCAGCCAATTTAGTACGAAAATACAACGCATTATTGATTTTTATTGATTTCCTTAGGCGAGAAATAGAGGTTTTCTGTGTCGATGAGAATCGTTCTTCACATATATTTCGGCTTACTGAAGAAAGTTCAAGGATACTGGAAATAGATTCTTTTGACATGGAGAAAAAAGAAGAAAAATCTTCAATTTTTCTAACTGTAAATGTTTTTGGGACCAACAATCAGAGAGAAGGCTCTTCCAGCTTCAAAACAGATAACCAGCCTCCTCCCTCCGCCATTTTTAAAAAGACACCACCATTCTCCAGTGGTGTAGCCAGGATGTTTCCAAGGGAGGGGATCAGCAAAATTAAGGGCGAGGATGGGGGGGGGGTACACCTAATAGGAACCGCATGTTTTTACATTGACTATCAGTATGTTGAGCGTTTCAACTTCAATTATGCATCTAAATTTAAATTTCATTTCGCGCATTTACTGTGATACTGCCAGTATATAAAAAATTCTCATCTCAAGGAGGGGGGATCCATCCCCTAATCCCCCCCTTGGCTACGCCACTGCCATTCTCAGGTAATTCGCGTCAATATGTTTATTCCCAACAATCTGTCAGACTGAGTTAGACTATTTTTTAATCAATTCTACTTTTTACCGAAAACTGGCCTTAAGTACGACTCTCACTCAGACTGAAAGCATCAGTTTACACAAAAACTGACACATTTTATGACCTTTTGCTCCATTTTTTTCGATTTCTAAACCAGTGAAAATTCTTGCTGATTTTAACTCCGACTGTAATCGTTAGTGACAGGGGCGAAACTAGCTGTTTTTTCTAGGGGGTGACAGCTGAAAATTTGCCGAATAAAATGAATTGAAAATGAATATTTTGCCGAGTGGCCAGTAAACTTTACGATTTGCCGAATTTTCCACCTGCACTGACGACCCTGAGGGGTGTAACACCCTCCACACCCCCTTTGTTTCGCCCCTGGTTAGTGAGCTCCGAGTTCTCACCGTTTTTCGAACCGTCCCAATAGTGACTCTGAGTCAATTCCTGACTCAGACTTCGACTTCATCTCCTCACTGACAATTTGCACGTCAAAATGCTGCTAGTATTACCAACGAAAAGATACTTCAAAAAGCAAGTTCCTCTCTTCCTCGAAACTCTTGGCGCAAAGGGAAGGACTGAGGACTCCTCTTCCCCCTTCATTCTGTACCACTACCTACGTATGAATTATTATTAGTTTACGGGATAATAGAGATAGATTTCATTTTTTCTTAGAACGCCTTCAGCTTAGTTTGGTATAGATGAAAATTCTATTAAGGTTTAGAAAAAAATCGTTTGAAAGGAACACATTCCAAGCCTGTACTGTTATCATTTCTGGGTCAAAATGTTATGAAAAGGGTTCACTAAAATATTAAATTCATGGACGTTTCTTTCACCTGTTTTCTAGATAATGATCGCAGGGTCGTAAGCAGATGGGACAACTGCCCCTTTAGAAAACGGAAAATCTATTACAATTACCTCTTTCCACATCAAGAAAACCGTATGTAACCCGGCCAGATATACGAGGCTAATTAGAGCCACAGACTATACCTAGTTACAAACCTGAATGTCTGACCATCCTAGCATATATCTTGAGGCCATTTATGAAAGGGAAGGGGAGGGAGCAATATTCTGAAATTAACCAAACTACTTTTAAAACCCTGGTCAAAAAAGTTCGACATTTGTTGGGTTGCGTGACACTGATTGTCCTTATTTTGGCGGGGTCCGAAATTCTCATCCTCCCCCGACAAAGTTTCAAGGCTATAAACAATTTTACACCGGTCCCAAAAAAAGTTCATTACATTATTTACTTAAGGTTTGGGTCGTATCAGTAAAATTTTAATGCCGAAAAGAGAGAGAAAAAAATAGCTAAAAACACAAGAAACCCCACTACAAGTCAAAAAACAAAATTTTTCAAAGAGCAAAAATAGAAATTTTGAGGGACCATGTAACAGGGTGTCGTACAAGAGATAAATGGCTCATCTCGAATTGGATGCTGTAAACATGTGGCTACTTTACTTTCATTCAACAAAGCATAGAAAGAAAAATATTCGACTCATGATGGGGTTTCTTGCGTTCTTAAAACATTATTCCACAGGGTTCCATTTTTCGACACAAAGCATGAATTACCTACTCGAACCTTATCATCTATCAGTGAGGATCCCAAATAGAGGACGGAGTGTATAAAAATAAAATTCGAACTTGAGGTCAGTTTATGGAGTTTGAAGTCACTAACTTCAATTTTGAGGGTGATTTGTGGATTTGATTTCTTCAAATGCCACCAATGAGGGTTCAGACGAAAAATCACTAATTATCTCGATATAGTATATCCCACTTAACAGGTTTTTCAAGTTTCTAAATAGAATTCTGAAAATTATTTTTCGATTCAAGCCTTCACATTCCTTCCTAGCGTTCTCCCCCATCCTGAAATGCTGCTGAAGAAAGATGAATCCAAAAAGCTACAGTCAATTTTTCATGAAGCTGCTAGATTTATAGAGATTTGATTAAACCCGTTATCTCGGGACGGGCGAGAGCATTGCCCTTGCCCCAAGCAAAAAGACACTTTTTTATTTTCCGTTTTGCTTTTTAGAACTTGAAATTAGCAGTCTTTCCCCAAGTTCCCTCCTGGAGAAGCATTTACTCCCTCCAACCTAGAAAATGGATTCCGTTACGTCCCTGAATTCTGAATTAATGACTTCTAAAAATCCTAACAGCTCACAATGGATTCAAGGTGTCTACAGAAATTGAAGGGTAAAAATGAAGTCCTTTTTCAGGACACTTTGCAGGACTGCAGCCGGCATATTTTCTGTATTTTCCCGAGTGTACAATTCTTTTTTTTTGTATCTAATCGTTTTATCCCCCTTTACCCCTCCCTCCTTTCTGCTCCACCATTTCCCCTTTCCTTGTGAATATAGATCCTACGCTACACTTTTAATGACCAATCACAGGATTACAAAAAAATTATTTTTGAATATTGGAAATAAATTTATTACCTGTAATTATTATTATTGAAAATTCTAATCTTTTACAATGAACATTGATTTTTAAGGGGTGTGGTTTTAAAAATATGTATTAACAAAAATGAAGACGTTTTCAATTTTTTTTTTCACATTCCAGCATTTTTCAGGACTTTCAGGACCTACTTTCAAAATTCAGGACTTTTCAGCACCTGTAGACACCTTGGGATTTCAAAGATTAGTTAGGACGGAGGGTGGGGGGGGGGGAGAGAAAATGGTGACTCGAAAGTTCATTATTAAATGGACGATGCTGTATTAACACACATGTTCCAACTGTTTATAGAAACCACACACATAATATACGAGTAATACACTACAGCGTTAGGGCAGTTTTTGGATTTCTAAATATTTCTCCGGCAGTTCATTTTTAGCAGCAATAAATTTTTACACAGATCAGGCAGCTTGAAAAACTGACTTGTGATTTGACTCTGGCTTAAACCCCCTTCACATAGCATATCATCGAAGAGGAGAAAGCGGAGACGGAAGTGGGGTAGGCCAGATCCGAAAATGAGCTTCAGAATTGCATTCAATGACCTTACAAGTGTGTAAATTGGATAGATTATATCGAAATAACAAGTATTTTTTAGACTGAACCTTTTTTGGTGGTACTCCAAGGGTCAGATTCAAGAATTGCTCTCACAATCGAAATTAGTGATCTCGAAAACCTTTATTGTCCTCGAGATTGAATTCTATTTCTATACCCTCCCTTCTCCATTTCGGATTCTCACTATGAGGGGAGGAGTGAAAGTGGATTTAGGAAGGTATTTCGAGCACTATGTCGAAATGTGGAGCCCTTTGGAATAATTTAAAGTAAAATTGTTATTTTTAGTTACTCTTCTCTTTTCGATATTCAATTTTTAGTGATGTAACCTCAAACTCATTATTTTAAACTTCAACTCTCTTGAGGAACTGGTTGAAGTTGTTTCATGACCCCGAAACTTTGCGCGCACGCTTTTTTTTCTTTCATATTGGAATTTAAACTTAAGTTTCAAGTGTTGGTAGCCCTGTATATGTGTGAGTGATCACGTATGATTTACCGTAAGCGTGTTGCAAACTTCAACTATCATCAAGTCGATTAGAAATCCACTTTCAAAGAAAATTTTTCCTAAATTTAACTGCATCATCACCAAAAAATTGAATTGTAATCAGTTCTACTGGTAGAATAAGTTTTACTCGTTTTCCCCTCCTTAGTTTTTCTACATGAAAGTACACATGATTACTCACTCATTTTCACCCGCTAACACCCGCGCAGGTGATGTTGCAGCGTACTCTAGTACAAGTTTAAATCCCAATTGCACAATTGAAGATACCAATTCCAAAAAATGCTTCTCATTTACCAAATATGAAACCAAACCTGGACAAAGCACAAAAGGGTCCCGAACACATGAGATCTTTGAACATATATATACACTGATAGATTAGGTACTTTTCACTATTCTAATATGGTCACATTTCCATATTAGACCAACAGATGTCGCTAAGATCGCATTTTCGATTCAATGGACTACGCACATTTTGAAATTGGGATCTTTAATTCTAGGAGGTGTGGCAACAAAAATTCGGTATTTTTTAGCCAAAATAAGAACTACCCTAAAGATCTTTGTTAATACTCGACTTCTGATTAACTTTGGTCGATAGGAAACAATGACACTACATCAGAATATTTTCTTTTAGCGGGTACAAAAATCTGATACTCGGGTCGACAAGCAAACAAAAGAAAAAAGTTCTCTTGTCTCTCAACAGTGAAGGTAACAAACAATTTAAATTTTCAAAAATCTTTTGTCAATATCATTTTTGAACCCTTATGGCGTCTTTTCATCAACTTGCTGGATATTTCTTTTAATACAATCATTTTTTGGGCAGGAAGAAGGTGTACAAATGATACTTTTTTTTTTTTTTTGGTTATTATCGAGTCACGGAGCTACACTCTCGGGCTAAGGGCTCGGGAAAGGTTGTTGTCTATATGTTTCAGTGGTATCCAGCAGCAGAAAGGTAGGTGAAGGTGTTGTTTATGTGCTCGTGGGAGTTGGAATCGACTATGGGGGACATGGTGAAAGTAAGAACCCGCCTGAATCTTTTTTTGTGGAAAGGTGGTTTACAGTATACTCTTATACACCCCCTCCCCGGTTCTAATGCCAGTGGTAGGAAACCCTTTCTAGCTAAGAATAGTGGTCTCAATAGTTAGTGATGTGAGATGCTGAATCTCTTTTTGAAGGCGAATCTCAACTTCACTTGCAGTTCCGAGTTAAGTTAGCTGAACCGGAATCGGTCCGAAACTCTATCAAAAACTCGGCAAACAGAAATTTTGGCTCCGTCGCTCTGGCTCCACCAAGCAATATTACATGTCGTTAAAAATGAAGACGCATGTAACACGCGATATAACGAGGTAAATTCAGCCAATTCGGCAACAAGTTAGGTCACACTGTACTTGTTCCGGTAAAGAGGTAACACCCTTTAGTTACAAACACCATTTCGAACAACCACACGCTCCATAAAAACCCTCATAGCACGCAATAGAGTAGGCGGTTCGGTAAGACATATAAGGGTTTCCGTTTATAATGGTCACTATAAAAGAAGGGGTACCTGTCAATCATACAAATACATACATATACGTATACACACACGCACACGAATTGTGAATAACAACCAGAAATCGTCGAAATTCGTGCAGCACGCTTGCGAACTGGTGAGTTGTGACCTTTACACAAATTGACGGTTTCGGTTAAAATTATCACATATTTACGTTCGGTACGCTTGAAAGTACTACTGTTTCCATTATTGTTTTTGACGTGTTCGATGATTCGTTATTAAGAAAAAATGTATGCTTCAGTAGATTAGTATACCCAATACCCATCCATGTCCAAGTATTATAAACTCGTAGCCAAGGAGCAAACGCAATAGAACTCGAGCAAAATGTTCACCATGAATTCGCAATGAACATTCATTCGGAAATACCGAGTCTTCGAGGTATCTACCGAAGTCGAAAACGAAAAACGAAGAATTATTCAGGAACTTGAAAAGATTCATTTTACGATTTTAGGGATTTTTTTTTTCAGTTTTCCATGGTTGACTGTCGACAATTTTCCGATAGAAAAAAATATCATTTTCAGTTTCATTTTAGAAAAATACTCATCTTTCGAATCTTCGGAGGGCTTTCCATCAAAGTAACTTCTAGAGAACTGGAACCATATATTTTTCGCAACACGGGGACCTTTTTATAAACTTGAAGTATCAATAGACACTTTTGTCCCAAGTGAAGCGAAGAAAACACTTTTTGGCAAACAATTATTCTGATATCCCTATTTTCGTTGAAATCCAGTTTCTGATTAACATGGTAGAGAATTAATCAAGTTTATCACACGAGTTCTCCATTGGACTGCGGTCGTCCTTATTTTCAAAATTTTGAAATCGGAGACACAATCGCTCCAATCTTTTTTCTTTCTTCGAGCTTTAGAACTGCTCCTCAATTCTGGTCCAGATTTTAGAAATAATATTACTAAGTCAAGCCCGTGCCTCAACCATCTTGAAGTTGAAAATATGGAATATACACGAGGATATTTTCAAAAAGGAACCGCTTTCGAAAAAATGCTTCACCTCCTCTCCCCGAAAAGTCATAACTAAAAGGCTAGTCTGGGTAATGAAGAGCCAAGTTTGACGAAAATGTCGCAAAACTCATTTTCGGCACAGCTGATCAGAAAATCATGCTAAATATCTCAAGGACTCCAGCCGGTGATTCGCCCCCTAAAGGATGATACACCCCCTCCTAATCATAATAAAAAATACTTATTCCAAAAATGATTGAAACAAAACTTACGCTAGACTGGATTTAATATAAAAACGATCTCAGATAATTTTCGATATTCCATTTTCGGAATAGTCTAAGGGGAGGGGGAGACATTAACACGTAGGATTTTTGGTATGTTAAAAGTCGCTATGTGGCTGAATAATAGCGTGCCCGCTTCGCAATCCTTGTGTCTCAAGTTCGAGCCCCATTAGAGCCGGAAAGCTAGTGTTACTCGAATACTCCCCCCCCCCCCGAACACCCCAGCGAACACAGTCACTATAGGATAAATCGGGGTTGAAAGTCAGCGCACCCTGTAACCCCATCAGTTCAAAGGAACAAGGATTACAATCACAGGGAGTGTTACCACCAGATCAGAAAGATTGGTACTGTGCGTATGTACATCAGGACCGTTTACTCAACATCGTGAAACACGTGGCTAGTAAGCGAACTGCGACTGCACACTCTTCGGCACAGAGAAGTAAAACTCTAACGCACCAAATCCGCGGGGAAAGTAACAGCAAACTACCCCCCACTAACTTGGCCAGGAGAGTCGCACGTCAGAAACCGCAACCGCCAACATATGGCAACGGGTATGACATTTGATAATGACATCAGATTTAGCGAACTAAAGGGATGCAAATAACCCCAGGATCCTTTTCTCTACATTCAGACCTACTAATCTCTATGTATGTTTTCGTCCTTCCTACCCCCATCCCTTAGATACCTTTCATGCGAAGGTGTGTGTTTTGTGTTTCATCTTCTTCAGTATAGACTTCATAAGCGTAACATTTTGAACTTTGTATGTATAATTAAGTAAACCGGAATATCGATTAACAGGGCTGAATTCATTTCTGATATCGGATGTATCCCAAATCCAAAACTAACCCACCATAGGAGGGGGTGGGAGGCCAAAAGTAGGAAATATAATATTCCGACATTAATGTGGGGGAAATTTCCTAACTGAGGCACTTTGGGGTGTGGGGCGTTAAAGTTGTAAAATTCAATAAGTACGATACGGGAGTAGAGTCTTTATGTATGTTCTGACGCAGTGAACAATTTCTCACTTTTTCATTCAATTTTCACGACTTTCGACAATCCTAAAAATTCCTCAAATTTTCACATTGAGATTCTCTCCATTTTCATAAGAAAAAGTCGTAATTATCTCCTGATTTTTGTGAGCCCAAGTCGTGTAATTTTCAATTTTTTGTATCAAATTTTAATAAATTTTCTATATTTTCACTATTTTTCTACCTTCTACATAGATGATGATTTCCATTCTATCATACTTCACTTTTTTTCATTAGTGCAACCGTTACTTTAACATTTCTGATTTATCCTGAAAAACTGAAGTGCTCATGTTATGTTCTGGCGCACTCATGTTTTTCTCGGAAAAAGAATGATTTAAAAATTAGACCTCAATTTGTAGATGAGAATTTTGCAAGTAAACATGCACAATTTGATATTGAAAATGAATGGGGAATTGAAGACTTGAATGAGTTTTTAGATATTATGAAAAAACCTACTTTTGGTCTTCTCAAAAAATGGTTGAAAATGCATGACGGAATCAGAGCTAATTTTTGTGTTACAGCAACCTGTGAAAGAAGAGGTCATACAAAAATTATTCAGACTGAACAAATGCATTTACAAACAGAAACTTATATCATACTTTCAGAATCTAACTTAGATGAGATATATGAAAATGTTATTAATTATATATTACAAAGACAGGAAAATATTCAAGATAATTTAGAGGGAACACAGTGGGTTTTATTATCTATTGATAGCTTCAGAATTAATATAAATATATATGATCCACTCAGAGCTGGTTCTTTCATTGAGCTTCCAAAAACTTTAGCAAATAAGAAAGCTATCATTAATGTTAAAAATGAGAATGATAATAAATGTTATTTATGGTCTATTTTAGCTGGTTTATTTCCGGTAGATAAAGATGCTCAAAGAGTGACTAAATATAAAAAATATGAACATATTTTGGATAAAGCTTTAGAAGGGATTGAATTTCCAATGAAAATTCAAAATAATAATAAATTTGTAAATAGAGTTAATAAACTTAATTTAATTGAAGGAGGTTTATCAATTAATATATATCATCATGATAATCATTATAAAATAAAACCTCTATCAGATATAACAAAAGATGAGAAGGAAAATCATATTGATTTACTATTCCTAAAAAATAATTCAGGAAATTATCATTATTGTCCAATCAAAGATTTATGGAAATTAGTTGGAAGTCAAGTTACAAAAAATTGTAAAAAGAGGCACCTTTGTAAAATGTGTTTGAATAGTTTTCCTTGCAAAAAAGTATTATCAGATCATAAGAATTATTGTGGCTTAAATAAGCCTGCTAAAGTGATTCTTCCTGATAAAAGTGACAATATAGTTGAATTTAAAAATTATAGTCATTCGATGAAGGTTCCATTTGCTATATATGCTGGTTTTGAAAGCCTTATAAAGAAGCTCAATAAAGCTAATGAATTGAATAGAAAGATAGAAAAACTTAGCAAAAAATTACATAAAACTAAAGAGGAAGTTGGTCAAGGGAAATGGGAAAAATTAGACTGCGCTATCGGTGCGCCAGGACATACGTTGGTATGAAAAGTTGAGGAAAAAAATGAGAAATCTGGAATTGCGCTGGAAATGTGAGTTATTATTAGAGGTTTGAAAAATGATGAAATTTCGACTAAAAAAATGAGAAATCTGAGACTGCACCAGAACATAACATGAGTACTTCAGTTTTTCAGGATAAATCAGAAATGTTAAAATAACGGTTGCACTAATGAAAAAAGTGAAGTATGATAGAATGGAAATCATCATCTATATGGAAGGTAAAAAAATAGTGAAAATATAGAAAATTTATAAAAATTTGATACAAAAAATTGAAAACTACAAGAATGGGGCTCACAAAAATTAGGAGAAAATTACAACTTTTTCTTATGAAAATGGAGAGAATCTCAATGTGAAAACTTGAGGAATTTTTAGGATTGTTGAAAGTCGTGAAAATTAAATGAAAAAGTGAGAAATTGTTCACTACGCCAGAACATACATAAGTACTCTACTTACAGGTATCAATATTCAAGTTATGGAGGTCATAAATCCATTTTTGATGCCAAAGTGGACTAAACTACAAAATTAGGGTTTCATAAAGAGGTGGGAGACAAATTGCAAAAATCTGTAAATCCCATGTTAAGCTTTACAGACAATGAAGCATGAAGTAATACTGAGTTGTTAATCGGAAAAATTACATCAAGTATGGTTCTGAAGAAAAAAACAGTTGTGTTTGAGAAAACATAATACCAACATTAGTGATCTTTTGCGAATGGTCTGCGGGGGATTCAGTACACCCCCCCCCCCTAGTTGAATATTTGTCACACAATAATAGGAAAAAATGAATAAAAATGATGAATTGTATTCGTCATTACGTACCCCGCATTGGATCAAATATTTTTCCAGGAGCATCCCTGCCCCCACACCCCTACCAACATAAAATAAATAGCTAATCAATATGCATCGCCGCTACTTGCACCCCCCCCATCTTCTTTTTCTAAATCCGTACCTGCGAGTGTTTTTTTTCAGTAAATACGTGTGATAGAAATATAAATTTGCAAGACGGCCTTTTTTGTAAAATGACGCCAATACGAGTAACTCAAAATACCAAATTTTGGGCATATGTATTTGTTTTTGGGAAATGACTCTTTAATTTGAGATATTACCTTATTTTTGCTTTTGAGTTTCAGTAGCATGTACACAGTAATTCATCCACTCCCCAAGACAGATGTACAATCAAGGATGCTACAGAACTTCACAACCTTCTCACCCCCACCCAAAAAACTAGGTAACGAGAGTTAATGAAATTGCAAAGAGAGTATGTTCTCGCTCGTCAATTTTTGTGACTTACGATTACAATGTGCACGAAATAGAGTTGCATGGCGATCCGAAACCTCAAAAATTATGAATTTAGGATAAAATTGACCGTCCATATTTAAGACTAAATTTTCAGCAATGCTCTCCTTTTCGAGTTTTCATAATATTTTGAAAATAGCAACCGTCTAAACAAATAAGAACCAAAATAACCAATCAGTGATTAGGTAATTTCCAGGTTTCGAAATTTGCTACGCTTGCCGGGGACTCTTTATGATGTTAGGAATTTCGCTATGGGAGAAAGCAGGATCCATTTTCATGAAATTCTAAGGACGAAACCACCCCCAAAAAGACTCACGTTTATTCTTGTAAGTTTTGTGTAAGAGTCAGGTTGTGTCTAAGATTATTTCCAGTCCTCGATAGCCGATACCACCAGAAAAAATGCACTGGTGCCTTACTTGGGGTTAGTATGGAAACCAGTACATTTAGATGTTAAGATCACACGTACATAAATTTATATCATGCTTAAATACTCGTACACACAATACACGCGGTGAATAAAGTTCATGTATGTTAACAGCACAAATCGTGAAGGAGGTCAAGTCCACGCGCTATTGTGATGCAACGATTATCCCAACTGGAAAAATAATTGGAAGCATTTTCGTACTAAGTCAGAAACTCTTCAATTCACTCAACAAAATTTATACACGTGCGATAGAAACGGATAAGCGATATGCGAACATCCCGTCTTCAATTTCTGTGCAGGGTTTGAAAGTCAGCCGATAGCCCATAGCTGTAAGTCGAAAGTCGATGGATAGCCTGTAAACAAGGCCGAAAGCCGATAGCTTCAGCAGATTCTGTAAAAGCCAAAAGCTGTAAGCATGAGCCATATTCTTCCGGCTTCTTATTCGGCTTTTGGGCTTTGGGAAGTTTCTCTAAATTAATCAAGGACAAAGCATTGAGAGATCTAAAGAAAGGGAAAGCTCCAGGAGTGGATGAGATTCCAGCTGAATTATTACAGAACTTAGGAGAATATGTACTTGATAGATTGTGCAAATTAGTATGTTACATTTATGATAAAGGGGAAATGCCAGAGGACTTTAAAAAGAGTGCCATTGTAACTATACCAAAAAAAAAGTAGGAGCAGACAAGTGTGAAAATTATCGAACAATTAGTCTTCATTTGCAAGCGTCAAAAATATCAACTAGGATAATTTACAGAAGAATTGAGAATAGAATAGATGCAGAATTAGGAGATGATCAGTTTGGATTTAGAAAAAGTAGAAGTACCAGGGAAGCAGTGTTACCTTCGGGATTAATTGTAGATGGGAGACTCAAAAAGGGACAGGATACATACATGGCATTCGTTGATATTGAAACAGCTTCTGACAATGGTAAGTGGAATAAAATGTTTGATATTCTAAAAACGATGGGAATAAAATTTAAAGAAAGAGAACTTATTTTAAACTTATATAAAGGACAGGAAGTCACAGTAAGAATAGGAGAGAAATTGAGGCTAATACAGAGAAAAGGTGTAAGGTAAGGGTGCTCCTTATCTCCAGTAGTATTTAATCTGTACACAGAATGGGCCATAAAAGAAATAAATAAAAGTTTGAAGCTGGTCTCACGATACGTGGAGAGCGAGTAAAGATGCCCAGGTTTGCAGATGATATTGTCTTATCAGCTAAAAGGAGTATTGATTTGGAAAATTTTTTTATTGGAATGAAGGAGATTTTGAGTATAGAATATCGTATGAGAATAAATAAAAATGAAGTAATGGTATGTAATCGATGTGAACATGATAGATTAAATATACATATTAGACAAGAAAAGATTGAGGAAAGAAAGATCGAAGGAGTAAAAAGGATATTAGTAGTAGAATAGCATAAGCCAAATTAGAATTTTATCAAAAAAGTCATCTTTTCAAATCAAAAATAAATCTGGAAATTAGAAAATTGTTCTTGAAAACTTATGTTTGGAGTGTAGCCTTGTATGGATATGAAACGTAGACCACAGGAAAACCGAAGAAGAAAAGGATCGACGCTTTTGAGATGTGGTGCTATAAGCAGATACTTAGCATCAAATGGACGAAGAAGGTAAGAAATGAAAGCACTTAACACAGTGGGAGGTAAAATTGATATTTTGAATTGTCCAAAAAGAAGAAAGAAACTAATAGGGCATAATTTGAGGCGCCCAAGAATATCACTGCTGGTAAAGGGAAGAGTGGAGGGAAAGAATCGGATAGGTCGGCAAGGATTCCAGTATATGTTCAACAGATAATCCAGTATGTCAAATGTAAGTGTTATTACGAAATGAAAGAACATGCACAAGATAAGGAGAAATGGAGAGCTGCATCAAACCGGTCGTAAGACTGATAACCTTATCATCATCAACTAAGGACCAAAAATTCATTTATTTTAGGTTCCTTTCTCCTGAACTTATACTAGTAGATAGGGTCTTTTTCTTATAATTCTTATTGATTGATAGAAAAATTCTGGAAAGCCGACAGCTAATAGCTGACAGCCAAAAGCTATATAATTTTTCTGACTTAGTCAAAAGTCGAAAGCTTCAGCCGAATTAGAGATAGCCGAAAGCAGATAGCTGAAGCTATATTTTTCAAGGTCATAAGCAATAGTCGAAAGCATAGGCGCCGACTTAGCACTTTTTGGGGTCGCCCCCCAATGAAAACTTTAAAGGGGCGACGCTCCCCCCCCCAATATTTTCAACTCAAAAATGGAGAAAGTACAAAAACTTTACCATCAATGTTTAAATTCAACAAAAAAGAGAAAACGAATAAGAAAAAATCTATAATACCGGAATATCAGACGCATCTCAATAAAATAATCAAAGAAGAAACCGGGCTCCGACTGATTCTGCCCCCCCCCCCCAATATTTTCCATAAGTCGGCGGCTATGGCCAAAAGCCAAAACTGTATACTATGGATTTCAAATCCTGCTTCTGTGTTCCTGATGTAAAGGAGCAAACCGTACGTGAGATGCAGAAAGAGGCAAAAAATCGAAAAACTGAAAAAAAAATGGATAAACTGAAAGAGAAAGAAAGTGACATAAGTAACTGAAAAATATTGAATGAAAAGGGAAGAAAGTAATTTGTACAAAAGAGAAAGGCTAAAAATAGATATAAAATGACAGAAAACAATTACATCGTTTTAACTCAGAATTATTCTGGAGGGTTTCACTTATCGAGTCTCGAGCTCCCACGACCCCTCGCAGTATGACTCTAATGAAAAAATATTATTCGATTTGTCTCATACTCAGTCGCTGAATCAACTGGTAATGAAGAATGTTTTTCCAGAACGAGTAAGTACCTTCTTCTCAATTATTCAAGAAGCACAAAAAAATTGTCTACAGATCACACTTTTGATTTTTTCATTTGTGGCAAAAGCTCACCTCATTAACCTCAACAACGGATACGATTTAGAGAAATTTATTTTCCAGACTAAAATTTTACGTAATAATAAAAGGGGAAAAAATGTTACCACCCGGAGAGATAGACCTGACAAAAACTAATAATTAAACAGAATAAACTCATTGGTGGATGTGTGAAACCCGAAATAGTAAAGATATAAAGTAACAACCCAATCATGGATCACTTTTTTCAAAACGATCTCACACAGAAGTACTGAGTGATAAGGGTGAAATAAATGTGATGTAGAGGAGGGATGACTATTAAAGAAGTGTAAAATTGATATCTCGGTCAGGCAGGAAGAGTATCAGAACTTCATGAATGACGCCTGACTATACCACTGGCAAACAGAGACGAGAAACTTCACAAATCGGCGACTAAAATACAAAATTGCTAAAGCAAGTTGTAAGAACAGAAACACTTATTTTTATAATTCACCGCATTCATCGACACCATACCGTTTCGAGTGCACAAGTTAATTTTCATTTAGAAAAGTACTGCCCTGTACTCCATTAGCTAATTATTCAGGAAGATGAGATTTTTGACAGTTTCCTCTCTCTCCCTCCCTCCCTGTTCAGCGAGCAATACAAGCACATTATAACGACATAGACGTAAAAATAAATGGACCGTCTATTTCGAACATCTTAATACAGCTGCGAACATATTGTACGTTAAATTCCAAACGAGATAGGTGATTTATCTTGCAGGTTATCTTATCCAACAAAATGTGAGCACATTAATAGGAGTCACAAAACACAAAAACTGAAACAAGCCGAAATTTTATTTCAAAAACCGAAACGGCGTATTCAATATCATACAAGTACCTTTCGAAAAAGGTCGAGCGATGCAGAAATAAACTTTCAGAAACCCGTTAGACGATTCCGAAAATGGAAGAAATTTCGAGATAAATCTTAGAAAAACAGTTACAAATTTCCGAAAGTGAAAAAAAAAAACCACAACACTATTATAATAAAACAGAATATAGCTTTCGAGAACATAAATTAACACTGTTAATAACACTTGTGACACCGAACAAAAAAGCATATCAACAACTGTAAATATTCGACAGGTTGAAAAAAATTTGATTGAACCGGTATGCTGAAACTATACACACGCAAAGAGAACTGAAAAATATAAACGAGTCTTTTAACGGTAATTGAACGAATAACGAAGAAAAAAAAATTAGGATACCCAGTGGGTATTCTATAGAACTCGCGCGAGCATTTAGAAATAAAGTGAAAAATTTGGATGCTGAATCGCGCCGAACTTCAGAGATGAAGATGCTCACGGCAAATATTATCTGTTTAGTCAAACAGCAGATAGAAAATTTTACATTTTACGGCATGCAAAAGGAGACCACGAAGAACTGACTTATCAAAACATAGATGATAAACACGGCAACAACTCCCGGTTTTTTTTTCGTTTTTTTCTTCTTTTTTGCCTAGTGATAAACGGTAAGTATTCCTTTTCTTGACAAAGAGACGAGCGGCGACGAATGACGCGAAGAAAAATTATGACGAAGAGAAGGAAGATGGTGAAAGTAGAAGACACACATTATAGGGCAGATCGGAGACGCGGAACGAAAATAAACGGGGAAAAAAAATCACCAATTAAACTAGAAATAAAAAAAGTGAAGTGTGTTCGCATCAACAGACCAAGCGAGGCGAATAAAGCGAAACGCCGAAAAATGAAAAATCAATCATTCTGCTATTGGAGAGAAAAATGAGGGAAAATGAAGTTCAAACAAAATTCAAACTTACAGGAAGTTTCAACTGTTTTCTACAACAGTCCATCAGAATGAAATTATATTATCTAAATTATCAACAATCACAGTTCTGATGCGTGTAATTTTCTCTAAATTACCACAACACATCATTAATTAACACGCTAGTACTATATCACCGCAGTTTAAGAGAACATGTGCTTATTACCGTTTAAATTCATAATTCTGGTATTCTTAAATCCTACTAAATATCGAAATATGAATAGGTTGGTCGTCACACTTCTTTTTTAACGTCCTTATTACACTTTAGGTTTCGACATGGGCGAAACCAGGGGGTCCAGACACGCCCCCCCCCCGGAATATCTACATATCTACCTACGCAACTTATTTATTATGTTTCGTCTATAACCTTTTCCATTCAAACCCCCCGCCCCCCTCCTGAAATCATTTTCTGTATCCAGCCTCGACTTTCGAAAATATGTACTGGGTCTTCATTCATAACTGGACAGGAACAGAGACTAGAGTGTTGATACAATTTTTCCACTCATGTATTCATTATAAATATCCTCAAGTTTTAACAAAATACGAAGCAATCACTGTTTTGATAAGAATCATTACATGATAAAAGACATTATTTTGCACTTATATATAGTACTTGAAATTTTCAAGAGTGGAAAAGTGGAACTGAGCCAACGATCCAACATACCTGTGCCCTCTTATAATCAAATCGAAAGTATATCGATTCTAAGCAGAGATCGCAATCTTTTGCATACACGCCAGCGACTACGAAACAATTGAAGTGCCTCATTCTAGAACACATGAAGTAAAAAAAAATTTTTCAGGAGACACAAGAAATATTTTTCTTCTTCGACTCTATGGACGATAAATTTCTGAAATTTTAAACTGACTTTGTAATGTGCAGTATTCTGCCGGCCAATCGAGATCACGACGTAGCTTTGTTTCAAGGATGCGTACCAACCACCTCCAACAAATGGCGTTGCAAACTCGATTTCACCAAAAATGACTTAATGCGTTTTGGAAGAAGGTGCGTCAATTAGAACATAATGCATTGCTGCGACTTAGGTCAGTTCTATTTTGAACATCTGACAGATGGTTAATAGGGCTGAAAAGTATGTCGCCATCAAGACAAGAACCAAACGTTATTTTGAAAACCCAACTGTAAGGGCGTACTAATGATGACGAGGAGAGATATATCCTCCCCGAAAAAAAAAGTTTAGAAATCAGCCACAATAAGAAAATCAGCGGCTCTTATTTGAAAAATTCCGAAGACCTCTCGTTTACTTCTTTCATTCTTCAGGGTGTCTTAACAAAACCGAATGTTGAAAATAAACGACCTTTAAATGACCCCCCCCCCAATTTTCTATAAATGCCCTAAGGTAGATGAGCCCAATAAGGCCCGGATCCCTAACAAGGTCCAATATGCCGATCTGGGCTGCTACGCTTTTAGACTGCATTACAATGTACAGCAAAGTTGTTCCTTCATGATATGGCAACACTGTCCAATTATTTTTATCAAGATATTAGTCCACCGGTGGGAGATATGCAGGTTGATAATTTTCCAAGAACGTGAAAGTGCTCCGATATTTTATTTTTCGTGTATGATGGAGCATTTACGAGTATTATGTTAGTATAATGGAATTTATCCAAAAATCAAACATTGGATAGATGTAGTAGTAGTAGTTAGTTGACAATCGACGCCAGAAAAGTGAAATTTGGGCAATTTGGGACCGAGGTATGCGATATTCAAGAAAAATAGTGATAGGTAACCTAATAAGGCCCAATCTGGTAAGAGCCATTAAAGCTTTTATTGTGAAAACAACCATATTCAGTTCTGAAATTTCGACTTTGCGGCTAAATAGCAACGTAACTGCTGCTGTTCTGCTTAAATGAATTCCTGCGGATGAATAAACAGATGACAGATGTTGTCTAATTCTATGCACGGTGGAGTTAGTGATGTAATAGCTGAAAATATAGCGCTATCTGGCGGCAAAGTCGAAATTTCAAAACTGACTATGGTTGTTTTTACAATGATAAGGACTTCAGTTGTTTATAATTTCAGTTGCAACTTACTCATAAATTTCTATCTGAACCATGCTCAACTTTTATTTACCGAATTTCAGGTCAGACTTATAAGGTATTAGGTTGGCCCTCAACAGGTTTTAGGTTGGGTTTTATTACGTTTTAGGCCCGGCTTATTTTGGTGCGCCGGGCCTTATTTTTTGAAAAAAGGGTATTTTTATTAGAAGATCTGAGGAACGTGGAGCAGTATGAAAAAATTTCAAGGTACCCAATTTGTAAATATTTTAGTCGACGAATACCACAAAAAAGGAAAAACATGAAATAACTTACATGAAAGCCTGGAGAGCCAAGACCTTAAATAATTAAGGCCTTATTAGGCTCACCTACCTTAATACGAGCATGGTGACCACGACTCACACGAGCATGTCATACATGCAAAGATTCTTGTAAGCTGATATTTCGATTTATCGTCATTATCAGGGCTGCTATTTTTATGCACAAAAAATAGCGAAATAAGCGCATGCACTGAATTCAGTCTAAATATGCAGAAAATATGCGCTCAAATTATAACATATACATGAATATGCAAATACAGCACGGGTATTATTTCAAAAGAGAAATTAAGTTGGATACACGGTGACAATTTTTATCATATTTCTAAATGATCCAGCAAAGTATCTCCTTAAGAGTCCAATCTTCTTGTAATAGGAGATGCACCCAGGAGACATTGCTCCCATACGTAATTTCTTGATGATTGATGAATGTGAAGCGGGCAAAAGAAAGGATAATTCACGTGCAAATGAACATATTCATCTGAAAGCTTTTCTACTAATTCATTAATGATTAAGTCTTTTCAACTTTTTTTTTTTTTTTTTTTGGAGTCAGACATTATTTTCAGAACTAAAAAAATAACTTTTTGGAGAAAAAATATTGAAAACTAAGCAGAATTGGTGCGAAATATGCAGAATGAAGTGCTGCTCATTTGACCAAGAATTCTGTGATTCGTGAAGATCTTTTGAAACTTATAGACGCCATAATAGAATTTTCCAATTCTAAATTCTTTACTCTCTCATTCAAGGTATAATTTGCTGCTTTTAAATTTTTAAATGACCATGACTGAAAATAAATTACTTTAGATTACTTAAATGACCTTCTTCCGAAATAAATGACGTTAAATGACTTAAATGATTGTTAGACACCCTGTCTTTCTATGGTACTAGAAGACCTATGGACTGTAATTCCTCTGCCATAATCTTTTCCAGGAGAAGAATAAAACAGAAGAGCAAACTAAGAGATAGACAGGTAGAGAGAGAGAGATAAACAAAAAGAAAGAAATGAGAAAATGGTTGCGAGAAAGTCAAAAAACGAAAGAGTCCGACCGCTGCAGGGAAGGACATTGTTCATGGATACGCCCTTTAGGCGACTGCAATGCAGTGTTGCCAGGTGAAAATCTCAAGAATCCACCGCCAGCTTGTTAAAAAAATCCACCCGGAGCAAAAAAATCCACCATTGAAGAAATTATACTATTTTCTCCTACATTATCAAAATACAAAGCATTCAGCACCTTTAATTAATGTTGCAACTGAATCCGCATTGATAATTTAGTATATTTTGTTCATTTTCCTTTCTTATCAGTATTTTTTCATAAATTTTTCTTTCAATACTGTGTGTAATCTCGTGCAAAACACGAAAGGGTTAAATAATAATCTGGTCCAATTTGCTCCAAAAAAAAAAATTTTGTTTTAAAGTTGTTATTATTCTGCTCAATGTCCACTTTACCCATTTCAAATCTGCAATTTGGATTTAGGAGTTCAAAAATCGGAAGTTTAAATTCTGACGAAATATATTTGTAATCAGAGACGAAAGGAAATTCTATTTCGTTAGTTTTCTCAATAATTCCCCATTTATAATTCAGAAGTTGGTGGGTCGTTCTAGCACTTCATGGAGGGGGGGCGTGATAATTGCTTCACACAGCTGACACGCACATATTAGAAGGTTTTCAGATGTTATAGCTATCCTGAAGCATTGAAATCAGTATTTGATAATATTTCTGTATCCGCAGCGTCTTTTGGTTCCGTTGAAACACTTATTCGTACCACTTGAGGTACCTTCCAGACTGCTTTATATATACTCAATTACTCACACTCATAACATTAAGTTAATAATCGGAGAACATAGAATGACAGATTCAGTAGCAGAATACAGCAACTCAAAATTTTCTTGACGGTAGAACGACTTGCTGAGCCGACTGAAGGGCGAAAGGAAGGGCCGAACGTTGGAAAGATAAAACGAAGGAATTACTGCACCACGCAGAAGCTTATAAGAAACGTAAACATCTGTTTATTTTGGAACTGACTTCGAAATTTCTTCTTGAGAGAATACATGCACGAAGACAGGTAATATATTTTTCACGTAGACTGGTCATTAACGTATGTGCTCGTAAATTTCAAACCGAATTTCTTCTCCCAAGAGTGAATGAGCATATTTTAGCAGAACTAAGCAAACTGCTGCCTACCTAATTCAACTTTCCACATTTATCATTCGTCAAAAAGAGAAAAATGCAGCCGGGCAAATTTGAACTGAAAAATTCATACTAAAAGGTTCTTTGTTATATAACTTCTTCGCGTATACAGCGCATTGGTAGTCACATACGAGCACATGAGCAAAACATCAGCCAGGAAGGGGGTGAACAGTAACAGCATACAAGGCTTGAGTGGTACTTAAATTCAAGGTTATGACTGCAACATTCAGTCATAAAAAGTATTTTTCGGGATAGAGATGCTTAAAATATGTATTTTGTGAAGAGAACAATTTTTGGGCTTTCAGTAATCCAATCTGTTATTGATTAATAAGCAGTATGGCCGCCGTGGTTCTGTCTTGAATCTATTCAAAAGGTATTTTGAGCATTAGTTGTAAATTTTGAGATCCTTAACCCCCATAGTTCCTGAATGAGGCTCTTTCACCCGCCAGATTTTAGAGGAATATAAAAAGGCTACCTGCGTTTCCAGAAATGTCTTGTTTCAAAGAAATTAGGGGGTGAAGGGGGCAAAATTTTGTGGACCCTTTCTTAATCAGAGTATGGATATAAATTTTAGCCTGAAATCTTGTCAGTGGTCATACAAACCAGTTCTGAAAATTTGAACGTCCAGTATTCATAGTTCCGATGCCAACTCCGAACATATATCTTCTTTTCTAATTTGCTGTCTACCCCAGCCCTGGAAACCGCAATTTCGAGCATTACCTCAGAGTGCCTTCGCCCTCTTCCCTTCTGGCTAAAAACCCGTCGTAGGTCGAAATCGGGCGAGTTGCTACGTGGGCTCGAACCCGGAACCTCCGGATTCCGAGACCAATGCGCTATCCACTCGGTCAGCCAGACCCCTTCTGAACATACATACAGAACAGACAAACAAACGATTTTATAAGGATAGAGGTGAAGGATATTAGCTTACCTTAATGTCGTAGACCATGAGGAAATTTTGACGTTCCAGTATGAGGATGGATTTTCTGTAACCCAAAAGATTCAATGAACTTCGTAGAATGTTCTCATCGTCTCTCCTAAACTTCATTTTTTTGAGGCCTATAATTTTTTATCTTACAGCCGTTGATT
The DNA here is from genome assembly GCA_031841125.1 of Acanthococcus lagerstroemiae. NCBI lineage: Eukaryota > Metazoa > Arthropoda > Insecta > Hemiptera > Eriococcidae > Acanthococcus > Acanthococcus lagerstroemiae. The sequence continues at coordinate 32,097,742 of CM063106.1, read as the reverse complement.
GTGTTTCATGAGCTTTTCAACCAATAGGGGGGCGGAAAAGGAGGACCGAAGGCAACTAGGAGTTTTGAGATAGCAGCAGAGGGCTTGCTCCTTCAGAATTTTCATTTTGAAAAATGATTATGGTTTGGTTAAACAGCGTGCAAAATTTTCCGAACCGTCTTTATTTTTCAATTATTGATAAAAATTTCGAAACTCTTCAAGAGGGAACCGCGCGTAGTTATTCAAATATTACTGAGAAGGCTCAAGTGGTTGAATATCTTTCAGGAGTGGTTCTACGGAGTTAAATTTAAACTGCGATTATCCTATTGTGCTCGGCAAACTCGAGCGTTTTAGGACATCTAAACTAGTGATCGAGCTTTCCAATTGCGGTCCCTGAAACTAAAAGCCTGAAGAGGCACAAGTGAAATTTTTACGAAGAATCGAGATACGTATGACTTGAAGTTTAAAGACATATTGAAGCAACTGTATCAAGAATGAACTTAGTGACATGAAAGTAGTATCGACAAAATCTTGTGTAATCTTCAACTTTTGAGTTTTGAAGGAGACGTGGCTTTTCAAAGCAATTAGTATTCATGTCTTAAAATCTGTTTGTTTGATGGCACATAAGACATAATAGCTCATAAGCCGACATTTTCAGAAGACGTTCCTATATATTCAGAGAAGTTTGTAGGGTAAATCTTATTTCTATTCCGTAATTAGGAAGGGGGTACAAAATTATGCCTCGTATGATCCTCCCTTCTATTTCTCGTCTGAAAGGTCAAGAAATGCATCATACTGATCGACTTCATTGGTAAAGTTCCGTGTCGCTGCGTGGCCGTGTGGTCCAGTGGTAACGTGCCCGATTTGTGATCTCTGCGTCTCGGGTTCTAGCCCCACCAACACCGGAAAGCTGCTGATGTTCGAATAACCCCACACTAAAATCTTAGCGAACACAGCGACTACAACATCAATCGAAATGGAAACAAAGCACGTCCTGTAACCTCCGCCAGTTCATACGAACAAAGCATTACAATCGCACGACGTGTTACCACCAGATCAGAAAGACTGGCACTGTGCGTGTGCATTTCGTGAATTGCTTACTCAACGTCTTGAAACACGTGGCCAGTAAGCGAACTGCAGCTGCACACTCTTTGACATGGAGAAGGAAACCTATAATGCAACAAAACCGTGGGGAAAGCGACGGCAAACTACACCGACTAACCTGCCCACTAGATTCGCAGATCAGAACTGCGACCGCCAACGTACGGCATCGGATATGGCCCTGAAGAAGAAGAAGGTAAATTTCCCCCTTCAAATATAACCAGGGAGGGAGATTTCGGAGGGAAAAAAAATTATTCACTAGTCTTGACTCAACTACGAAAGTGGGAGGCGGAGTGAACTTTTTCGAACTTTCCATCAGATTCACGATCAGATTGTAATGAAATTCAGATGGGTGATTAAGCACCATTAGAAAGAGAAATCAACTGTAGTTCCGGAAAATCGGTTGGAATAGAGAGGAAGGAGAGAGACTAATATGTTCAGTTGGCTTTATCTCTCGTATGGTTAGGGTACTAGATCACATGTGGGTATAATCAGACGCCATTTTGGTAACAAAAAGAAGTAAACAGTAAACCGAGTGCGAGTGAGCCGCCTGCTGTTCACTGTTTACTTCCTTTTTGCTACCAAGATGGCGTCTGATTATACCGACATGTAATGTAGTACCCTAGTATGGTGCGCCCAACTGGAAAATGTGTAAGTACTATTCAGCCCCGTAGAGAGAAAAAGAGGGTCTGGGGGAATTTCCACAGACCCCCTTTTTTCCAGTTCATTTTTTTCTTTTGTCAGGTGGGAAAAAACTATAAGCTACGGGATAAGAGGTTTCTTTCATGGTGTAAGAAGTGATTGCTGATTTGATGTACAGTATGATGTAACCGCAAGCGTTGAAATTCAGGTCTTTTAAAAATATCGGGCCCCCCTGAAAGTCCGGGCCCGGGGTATTCCCCCCCCCCCTCGACAGGGTTGGCGCTATTTTTGAAAGTAACGCTTTGTACAATTGAAGTTCTGTTCACTTTTTATGTGGGCAACTGAATAAAGGAGAGATACAAAAGTTCAGTGTTGCCGAAGGAATATTTGCAAACTGGACCAAAGAATCAGTAAGTTTTACGCCCCTTCCTTACGACAACTTCAAGCATGATATTCATCATTGTGGGTCTGGCTGGCCGAGTGGACAGTGCGCTGGTCTTGGAATCCGAAAGTCCCGGGTTCGAGCCCATGCAGCAACTCGCTACATGTATTTCGACCTAGGCCGGTTTTTTGGCAAGAAGAGAAGAGGGCTAAAACGAAGTAATGTTCGAAAGGGCGAATTCCAGGGCTCGGGTTGAGAGCAAAATTAGAAAAGAGGTGGATCAGATGGTATTCAGAATAATTCATTATGTTCTGTCACCAGGGGAGAGCAGAGGGTGGGAGAAGAAGAATGATACACTTAGGTCAGTTGTACTACTTTTTTTCACACGAATTAACAATTTTTAGAAAAGTTTCATGCTCAGAAGTAAAACGTTCAATAAATATATCGATTAATTTAAAATCATCAAAATTTAGTGACCAAAAATAATTTAAAGTTAGTTTAAAATAACTGAAACTGATTATTCGAAATAATTAAAACTGATTAACTAACAATAACTGAAATTAATTAATTAAAAATAATTAAAATCGTTTAATATCGATTATAATGGATTAATCAAAAATAACTAAATAATCAAAAATAATTAATAAAAATTGAAAATATATTTTCTCACGATTAATTGGAAATAATAGACAGGATATAAATAATCGAATGATCAATTAATAAGAAATTTATTTATTTTAAAAATCGGTTTTTGTAACATGCGTTACCCTGCGATTTTTTTCTTCTTTTTTCTTTCAAGAATGTGGTCATGACTTTATGTCACCAGTCAGATGCACACCAACGAGCACTGAGAAGCAAATATACTGACGTGTACAAGTCAGCCGATACAAGCCAGTCAGGTGCATCGATATTATCTAAAGAAAGGAAAGGAACACCATTTAGACAGGTACTCTCCCAGTTGTGCACTCACCACGATCATTTATGTCCGTGCAGTTTTAAACCGCAGCACCTCGACAACCCGTAATAAACAATTATGCAGTTGCAGTTAATGCATAACGTGTGGCACGCAATATCAAATGCCACACTTGCACTAAGATATTTGGATTGATATAAATAAGTACGAAGGAGTGTGGAAAAAAAAAAAAAACCACATAAGAGAAAGTATAATATTTTCAATGAGAAGAGTCGAACAAGTTCAGTTTCACGTTTTACGTTGAATACATGCGATCATTATGTACCATAGAATGAAAATTTTGGTTTCGCAGGTGATTTCAGAGGCTTCAAAATGATATACTTACGTCTCGGGCAGGGCCGTAGCCGAGGGGCAAGGCCCCCAAGAAAAATTTGCCCGAGAAAATCTCACTTCCCAAGAAAATGGATGAATTATGGGAAACGAATTTGAACTCTCCAAAAGTATGACCTTTTTATGACTTTTGTGTGAGTTTGTACGACCTTTTTTATTTTCACGCCTGAACTGAATTTTCACAAGGCAAAAAAAATTCAAAAACGTGCTAGTTGCAAACAAAATCTTTAAAGAAACTTAAATATTAACGAACCAATTATTGCAAACGACACAATTTTTCGACTAAATTTCAATTTAGCAATACTTTGATAAGAAATATTGCGATTATTCAGGAAGAATTACCAAATTTGTAAGTAATTAGAGGCAGTTGTATGACTTTTGTATGACTCGTATGACCGGTAGACACACAGAAATATTTGATATAGTTCTACATGAATTTTGTCATCGATTTTTAGAACATGGTTTGCTTTTCACCGCAATAGACCGTCTTCTAATTTTGAGTTGGAAAATGTAACCAAGGAACATTGAGAGAGAAACTGTTTCCAGCCTGGATATTACGATCCCCACAACAGAACCATTGTAACGCGTTAAAACATATTTCAATGGAAATGGTATCAATAAAAATCGTTATTTGATAGATCTATACAAGTACAAAATACCTTTTAAAAACAGTTACTTAATGCTAGAAACCATTGCGACTTTTGGTTGCAGTTCAGCGCGGTGTGAATCCTCATTTATTGTACTCAGTCGAATATCCTGGCAATCCATGAACTTTAGTCGGGAGACTCCTTTAACACTGTTAGCTTTCGAAAAGAAGATCATACAGTCTATTCCAAATGAAAAATTGTTTCGTATATCCAACAGTTGAAGACCTGACTTCCAAAACGCGCTTTGTCCAAAAAACAAAATGTTAGAAAATCGAAAAAAACATTCTGACCCGCGAAAGGTAAGTGGTAACACTGATTCAATTGCGGGGATGGGCAGAGGAGAGATCAATGCTAATACCACCCAAGTATGAAGGTTGGCGTGCGAACAGTCTTCGAGCTATGGGAGTGCAAAGTGGGAGAAGTTTCGCTCGTTTTGGTAGACCATGCCATACTTGTGAAAGGTCAATATTCGTACATCTTTACCTAGAAAGTGTGGGAAATCGGAAAATACAGCTTGGAGACAACCATTCCAATGAACTCCAATGAACGAGGTACACGTGAACAATGCCCCCCCTCACCCTTCAGACATCCTTGTATCCCTACGAAAAGGAAAAAGCAAGTATGACTTACAGTTGTCAGAGTCTTACATTCATAAAATTTGAAAAAAAAAACAAGTAAGTCAGTATTATAAAGAAGAACAAAAGAAAGGTTTAGCTGGCTCTAAGTCGTGATAAAATCGTGAAACAAACTCAGAAAGATGCCTTTTAACTTCCTCCACCAGATTGCGCTAAAAACTCGATTTTCGAATTTTTGGACTAAGCGCGTTTTGGAAGTCAGGTCCTCAATTATTAACGAAATTGTCAACTTCAATTATTTGAAATTTTATTTAAATTAAAGAACCAAGTAATTTCAGCCATGTTTTTTTTTTTTTGTAGTTTTCATGACTTACTATTGTCATGCCTAAATTAATGGAAAATTTTCATCAACAATGAATATAATAATAATTTCATTCTTCAGTTGTCATCGTTCCTATTCGGGGCTGTGGAAAGGGGCGGATGGGAGTGAGAGAGTAAATCCTGAACTGCGATACTCCTCCCAGGAATTTCATTTGTCCCCCTTGACATTCGACCCAAGCCGCGGTCCTAATCTCGCGCCAAAACAGGGGATCAGGAAAATTGACCGTCGTAAAATGAAGAATTGACCGTCCACGTTGAAACGATGTTCATAAGGCGTAGCGGGAAGACATTAACATAGGATAACGCATAAAAAAATTTCGGTACGGGTCTCGTGATGTACAGGTGGAACCCCTAAATCATGCAATAAACCTTCTTATTCCATCGTCTTTCTTCAACATTTCTTAACGTGTAGCAGTCTAGCAGTACAATTTCATTTCTGCTAAGTCTTTGTTATGAATTTCGTGTGCTCGAAAACATGCATTTCGGTTTTGTATTTTCTGAAAAAGGCAAATTATAGCTCATAGACGATGGTGATAGACCTTTTTCAAGTCGACGTCATACAATGAGTTACAGTACTTGGTTATGGTTCGCAAAAATACCTATTGTTGCGCCAATGAACGTATTGACTCCCATAAGAAAACACACGGAGCAAAGATCATTATGTTCCTACCTGAGAATAAGAAAATTGTTAAAACTGAAAGTATATATGTATTTCTAATCCAGAAGGTTCTTAGCATTTGCTAATAAACTTTTAGTTTCCAACAATTTTCTTATTCTCAGGTAGTAACATAATGATATTTGCTCCGTGTGTTTTCTTATGGGAGTCGATACGTTCGTCGGCGCAAGAACGGGTATTTTTGCTAATAGTTAACTAATTGTATGACGTCACCAGAAAAAGGTCTATTTTTTTCTTTAAGGACTCTCGTAATGACGATGGCGTTACTCATTGGGTATCTTTCTGTATAATTTTCATTTTTGAAAGGTCAATTTTCTAGCGATCAGTTCTACCAGGCGCCCAATTTACCGACGGTCAGTTCGCCGCGGTCAATTTTCCTGCGATCAAATTATTATGAACCCAAAAATTGAAATTTGTTTTGCAATCCTGTTTTTTCTGGTACAAAGACATTTTCTGGGGGGGAGGGGGGGGAGAATCGACCCTTTTCGACATACCTACGCACCAATTCTAGAAGAGAAAAATGCATTTTCAGAATATTACTACGATAACCGAGTGTTATAGCGAGAAATATCTAAAGCTTTGAACCTTTTATGCAGTTTTTGCATTGATGTTGAAGATAAAATACCTTTTGAGTGTGAGCTATCAAATTTGTCCTCAACACTCTGAACTGACACCTGGCGACAATTCCTTGAAGCATTTTGACATGGATATTCCGCAGAAAACGTTACCATCGTGAGGTTATATGTATGTAGTTGCGTATTCCTCTTTATGCGGGTATTCGTTTCATCACGTTTCGACCGGCCGACACGGATGATGCGGAGTGACGCCAAGAATGGATGACTAGAGAAGAAATTGTGGGTATGCGCGTCAACGCGTTCGCCTGGACGACATATCCATGTAGAAATGTCCTTCTGTGCAGCAGACTATTTTGTTTTTTACGCGCAGACATCGTATAATAGACACGACCAGCCAAGAAGACCTCCTTACGCTCACTCAACTATGTTGAAACTTCCCCAAGCCTTTCCGATTATTAAGACTCTCAAATTAAGAATCACTCAGTTTTTTAAAATTCACCAATGACTTTGCATGACTTAATCTCAATTAGAACTCTTCCAAAATTGAATCAAGATTTTCAAAACTATCTAATGCTTGACTCTTGAAGGCCTTTTTTAAAAACTTTCCGACTGTTTAACATTCTTTAAACACATTTTAACTCCTAGAAACTTCATTAAAACTCTTCAGAATTGGCCCAAGACTTTTCAACTGCTGGTTATTAACGCGGTATCCATCGGAGCGTTTTAATTTAACGGGATTCCCCATTGATCAATTAATTTTAAATCATTTTTAAGTCAATTGTTTTTCTCTGAGAAAAACAACTGCAGACGACATTTTTGAGTGCATGAAGTTATGCATACCACCGTATAGTGCTAGATGAGTGGAACGCGAAAAAAAAAAATTGTTATTAAGACAGCTCACTCAGCATGATAATAATTCCCAAAAATCAACTGTCACCGGCGATGGGGTATGTAGCATTTTCTTCTAATGGGAATATCTCTAAAGTACACAAATGTCACTTAGTTGGGTTTTTCTTAAAAGGGTCCAATAATTTATACACAAGAAAGATAACAGATACATTGTTTTTCTTGGATCCGTATTTATCTCTTTTCGGTCTACTATCCAAGTATAAAATCAAATTCTCATTATCATCTTTTCTACTTGAATAAAATTTTATGGTCGATGCATAAAGAATCCTACATCAATTCTCACTAATTATCCTAACACGTTCTGTTCATGTAATTTTCGAATCAGTATATAATCAATACAGTCGGTTTTACATGTGCTGTTTTTGTTCTATTTATACAGGAGCAGTGCACATAAGTAACAACTACCGCCATTTATTATAGAACTTTTTAAACACCGTATTTTCGAACAGCACACGCTTACTCATATCTTATACCATAAAGGGAGAGACTGCAGCCTTCAATCACACTAAGTACGACAATGTAACCATAGAACTACGAACGTGTATTTTTCTATATTTTTTCCCCTCATGTCTGATATCATGTAAAAATAAAATGAGCAAGAACTGATCGAATTCAATTAGCCGAAAAAAAAAGGAGACGCGGGAAATTAAATATTCTGTATAGCACGTAATCAACATTACTTCAAATTTAATGAGTCGCGGTGAATGAATTTTCCACATTCATGTGATAGGGAAAACATTAATGAAATATTTCAACTGAAATCACATGTATTCGTATCTAATTCCCAGAATAAGAATTGATCATTTTATCATTGATCTAATCGCACAGAAACATGAGACTAATTATTTGAAACAGTCCGCTCAATTAATTACAATTATCATCGAGTATAACAGATCCGTTAAAACATCAAGCACGAGATTCAATAGAATCAAATCGGTAGCAGTAATGAAGGGGTGAAAGGAGGTCTTCTAAACCTTCGTCGGTTAAAACATTTGGGCCTCTGAAATTTAGGATTTCTCCTCTCTGCATGGCGAGTGTATTCGCGGTATATTTCCGATAGTCCGAGCGGTACCAGAAACATTTAGCACCACGCTGAACTAATACCAAGCTTGGCTTTCTTAGATGCCTCTTTGCTAACGTGTAACAATAATATGTATTGTTGGCGGTCATATTGAAAACTGGCCTTAATGTACCCATGATTCCGAAGGCAGTTTTCAGTGGGTTACCATCTAAAATCATATCCCATAGTCTTGCAGGTTGAATGCAATATCCATGCAATGAAAATCAACCAAATATACAAGAAACAACAGCAGAAAATACCGAATATAAACTACCGACCTCCTCTTCCTTTACTTCAAAGGAAAATGTGCAATGAAAGCCACGAAATTTTTAATAATAGCCCCGACATGTAAAATAAATGAGAGAGAAATAGCTATTTCAGCTGTAAACTTATCAAAATATGCGGCATTTTGTCGGTCAGATCATTTTTGAGCTAGGCAAATGTTTATGTAGTAGACTCAATTCTTGACAAAATGAGACCTTTTCTTTTCCAGCTTCCCACGTGCTACATTCATCTCTCTACATTTCTTAAAAAAGAGGTGCCTCACAATTTGCGAAAAACAAGACTTCGAGAAAAACGCGTTCAAAGTCTTTGAATACATTTTGTTGATTTGCTTGTCAAAGACCATTATACAGGGTGGGACTTCGTTCAAAAACCCGCTAGGTACGCATAGTACTCAATAAAACTAAAAACGTTTGAGTACGAAAAGTTGTCTATGAGCAAATTGAAGGGGCTACGCCGTTTTAAAGATAACAAAAAACACAATTTCCGAAACGATATACAAGACATGATAATTGACGGAATAAATAATCTGATTATGTATATGGGGGCTGGTGGTACTGGCTTGAATGAAAAATGGTCAAAAAGACCGTTTTTCAACCCAACCCTAGGTAAATAATTAATGGTTTGAACCCTATTGTGACTATGGGAACTTGATGTACGTATCTAGGAGTTGAAAAAATTACTCAATGCAGGATAATTTTTTCAAAATTCAGAATTCGGCGAAGATGGTCGTATAATTTTTTTATCTCCTAGATACGTATCACAAGTTTGATGGCTGAAGACGCAGAACTACTTGCTGATATTTCTGGAGGCTGCGATCTTCTTCATGTGAAAGCGCATCGAATTTCGTACAAGAATCCATAATAATCTTGAAACCGTTTTTTTTTTTTGCTAAAAATTTTACTTTTTAATTTTTACTTGTTTTTTTCTTACCGACAAAGTTGTGCCTTTTTATAGAAACTGCTACATATATAGTAAAAAAAAAGATCAAGCATGACAAAAAAATACCAAAATAAGACTAAATATGATTGAGAAAAAGAAAGTTAAAACCACAGCGAACACGGTCAATGGTTGGCCCCTACAAAATCAAAAATACCAAAATCAAGGTAACCATACCACAAAATATCAAACATAAGGAATCAGGATCCACACAAGATCAAAATGAATGCAGCTGCACTTGTACACGTTATTATCTATTCTCATTTATTCTCTTTTCAGGATCTACGAGCCTCACATTTTATTCATGTAGCAATAACCCTCGGGGCTTTCAAAAATAAATACGAAAACTGAGAAAAAATATTAAGATTTACCAAAACGTGCAACAACACTCAAATATACATTATCAAAATCGAGTAACATGGAATTTTTCCAATAAGACGGAACAAGAGCCTGTCCTTGGAAAAGTTGACTTTCTCCCTCGAACGATGCTGTTCGGCGAGAAAACAGTGAGGTTAAATTTGTGTTAATTCGGTCGTGGTTGACACGTTTGAGCAAATAATACAGATTTTGGTAATCTACAACTTTCAAATTTAAATTTATACATAAATCCATTCCTCTCCCTATCTGGGTCAATTGGGTGTAACAGGAATTCATTGATAATTGCCAGATATTTGAACAAATTTTGAAAAGAGCAGCAATGGCTGGTCATTTTTCATTAAAAATATACATACATGCTGTTTAATGAAATTTCGCTTTAAAATTTTGCAAAATATCACAGAAATGTTTATAATATGTATTTTGGAATTGAATTTCGTTCATGACCATTACTTTACATCCTGCTCTGAAGGTAGCAGTGAACAGTACCTTGAAAATGCAACAAAAACCTTAATAGTTATTTGTAGCCTATCTTGAATACTGGTGATGCCGGAGGAACTCAGTTGTGAAAGCAAAAAGACGTGTATGGATATCAATCTATCCAATCCAAAAATTTTGAGCAACTGAAAAAATTTATCTAGGTCGATTGATGACTTTTCAAAATCAAGCCGAAAAAGAGGTAAATAGACGAATTGCGTTAGCATGGCGTAAATTTTGGAGCTTAGGATTTATTCTAAAAAACAATAAATTTTTCGTTATCTTACAAAAGCCAACTCTTCAACAGCTGTGTTGTTCCGACACTAACCTATGGGTGCCAAGTCTGGACAAATTCAAAACGAATTGAGAACGAACTCCAGTCTACACAAAACTCTATGGAGAGATCCATGCTTGGTCTCAAACTGAAAGACAAGGTAAGGATAACAAAAATAAAAGGCAAATTTAGGTCCAACATAAATGTGGTACACTTTGTCGAAAGATTAAAATGGGACTGGGCAGGGCACCTATGCAGACCGAAGGACCAACGCTGGTCACCAAAAATTACTTTCTGGCAAATCAGAGGAGGGAGAAAGCCAGGTAAACAGAGGACCAGGTGGATGGACGACATCTGTAAGTTTGACAAAACCAAACTCTTCCACAACACAGCCACTGATCGGGTCGAATGGGCTAGGTTGAGGGAGGCATTTGCCCAAGATAAGAGCTTCTGAAATCACTAATTTATGTAACTTTGGAAGTACTACAATTGTCATGCGTAATAAATTACTAACGTCAATATTTGCTAGGTTACAGCTCTATTCAAATTTTAAGGTTCGGAAAAATTACATCGTTCCTTCAAAACTGAAGACAAGCAATAAGTAGTTGCGTATGTTAATGTTACATTTTTAATGTACTACACGTTGCCTATCTTTGAAAAACTTCCTGAATTGAAATTGCTACATGAAAGTGAAAATTCGGCATTATTCGAATTTTGCAAACTTGCAGCCCTTCACTTTTGGCCACATACATATATGTACCTGATAGTTTTATGTCTTATCTACAAGAGTTGTTCTTCCAGTGAAAGGAGAATGAGTCCATTTATTATTATTATTATTATTATTATTATTATTATTATTATTTAAATAAAGACACTTAGGTTGTTACATTCCATATGGTGTATGTCTTACGTTTCTAGTCTTATCAGCCACAGTTCAACTTTTTTGAGGGGGGGGGGGATTACTTTTACAACACAAAGTATCTTTTGGTCTAATGTCTGTAAGTCCTCATACTTTATATTTATATCTCTTAGCATCTGGAGTCGTTTCTCCTCGGTGTAAGGAGGAGGAAGTCAGTAGGTTTTCAATTTGTAGAGAATATCTGTACGTCTCATCACCTGGAGGTTTTTCCCCCCTAAGAAAATGGACAATACTTTTACGTTAATGGCTATCCAAGTGGAAAAAGGTCTCTGGTGTGTATCACGGTTCGGTCATTCAAAGATTTTTTTCTTTTTGACATGGATATATCTAATGGTTCGGCATGCGAAAGAGAAAAATTCGGCAGAAAAACGTTGCCATCGACATGTAGTTGCGTATTCCTCTTTATACGGTCATTCGTTCCATTACGTTTCGACTGGCCGACACGGAGAATGCCGAGTGACGCCGAGAATGGACGACTAGAGAAGGCATTGGAATGTGTGCATGCGCGTCAAGGCGGTCGCCTGGACAACATATCCAAGTAACAATGTCCTTCCATGCAGCGGTTGGGCTCTTTTTTTTTGGGGGGGGGGCGATTGTATAATCATAAACTTCTTTTAAAATAATTTAATGGTTCAAATGATTGAAATAAAGGTTTTAGCATTTTACTTTTCTATTCCAACTTTCAACATTTAGCAATCAACTCGACTGTCTGACTTTCACTTTTTTTTTCCTTTTTTTTTAAATTAATTTTGAAGCCATTTTTCGAAATGAACTTCTGAATTGATGGGTGTATTGCATCACGAAAAGATCCTCTGGCAAAATGAGCGAATAGCTCATTGTTTGTTCAATTGCATGATTTTTATAATAAAGTATGGTTGCATGAGATAATTTATAAAAAGTCTCCACCAGATTACATTTTGGCAGGGCTTTCGTGTATTCGATTGAACATTCAAATGTGTAACACTGTTCGCTTTTCTTGACAACGCTGACAAGTTGACATAATTTGCAAATATCTACACGTGAGTTTGAGCCCAGACCGGATTTATCTGATTTGCCGCTGAGCGCTAATTTCTCTGAATTTTGCCCGCCCTTAAAATCTTGCTGCTCTGTGCTTAAGCACACTTTAGCACAATGGTAAATCTGTCACTGGTCTCAGCGTGTTTTCTGAGTAAGCGGGCTGCTGGGTGTAGTGTGAATTTAATCGTAAATTTTTCATGCACATCAAAATTTTATTTTTTTATTAGAATATTTATTCTACAGGGTTGCCACTATTTTTCAGGATTGATTTTCCCTGACTTTTCCCGGTTTTCCAGGCCAACTTTTCCAATTTTCCCTGACTTTTTTACAGGATTCCGAGAAGTCCAGAGGGAGGAGAGTCACAGAAATTTTTTACAATACAGATTTTTAAAAAATCGCTATCGAGAAGAAGAAGGTACAGATGTAATTTATGTAATATTTTTCAATATTATAGACTATTTCATTTGCGAATAGATTATCATTATTCTTATGTTATGATAAAAAAAGTTTACTCTGATAAAAATACAAACTCGTTTGTTATTTTCAGAAAATTTCCCTGACTTAAATGAAAATTCCCTGACTTTTCCCTGACTGACCAAATTCCCTGACTTTTCCCGGTTTTCCAGAAAGTGGCAACCCTGTTCTAAATATTGTAACTCCTAATTGAGAAGCGATTTAAGAAGAAACCCCTTAGTGACATGGTAAGTAATTAACCATTAATTCTGCTTAGTATTAAAATTAATTGGAAGAAAAGCCAATAAAAAAGTTGTCAAGTATGTTCAATTCATTGTGAAAATTCGCTAATTTTCAATCCTTGAAAACGTATAACCATTGAAGTTTCAATTACAAGCCATACAATGAACATATATTTTTTACACTTCTCAACTAGTACGAAAATTTGTTTCTTCTTTCACTACCTACGCTGAGACACCCTGCATTCATAATCGAGGGGGGGGAGGACGAATTGATTGATGCAGTAAATCAAAACATGATGAGTACTAAAGTTCTAAAAATTACTCCAATTTCAACCACTTTTAGCAGGCTAGAAATATTCAACGAATTCGAACAAAATTTAACCAAGCTACTTTCTCGTCAAATTTCGCCTTTTAAGGGGGCAAGCAACTTTCCCAAAAAAGTGTTTCCTCGTTTTCTCGTTTACCCTTCCCTCCAGTCACAAGTCAGGTGATTGTCAAAGATCTGCCATCAGAAATGTTCCAGCGCTACCTACTATAAAAATAAATAAATAAAACCAATTGTACGAAAAGATAGTTTGCCCTACAAATATCGGAGCGCATTCCAGCTTTCCCACCGAAAAAAGCATCAAGTGGACCTCGAGTCTCTTAGTTAGCTCACGTTGGCTGCTTAAGGATCACGCTTCAAACAGGTTCATATGTCCGGAAAATGTGAGAAAATATTTTCCGCGCATCTCGAAACCAAAACCACATTTTCATCGTTCAGTTGCGCATTACATAACGACTCGTATCAACCACAATCATTACATAACGATGACAAGAATGAATATGCTCTTCGAGTTGACATCTCAATACATAACTGATACCGGCGAATTCTCCAAGAGGTACGAAAGAAAGTTAAGAACAATCGACAGTCTTCGACCATAAAACGCTATTAGATACACCCTAGCCTGCTTGATCTTATGGGTTTCAAATAGTAATTTTTAGAATAGGTTTCACAAACATTTCAAGTTAAATATAAGACTCCAATGACCTAATATTTTCCACCTTATAATACTCCAACGATCTAGTATTTTCCATAGAGCATAGTAAATTTCAAAAACTATAAGTTAGCACGCATTTACGATGCTAACAACCATGAGAATACTTCCTCTACAACACTTTGCGTTAGAAGTTCCACATACCTGAAAGTAGGCGATGTATCTGATGTAATAGCATGGGAAATGGCGCAAACCATCGAAATTAACCATTTTATCCGTATCAAATGATACAGAATATTGATGCTGAACGCCTGAATGAATCAACCAAACAGAAAATGAAATTTTGCGAGTGTTTCTGGCAGGAATAACATCCCTTCTTGACACGTCAGGCAAAAGTCCAACAATCTCATTTCTCGCAAGCTCTCTAAATTTTTCCAATTCTTCAGCCCACTACTTAAATACACATGGTACCCACATATTGGACTCGGTTTCCTCGGTCTGATTAAAAATTATGATTGGCACACTACACCTCGACACAGGTACCGATAAAAACAATCGTATTTACGAGAATTGAATTCCTTAGAGCATTTCACTCGGCCCATAACTCTAAGATGGTGGCGGAATAATACTAGCAGTGGATGTAACGAGTACATCTTTTACGTATGCCTTGGACATAATCAAACTCATATTGTGGAAGTTTACAATGGCAATAGTATTGACATATTCTGGAAATATTTTGCTGTTTCATTTATATAACTCGTTGCCCCCCCCCCCAATATGAACACCTAATATGAATAAAAGGTACTGTATGTTTTTTTCCACATCGACCAGTAGTCATCGTACATTTCAAACGATAGTTCTTGTTTACATCAAACAATTCACGCCGACACCAAATAACCAGTTACAATTGGGTGTACGAGGTCTACCATCAATTAGACTCAATAATGTGGCAAAGATATTTCATTTAATTGACGTGGTCTTTCAATTGATGAATAAATAACCCGAGGCGAGGGTAAGTTACTCGATGAAAATTGATGCACGGTCGTACACGCTCGTAACTGAATTCTTTCAATTTCATAAAATAATTTTTCAAAATAAAGAGATTTACGTACATAGAAAAAACTAGAAATCGAAACATTATATTATCTTGTGATTGGAATAACTTCGAATTTCTTACCACAAAAAGCGTGAAAACGGTTTCATTCGTAACACTTCCAGCGAAGTTTATCAAACAAAGAGTGAAACACAGTCTTCAAATTTATAGTACCACCACTTTTAGGTATTCATCTTCTGAAGCTTGTGGAGGACATCCTTTTGAAAGTCTGGGCAAAAGAGACGCAAAAGGAAATGAGAACATTTTTGCTATTAGCAAGCGCAAGTTAGGCTCATACTGTTTGGACAAGTTTCCCAACATTTTTCATTTTTGTCAAAAACCAAGTATTGAACAGTACCACTGTAGTAATATTCTAGGTAAAGTTTTGCACGAAATAATATAGGAATCTGGTTGGCCGAGTGGATAGCATGTTGGTTTTGGAATCGGGAGGTCCCGGGTTTGAGCCTACGTAGCAGCTCGCCAAGTTTCGACCTAGGCCGGTTTTAGGCCATAAGGGAAGAGGGCTAAAGACAGCCCTAACAGCCTCCCCGACGTCACTGAAGTAATGCTTGAAAGGACGGATTCCAGGGCTCGGATTGAGAGCAAATTAGAAAAAGACACGAAATAATATGTCACAAGACGAAATCATTTTGAGGCGAGGGGGCTAGGCAGCCAGGGAGTGGATTGTGGCTCGGGCGTGAATGTCAAGAACGTCAAAGAACGACTTTACGCACACGAATTCCCCTGAATTATAGTTCATTCGACTTAGGCACTATCATTTTAAAAATTGCTTCTATTAAAAGTGGTACTTCCAGATAAAATTGTACGCGGCTACTGATCGTACAGGAAACTCCATGGGAAACCACGTTTATTACACAGCTGTTTTCATATTATTAGAAGCCATCGTACGAGTTGAACACACCTTGGCTTAGTTCTAGCTACATAAAGAAAATTTCTTAGCATTAAAGTGGAGATTTTACCAGTCTAGCTAGAAAACTCGGCACATTTCTGTAAGTCTACTTGCAAATGCGAGATCTCGTCTAGTTACTTCTCAAAAAAGTCAACAAATTCCTTCTCAAATATGCATCATCAGGTGCCCATGTTAATGGTGTATAGTAGGGTGAAACGGAAAAATACTTTTTCGAATAAGTTATTGGCGTCCCTGCTCGAAAAATTCCATTTCGTGAGAAAATAACGTGGTCCACATTTTTTTGAACTTGATCAATATTTTATCCTTTTATTAGGGCTCAAAGTTTGGGCAAACGTACATCATATAGAATTTTCACTACTTTTAAATTTTGATTTATTATACGAAAGTCGATCCTGACACCCCCCCCCCCCCAGCATGATTATTAATATGCCAGCAATTTTCAACCTTTTGAATATTTTAATGAGTACCAAGCAAATTACAGTTCTGTTTAGTGGAAAGGTAAAAACTTTCGGGAATTTCAACTCGATCGGATAATATCGACAAGTGGCGCGTCAATTCCACCTTTTTCTTTTATTCGGTTTTACATTTTTGAAAGAAAATTTTTTCCTCAACCCTCAAGGGTGTTCGAACGTATACATTTAGATATTGATAGGTTATACAGGATGTCAATTAATTACAATACAGATTGATTCCGCAATATAGGTCAGTGACCTCAGGGGATGGATCTAAACACTGAGTTTGGGGTTGATCGAGATGCAATTCGATATGATCGTCGATAATCAGGTTTTCAAGGTCGCTTAATTCAATTCTGCGGATAATCTCTGGATCCCATCTTTTGAGATTCTACCAAGGGGGTTCTGATCCAGGCATTCTGGTTATATAATGTTCATTATATCAAAACAAACAGCTTGATATGGAATTTAGCTTGAGGGTGGAAAGAATCACTAGGGAGCGAAGAACAGTGAAAATCATGCCTTGATCTCGATTCACTATAATCATATAGGTCAGGGCCGCAGTTCGCTGTTTTTTAGGGGAGAGGCAGGTAGACAACAAAAATGCCTGCCTTAAATATAACACGATTCAGTTGAAGTCTGAAAAAAGATCCTCACTTTTCCCATTCTGCCGACGGTTAATACAAATTTTAAAGGATGTCGACTTTTCAGACAAAATATTGGTGTTGGTCGGAGAGAGGATGAAGTGACACTATCTCGTCCTGTGAGCCCTGGTTTAGATAGATCGTTTCTGGTCATTAGAGAGCTAACAATTGAGTGTGTCGCGGCAAAAAGGGCACATATCGACTATGTGCCCTTTCTGAGGCGACTTCAGTTTCGGAATCTAGAAACGTTCTATGGTCTGATGCAATTTATCCCACCTCCCCAACTCGATTTGTTGTCAACACAGATGCTTGACAGTGACGTGAAAGAACTGCCGTATCATGGTTATCGTTAGTCATGCTTCTTTTCGAGTTGTGTACCGCGTTTTTTGTACTATTATTGAGTAAAAAATAGAATTAAGTATTCGAGCAAGTGATTAATGATTTACCGAGAATGGAAAAAAAAGTCGCTACAAAAAGGGCACATAACTTACCAAGTACAAACAGGAAAATATAAATGAAGGAGGCAGTGTTTTACTGCAACATCATGATTTTTCAGAAGGTGAAAGCATAAAGTTTCGAATCAAAACAACAAAGTATTTTACGCCAATATAGTGGTAACACTAAATGTACCCAACTTCAAAGCTGTTTTTCTAAAAACGTCGTTTCGTTGCATGTGCCCTTTTTGCCGCGACACACTCAATTCAACTTTTCATTTCAACGCGTACCCGGCGGATTAGTGTTTCATTTGGTGTAAAGATGAACTGAAAATTTCGCCTCGATCGAATAAGACATGTTCACTGGTGGCCCCTAGCTCCTCCACTTTTTCAATTAAAAAATACAATAGGTTTTACATTTTTTAAAGTATCGTCTTCTTAAATAAAAGCACAAATTTTATGAAGTGAATGCGAAAAAACCGACCCGGGTTAAAAAAATATGCACAAATAAATATTTAATTTAAAAGAAAAATTTCATCGACCCTCAGTTGAGAAGTTATATGGTATCAGTTAAATATAATATAGATTGACTTCCCGATATAAATCATTGACTTTAAATTAGTTTGGGGTGATGAAGGTGAAATTTGGCACGGCAGTCATACAGGTTTTTGAGGTTACTGAATTCCAATTTCTAGAATAATGTCTGAATCCAATTTATTGGGAATTCACTGAAGGGGTTTCTAGTATACCATTGGGGGGGGGGATTACGGTAAAATAATGATTGTTATATCAAGATTACATAGTAGATTTCCAGGATCACTGATTTCAATTTTGAATGAAATTTTTGGAGCCGAGCCATTGATGTCCCACCGCAATGGAAGTCAGGTAAGCGATTTTAAAACAACAGTTTTCAATTTAGTTTTCGAAAGTGCACAATTCAATTTTGGAAGCAGTTTCTCAGATTACATCCATTAGGGTCCCACCAAAGGAGGCTCAAACTAACTAATAATCATCATTTTAATATTGTATTTCGTTCATATTATGGTGTCAGTAGCGTAGCCAGGGGGGGACGAAGGGGGCGAATGCTCCCCGAGGCACCTGAAATTGAATGTAAAATATGCAGAAAAGAGCAATTTTTCGCCTTTAACACACTTTGTTTTTTAATTTTGGCTCGAGCAGTAATTTTATCTTCATTTTTATAAAATAGTCCTCTAATATCAGCGATTTTTAAAAAATACCTCAATCTACGACTTTTCCTCCCTTGAAAATCTTACTTCGCCCTCCCCCCTTGGAGAAAATCCTGGCTACGCCACTGTGTGGTGTCTACGGCAGTTAAATTCAATTCTACCACTAAATTTTGGATTCAATCTCCAGATATGCCACCAAAAGACGTAAAAATTCAGTAACAGTCCAGTTTGCCACTTTTGAATAGCTTATCGCCAAATGGACTATTACTGTCAATATGCAGAAATTTCCTAACTTTCGTCCCTTAGGTTGTATACTACGAGATGGGATCATTCGCAGAATTGAATTCAGCTCGTTAAATACGTATGAATGGAATACGATCAATTGAACAACGACTATTATTAGTCTGAGACCCCTTTATTGCTTCACAATTGAATTTAGTGATCTCGAGAACTTATAAACTAAATATAGTTTCGATGAAATGACCATTATTGAGCCGGAACCCCTCCAGAAATTGCCTTCCAAATTGAATTTCCTAACCGCGGAAACCTATAAATGAATACAATCGCGATACCATGGCCTATATTTAGCCATAACCGCCTATGGTAGGATCAGAGCCTGAGCTCTTTTGGTAGAACCTCAATAGATCAAATGCGACAATTTATCCTCAAAATCGAAATTTATTACACTTATTATCGACTACCATAACAAATTTCAACCCAGTGGAATACATCGAGTGTCTCATGCACACTTGACCTAAGTGACAAAAACTTTTTTTTGGTTTTTTTCAGGAGAGTGATTTGAAAATTATAAATAACGTTGTTATATATGTGGCTCAAGTAGTTTACGCCATCTAGCGGACTAAAAAAGGAAGTAATTCGTCATTTGCGAGTGTAGCCTGATAGAGGGCATCGAGATCTATAAGAATATGTATTAAACTCATTTTCGTCAAAATGTCACGTAAGTAAAGTGTGCATGAGACACTCGACATTTAGAATTTAGGGACCGAAACAAAAAAATTCTCGAAACGAGGAAATCAAACTCATGGGAATTGTTTTGGGCTTAAAAACAGAGCAAAATGAAAATCAAAACAAGAGCACTAATCTGGAGCAGCTGTGTTCTACCAGTGGCAACGTACGGTGCCCAAACATGGTCGCCAACGAAAAAACAAATAACCAAGTTAAAAACTATGCAAAATTCGATGTTAGGCAGTATTTTGAACATTAGATTAAAGGACAAAGTTAAAATAGACGAGACTAAGTGCCTGATCTCGGCTATACGTTATTAGGAAACTAAAATAGAAACATGCGGGTCGCTTAGCTAGAGAACAGGACTGGAAATGGCGAAACATTACGACCTTCTTGGTGCCGTACATCTACAAACGAAAAAGAGGTAGACCAACACTACGCTGGAGGAACGAGTTCAATGGAAGGGAAACTGGCCAAAATTAGCGAGAGATCGCGACAGGTAGAGAGTGCTGACAGAGACCTATACCCAGAAATGGGCGAAGCAGCTGCACACGTCGCACCTACCCAATGTTGTAAATAAAAAAATGAATAAAATAACAAATTTTCCCTCTATCGCCCTCAAATTCAGTTTTGGATCTATCCCCCTACCTCTGAAGTCATTGACTTATATCGCGGAGTCAATTTATATTACAGTACACTCTCAATTATCCGACATTCAGATTAACCGACTCAAATTTTTTCTCCGACTTTTTAGGATTAACCGACATCTACATGTTGGATAATCTGAATTTCATTCAAACCTACTGCATATCCTGCGATTCAGAATTTGTCAACAATGCTTGAACATCTGTCTCCATATTCGGGACTTCTGTCGCCACTGCTGTGAATATCAAAGAACGTCAAACCAGCATTCCTGAATTTTTCAAGAACACCTATTATTTTTTTAACGTAAATATGGAATTTTTCTCATTTGTGTTTTTCTGAATGATGTTTTGAATAAACACATATACAGGGTTAGTCGGTTTTCCTTCCACCATAGGAAAACTCCGTTACGCTGAACAAAGTATGACTCAATTATTTCGCCAGGCGAGCGGTCTCTTCGACAAGAGTTTCATGGGAACTATTCGGGGAAAACTCCGATGGCTTTTGAAGAGTTATATCAAGAATCTTCAGGACGAAAGATTTGCGATAATCTTCGAAGAATTTCATCGGACATCATTGAGAAATATCTCCAATGATTCCAGGCGAATTTTGTCAGAAATTTTAGGAAAAATCTCCAATGATTCCAAACATTTTTATCAAGAATCATCGAGAAGTATCTCTGATGATTTTGGAAAGATATCATTAGAAAAAATTTTGATGCCTAACAGAGAGTTTCGTCAAAAATGTTCGGAGAAAATCTCCAATGATTTCTAAGGAATTAATCAGAAATTTTGGAGAAAAAATGTGATGATTTCCGAAAATTTTCATCGGAAATATTCAGTTAAAAGTTCAGTGTTTTCCAAAGAATTTCCTCGAAAATCTTCGGGGAAATGTTCCGATAATTTTTTTAAAGAATTACATCGGAAATTTTCGGGAACTACTCCGATAATTTCCGAAGAATCTCATAGAAAATAAAAGAAAAGTCAAAACACAATATAATTTATCCATAAAAAAGAAAGGGAAGGTCGAGAAGCCACCAGATAATATCACCTGATCGAGCTTAAATTTCCAGAGGACTACTTTTTCACCAAGTGGAACAATAAAAAACTTTCAGTAATCATTGAAATTAGGAAGGAAAAAATTCGAGTATAAATTTAATAATTTAACTAGTATTTCAGGGTAACCACTCGAAGTTCCAGGGGAAAAAAAGTGGAAAAGGAAAAATGACCTCATTAAACATGAAACATGACCAAAAAACCAGACTTGGAGACCATTGGCAAGTTTTTCCTTCTATTTTGTGCTTCTCTCTTCACACACTACTCGTATTCATGTATTTTTAACCCCCCAGCAGACTAACTAGAGTTGCGTTGGAAGTGCTGCAATTTACTGGAAAACTGAATATCAATTCTTTTGACACTGCACAACCTAAGCACAAAATAAAAGAAAAAATATTAATTTTCACGCTCCGCACGTGGGAAGAGCGGCTTTCCCGCAGTACCAAGGGAGAGTGGACCCGTCTGCTAGTACGCGACCTCAACGATGCCATGGCCAGCTGAACTTTTACCTCACGCAGGTGATTAGCGGCCATGGCGTCTTCAACGAGTACCTGCACCGGGTGGGCACAGCAGAAAGCCCACGGTGCTCCTACTGCGCCTCAGGCGGGCGAGATGATGATACCTGGCACACCCTGTTCGAGTGTCCGGCATTTGACAAAGAAAGGGAAAAGGCGGCGGCCGCCTTTCGAAACGCGGGCGTTAAGCCGCTTACACCGGAGAACCTGATCCCGACAATGCTGAGGAGTAGAGCGGGATGGGAGAAGACAGCTGCTTTTGTCGAGGATTTTGGGCCGCAAGATTGGGACTGTGCAAACTGTAGAAGCGCTAGCGTCAAGCGAACGGGTGATCTGATGTCACACAGTGAGTTACTGTTAGCAAAAATACCCAACTTTTGGCCAACGAACATTTTTGGCTCCCATAAGAAAAACACACGGAGCAAAGATCATCATGTTACTACCTGAGAATAAGAAATTTGCTAGAAACCAGAAGTTTTTTAACAAATGCTAAGGACATTCTGGATTAAAAATGTATACCTTTGGTTTCTAAGAAATTTCTTATTCTCAGGTAGTAACATGATGATCTTCGCTCCGTGTGTTTTTCTTATGGGAGTCGAAGTAACCATCACCCTCATCATTTGCTTATCAGTTAGGTTTAGTTTCGGTGTTGTTGTTGTTGTTTGCCTCGGCGTCTGGAGATGCGTTGGTTTAGGCCGTCCAAGTACCTCCCTTGGCTGCTTACCGGACATGGCCCATTCGGGGCGTATTTCGAACGCTTCAGTTTGAGAGACTCTGAGCCATGCGGCTGCGGGGAGGCGGGCGTGACTCCGTCGCACCTGTTTGATACCTGCCCGCTGTATAATGACCTACGAATGACCAAAGACTCCGGGTCATGTCTGAGCTGCGGGAGTTAGTCGGCGAGGCGGCTGTGGCGCGTGGCTGGCCCCATGTGGATAGGTTCGCGTGTCCGGCAACCTTCCGGCTGCTCTCGCGGCACGTCGAAGAGATCATCCGCCCTCTAGGGGGACGACGGTGATCGAAGTATGGTCACAGTCCGGTAACAGACCGTAAGGCCGCCAAAGAGATCAGGGCGGCCGCAAAATTTAAGGACATTCGGGCCGTTTGATTTTACAAGCCCGGACCCCAGTCCCTGTCGCTGTTGGGTATGGGAGCCTAAAAAGATAGGCGCTGAAAAGGGCACTGGGAGGCGATGTGGGTGTATGGAACACCCGGGGTAGCGAAGAGACAAAACACGTAATCATAGTGTTGTTTGCCCAGTCCGACTGGAACTGAAGTGGCAGATACAAAGGCAGCGGACACAGCACCCTATGCCAGCACTCGCCATCCCACCTACATCGACTACGACGATGTCGCTGCTGCCAACAACTGACGAAGACGACCCGCGCAAGTCGACAGCGAAGAAGAAGAATAAGACGCCGTAGGTTCGCCGCCGTGAAAAGGTGAAAGGAGAAATGGGGGTAACAGGAGCTACCTCAAAGCGATCCCCCTATCCTGACGCACGCCCATTCGGGGCATTTCCGGGATAGGTGGTGCGGTGTCTCGGGGCCAATTTGGCATGTGTGCATGGCCATACACCATTACTATTTTAGGGAGAAAATGACATGACCAAATGGTCACCTTGGTATCTTAATGATTATACTCGATTTTAATTCATGGAGCTGACAAATTTTATAGTACATACAACACTCTTATCCAGTTGTCTCATATAGGAAATTAGGCTCCAATAATTTGTAGTTATTAGCGACTAACTGCGTTCTATGAACTAAAATTGCGTACGTTCATAACAGGGAGCAAGACTAATCAATTGACGAATAAATGATAATTTAAAAGAGCAGCCAGATTTTCTACTACATGTCTACACTTTAACCCCTCATAGTAGACTAAAACTACATCAAATGCTAAAATGTTTTAACCACGTTATTTTCACACCAAATGAAACTTTTCAAGGGGACAGGCTCTCAACATTAGCAAAACAGTGTTTCGTCATTTCACCCTACGAGACAGGGTTATCTGCCGCCCCTTCTAAGCGGGGTAGTTATAAAAAACTTGAATGAACTGATCTCGAGAAGATTTTTACCTATGATCACCACAGCAGTATTCTTCTGTGCTAAGTACGACGTTTAGTTCTAGAAGAAAAGAAAGAAAGAAAAGCATAAGCTTATTGCTGAAGAGCAGCTCTGCGTCCTACCCCTCGCATTCATTAGTTCGATGAGTTCACGTGGGTCTCGGCGTGTAACTTGAGAAGGTCGTACAAAAAATATCCGCCATTTTTTCCACTTGGTTAGATTTGCTTAAACTGTAATACTTCGCAACAAAACAGCACACGAATCCGATAGGATTATTTGCAACAATTCCAGCGCCCAACAATAAAACGCAAATTAAGTTACAGCTAGGAGATTTGACTGATCACGAAAACTATAAATTTATATCGTAGCTCACTCCACGCAATTCGCAACCAAACAGCGTCCATGCGATAAGAGGAAACATAAATGGAAAATATTTGAAAAAATGAACTCGAAAACTAAATTCGTACAAAACATGCTAGATGGTGATGCTGTGCCGTTTTTTTTTCCTTCATTCTACCACTCGATAACCTTGGCCTAAACACGTATAGCATTATAGCATTATTTTAAATGAACTTAACGCTTACCTATCTTAAAGAAAACGCCTACAAATCTTGACAAGTCTACGAGAGCCCGACGGCGAAATAGTAAATAATTAAGAAAATTAAAGATAGGGAGGGCATGCCAGATGGGGGAACTGATGTGGCATATGGGAACTTCAGCTTCATGAGTAAATCATACCAAACGAATTCAACTGGCAATAGTAGCCATGCCATAAAGGTAACGAGAACGAAATTCAATGTAACTGTTCAATATAAATACAGATTTAGATACCGCGAACGGGTTGCGTTCCCACTCATACGACAAGAACGTGAATTAAACGAAGCGTAAAAAAATACAAATATTTTTAGTAACAATATCGCAATTTGTGTATCGAGAACGTGTTATTTTTAGACTACGCACTACAGTCAGGCCAATGGCCATAAAACGAATACAGTAATTGAAAATAGACATATGGAACGCGATTCCATAGACCTAAAAAAATAGGCCTTTGTTACTTTCAAATTTAAATAAAATTACTATAACACTCACAACGTTAAAGTCATAAAATGGCTCGTAAATTAGTTATGTTCCATACGCCACTCGCAGTTAAAATTCATAAATGATTTTTTTAAATCGTTTTAGGATTATGTAGACAGAAGATCAACGCTATCGTAAAGCTGTTCCATATTCGACGCATCCTGGAACATCGAGAACAGATTCGCTGGACGACTTATTTATTTCAAGTCGAAGAACGCCAGTTTTCAATCACAGATTAGTGCAGACAACAGATCACATGGATCTTATTTTTTAGAAATCCGAGAACTTCGTGCACGTACTCGTACATCGTGAAGACGTGAACCGAAAATCCATGATTTCCGGCTAATTTCAAATTGTGCGGAAGGGTATTTCGAGGTTTTTCTTTTTTCAGACAGAAATGGATGATTAAGGTAATTCCATATCAACGCAAGTTCTTTTTGCACTTGGGTCTTCGGTTTGTTTCTTCAAATTTTGGGTGGTCAAAGGATATCTGAGATGAGGTACCAAATCCACGATCTGTTTACTCATATACAGTGACGTAGCCAAAGAGGCGCCACGCTAACACCAAGGATTTATCCTCAGATTTATGGACATTTGAGCTCTTTAAGAAATAGGACAGGTTTTTTACTTACATTGCCGCTTAAATCTAAGTAATTCATTTTACATTTCATATCCCATATCCTCCGAAGTCTGCACACCAAATTTAAAAATGCATTTTTCTGCTTATATATATAGAAAATTTTACTACAAAATAAGGTTAAAACCGAAAAGGAATTGAGGCTCTTCGGGCTTGCCGCACCTATGTCGGTAGGACCTGAGGACTCTCTCCCAAAATGATGCACTGGATATATACCGGTGTAATACATCCCAGAATCACATATGCGGCCATTGTGTGGTGGGACCGGGTCCACCTGGCCAAAGTCAGAGAGGAACTAGACCACCTGCAAAATGTCGCGTGCGTGATGACAACGGGGGCAATGAGTACGGTGCCGACAAGGGCATTGGAAAGGCTCCTGAACTTGCCACCACTTCACACTGCTATAGAAGCACCGGCGATAATGGGGGCTTACCGTCTGCGTCAACCAAACCTTCGGGCCCATAAAACAGGCCACGGAAGGATATGGGAGATGGCGGGGACGATAGACAGATACTTTGGGATGCCAAAGGATAGAATTGCGATGGAACACTTCTTTGACAAGCCATACCGTGCTCTAATACCCACACGGGAGGCTTGGGAAAAGAGGTGGCCAAGCATTCTAGGAAAAGAAGAGAATGTGTGGTTTGCAGATGCGTCTAAGAATGACCAAAGTGTAGGAATCGGAATCACGAATGCAAAAGGCGCTGACAACTGTTCACTGGCACTGGGCGTCACTATCCTCCAAGCAGAGATAATGGCGATTATGGTGGCCATTGATAGAAGCCAGCAGAAGGGCCTTGTTAATAAGCAGATCTATATCTGCACAGACAGTCAATCGGCTATGAAGGTACTATCGTCACACCAAACTACATCCCTGGTAGTGGCGAGGTGTGTTAACAAACTATACACCCCTGCTCAGGAGAACTGGGTCGCCGTACATGGATACCGGGACACTGCGGCATAAAAGGGAACATGATCGCTGGCAAGCTAGCGAAGGAGGGCACAAAAAAGGAACTAGCAACACCCAGGCCGTGTCTTCCTGTAGCATACAGCGTCATAAAATCCAAAGTAAAGGCTTGATAGGGGACACCTCCAATAAGTTTAGGGCTTGACAGGAAACATGCAGGGCTCATGGTCGGACCACTAACCGGTCAGGGGGCCACAAAACACATGTGGTATAAAATAGGAGTGGTAAGAAGCGGCTCCTGTAGGTACTGTGGAGAAGAGGAAGAAACCTCGATCCACATCATATGTCGGTGCCCAGCAATAGCCGGGACAAGACGCGAAACATTGGGGCTAGAATATCCAGCACCCAGTGAAGTCAAAGGGATAGAGCTAAGTAAAATTCTCATTTTGGCTATAAAAGTGAGGCTACTGAGCTGATCCTTAACAGCAACTTGAGAAATAGTGCAATGGACTGCAAAGTCTGAGCGCTCGGCGCATACAGCGCCACCTCACACACAAATGGAATGGAAGTTTGATATCACGAGAATTTTTGAAATATACTAAAAAATGATTAAAATGCAAATGAAAAATACTTGAATCGGTTCCAACTAAAGTTAAGTGCACTTTCGTCGTTTTTGCTTTCTTCATGGATTATGGAGTGTTGAAGTATCGCGGATCTGCTGATGTGGTCGAAATTTCGTGAAACAGCTGTGAAAGTGCTTTTTGGCAACATCGCTTTCTTCCATTTTTTTGTAATAAAATTTTTTCAAAAAATGGATTGTTTCCAGAAATTGTTTGAAAATGCTGTAATTTAGGGTAAAAAGTAGAAATAAAAAATTCCCGCCTAACCCCTCTTTTTGCATTTTTATACCTGAAAAGTGCTGCATTCAAAAACGAAATTACAATTTATCAATACAGCTTCAGAACTCTTTTTCTTACAAGCAGGGAATTTGCTCGACTGGAATGGGACGAAGACTAAAACGACCCCACTATTTCTGGCTACAAAAGGGAAGGGGCAATTTCAAGCCGTCAAACTGCAAAAAGAAAAATAGTTCAGAACCAAAAGTGGTTAAGTCCAAAAACGTTGAGCACCCCCCTCCCCCCAGCTTTGACCTATCAAAATTTTATTCGACAGGACCGGGCTTAAAAGTTGTCTCTCGTGACTCTCTACCATCGCCCCGAAGGACGTATTCCACAATTTTCAAATTCTCGAATAAAACAGTTTTTTTCGCTCCTGAAAAGTGCGATTTTAGGACTTAACCCCATTTAATTCCAACCAATTTGAAGAGTCGCTGCATGCAGAACCTCATGCTCATGATAACCGGAGATCTTTTTTGTTTGAAAATTTGAAAAAAAAATGTCTTTGTTCGATTGAATGAAAAAACCTTTTGCGAAAAAAAAATTATAAATTTTGCGCACGTATTCATTTGCTAAAGTTTTCTAATTTTATGAATATGATTTTGTGAAAAACACAAAAAAGTAAGAATAAATGGGGAATAGAAGTGCATAAAAGAAAATGCATGTATTTGCATATTTGGAAAAAAATAAATGCATATTAAAAAAAATAATAAGTGCATACTTCCCCCTGCCTTAATAAGAAAATTTAAAGACTTTCTTTCAGTATTTAATATGACCGAGCCCGAAAAAAGGATACATATGGGTAAAAAAACCAATTTTGAGCTTTTGACGGTTTCAGATAGACGGAACCTTCCTCTTTTGAATGCAACTTGCTCCAGCATCGTATAGCTTTAAGAATGAGCGCTCATTTTTAAAGCTACGATGCTGGAACGAATTGCATTCAAAGGTAAAGCACTATAAACACGAGTGGGCGCATACGCCATTTTGGATCCAAGCGCGCCCGTCGATGCCGAATTGACTACGCGGTACGTTCAGCATAGTCGGACTCGGCATCCACGGGCACGGTTGAATCCAAAATGGGGTATGCGCGTACTTGTGTTTATAGGTTCTCTATCAAAAGAAGAAGGTTCCGTCTATCTGAAACCGTCAAAAGCTCAAAATTGGTTTCATCTTTTCTTCAAGTGTCTTTTCACGATTACTTTTCTCCTCATTTCTCCTAGTATCTACGTACCAGAGGGTGTCTAACAAAATCGAATTTTGAAAATAAATGACCTTTAAATGACCTTTTCCCCATCAATTTGCAATGAATGTTATGAATGCGCTAAAATACAAACACATTATGGGTACCATTTTCAAGGAAAAATTAAGCTGGATACACTACGATAATTTTTATCCAATTTCAAAATTAATGATCTAGCAAAGTATCTACCTAAAAAGTCTAATCTTCTTTTCAATGGGTGATGAGGTGAGGCAAGACGAGGAGGTGAGGGGTGAGTGAAGAGAGGCAGCGCGTCCGGCCGTGGGGGACCTGAAATTTCCAGGCGAGCGCTCTGGGAGTGCGGACCTTGGTCAGTAGGAAACCCCATGGTGGCCCTGGTAGGACGCGCGCACCGTTCCGGCACGTAGAAATGGGGGCTCGGGCCCGGCCCCAAGGCGTCCCTCCGGTCACTGACGCGATGCTCGAAAGGGTAGTTCCTGTGGCCGGGGGTGCGGTGTCATAGGGGCCACTTTGGCATGCGTGCATCGTCATACGTCCCACCACACATTAATGGGTGATGCACTCAGGAGATATTGCTCTCATTTGTAATTTCTTGACGATTGATGAATGTGTGATGCGGGCAAG
Organism: Acanthococcus lagerstroemiae; assembly: GCA_031841125.1. Taxonomy (NCBI): domain Eukaryota; kingdom Metazoa; phylum Arthropoda; class Insecta; order Hemiptera; family Eriococcidae; genus Acanthococcus; species Acanthococcus lagerstroemiae. The sequence continues at coordinate 32,068,209 of CM063106.1, read as the reverse complement.
AGGAAGGGTATCTCACATGCAAAAGAACATATTTTTCTAAAAGGTTTTCTGCCGACTCATCAATCATGAAGTCTTTTCAATTTTTTTTTTTTTTTGGAGTCGGGCATTATTTTTATTATTTTTGAGTAAAAAATTGGAAAAGTCCCTTTTTGGAAAAAAATATTGAAAAAGAAGCACAAAGAACTGACTTCCCAAGTGCCCTTCGTCATGGCCGGTGAATCTCCCAGTAGCAAGCGTGTGCTTGCACCTAACTGGATTTTCAATCAGGTACAACCCTCCTGGTTGGAAATCCAATTACTTTTTTCATTATATGACGGGCGGGGGGGGGGGGCGTAGAACTCGACCACTCAAATTAAAATGGAAAAAAACGTTGTAATTTTATTCACGTTTTGAGACAAAAATTTTACCCCTTTCCTAGAAATTACCCCCATCAGTGGTCTTAAGTTTGCATAAAATTGGCAAATGAAGAAGTGCCGGCCGTCCCCTAGTCCAAAACATAGAAGTTTAGGAAATTAAAAAATGTAACTAAGGTATTATTTTATTATCATACTGTATCAGTGCTTTGAACATATGTCTATGTAACTCGGCTCCTAATAGAGATACAAATTCGCGGTGAACGCTGGAATGTGTATTTTCTTCTTCTCCATCAGATAATGCTAAAATCTCAATTTCGGTAATTTTGGACTAACACATTTTGGAAGTCTAATCCTCTACTGTCTACTGGTGCAAAATATGGGATGAATGCCAAAATATGCGAAATAGAGCGCTGCTCATTTTACTCAGAATAAAGAGTCAACACGATAAAAATAAATTCAACGAATTTATGTATCCTACATCTAATATCCTTACTGTATAACATTTCTACCGCCATAATTTTCATCAGAGAGTCCTAAAAAGAGATGCCTACGTTGTACTTCTCATTACTTTCAATTCTGGCTCCACTTCTCCCTCCCTATGGCAGAAATAATGTAAAAACTAAATGCAACGACCTTTAAAAATCCACATCTGACACCGAAATTTTGTGCCACAATTTTCATTAAGGGCAAACTGACATCAAAAATGAATTCAAGAACCCCAAAAACCCTAAAAATGATGGGTAAATTGTACTTCTTGATTTGTTTTTTTTTTTTTCAGTTTCAGCACCTTCCCGTCACCAGACACCACAGTTAAGAAAATAGAGTCAAAACAATATGAAAAATTAATTCAGCGCCCTCAAAAACCCTGTATTTGGCACTAGCATTGTTCTTAATGACAGTTTGATTTTGGCCCCCGCCCCAGGCGCCACAATTCTCAAATTAGGGGCAAACTTATAGCTAAAGTAAACTCGAGGTCCTCAAATATCCCATATACGATATTTCGACGGATAATTTGTACACTTCATCTACTCGAAAACTTCCAAAATACGACCTTTCTAAACCACTGAAACAGAAAAACACGTATTTTCACATGTGATCCGAAGGATAGGGGTAAAAGTGGAAAAAAATTTTCAAGGATGAAAATTAACCCAGGAAAGGAATCGAGTGCTTGAAAAATCTGAACTACTTCTATTCTAAAAATCCAATGAAATGAGAAAATGCTTTAAAAAACTGCTTTTCTCTCCATAAGGTCTGTGTTGAACTGTGTGCTGCTCAGAAGGGTCATTTTGAACCCCTTTTTGTGGCATTCCTGAGGTAGGTACAAAAAAAGTAACAGAGACCATTTTTATAAAGAACCTGGTATAGAACAATTTTTGTTGAAAACATTTTTCTTTGTCCCGTAGCACTAGAAATTTTTGAAAGAGACCAATTCTTGGTAAGCTCAAACTAGTAGAAAGGGTACGGGAGACTTGTAGTACGTAGTTATGACACGTCCCTTAGCAATTTTCAGTAAGCTCGTGCTTGGTACCCTTGTCCCTCTCAAATCTTCTTCTTTACATCTCATTTGTCCAGAAATATGACACAAACTAGACACGCTTCGCGGCTTGTAAAACCAAACATTATTTCGCGTAACATACAAGAGTGAGAACATCAAAACTATATTTTATTCAACACATTCACTCATTGTAGATGATATGTGTACGGGGAAAAAAACAGCAGAAAAGCATGACTAATCATGGAGGTACACCAGTGGGTTTTAGCTTTTGCAAGTTTGGACCTGCAAGCCGCGATAGACAGCTGGTGACCTTGGTGTCATCAACCAGTTTCAGAATTTCTATATATTGACGGTAGAGGACCTTTATAAATACTGTGCGGATAAATTGACCAACATCAATTTTCACGTACGTTTCAGAAGCAAAATACACCGCTCATGACAGACAGCCACAACTTTACTCTAAATGAACTGCAATCAAGTACACACGGTAATTCCATTAAAAAAAAATTAAGCTAAGAAAAATCAGTTCTGAAAATCGGTTTACTGAACACTTTATCGTACAATCTTGATTCGTAATGATATTGTACAGTTTAATCTTTGAAATTCAAAAAAAGGGAGTGGTCACGACAAATTAGAATTTGAAATATCAAGTATAAGGATGGCAAAAATCAGTAGTCGAAAACTGAAAAACTTCTCAACGAAGTGAAGCAATCGGGGACTATATCCACATGTGTCCTCCCTCATTTGGCCTATCATAGGTACGAAAAGAAAATAGGTGGAAAAACGCTAATAGCAAAACAACGTCACACGGGAAAGGACCACAATCAGAGACGGACAAGAACATGTTGAGATCAAAAAGATAGTGATCTAAGATCATCAGAAGATTATTTAGATCCCTAATCTGAATTACCTTTTTTTTTTTTAACTGACCTAAGATCATGAAGTAAAATCAAAAAGATCATAGAATCATGGTCTTCATGATATAAGATGAAAAATATCAGACGATCAACAATTGTTTTTCTTCGAAACGATTGTTTGATCGGAATTTATATTTTTTCAATTTTTTAAATGATCTTCAGATCATGATCTTAGATCACTAGATTCTTGATCTTACACATTCCTGACCACACATGTCAAAATTGTGAGATTCGTACGCCCTCGCAGAGAAATTCAGCACGTTACAAGCAGTTACAAGTCTCCGGCCACAGGAAAAACCCTCGAAAAATACTAACTGCATGTACTAACTAACGCTTCAGAATTTTTTCTGAACATTCTAGTAATTCATGCGAATATCCGTCGAGCAGCTAAAACTATCAACACTGCCTTTATACCAATGCTGAAATTTTTTTTATTATCATATCATAAGGTGTGCGAGGAGCACGGGCATTCCGATTACGAAAATTAGCACGTTTACTCTACATCCATTTCATAATTCTAAGAAGATACGAAATAAAATTATATTGTACCCAGAATAGTGGGATACAACATGTGAATTCATTAATGCGGCAATATAACGCAAATAAAATATAGTAACAAAAGCCGCTATTTTCAAAGTTCTGAAGATGAAACAAAATAGGAATCGCAATCTTCTCAAAATCGAGTAAATTTTTCTACGTCTGGAAAACTCGCTAAAGCAATCTTCAAGTTCATTTATAACAAAAAAAAAAATTGGCACTACACTATTCCGGAGACCATTTAACGTCAAAGATGTATTATTAACGTTGACCCAATTCTCAACCTCCTTCGAACTACTGGTTCCCAAAATTAAATTTGGAAGTAACAACGGCAGGAAAAACGCGGCTCTCGTGTAGTGTGATGAGGAATGGCTTTTTGATGCGCTCGAAAATGTCTTTCATTCAATTATACATTTTAATTTTTCATGTTCACCTGAGGAAGTTCGTCACCACGATGACGAAGTATATTAGCAGTGCAATTTCAATACACAAGTAGTGACGTTATTCCGCAGACTGATACCACACACCATCGCTCAGTCGAACGAGTATTAAAACAATGAAACAGGAATATAAATTATTCACTTAAATGGACATCTGGAAAAAAAAAGAAAAAAACTTACTTGAACTGGTACATTCGCAAAACCGGAAGGCGCTTCCTTTTCGTTGTATCTTGATGGCTGACTATCATCCTTTAGTCCCAGATCGCTTTCACTTTCATCATCGGCCATGCTTCCTGCATTAAGCTCCTGCGAAAACATAAACCATAACCAATATTAAGTACTTAAAAAAATATTAAACTATCACGTATGCGGCGATTAAAAGTAAGACGTCAACGGGGAAAAGAAAATCCGCGGTAGTAAAATACGCCTACCTCTACGTTAGGTACTATTGATAACAACTCCAGACAAATCACCCAATTTTTCAAAAAAAAAAAAAATCAATAATGGTGAACTGAGAATAATATCCCATCTAAACCGTGGGAGTTGGCTCAAGAGAGTTCGGTGGAAATAGTTTTAATGGGCCAGGTACATACAAGCATTCAAAACAGTTTGGAAATTTCCAGGAACTGTCATTCACTGAACATTTGTCAACAACATTGTCTTCTTTACGTAGGTACTTTTATAGTCATGAGCTGTCATTTATTTGCGGACTATTTCGATGTTTTGTTAATACGAATTTAAAAACGTCAATAGACCCTTTTTACTAATTAATTGTTGTAAAAAGAGAGAAAAAAAAGGTCATCTACTACACTGGTGTGTTCTCCGCCACTAACTTCTAAAATACCGACTTTCTTTGTGCAGTTTCTTTTTTTGTATACATGTTGTACAGGAATGTCCTCCCTGAATTATGTTCTCCCTTTCTCTCCGACTATTCTTTCACCTCATCTTACTACCTTATTGTCCGGCTAGACAGTGACTCCATATTCGAATTCCATTGAAATTCTCACTAAATTTATTCCTTTTGTAGGGTGTGCCAATTCACTTTTCCTTCTTCTGTATTCCAGAGCGCTTTCGGCTGTTATGCCATCATCAGTGGAGTACAGGAAAAGTGAATTGGCACACCCTACAAAAGGAATATTACCTAGTTCACTCACACTCCAAATGGACACTAAAATCACTAAATTTAGTTCGGCATTCAATTTCCCTGACTAAATACGAAAAACCAAAAAAACAGACTAATGGAAACATAGTTCTCTAGACACAGATTCCGTATATCACCGAGCAAAACAAATTTCCTGATGTTCCAGCATCGAACAAACAATCTAGCTTTCCCACCTCTTCTACTCAACTCGCAATCGATACCTCCTCCAATTCAGTCAAATTCCTCGGCCTCTATCTTAACGCTCGCCTCTCCTACTCCTGGTTACCTCATATAAAACACATAAAAACCAAATGTATGCGCTCCCTCAGTGTTCTGGAAGTGCCTCTCACATCATTCCAAAGGATGTAGCAGAGGACTACTCATTCAGTTATACCAGACTCTGATCCGATCTATCATGGATTACACATCACCCATTCATGGACTTGCCCCTCCATCATACTTAAACCTCCTTGACGCTGTTCAAAATACGGGTTTACGTATCGTCATTGGCGCCTTTCACACTAGCCTAGTTTTGAGTATGTGCGCCGATGCTGGAATTCCTCCACTCCCTTACCGCCGAATGCAACTCACTGCCAAACTTCTCGTTACGATAGCACACAACCCTAATCTTCCTGTCTATGAGTACCTCTTCAACCTTTCAAACTACACCCCTGTTCCTAAATCCTCACTGCACTTACGTTCACACTTGGAAGGGACACTGTCCCGTACCCTTTCCTACAATTCACTACCAACAATCCATACATCACCCCAACCCTAGTTGTTGAACCTTCCGCCATGTAATTTTGAATTTGCAGAATTTCCTAAACATCTATCCCCCCCCCCCAAGTTTATTGGACACATTTGCAAGAAATTATGGATCGCTTTCCTGACCGTACTCTATGCCTCACTGATGGCTCGAAGTATAACCGACGCACCGCTTACGGCTACTACACTCCTTCCAACTTAAAAACACAGCTTCCATCTACACAGCCGAACTTAATGCTATCCTACAGTGCCTAGTCACGATCTCCTCGCTCGAAGACCCACCCACCCCCACCCACTATCTGATCCCCTCGAATTCACTTTCCTCCTTAGGGTCTATTTTTGATCGCTTTTCAACGCACGCTCTCGTCCAACGCATCCATCTCATTCTCCATCTCATTTCCTTCACCACCAAGAGCATTTTACTCATCTGGATTCCAAGCCATATTGGTATCCCAGGAAATGAGTCAGTTGATCAAGCAGCACAGCAAGCTACACAGCTCCCTTATATTACTCGTCACCTCCCTATCTCAACAGATTTCATATCCGCCATTCGCCAGATCATTTTGCGTAAAGGGTTCAAAGAGTGGCGGCATCAAGCCTCTCGGCACAACAAGCTCGTACAAATCAAGCTTACACCTGTCGCCTGGTTAACGTCTAAACGTTCCTCCCGCCGCGAGGAAGTCATCATCCCGCCTAAGGATTGGACATACACGCCTCACACATACGCATCTTCTCACTAACCTTTATCCCCTCAACTGCCCACACTGTGAAGATGAAGACCCTCTCACCGTGGACCACCTCTACTCATGCCCCTCCCTCATCTGCCTTCGTAACTCTCACCACGTCCCCCATAGTCGAATTTTGGCCCTCTCCAACTCCCACAAGCACATAAACAACACCCTCATCTACCATTCTGCTGCTGGATACCTCTGCAACATATAGACAACAATCTTTTCCGAGCCCATAGCCCGAGAGTGTAGCTCCGTGGCTCGATAATAATAAAATAAAAATATAAAAAAATACAAATCTGAACACATACTATCCATCGATTTTTCTGAATAGTAGCAACATGATCTCTGAAGCTACCCCGAATCCTTAATTACCCAAATGTCTTTTGTTATACCAGCAGATACTGATACCTATTTAATGCCGGGTAGGTACATGTTTTTTTGGGATGGGTAGGTAAATTGGGGCACCAAATTGAAAGTTACAACGAACGATATTTTTAACTGAAGTTATTTTATCTGTCAATATATGAAACGCACAACACATTTTTATGTACAATCAAACTACAACAACTAGTTCCTGTTCTGTGTGCGCGGACAACTTGAAATCTTTAAAAGAAATGATATGGGAACTATGTAACGAAAGCAAAAAGGCTGGTCTGGAATTAAATTACACAAAAACAAAGATTTTCTCAAAATACTCAGAAGTAAGGAAACTATAGTGATGTGGAATAAGAAAACCGACCTTACGTCAGAAAATTCAAATTTGGGTTTATGACATAAATTTGTGGGAACTGCATTACTCTTTCGTATAGGAACATTACTACTTCGTAAAAGTGATTCTAGATAGCGCTGGAGTCGGAATTTCTCAACCCTGAACTCTAAAAAAAGTGGAATAAGAAAACCAATTTAATGTTAAATGCATTTTTACGCGAAATTTTGTTTTGTGGCTAAGGTCGGTTTTCTTATACCACCGGTAAAGGTTAGAATCAACCACGTCTTTGTAAAACGAGATGATAATGATGACGGGAGACTATCACGGGGCTATAGTAGAGGAAATTAAGATTCGAACGATGTAAAATACAACATGATACCTCCCACTCCAGCCCCTTGACACAAACAAGGCAGGAAAGTAACGCGAAATTTTAAACGTTTGTTTCCAAAATTTTGTTTTCTGACGTAGGGTCGGTTTTCTTATTCCACATCACAAAACTGTTAAGGAAATAGGTCAACTTATCTCTCTCGATGACAAAGCCATAAAAGAAGTCAACAGAAGAATAACCCCCCGCATGGAAAAAATTTTGGAGTTTAAAAACAATCATAAAAGGCTCTTATAGTTTAACACAAAAAAGGCAAATATTTAACATCTGCATGCTTCCCACCATAACATACGGAGCCCAAACGTGGACCCTATCAAACAAGATAGGAAATAAACTAAAAGTTACCCAAAATTCTATGGAACGTTCTAATTTAGGTATAAAAATCCGCGATAAAATAAGACTTTCTGAAATAAGCAACTCACTCATAAACAACCTCGATATCTTGGAAGAAGTACGGGGAAAATTTGGAATTGGGCCGGGCACAAAAGATGGATGCTGGACGGGTCAGATAAGCACCTGGACCCCCAATAAAACAAGGCAAACAAGAGGCGAGGTGGAGAGACCCTATAGTCTATTTCTTGCAAAACAAACAGTTCGAGAGCGTGGCTCGCGACCGACTGGAATGGCTGAGACTGAGAGAGACCTTTGCTCAAAATGGCAGTAGTGTGTAATATACCATGTTTTTTTATTATTTCTAGTTACTATTAGCTATTCTTGCTATTACGGTATGTACACGCTGCTGAATAAAGGTTTTTTATTATTATTATTATTATTATTATTATTATTATTTTATAATTTAATATGCACATATAACACACGACACATTTTTATGTACAACCCATAACAACTGGTTTCTGTTCTGTGTGTGAGCGTGTGTTGATGGATGGGTGACGCTGTAGCGCATGGTTGCCATGTGGTCCCACAGGCTAATGAGTAGAAAGTTCAAAATAGGAAAAAGCTTCAAATCGCAATGAGTTCAAACAGTGCCTTGACCATTTACAGTTTACCGCTTCATGTTTGTGTTGTTAAGACGAAGATGTTAGTGTTTTCATAAATTCAATCGGATAATGGGAAGAACTACTCAACATAGTTCCCAAAAACTGAAAATTTTGGGCTTTTAGTGATGATACGGGGCTGAAAATAGGCTGTGTGGTACATAAATGAGAACAAAACAATGTCCAAATATAGTATGATCGCGTTAAATCAGATGTAAATGTAATAAGTATTTTGAGCTCGTTTTGGAAATTTCAGATTTTCAACCCCCAATAATTTCTGTAGGAAGACGGGTGCAGGCACCAAATTCTAACATAATGTGAAGAATTTCAATTTAAAACACTTCCAAAGTAAAAATTAGGGGGTCCAGAATGAGCAACATGTTGTGCCCGTTACCACTTGCCACACAGCCACTTCTCAGATTTGATTAGGATTCATCAAATGTCCATAAAACTCCCCCTAGAGTCACTAAAACTTTTCAAGATCAATATATAACTCATATTTATTGGCAGAACAGCGCGAATCCGAAGCGGAGAGGCGAAATTGGGGCTCGGGCCAGCCTCAATTCGTCCCTCTGGTCACTGATGCGATATTCGAAAGGGTAGTTTCCGGGGTCAGGTGTGTCTGGAGAGCCACTTTGGCATGGCCAGCATCGCCCTACGCTCCACCAAGTGAGAACTCATACTCATTAAGACCACGTTAAATTTCGCAGGAATCTATTCAGACTTATCAAGGCACGTTAAGGTTTTATTGAGATTCATCAAGAATCCTCAAAATGCTGTCCAAACTTCTCAAGCAGGGACGATAAGCTAATCAATAAAGCTTAGCCTTATGGCTTCAGCCCCGTAGCCACAGGGGGGTAAGCTGTGGCTCAGCCCCCTCTAAAAGTATCTCGAGCCCCCCTAGGCAAAGATACCGCCATTTCAAAAATCATCATCACACTGAACGAGAAAGAAGGAAGGGACGAAGAGAATTAATATCACAGAAACATTTTAAAATTTAGAACAAAAACCTGGTTAACTGAACTCTTGGATTGGGGATGGAATTTCGAAAAAAACGTGTTTTAAAGGCAAAAACTGTTCTTTTCGCATATTTTTAATTCAATTTCAGGTGCCTTGGGAAGGGAGTAATTCACCCCCTTTGCCCCAAGCTACACCACTGCCTTGTAGAAATCTTCACATAATATACCATGTGTATCCTCAAGCCCCCCCCCGTAAACAATCAGCACCTCCTATTACAGATGGCTGGCTACGGGCCTGTATGGCTTTTGCTTGCGACCATGAATATATGACTGATGCTTATGGCTTATAGCGTAAACTTATGGCTTATAAAAAATCTTTACCGGAAATGTCTTCAATCTCGACTCTTCTCGAAATATTTTCCCCCTCGGATTTGAGGGGGGAAAAAAATGGAAATTGGAAACGGAAAAAACAAAATATTCAAATTGTTTTCTGATGTTAGAAATATTTGGCTTAAACCTACAGCTGACCTAATTGCCCAAAAACCTTCAGCTTATGGCTTAAATCTTATAGCTTATGACTAACTTATCATCCCTGTTCTTAAGATTCTGTACAGACTACTCAAGACAAATCCAATCTCATATTCGTCTCAACACGTTAAAACTCAGCATTCATCAAAGCTTCTTTACACTCTGCTAAGTCTTTTTTTCGATCGATTTTTTGCCTTGAACAGAACTTGGAAAATTAGAGATTTGCTCTTACGTTAGTTTCTTTTCGTGGGATGAAGAGGGGCTTCAGTTTTTCAAATCGTTTTTTTAGATTTTATCTAATTTGTTTCTGAATCCGTTTTCCTTTTCTTTGACCAAATGCCAAGAGCTAGAGGAATCTTGGCTCCTGGATCCGTGTACTTCAGCCCCTGTGAAAAATCCTAACTCTGGTGACCAACTGACTCGAACAGAACATTCAAGTTTTAAGGTCCACTCAATCTTCCAAATCAGTCGGTAGAATAATAATACTCGAACCAGGGACACCCTCTATATACATAATGCAACTGCAACTGTACTTACAAGCCGAACTAGAATCACTTTGGTTCGTACACCATCGTCTTCCATTTTGGTTAATTTCTGTCAACTGAATTCTTATGACATCCACCTGAACTCAGTCGGTCGAATGCATTAACGTCATACAAAAATACATCCGCTCGAAAGACAGACGCACCTTTTAACTATCTGTAACCGAATATTGGGACTTTACCGTTAAATATCAAAAGTAGGTAGACGCTAAATCTTGGCAAAATTCAAAAAGCGAATTAACCGCTATAAGTCATCATCTAAAATTAAAACGTCGTCTGCGTTTTGATTATATCACTGTTTGTCTCTTTTTAAGAACACATTTGTACAACTTGACAACGTACAATGCACCCTTTCTTTCTTTTTTTTTTTTTTTTCCATTCTGAAAACGTTCTTTGGGATTTACTTATTATTGCGTCTGGCTTAGTTAGACTTTCACCACCTACATACCTCTAAAACGTCACCGAGAACGAGAGTCGTACATGCATCACACACGCGACCGTAAATACATTCACGAGCTCTTCGAATGCTATTCGTTTCAATTTTCTTTCCAAAATTCGGAATCAACTCGACTCCCAAAACTATCTAATACATGAAAATAAACTAACACGCAACACAGCTGACTGGAATCTGAAAATGGTGTCGAAGTATACTAGAGTTCAGTAGTGTGCAAAAGAGAATTCAAAAACTGTCGGGCAGCTGAAACTTGGCATATTGGTCAGTAGGGCACCCTGATTAATATGCTCAACTTCCTCCAGCGTGCGGGTGGAATTTCGGCTTCCAACGAGTTAAAAAAAGCTCCACAAAATTGAATTTGTAACGATAAATCAGGATAGTCATTCAAATTATTTTTCAAACAAGTTGAAAAGTGACCAGAATTCACAAAAAAGTGAACTAAAAGTGACCAAAATGTCAAGAGTTTTAATCTCTTGTGTACCAATTTTTGGACGTGATGTGGGCAAAAGGTATCTCACATGCAAAAGAACATTTCGTCGGCGGTCTGCTAAATACCTCCTATGTGACGAAATTACGAAAATGACGTTTTTGGGCTCGTTGGATTCGTTTTTCGGAAGCGCATCCGACAGAAAAAAATGTACAACTCTAGTTCATTTTTTCGCCACCAGAGAGCGCTTTTGATACCTCTTATGTGCATATGCCCGAAATTGTGGTTGCAAATATCTCCTATGTGCGTTTCGTGTCCTTATGATAGGAAGTTAAGAACAACTTAGGGGACATCCATTAATTACGTGAGGCATTTTTGACGATTTTCTGATCCCCCCCTCCTCTTGGTGAGATGTCGTGAGATTTGGTTCAACCGTCTCCCCAAACCTCATCACTCACGTGAGATTTTTCAAAATTTGTAATTTCAGTGTAAATGTGTTGGAGTTATTTAAACAACAAAATTTTCATTTTCATTTAAGACTAGTGAAGACTAGTATTTATGATTGTGCTCCTCAGACTGTATTAAGCTACAGGCAGATCTGAATTCTATTGTTTGTTGGAGCGATTGGAATTTACTGCCCTTCAATAAATCCAAATGCCAAAGCATCACTTTTAGTCTTATGAAAGAGCTCTTGCTACACCTTTATACAATAGGAGATTATATGTGACCGGCTCAAAGGAGGCTTACGTCTAACGTAAAATCAAGTTTTTGAGAAAAACTCGTTTGAAGTTTGGTAACACTGTATCGTTAAGCATCATTAAGCATGTGGTTAGTACTGCAGGTTATTGGGGAATAAACCTGCACTAGAGTGCGCTGCAAAATCACCTGTGCGGGTGTTAGCGGGGGAAAATAAATGAATGATCATGTGTATTTTTGAATAGAAAAATCTCCATGATCACCCATTCAGACTACTGATAAGACGCAATCGTGCCAACATTTGCAACTCGAATTTATATCCCAATGCCTTCGGAATCTTGTTGTGTAACATTTGTGAGTGTGTGGAACATGTCGGAGTGGTCAGCCACATGCACGTTCAGTGGTGGGGAGTGGGAGGAAGCGGAGAGACAGTGATAGTCAATTATAGTTTCTAATTTAAAAATTTTGTAATATTTCTAAATGGGGAAACTCACCTTAGTATGTTACTTCATTTACAAAATTACAAAAAATCTTCCCAAAAAGAATAGCATATTCTCAAAATTGAAGAGGCCATTGTATTGATTAAAAAATTTATATTTTTGGTGAATTTTTTGCGCCTTCAATATTGAATATATACAGTTATGTCTACAAAGTATTTTGTTACAAATAGTATGAACAATGAAATACCATGTTTAAATTTTTTATTTAAAAATTTTTGAAATTATTATCAGCATTTTCAAGAAAAAATAATAATACTGAATTGCCCTTTCATTTTTTTTTTCCAACTATCAATTTTTCAAACGCTTGTACAGCCGTGAAAAATAGTTTTTTGAAGTTAGGCAAGTGGATGCTCCTTAGGATCGAGAATATGAATCTGCAAAAACCTCAAAATCAATTTTTAGACGTAAGCCCCCTTTCTTCCGAGCCGGTCACATATTATGTGGATTGCCGAGTATTCAGGAAGTAAGGGGCTTGTGTGTAGGCTACTGCTGGGCAAATGATCATTTTCCAGACACATAGACCTCATCACCTTAAAATGTAAAAGAATAGGCGATTTTATCAAAAGGAACAGCGTTAATTACAAGAAACATGAAACTAAGAAACTATTCTTTTTGGCTTTGGTAAGATCATTTTTGGAATTTAGCGCAATTATCAGGGAGCCATACGATAAAGATAAAATTCACAAAATTTAAAAAACATTTTAGAAATACTTATATCATGATCTGTTTGCATATTACCCATACAACATGAAGTATACTTTACTACTGCATGGGTTTGAGGTGATCAGTTTAAGTAATGGACGAAAATTATTAGGTAGCTATGTTATTTTTGTAGGACATATTAATGAAAGTGTCAAGGATAGTGAACTTTTCCGAATCCTAACGTACAATAGCTGAGACAATGCTCGTTTTGATGCCCCAAAAGAATGTAACTCTGGCCTTTTCTTTTCTGATTTGCACTTAACCCGAGCTCTGGAATCCGCCCTTTCGAGCATTACCTCAGAGACATCAGGGAGGCTGTTATGGCTGTCTTAGACCTCTTTCGTTCTGGCCGGAAAACCGGCCTAGGTCGAAATCTGGCGAGTTGCGACATGGGCTCGAACCCGGGACCTCCGGATTCCGAGACCAACGTGCTATCCACTCGGCCAACCAGACCTCACGGCATACTCTGTCTTTACAATGACGTAGCTAGAGCAAATGCAAGGATGAATATTTGCTTTATGAATCGTAAAGTATTTAGTTCGAGGTCTCGTTGGCTGAGTGGATAGCGCGTTGGTCTTGGAATCCGGAGATCCCGGGTTCGAGCCCACGAAGCAACTCGCCAGATTTCGACCTAGGCCGGTTTTTCGGCCAGAAGGGAAGAGGGCTATGACAGTCCTAACAGCCTCCCCGACATCTCTGAAGTAATGCTCGAAAGGGCGGATTCCAGGGCTCGGGTTGAGAGCACATGAGAAAAAGAAAAAAGAACACCATTCAGAAGCATTTACGGGACCCTGAGCCAACTTGATATCAATGACTTTCTCTCTCTCTCCCCTTCCCTGCACTCTAACGCTTCTCTTCATTGTCACTTTCATTGTCATTTTCTTCTTTCCCTATATTTCCCATTTGCTTCCAGTAATTCCAGAGTACCCCTCCCTTCAGCCCTCCAGACAGATTATTTCCCATTATTCCCGCCCCCTCTATTCTTCAATTATATAGTGGGAAGAATACACTGTACATTGTCTCCTCCTAGCCTGGTCAGTTTTGGCCGTAGGAGGGGACAGTAATATTAAATAAATAAATAGATAAGTAAATAATAAATGACTGATGAATGCGATGCAGGCAAGAGAAAGGGTATCTCACTTACAAAAGAACATATTTTGCTAAAAGCTTTTCTCCTAATTCATGAATCATTGTCTTTTTATTTATTTATTTATTTATTTTTTTAATTTATTTTTTAGTCGGGAACTAGTGCTAGTATTTTCGAGTAAAGAATTTGAAAAGCTTCTTTTAGAAAAAAAAATATTGAAAAATTAACAGAATTGGTGCAAAATATGCCAAAATGTGCGAAATATACAAAATGAAGTACTGCTCATTCGACTCAGAATTCTGTGATTCGTGAAGATCTTTTAAAACTTCTGGAATGTACGCCATAGACAGAAATATACATCCGCATAACAATTGCAGCCCTGGTCATTATAATAGAATTTTCCAATTCTAAATTCTGTGTTCTCTCTTTCAAGGTATAATTTGCTGATTAAAATACCATGATTGAAAATAAATGGCTTTAAATGATTTAATTGACTTTCTTTCAAAATAAATGACCTTAAATGACTTAAATGGCCGTTAGACACCCTGGATTGACATCCCCACTTTTGAGTCACCTTCCTAGCCAATGACGGTAAAACTCGCGAATCAAATCATAGTAAGTTTAGCGATTCCCTGGGCCAGTAAAACGTCGTCTGAGGATCTTTACTGACCTGTGACGTATTCACTTTTCAACCCTTTCTCCTATCCAAGATTCCAAAACAATTTAACGAGGCCATTTGGGCCACTCAGATCCTTGTTCATCATCAGCTTAATCTAACTTATCTTCAGTTCAGTTCAACACATTCTTTCATCATAGATAAAATGTCATCGTCAATTATCAGTCGTGAACCTTCAAAACGTGACCATAAAGATCTTCCGTTTATGTTTCTAGGAGGTCCCTTTCCTATAACATCGCAAAACTGTTATTACAATCACTCTTCCAATCTGTACGGCCGACAGGCTCATCTAGTTCAGAATTCATTGAACCCTGCCTCATGTATAAAAGCATGAGAAACCTGTAGAGACGGTGAACAATGAGATGTACGAATGTTAAAAATCACTATTATAACTGCCGATAAGCGATCAATTTTTGCAGTGACAGACAATGAGACAATGTTAACAGCATCAGACAAAACCGCGGTTAACATAGTCTGTCACTACAGGAAACTAGACTACATGACTGTAAACCACTTTCTGCACGGAGACCCCGACTGCATTCAGCATTAGTATTATGTAATTCAAGTCCTGAACAACACTTTGGCGCCCATAAGATACCAAGTGCCAGTACATTTCACAGAAAATTTTACTAATTGAAACATGTCTGATAACATACTGAGAGCCTCAGGTGAGAGAAAATCACGCGGTTCGGATCTAATTGCTTCCTTTTTGGGACAACTTTTCGTCATAGCCCTTACCATCAACACGAATTCATCACACGGGAAAGGAATGTGATTCAACATCAAAATTTCGACTGTCATTTCACGTTGCATTCGCGTATTGTTACTCTGATAAAAAGCGCGAGATAAAGCGTTTGTATTGTTTTATAGTACATGTGAACCGACAAATTAATTATTCATTACGCAACAATAGGCACCCGTAACTACTATTTAAATTGTTTGACGGCATGAATCCATCCGATTTTTCTCTAGGCCATGCTAATTTAAAAGGTGTAATTGTCTTTGAGATTAGAGAATTGATAACATCAAACATGGTATAGTAGTACCAGCTCCAACCGAGTAATTTGCAGTTAGTTTTCGATGGCAAGTCTTTGATTACAACTGATGTTCTGGATCCTCAATAACAGCTAAGAATATCAATTTAGTCTTTTTCTAGTTTCTCAGTTCCACTTTGATGGTATCAACTCTTTCATTCACTGGAAATGCATGAAAAACTTTTTTAGAAAAAGGTGCGTTATTGATACGGAAGCGGAACAATACGGTATTTACAAAGGGCGGTGAGGAGAACTGGAGGTACGATCACAGAAAATAATAGAAACAGAATTTATAACCAATCGTTAATTTGATCCGTCCTTTGATCATTGTGACCGAAGGATCCATCATATCAAAACTACTCCACGAATTTCATGAAGTAAACGGAAGTAGAGCCAAGGTTGAAGGCGCCATACAAAACCCACACTCAAAACCTCCTCATAACCCTAGTAATACCGGGTGTGATCTATGAACTTCATACATGGACCAAATGACAGTCGATCTGTTCATTAGCTACTTCAAGTTGTGATTTCTTAAGCCATAGTATATGTATTTCAACTCGACCTCTTTCTGTAAAAAGTCATTTCAGATTTTAAATTCAATTATTCATAACCAAACAGTATATCATCGCTAGCGAAATAACAGAATAGCAGAATTAACACCAGAAAAATAACTGTATTACCAACCTATAACGAAGAACATAGGTAATGAGAATTCAATTCCATCTGAGGCCTTCCTCCGCGTATAAAACGGTGCACTCCTCCAACAAGCCTTAACAAAGATTGAGCAGCTGAGATAGTGATGAGATGACTGATAAAATGCACATATTTTACCGAGGAAATAATTTTTTAACTCAACGTTCTAAATTCACATTTTGAATACGGAACACGATTAGGATTTTAGCACAACCACATAGCGGATATCACTTCTTTGGAACCAAGCAATATTCAAAAACATGGGCGTACCATTCGTATACTTTGGATAACAATTTAAAGTTCATTCAACAAGAGTAATTAATTGACATGAAGAAAATTAGTAAAGAAAATTATAGAATGAATGTAGTCTCACTTTGTAAACACATAACGACACAACTCCGCAATCACAAACACTAGCAATGAACGCATCCAATCAAGAAGCGCATTGTTTTCGTGAACCGATCGTGGGATTCGATTCGGATATCGAAATCCCAGTTCCAGTTCAATTTGAAAATTTTAATTCGCAATTACTGCGATCTTGTGGTCTGTTTGCAAAATAGAAATTCTCCAAACTCCAAACCCCCTCCGTCCAAATATTATGCAAAATGCGTATAACGAAAAAGGACATAAAATTAATCATTATTTCGGTCTCTTTCTCGAGACTCTCGTTGAGTTTATACGCACTTTTTCAGTGTTTTGCCTTGCCTATGTTTTTGTATCATTTTATATTCTATGAAAAGCACAATGTAAACAACGTATTATCACTCATTATCAGTTTACTGTTCCATCTTCAATCTTCAATAGATGATTCATGGGGTTGTTGCTGACGGAAATACGAGAATTTCACGTTAATACGCCGACTTTACGAAGATTTAGGATTATCTCACTCTTAGAGTAACGTTTCGGGTTACTCTTATTATATCTCATAATCAATATGAGTGAAAATCGTGTTAAAAAAAGAAGAAAAGCTTCCTTCAAAAGACACCAAAGCACCACAAAAAAGGTATTCATGGAAAAAATGTCCTCATTGATGAAGACTCTTATGAGTATTTTCTCAATGTTCTAAAACTAATTAATCTAGAGTTCGAATACGAAGATGATAAAAGTAAATATCTTAATTCGAGAATCTTTCAGTGAAGGGATGATACTCTTTCTGGCGTTGTTATAGATTCCTCAATTTTTCCTCAAATGCATGAATATATTCGGTGAAAATATCAGAACCATATGTGTGGATCAATTTGCCAGCTTTGTCATACATGAAGTAACTGCTACAGTCACAGAACGTTATTTGGTAAGGAAATGTGACTATATAACATTACATAAGTCTATTAATCGATACTATTAATAATTTAGTTAAGGTTATTTCTGATGATTAACAGATTGAGACTGCCAGCTGCAATGATGAAAAACTTGCGAATTATTTCGAATGGTTGTTGAACGTCTCGAAGTTCATGTTGAATAATTTAGAGGAATTCATTTTCAACAATCATGCCAATTGTATAATGCGATGTTGTTTGATCGGGTATCCCAAAACGGACATTGACCAACTTGAAATAACTTTGAAAGAAACCGTTCCGGAAGAGTTCACTGAAATTCCGAGAAATTTTTCGAATCAACTTCTAAGCTGGCCTAGATTTGCTGGTGAAACTATCGTCATGTCTTCTGCGGATCATGTAAATATTATACTTCCTTCGATCAAATGAAATCTTGGCTATTTATCCGTTGTCAACGACAGTGGCGTAGCTATGAGTTTCCCAAAGGCGGGGGGGGGGGGGGCGACGCTACGCCACTGGTCAACGAATATAATTAAAAGTAACTGTGCCCGTATATTACACGTCCTCATTAGAATGTACTGTCGTTGTGTCCAACTTTTTAACAGCTACCACGACTTGTGGAAAGTTTGTCTGCACTTCTGTAGATTTTCGTAACATATGTATTTGCAGAGCTCATCTGTAGATGTCATTACACTACGAAAATAGCTGCGGTACTTTTCATCTTGTTGCAGTCAAGATTTATTAATTGATGCTCTTGCGACTAACACCTGTGGGCAGTCGCGGCTAACGAAAGAAAACGAGGCAGTGCTTACGCGTGAACGTGTATTAATAGACTGGTTACAGATTACACAATTGTACAAGATGTGTGCTGTGCCGTCCGCCTGCAGGCGGCACGGCTACTAACGTTACAACATCGTTACAACATCCCCACAACTATCTTTCCCCCTTTTTTGAAATAATGTACAAGCTAAAAATTTGTTAAGAAATAGACACAGCCTTAAATGACTATGGTAAATAACAAGGTACAAGAACAATAAAATCACAAGTCCAAGAAAATTGGGTACAATATGTGAAAGACACGTTACCATACAGTCAATAGGAACAAATAAATTCATAAAATATAGTAATGTAGGCGCGTAATTTGTGTAACGAATAAACGAAAAGAAAACTAAACGGGTAAAAATATGCTTAGTCTTAATTGAGTCAATTGATTAATAACAATAATTGTAATAACATATACGAAGGGTAAGTTACAGAGGGGTAAACAATAAGTTTGGAAAATAGGTAAAAAAATATAATGTTCATACCCGATCACTGCCTATATCTGGCCGGTGGTCTGATCTCCCGTCCGTATGACGAAATTTTGATCGTTGGAACTCTACTTGAAGTTGCGCTTTGATTAAGTTGCGGCTCGAGAGGTTCTGGAGTTAAAGGAAATGGGAGGATTGGAGTTTGGGAACATGTTGGTATATTTAGAGAGTTTTGCGTTTGAGTACATGTCGGTGACTTTACAGCATAAAATGACGGGCCATGATTAAATTGCATATTATACTTACAAGTTTGCTCACCTGATTGCTCAACTAACTGAAAATTGTTTTTTTTCAAAATACCTTTTGTTTGCGTTGGCGTTGCATTATCGTCCTGTATGTAGGATTCGTACGCGGGTTTCAAACAGTCTATAGAGATGGAGTCCTCCTTTCCATCACCAATATCCAAAACGAAAAACTTGGCGAAACGTTTGTTTACTCTAAAAGGACCTTCGTACGGCGATTCCAGCGGCTTTTGGACCTTATCTACACGTACATAAACACTTTTACAATTGAACAAATCAGGATGAATAAAAATTTTACCTTTACTATGATTTGTAGCTGGTATTGGACGGATCTTTTTGAATGAGTTTCGAAGCTGATTAAGATATTCATGTGTACTGATGATGGTAGGTGTGTCCGAATTTTCGAAAAATTCACCTGGTAGGCGCAAGGTCCTTCCAAACGTTAACTCCGCACTAGAGATACCCTCTTCAAAACGTGGAGCTGCTCGTAGTCCCAATAAGACGATAGGTAATGCGAGTAACCAATTGTTTCCTTGGCACTTTATTGCTTGCTTAAATTGACGGTGAAAACGTTCCACCATTCCATTCGCCTTCGGATTATACGCAGTCGTTCTTATGGCGAAAGTCCCAATCAATTTGCATAGTTCGTTGAATAACTTGGATTGAAATTGTTTTCCTCTGTCCGTTGTGACTTCCTGAGGTGCACCGTATCGACTAACCCAACTTCCGAAGAAAGCCTTGGCCACCGATTCCGCTGTTATTTCCTTTAGAGGTATCGCCTCCATCCATCTTGTCGCTCTGTCTACAAATGTGCATATATATCGGTATCCGTCGCATTCATTCACGTGAACAATATCCAGGTGGACGCGTTGGAAACGTTCAGATGGTGGGAAACTTCCAATTGCAGACTTCGTATGGCGCGAAACTTTGTTTTTCTGACACTGATGACAGATTTTACACCAGTGTCGAATGTCCTTTGTCATGTCTGGCCAATAATATTTTGAAGTGATCAGCTTGAGTGTCGGTTTTGGTCCCGGATGCGATAAACCGTGGATTTGTTCGAAGATTTTAAAACGCATGCTTTTTGGTATTACTGGGCGGTTGATGTTTCTGAAAAAACTACAAAAAACTGAGTTATTATTATCTATCAACACATCTCGAAAGTCTCCGTCGCGGTGCCCATTTCTTCTCATTTCGATAATTAACGGGTCTTCATTCTGGGCTGTGGAAATTTCATCGAATGTAATTGGAACATTGATAGCTGCGCAATCCAAACGACTAAGAGCATCGGCAATGATGTTGGATATACCTGACAAATGTTGAATTTTGGTTGTAAACTGCGAAATATATTCGATAGCGGTGGAGCGACGTTGAAGTTTGCAGCGTTTCCTCGTTTCAAATACATAAATAAGTGGCTTGTGATCTGTTAGGATGGTAAGGTCACGGCCTTCAATCATATGAGAAAAATGTTCTACAGATTTGTGAATAGCTTCCAGCTCCTTATCGTAAGTACACCAGTTTGTTTGATTCGGAGAAAACTTCGCTGAATAGAAGCCTAAGGGTTCGCGTTCTCCTTTTTCGTTAATTTGCTCTAAAACAGAACCTAGAGAAATATCTGAGGCATCACATGTTAACACTAAAGGTAACTCAGTGCGAGGAAAATGCAATAGAGTAAAATTAGCAAATTGAGTTTTTACTTGTTCAAACCTCTGATTGAGTTCTGAGGTCCAATGTATTGGCGTTCGATCTCTTTTTTTCGCATGACCCTTTAGGAGGTCGTTGAACGGTGCGAGCAGTTCAGAAGCATTGCGCGTGAATCCACGATAAAAGTTCAAAATACCCATTGCACGACGAAGGGCAGCAATCGTTTTTGGTGGCTTTAGATCTTTGAATAGTTTTACTCGCTCGTCTGTAGGCTGGAAACCTTTGTCTGATATCTTATTACCTAAAAAGCTAACTTGGGAACAGAAAAATTCACATTTCTTTAAATTAAACGTGAGGCCATGTCGATGCAATCTCTCAAAAAGTGTTTCAAGATGCCTCTCATGTTCGGTTTCATTAGCTGAAAAAATTAATATATCATCGAGATAGACGAAAATGAACGGGAGATCATATAGGATAGTCGATATGAAGCGCATGAATGTTGACGGTGCATTTTTTAGTCCGAATGGCATACGAACGTACTCGAACAGACCAGCCGGTGATATGACAGCAGTCTTTGGAACGTCCTGTGGAAAAACAGGTATATTAAAAAATGCTCTTACTAAGTCAATCTTACTAAATACCTTGGATCCCGCTAGTTGGGAAACATAATCGTGGAGATTCGGTAGCGGATAGCGATCTGGTATCGTCTGAGCGTTGAGTTTTTTGTAGTCTCCAACAATGCGTAGTGGTTTATTTGGTTTACGAATGGCCACTATTGGCGATGCCCATTGAGACGAAGACGGGCGACAAATGCCCAATTTGACGAGCGATGCGAATTCCTTCTTGACTTCCCGTAACACGTGCGGTGGTAACCGTCTTGGTTTATCATAGAACAGTTTACCTGTCGTATCTATTACATGTTGGACTTCGTGTTTCGGCTGACGTTGGTACTGTGGTGGCAGGGCGAGTTCAGGATATTTCCGCAGTAATTCTTGAACGCGTTGATCGACAGACGATGTAACGAGAGAGATACTTTTCTGTCTGGACGACTTTTGAATGCATGGTACAGAAACGAGTGTGTGTCCTTGATAAAGACGACGTTCAGTGTGATCTGGTAATAAATGGTGCATCTTCAGAATATCAGCACCCAATATTGGCTCAGGGACATCTGCTACAACGAAATTCCATTTATAAAACTGACTGAAGCCGATATCGATTGTAAGGTGATGAATTCCGTATGTTTGAATTGGTGTTTGATTAGCAGCACATGCTCTGTATTCGATTTCGAAATCAGGTTTATCCACGAACCATCTTGGTAGGATTGAAATATCGGAACCTCCATCAATAAGGAAATAATGACCTGATTTTTTGTCTTTTACGTACAATCTCGGAGAAGCAACATCATCTGGCGAAATATGGTCTGCGGGTAAAGCGTTCGCCACAGCGTCTACCCTGACTGGCCGTTTCCCGCATTGTTTGAATTTCGAGAACAGTTTGAATTACAACGTCGGGCCTGATCACCGAATGTATGGTGGAACCAACATAAACCATTATAGAGGCGAGGTTCGCGTGTATTCGAAAAACGTTTGTTACTTGGACTGCGACTGCGGTAATGTTGACGGGGATATGGGCTACGACTTCGACTACGAGAACGGTATTCACTTATATCAGTGCGAAGCTGCTTGTTTTCGTTCGATATTGCTGAAACCTGAACTTGTAGATTTTGGATCATCGCACACAACATGGCTACTGTGTTTTGATCCATGTTTTCGTTCACATTGGAAGAAGAAGCTGAAATTTGACTTACATTTACAGCTGGTTGAGAAGGAGTCTGAAACGAAGGTTGAGGTCGGGGTGATTCGTACAGAGAAAACAAATTATCCGCAAGTTTTGCTTGTTCGTCTAACGGGAGTGCAGCATTCATTGCGAGGAACTCGATCGTTTTAGGTGGTAGATATTTTTTCCATACTTCCTTCAAAACATCCTCTGTGATTGTATTTGGATCGACATAAGACCGCGCTCGTTGTAGAATGATTGATGGTTTAAGGTCCTTTTGTATGCTATCTCCCGCCATTAGTTTACGAAGTCGCTGTGCATTATCCTCCGCTGAATTATGGATCAAACGTTGCTTGCATCGAGTATACTTGTTAGGGTCGTTGTCGTTTATGATGTCTTTACAATCTCGAAATAATGCTTCAGTGAAACTGGGTAATAAAGCAGAAAATTTGGCGATTTCCTGTTGTACGCCGTTTTGCGTGAAAATGACATCGACGGCATTAAACCACGTCTGAGGATCATGCGGCGTGTATGGCGGCAGATTGAATTTGACAAATTGGAACTGATGTGGTTGCACGTTTTGTACATTGTGAATAACGTTGCTTTGCACTGAATTTTGAGGAAGACCTCCACTTCCAGTTATATTTGAGTCGGTAGTGTTCATCATAAGAACCAAAAGCACAATCCTATAAAGAAAACAGGGTACGAAAACTTTTCGTGTTTGTACGAGAAAACGAAAAACGCACTGTCACGGTCGACAATTGTGGGCAGTCGCGGCTAACGAAAGAAAACGAGGCAGTGCTTACGCGTGAACGTGTATTAATAGACTGGTTACAGATTACACAATTGTACAAGATGTGTGCTGTGCCGTCCGCCTGCAGGCGGCACGGCTACTAACGTTACAACATCGTTACAACATCCCCACACACCCTTTACACATAGCCTTAAATACGTTAGAAGATGTACCCAGAATGTACAGCTTCTCAGTTACTGTGACTTTTTGTTTAGGTATGTCGGTATTGCGGAGCGGTATTCAAGTGTAAAAGTCGTTGTAAACGACATGAACGAAGATCGCACGAAAAGAAAGTACAATATGTGAGTTGACAACGACACACTCTACTTGTGTGAAATCCAAAGAAAATATTTTCATATGTAGTACAACTTGCTTATTCTTTTGTTAGCTGTGTCCGCGGACTTTTGTATCTAAAAAACGGTTTGAACTCCATGAAGAGACCCATCGGAAGAAGCAATTGATTGTAAAAAAATGCAACCGTTCATTTCGTAAGTTAATGCTTGGACTTCAGATGTGCGATGATTGCAGGAAACTGTGTAAATACTCTCTCTTCTGTGAGTACATGTATGAAGTCTACGTACAACTAAACTAAATTTTTTTGTTCTGTTTGCGTAGGAATGTGATGTCTGTCAACGTACATTTCTGTACAATAGGGATCTTACTCGCTATAGAAAAACATATCAAAAACAGTTTCTGTCCAAGAAATATTGTATTCCTACCTCATATTTTGTAAGTACATAACTGAGTAAGGTGTAGATCAATAGTGTGGTATTAAATTGAATCATTCTTACGTAGAAAGGTCCAAAAGACATGATTACTATTGATCCGCAGTTTTGATAGTAGAAAGTCAGTTCAAAAATTTGTCGTAAGGTATATCAAAAACTTCCTACATTTTCAAATATTAATCAAAGTTTTGAATTATGCATCCCTAATGTACCTTAAAATCATGCGGCATTTATTATTTATACTAAAAATATTCTAAAAAACACTAATTTACAAAATGCCAAATTTTAGAAAATTTAAAGCTTGTTTTCTCAGTTGATCTGCATTATTTTTATGAGATAGGTTGTTTGTATCCATTTTCATGTAGAAATCGAAAATGTAACCGTAAAAGTTGGAAAGACTGAGTTCATTTTGAGGAAACTGGAAAATTTTTAACCTTCTGCTATCAAAATGGCCAGTCGATTGTTCTGAATATCAGAAGCAATACGATACGGCTGTCGGTGAGTTGCGGCCCGAGTACTCTATCAGTAAAAACGGGACAGGTAAATTCCGGCCCGAACTATTTTTGATGACGAGTGAATTCCGGCCCAATGATATCAGTATCGATGTTGGTGAGTTGCGGTCTATAATTTAAATATCCTATGTGCAGTGCAGCAGATAAACATATGTGGATGGGACCTTCAAGAGTTGTCCAGACCACTACACGCAACTTTTTACTGTCCACGGTTCGAAGAATTGGATTTACGTGTCATTGGCTTCTTTGTTCGTTTGTTTGATAGCTTGCTTTTTGTTGTTGTTTTTTTGCCCAACAAGTCTACAACTACGTACCATACTGCTTTTGAATACGTTGGTTGTTGTTGCTTTCTTTTTGCCTAACAAGTCTACAACTACGTACCATACTGCTTTTGAACACGTTATTTTTAAGTGTGCTTCTCTTGGTACTCGATGTTTTCCTTCGGAAGTTTTTATCGTTTTTGAATCAGCCATCCATAAAGCGGTACAGGAGGTGTGGCCTGCCGCTCAAATGAGAGGATTTCGATTTCATTTAGGCCAAAGTTGGTAGCGGAAAATTCAACAAATAGGTCTCACTCGAGTTTACAAGGCACAACCAAATACACCAGAAAGTTATTTTTTGAAAAACTACTTCGGCCTACCTTTTTTAAAACTGGAGATGTCATGGACTGTTTCACTGAAGACTTTATGTCGCTATTCTCGGCAGAGAACGAAAAGATTGTGCAGTTTACTGACTATATTTTCGAAACGTATATTTCTCCTGACGCAATATTTCCTCCCTGTATTTAGGCAGACTATTCCGCTAACTGCAGTCGAATCACCAATAGTTGCGAAAGTTTTCATTCTAAATTGAACAGCTCCTTCTACAGAGCCCATCCTAATCTCAGTCAACCTCCTCGTGGTGTCTCCTGGGTCGCGCTAATGGACTGAGGAGTAGCTAGATACGGGAACGCAATTCGTACGTGACGTCGGGCCGGAATTCACTCGTTAGGGAAAAGGTACTGGGCCGCAACTCACCGACACCGTACGATACAATCAATAGTGCTAGAAATAATATTACCAGAAAAAATGTTTCCTTTTACTTTTTCAAAGTTTCTTAATTTTTAGCTCACCAGCTCACCTTGGAGTAAAAACAGTTACAAATTGAAATTAAACCTTTCATACCTTCTTAATATGTCTTGATCTTTTTCAACTTCAATCTTCTATTTGCAAATTTGAAACTTCAAGTATTTCTTCATTTTGTTGCTAGTATTTCCTTTTTGTTTTTTAAAGTTGAAGAACTATTGTTCAAAATGAAACAGCTCAAAATGAAATAGCTCAAAATGAAACGTGTTTCTTTTAAATTTATTTACCTATCTCTTTTTTTAAAGAAAGTTTAATTGATTATGATCTTTTTCCGAACGAGATCTTCAGTTTCAAATTACCTCTTCATGACTAGCTACTCGAAATACTTACATTAATGATCTATGTTCCTGTTTAAATTATTTAATATGGATTTTTCAGGAATGCGATTATTGTAAAAAGAGATTCAATCGGAAAGAAATTCTGCGAGGCACATTCGATAAACAAAAAATCACTTAAACGAGGATTCTCGAGGTTACAAAGTAAGTAAAATATAGCTACTGAAATTTGCAGCTTTGAATAATATAATGTACAGCTGCATTCATCATTGTATGAGAAAATCCTCGGTGTCATTGAAGAAGAAGCTAGCTTTATCTTTGGGCATTCAAGTGTTAGGTCAGATGTCATACAGGTTTGATAAATTCTCTTCGATATTTGGCTTATGTTTTTCATGAAAAAGTTACATCGTACTACGAAAGGTCTCCTTAATTGTTATAGGCTTACTTTTGCAGAATTCTGTATATATGTCTTGAACTGAGTCCTTCGCCAGCTCATGAGACAACTGTATCGATATTGTACTGTATCCGGCCTCCTCGACATTTCTAGTTATTGTTACAAATGGTATACATAGTAGCGGTTTAGAAGTGGATTTCAGAAAGAGTGCGTGAATTGTTGTGCCCTATAAAGTGATCTAGTCAGTCACTAAGATTTAATAGAAGTAATAGGCACCGTGGAGAAGAGGAGGAAACCGTGATTCACACCATATATGCCATTGCCCAGCAATAGCCGGGACAAAGTACGAAGCATTAAAACTAGAGTATCCAGTGCCCAACAAAGTCAAAGGGATAGAACTCAGTAAAATTTTCACTTTGGCAGTAAAAGTGAGGTTACTGAGCTGATCCTCAACAAAAACCTAAAGAAAGGTGCAGTGAACTACCAAGGTCTGAATATTCGGCGCATACAACGCCATCTCACACAAAATAAAAATGTTAATAGAAGTAATGAAAAAATAGGGTAAGAGTGAAGTTGAAGGACGTTCAGCAATATCAAACATTAAATGGAGGTTATGATTTTTTATATGTTTGTAATCGTATATCATCTCCATAATGGTTTTCGTTTCAAATGCAACATTTCATCAGAGGTTCTGGAACAATTTGATTTCAGGAATGTTATTACTGTCCGTTTAAAAGTCGTTCTAAATTCACTCTTGCCTGTCACATCAAAATGTTTCCTCTTGATGAGAATTTAAGCGTAAGTACAGACATAAGAATTTCATTACCCATCATAATTGTGTAATGTAGGCTCATTAATGTACACTTATTGATATTGATTGAGTATACATATAGGAATTAATTTTTTATAATGCAGACAAACTTTGAAATTCTTTGGAGTAATTACTGAGAAAATGGGTGTTATTTCAATAAATTACCCTAATTCTGTCAATTTTCTTACAATATTGATACACGTATCTTATTTTAGGGTGGCGGAATCGCGTGCGTATGTTGCAAGCGAACGTTTAAAAGTAAGAATCATTTATTGCACCATCTTGAACACGGTCACAGAATAGCCGTCGGACGCGAGTATTTGCAATTTCCTTCGAAAAGTGATTTCAGTAAATGGAAAGAGAATATCGAAACGTCTTCCTATAGCCGTTTTATAAGACGCACCACGTATAAAATCGAATGTGGAACAACCTTAACCCTCTATAGTTGCCATAGATCTGGATTATACAAGGAAAAAGTTGGGAAACTTGTACCCACGAAATACCAAGGTGTATACTTTTTTCATGATTTACTTGTTATCGAGTTTCTCAAGACATTCCATCGCCCTTTTTCATTGCTTAGCAACTCTGAGATTTGTAACATTTTTGACGAATAACCCCTTTTTCTTGTTTCTTCTTGGATTTGCATACGTCTGATACATGACCTCCTACTCAGGGTTTCTCTAAAAATGACTACCAAACACGAAAACAAAAGATAATTTACCACTACACCGACACTTCGAGAAGAAAAACAGGAATCTGCTATCAGATCAAGGTTTCTCAAAAAATGGCATCAAGATGGCTTCGAACTTGTTTTTTGTCACTAAATCATATTGCACTCAGTGCGTGGTGTAAAAACGGTTCTTCACTTTTACACCCTGTTTTCAATAACAATGGCTCCAGGGGATCTCAAAAGGAAGGGTAAGAAAACAGAAATTCTTTTCAAGTGTCCAATCTTGGCATCGTTTTACTATTTCTAAAATTACCGAAATTCGTTATAGTGGCGTACATCATTTGAAAGTAACGAGTTTCCGAAATCTCAGCAAAACAACATTAAAATTTAGTGAAATTATTTACAGGTACGAAGAAGATTGGCGCTCATTGCCCCGCAGAAATCAGAGTGCAGAGTACATCAGCACTCATTTAGGACACGATATCTTCGACCCCAAAGAAATTGTCCATAATACCTATATTCACGAGGAAAGAAACGTGCCAACGATTGTCGTTAAAAATTGCTGCCGATATTCCTCATGATCAGATTGTTGCGGACCATCAATTCGGCGACGAACAGTCAAACGGTTCCAAATTAAATTTTCTGCGTGTGGTAAATCAGCATGATTTATTACATGCTACAACTGCTTCTATCGTATCTAATACTATCGCTTCGTCAGAGGATCTTTCGGCTACCAATGCCTTCATTCGTGAAATGGGAGATTCAGTTTTCTACAAACAACAAGGTGTTTCCGGATTTGGAATTGGTGAAAAACGGGATACACAAGATTTTGTTCTCATCATCATGAATAGTTTACAAGAAAAAATCTTGAGAAAATGTAGCCAAGATGTCGTCACTTTGGACGGAACCCATGGGGCAAATACGAGTAGTTGCAGCTACGCGCTGCATACTTTATTAGTGATGGACGAGCTCTGTGAAGGGTTCGCCGCAGCAGTCGCAATGAGCAACCGTAATGACCAAACGGTAGTAGATATTTTTCTTTCTTGCATTAAAGAAAAAGTTGGCACATTGCATATTCGAGTACTGATGAGTGATATGCCGGAGACGTACAATAATTCTTGGTGCAGAATTATGAATGAACCTGAACGACGGTTTCTAAGTTCGTGGCATGTGTACGAACGTTGGCGCTTAGAATGCAAAACTCTGTTAGAGATGTAGTAGAACGCAGGAAAATTCTTCTCGAATTGTAAGTAAACAGAGAACATTTTTGGAAAAAGTTGAACAACTTCGTGAATAGCGACGATGAAAAAAGAGCCAAATTCTTAGAGTACTTTCGCGCACACTACGCAAATTGTACAAAAACTTGGGCATAATGTCATCGCGTGCGCGAAGGAGTGCATACAATTAATATATACTGCAAAACGGTATACAAGAAACTCAAACAGCAATTTTTGAAAAATGAGAAAATGAGTGAAGTATGTAAAATTGTTAAATTATTTTTAATAATTTATTTTTAATACCTAATTTATTTTTAGATTAGAAATTAAATTCAATCAATTATATATTGTTTTAAATTAAAATAATTTAATTATAAAGTTTTGATATAGGTAATAAACTTTTTAATAAAATTCAAATTATAAAAATTTTTTAAATTAAATTTTAAAAAAATATTTAAAATTTATAAGTTTTAAAATTTAATTTATAAATATTAATATTTTATTAAATTTTTAATAAAAAATTTAATGTTTTTAAATTTATCAATTTATATGAAATTAATTTAATATTATTTTTAATAATTGAAAGGATTGAATTACTTGGAAACATTTTTGAAATTGTAAATTTAATTGTGATAAAATTATCTTTATTTTTGTAAATTTTTATATAATTTAAATAATAAAATTTATTTAAAAGTTTTAATTTAATAATTTATTAAAAAATTAATATAAATAATTTTTTTGCAAATAAGTCTATTGGATTTTTGTAGTTTTTAAAAAATTAATAAATTTTATTAAATTGGAATAAAAAAATTTTGAAACATCAAATACGTGAAGCCATGTTAAAAGAGCTTGAAGGCAAAGTGAGCAGAAAATTGAAAATATTCCGAAGACGACACGATAAATTAGAAAGACAAACCATGGAAAGTGACGTTAGTATGCATTCGGAAACCCAGTGGTTCGTTTCTGTTACAGAAACCATAGCAGAGCAAAATGAACCGCTAGTGACTAAAGAACGAATTTATTTAGTTGAGAAATTAAAAAACACGTATCCACATTGTGAATTGTTCTGTGAAAAATGTCAGATTTGCTCTCACAAATATGCGTGCCACTGTGTGGACGCATCAATCAAAAACAATACGTGCGAACATATACATGCCTTATGGAGGCACTTACGCTTTGCAAGCTACAATGTTATCACCAGTCCAAGATACAATGAATCTTCATCAGATCCAATTGGTGGTTTACCTACATCTCTAACCCACATTGCCTGTTCACTTACACCTTACAATACCACCGCTAATTTACTTGCATCATCCGACAGCAGCGCTCATTTACCTGTATTTCATGATACTACTAGAAGTTTACCTTCGTCTTCCGGCACCGTTACCAGTTTACCTATATTTTTCAACATCACTGTTGATTAGCTTCCTCTTCAACAATAAAAATGCAGTTAGTAGAAGAAATTGAAAGTATTATTGAAACCGTTAACCCTGCTTCCGATTTAGAGCTGTTGAATTGCATAAAAGAAGTAATGAATGGGATGCAGCCAATTTTAATGACGTACCAAAATTTAAGAAAGAAAATTGATTTAACTCGATGCTCTTACTGATTCGTTGTTTACTCCACCAAATTCCTCATCATCATTAACAAAGCTTGAAACAATAAGAAAGAATTCGCAAGGAGTCATGACTGAAGAGTTTGAAAATATCATAAAATGGATGACTGAAAAGTTTCAAAAATTAGGCATGAATCTGTCAAAATATTAAGAATTTATTGTAGACAAAAAAAGAGCAGTGTAGTGGTAAATTCAAGGCGTACTGTAATATTCCTTTTCCGCCTGATATACTGTGTATAGATGAAATCAGTGACAGTTAACAGCTCTTTCTTCAATCTTACACTGACTTTCTACAATAGTTATACTAATTAGCTGCTTTTAAATATAGTATAACACTGTTTGTATTTTAGAAAAATGGACTAACATGGACGCCGGTAAGATACACTGAAAAAAACTGAATAATTTTCAAGTTTCTTGATAATTTATGCATGTTTTAAGTAAAACTACAGCTTGGGGCAGGAATGCTTTTCATGCAGAGCATGCGATTTTTTAAAGGAACAAGAAAAATGGACAGGACTTATTGTAGTTGAGAGCATTAACACCTATGCATATGAGTATTCACAACTTATCTGACTTTCAGTTGATCCATTGCAACGAATTTTTGTCTGTCTTATAAGCAGTTGCAGCCTTTTTTTTTCTGTCCAACTGGCGTCCATGGCTACATTTAATAGTGCTTACCAGCTATTATTTTTCTTCCAGAGGACCGACAAAATTCATTTTACGAGTACATAGACGGGAAAATTAAGAAACTTGAGCAGAAATTTGATAGTGTGATAGGTTCGCAGGCAGTAGGAATTCACTTCATGCCTAGTTACGCTAAAAGCTCCCTAAAGTTACCATTATCAACAGAACAGGATATAAAGCGCATGGAACAAGATCTTGCCGCAGTGGAAACCAAGACAATTTTTGTAAATATTTTTCCGTAGTAATTTAAGCAGTCGCCTAAAATAAAAGGACGGGAAGACACGAGAAAAGAAGAAAAGGAGAAAAAAAGAAAGAAACATGAAAAAAAAGAAGGCGAGCGAGATCGATGGGGGAGGGGATAGCGGCAGGAAAAAATAAGTAACACGCAGGTACACTGAAGTTAAATGAGAAGTGACATCCACAATAAATAGAAGTAGTTAATCCAGGCTCCTTGACTGATCTTAATATTTTGAACTTTTTAGAAAAATTATATAGGAAGCAAGGAGGCAGGACCAAGATAAGTTCCGTCGTACACTGTATACATGTACTATGTCAGCAGTATATACGATGACAAAATTGCTCTGCTGTATAACTATACAGGGACCCATACTAAATCGCAAAAATTGGGGCTGAAGGACACAGAAGCAATGAAGCTTCTAGTTGGTAAGTGTATCAGTTCCGCTAAAAATAGGTTTTTGTGTCCATGGAACTTCGCGATTGCGAGGAGACTTAATAAATAATAAGAATTCTCTTGCGTAATAAAATGTAGCACTTATTATTTTTTTTTGAAGGCATTCGTATACAGCATCTTTACTATATACTGTGCCCTTTTTTTGTGTAACATCTGAGCTAACTGTCCACAACCAGCGTCTCTCCAAAACACAGTTAAACTAAAATTGCATATTTTACTTTTTTGGATGTGAGGTGCTTCGAACATAAAAATCCTGATTCAGGGTACTTACAGCAAATTTGGTCAGAACAGCATTAGCTAAATACTCGTATTAAGAATGTATTATAATTATCTGTGTGTACGCTAAATTTAAACACTTTTATTGCAGAAACATCACTAAATAACAGAATAGATGCCACACAGGCGGAAATTATTTGCCATACAAAACAATGGCTCAAAAATAAATACAACCTGGCGAAGAAAAAAAATGTTGAAGAAAATTAGATAATTAAGTAGCCTATATTGTATACAATTACAATAAACCTGTTTTTTGTTACTAAAATTATTTATTGAAAAAAAATATTGCTTTTTTCAATAGCAGATTACCGCATTCTCAAAATACTGTAACTACTAAAGGCAACGATACACGGCAAGGATTTATTAGCGTATCGTTAGCTGATATCGATGGTGTATCGCTGGTGAATATTCAATATTTTTTGTCAAATTTCGAAATTGTATCGCTTGCATATAGCTCGAAAGAGTAAATAAGCTGCACGGCAGCGATTCGTATACGCTATTGCGATAGCATATATCGCTGTCTTTTATCCAGAGAACAGAAAGAGGTTTTAGTGAGCGGTTCTTTAGCGATTTACTAAAAAGATATTCTCTAGCAAACTTTGCGGACATTTTCGAAGGCGAATCTCAGATTTAATTTGCTATCTATTTGCTTGGTGGAAGCGAAAACAGAGATCGGATCGCTAGCTCACGGCGTAAAAACGTTACTAGGGCTTCATTTCTATCTAATTTTTTTCATCCTCTCACCGGCTGCAACAGCTGCTCAACGTTAATCAACCTATTCTAGGAATAGTATTTCTTTAATAGGCTATTCTTAATTTAGGTATACCGAAGAGGGGCTGGCGCCATATAGTGCCACTGGGTGGTTCTCCGAAAAATGGACAATTCAACGTGGACAAGAACAAAAAAAAAAAAATGAGGTTCACTTTTCAACTTTTTTTCGTTGAAATCGATACTAGGGGTATTGAGAAAAACCATATTCCGGTACCGGCCGGGCTTAAATTTGATTTTGGAGGGTTGTAAAACAAGCAGCAATGCTGCACGACTAGGGTCGGCAAATGCTGCAATTCTTATCGTCTGAATTCTGCTAAACATTAACGCACTCTATATTCATCAATAATAAAAACATCCTACAAAACTACGAACTACGACAGAATCGCCATCCATATTACTAGAGCCCTAATATTACCACTTGATAACGTCTAAGTACTAGACAACTTGAAGAATAAATAAAAAAAAAAAAGCGATCGCAATAGGGTCTAGCCGACCCTAAAAAAAAATTGTTGTCCACGTTGAAAGATAAATTTTTCACGTTTACATAGTGTGATAAGATGAGGCTGTATAATCACACAGCGGCTCCATGAGTTACAAACTCACGGATCACGGTTTAATGAAGTACCAAAAATTCATCTAGGAAAGTAGTCTCTGCAAGAAAAAGATTTGAAGGCTGTTTCTACAGACTGCTTCTAAGTGTCGAAAGATTCACGTCTTTCAACGTGGATACAAGAAATACGTGAGTATCCACGTTGAATAATATATATTTTATGTTCACGTTTAAGGACAATACCGCCTTTTTCCCCCCTTTTCCCATTGGGTAAATATGCGGAGAATATTTAATACATGTTGCTAAATGTAATGCGGCCAACATTAGATACATTATTACGTTTTTACAAATTCTCCGAGCTGTAAATTCAATATGGCTGTTGATGTACACGATAAAGGACACTTTTTTTTAGAAACCAGGATCTCAGCAATAAATGAGTATTTTGGCATATAAATTATCATTATTTCACAGAAGTTCTTACACAGCCTTCTAGAGGAAGTTATGAGGAAGTTATGTGAGCATTTGAGAGAAGTTTATTATGCTTACAGTGGAACCCTACAGAGAGGTTCGAAAATTATCCACGTTGAAGGACATATCTCTTCCTAGACACAACTTTGAGGCATTCTAAAGGTTACTTAACTTGGTTAGGAAAAGATTGTAAGACCTATACCGTGTTGCTTCAACTTACCTCTTCAACAATGAGAAACAGTAGTTCTTGAAAACCCTTCCAGCGAGCAAAAAAAAAAAACGGAACTAGACTAGGTTGACACCCACGTTGATGGACATTTCAGGTGCATTTTCGATTTTCTAAGGGTATTCTGCTGAACTAGGGAGAGCTTTTACCACTGTCTCCATCAGAAGATTTCATTTCCTCAATTTTGACATATTTCGCATAGCATTCTGATAATAAGTGGCAGAGTTACAGCCCATTTACATGAATTGTCCATTTTCCGGAGAATTACCCCCCACTACAGACCGAGTTATGATCATTGTAACGATAAAATTCTCATTTCCTCATTTTTTCGATATATTTGCTAAGGTGAGGGAATGATATACAGGTGAGGGAAGGGTGTGGTGGGACGTATGTCGATGAACGTATGCCAAAGTGGTCCCTATGACACCGCACCCCCGGCCCCGAAAACTACCCTTTCGAGTATCGCATCAATGGCCGGAGGGAACAAGTGAGAGAATGAGACACATTCCGGGAGAATGATAAAATCGATATTTTTACGCAGTTTTTCTTACAATTAAGAAACGAATTTGTCAGTACAGGCCAATATGGCATCAAGAGGGGAGGCTGAAAACGCGTGAGAAAGAAAGAGTATACTAATAAAATTGAACATTTCACAGGTGTGTTTCTGATTTTTGTAATGCATGTTCTCATTACCTCATCTCGTGAAAAAAAGGCGACATTAAAGCCTATTGGAGAGTTTAAATGAAGCCCAAATTTGGTTAAATTATTGTTAGTAGATGTCCATACGTCACTTTAGTTATCTTACGAAATTCGAAATCCCGGATACAAAAAGTTTTCAACTAGCAATAATCGCATCTCGACTGAGCCTCACTGGTTACGATGCTGCCACTGCCAGCACAGATATGAGCTCCGTTTACTCTGACATGAAAATCAGTTGGATAGCCACCTGACTAAACGATGAAGACAAATCATCGAGAAGAAAGACTAAACGATGAAGACAAATCATCGAGGAGGAAATGTATCTTTTACTAGGGCTAAAAATGCCCAATGAAAAGTGGGTATTTCATCAATTACATGTGTGACGTGCCAGTTGTGGAAATTTTACGTGGTGTCGAGCAAATTTGTTTCCACCGTACAAAATTTGAAGATAACCGTCTCCTAAAATTGGTTCGCGAATTATTTCAAAATTCCTTTGGTAAAAGAACACAAATTTCAAACCCAAAATATTTCAGTTTATAACCAAATTATGAAGAAATATGTTTAAAAATATGAAATGTTACCCGAGGGAAACTAAAAACTGTAATGTGTGACACAGGGAAAAAATTGAGACCAGAAGATGGGTGATTTCAGGAAGGTTTTGAAGAATTCGATCTAAGAAACCTTATTTAAAGAATACTTAATGGGTCTGAATGGATCGGATAGTAGTATGAAACAAGTTTAGAAGGGTCCTGAAAAGTTTCAAATAAATCTATAACAACAGGAACGTTCCGAAACGTTTTTTGTAGAGAGAGAAATTAGCAGGCACGGCCTAGTGATTAAATTCTTGGGATGCAAAACGTAAGGGGCCCGATCAACAAATTAAAAAAAATTTCAGTGATATGGATTGCGATAAAGAGAGGGCCCACAAGGCCACAATAGGTCGAAAGCCCGGGATGCATTTGCCTCTCCGCACCACCAGGCAGGTCATGCGTGGAAGTGGGTGCTAATGAGTTCACTAAGCAGTCTTTGTTGGTGAACCATCCCTAAAGTGAAACACTTCATGTTTCATATAGGTGCCTGCAGCTATATATGTGGGTATAAGGCCATAACACTCAAAAACATACTAGTAGGTATTAAAAAATTTCAGTAGATTGCGTAATATACTGATTGCTACAGGAGTGTTAAGTCAATGATCACTGGCTTAAGCTTAGCTTTGGCTTTTAAAGCTGCTGCTTAACTTGGCTTATGAATTGAAGCTAATTTTCCGGTTTCAAATATGGCTTAATGTTGTTTGGCTTATGACATGACTTAATCTTTGCACATGTGGCAATTCTCTCCTCCCTAGTGTCGTATAGTCGTCCGGTCCCACCACGTACTGTGTTGCTCGATGCAAACGCTTTTGTCTCCTGCATTTTTATACCTTCATCCGATGGCTGACCTTTTCAATACCACAGTCTCCTTCTTACTCATTGCCCTTTCCATCCGTTGTTCTCTTTGTGTTTTCATTCCTTCGATGGCCAGGCTGGATCACTAGTTTCAGTTGTACACAGTTTGATTTCGGCTCTATTACAGTTTCGTACGTTTCAGTTCTCGCATAAAATTCTGCTTTTTCAACCCACTCTCGTCTCTTTTTTTATTTCGTATGTGTTTACTGTGGCCCAGACTAACAAATCCCGTGCGTAAAAGCAGCACACATGAGTTGACCCCACCATTTTGATAACTCATCATTGGACCGCAATTTAAAACAGTAAATTCTTAATTCATGAATGATGGCAAGTTTTTTATTAATTTATTTATAAATTATTTTTATTTGACTTTTGGCATTAGTTGAATTTTGATAAGTTTAAGCAGAAAACCTAGCTTATAGCTGAGTTATGGTCTGAAAACTGACTTGCAAGATTCGCCTGGCTGATGGCTTTTGGCTGAATGAATAACGAATAAAATTGTTACTTAAGCTGTAGCTTGAGCCACTAGTGGCTTCAGAGCTTAACATCCCTGGATTCCTAGTATATAATAAAATTATCAAGCCAAATTTCAGGTCCATAAACATCTCTATGTTTTTTATATTATTACCAGAGCATTTAAGCTGAACTATACAGCTTCAACTTACGGCTTGAGCTTACATCAGGACCAGGGGATCTTCGAGAGAGTTGGAACGAGGTGAAAAGGAAGTCCAAGGGAGCGGGCCTACCCGGATGTGCAAAAGGAAATGGTTCGCAAGGGAGGGGGATACTGTGGAGGTAAAAGACCATGGCGTGAGCATTGAAGCCTCTGCTAGGAGATTATAGCCGTTGTGGGGGAGGAGTTTGTGGCTGAGGAAGGCTGCGACTGTTGAAGTGTGACCGTGGAGGCGGAGAGCGACCGATGTGAACGAGAGGGTCGTGGTGGAGGAGGAGGCTCGTGATGAAGAAAGGATGGAAAGGGGTCATGGTTGAAGACTGAGGACCGCTGATAAAGGGGAGCAAAAGAAGCGCAAAGCAAACCTCAACTCAGGAGCAAAAGTTTTAGACCAAACACTGAGGACTGTGATAGTCGGACGAGGCACGAAACGCCGAGCAAGGCCGGCACGAGCGAAGCGAGTGACGGCGGGGGGTTGGGCCGCGAAGCGGCCAGGGGGCGAAGCCCCTAGTTTCTATTAAAAACATGGATGCAGACTGCAGTCGCGTAGCAACAACGCGGCTGCAGACTGGAGTCGTGCTGAGCGCAGCAAATGTCAACCACTGAATTCGTGTCGGGGAACGTTACAGTTTTCGCTCAAGTATACCCACGGCTGGAAGAAAATGGAAATGTCAACCACTGAACTCAATGTCACCATGAAGAACTAAAGAACTGTGAGCTGAACTGAGCTGGAAATGAGAAGAGAAAAGAAGAAGAACTGTAGTCGCGCAGAGCGCAGCCATAAACGTTTTTGGGCGCAGCAAAGATCAAGGTCAATGAGCACATGGCTGGAGTTACGGTTTTCGCTCAAGTATACCAACGGCTGGAAGAATATATAGATTGGCTTCACGTAATACGCGCCACTGAACTGAACTGGAAATATGAGAAGAGAAGAGAAAACAAGTAACCTCGTTCTTCGAGGAGGGTCGGCAAAGAAGCACGCATCTTGACTTTCAATAGTGAAATTGTTAATAACAATTTCGATGGAAATATCAACCACTGAACTGAATTTTGTCATCATGAAGAGCTAACTCATATAGACTGGCTTCGTGTCGGGAAAGGGTGGGGCGTATAACGTTTTCGCTCAAGTATACCCACGGCTGGCAGAAAAAAATACGGACTGGCTTCGTCTCGGGGAGATGGCTGGAAGAAATAAAAATTTCCATGAAAATTTGAATCACTGAACTGAATTGCGACTATGAAGAGCTCTAAATCATATGGATAGAAAAGTAACGCTCAAACAGTCTGCAGCCGCGTTGTTAAGAAAATTAATTTCCATGGAAATATCATCCACTGAATTCGTGTCGGGAAGTGTTACGGGTGCTGAAGTACCTAACGCTTTAAAGTAACGTTTTTCAAAATTTTTCCTATGTGCCAAAGCAAAGACATGAAAATGTCAAAAAATTCAAATTTCTGTCGGATGGTATTTCGCGGGCATGCGCCTGTACTCTCCTCTTCTTACTCTTACAAACCACTGACCACAGAATCGTTTATTTTTTTTCGGTTAATCATTTTTTAGTGACCAAGATGCATACTTATCGTGATTAGTACGTTTTGTTTTTTCGTGACAGTAGTTACACAGAATTATATACATTTCGGGCTCTCAAGGAAACTAGAGACGCTCTACGTGAAGACCTTCAACCCTTGCTCGGTACCTAATTAAAATTAACCGATAAACATTAAGGGTTAGGTAACACGAGGAACCAGTAGAGTAGGACTTCACCTTTTGAAATCAGTATCGGATAATAATAAATTTGTAATACCCGTGTGTATTATTCAAACTTACGCCTATACCTGCTTCACGATGATGCCGACGCAATAGTCTAAGAATTACGAACATTATAAACATTATCTCAGAATTTTTAGAAATCTCAATAAATTTAAAGAGAATCATACGTTATCGTCATAATTTGCTGCGATACCCAGTATTGATAAAGGTGACTGCTCGTAATAATTATCATCGTTTATCCTCTCCTAATTGCTTTTATTTCTCCTTCATTGATTCAGCTGAAGTACATATACTTCTTCCTATACCTACTGAAATAATACTTGTAGATGTGATCATATACATGTACGGCATTGTAAGACTTCTACGCTATAGTCTATACTTTCCATTAGTGAAAACTACCTTATCAGATGGGTGCTATCCGTAAGTGATTTTCAAATCCATATATCTGCGTCAAAATTCATGTATTTCAATGAATTTCGGAAATTTAACCAAGGAAAAAACTGGTTGAATATTTGTGCTAGTTTAATGAAATTAAACAACATTGTTGGTAAGTCGATCAACCTAGATTTTTGGATTACGTTTTCTCGTTTATTATTATATTATTATTACTTCTCACAGTGAACACCAACACGCACAGGTCTCGTTGATTTTATATTTTGTAGTGCAACACTCGTATATTCAGCGTCGAATATACGTCACCGATACAGAAACTTTTTTTTCAAAATAAATTGTAATTATGGGTATCTATAAACGTGATGCCAGTGGTAGGTACTAAGAGGACACACATATCCAACATTTTTTTTTTAAAGGTAATCTTACATGTTTTGTGAATGAGCCCTCCGGCTCTTAACCATCTCTTTAATACGTGATACTGGGTTCCTAAATTACACTACACAACAATTTGAAATTTTTCAAAAAACAATGGCATGAGAATACATGATTCTATATGTATTTTCAACGAGGAATTTAATGCCGATGTTAATTTTTTGATTATAGTTCACTGATTTTTCCAATCATGCAAATTTTAGTATCATCAAGATGATACTACTGATCGAACAATTATACGCGTCCAGTATTGTTATCAGTATCAGTGTAGCTATTCCTGCCCGACAAAAATGAATAAAACGTGAAAATGTTGATAAAATTTTAATTTTGAATATGGAAAATGAGAAGTTCTCGAGAAAAATGGATAACGCCATCGTATTTAGCATTCAAAATACAGCTTATAGATCATATAATCTCATCCCACTGTTTTTTATGCTGTTGTGCAGTATTATTGTATCTTAATTAAAGGAAAATAGTGAGATAATATGGGATCAAAAAATGTATTACCAATGTCAATTATACCCTCCTCTGTTATTCAGTAGTCCACGATACGTCTTTATAGGTACCAGTGGCGCCACATCCTAGGGTAAGGCGGCTCCAAGGAGAGGTATAACGGACAGCCATTTTGATTGCAAGAAATGCAAACAAACGCGTGTTGATAATGAGCAATTATCAATAAGACTCGTTTGCTTATACTTTTCTTGCAGTCAAAATGGCTGTCCGTTATACCTCCCCTTAGAGTCGCTTTACCGAGGGCAGAGGGCCGTTGTCTCCCCTGCCCCCTCGCAAAGCTGAGGGAGCAGTGGTGGTATCATCCACCATGAAGAAAAATATCAGAATAAAAAGCCCGCTAACACGAAACGGCATACGCATGCTTGCTACTGGGGATTCGCCGGCCATGCCGTCCAGTTCTGATATTCGCTCAAATATTTATTTTTGTGGTCAGGGACGAAACTATAGGGGGTGCAGGGGGTTGAAACATCTCGCCCAATAATTTGGCAGTCGGCCAATTTTGAAACTGTTCATTTGAATTTTTTATTTTCTATGAATGTTTGTTTGTTTTTCTTTTTTTTTCAATTAAAAAATCGGCAAAATTATAATTTTTAAAACAATTTTGTTGGCTAATTTTTAGTTGAAAAAAAAAATTGTCGGCAAATTTTTATTCTCCACCTCCCCAAACTGGAAGTCAAATTTCGTTTCTGAAAATGGAGTACCCTGGACTCATGTCAGAGACTAGTCAGTCAAAAGCCGAAGGTTTTAAGCTGAGTATCGAACGTTATCTGAAAGGTTGGAACAAAGCAGAAATGTGGAAGACATTTGGAAAATTTGAAAGTCGGTAGCAAACGTTGAATTTCGAATTTCAATGACTATTCTGTTTTTACTAGATTCTCTGTTTGACCTACAGCCTGATATTTGAGAAAGTTAAACATTTTATTAAAATCTGAGAGTTGAAAGCAAAAGACTTATTTTCCAATGTCACAAGCTGAATCCAATAGCAAACGTTCTGTTGTTTGATTTGCGGGCTTTGGTCTTGGTGAATATAAATATAGGAGGGAAATTTAGTCCGGAACAAAAGTCAAAACTTTGTGTATTTTTCCCATAAGAACGAAAGAGAGCTTCCTACAACTCTGTACTTTTTTTTTTTTTTTTTTTTTTTTTTTTGATTTTATTGGAACCAGTTTTGGAGATGAATCAGAGGAAATTCACAAAAAAGGATCACCAAGAGGAAATAACGACCACCTTAATATGTTTAGACTTCCAACAGGCCAGAGAACAGGCGGGGTTCAGGAAAAAATACTCTACT
Organism: Acanthococcus lagerstroemiae; assembly: GCA_031841125.1. Classification (NCBI taxonomy): domain Eukaryota; kingdom Metazoa; phylum Arthropoda; class Insecta; order Hemiptera; family Eriococcidae; genus Acanthococcus; species Acanthococcus lagerstroemiae. Next base: position 32,026,178 of record CM063106.1, on the reverse strand, counting down.
ATCGATCAAATCTTTGTCATTGACCATAGTTATAAAAAAAGCTATGGAATACAACTTTAAAATATAGGTATTTGCTGTTCATTGACTTTGAGAAAGCTTTTGATTCGATTAGCCATACATTTCCATGGGAGGCACTTCATGAACAGGGGGTGGGACAAAAACCAATTAGCATTCTGAAATACATCTACAACGATGCCTACGCTTATGTCAAAACAGATGTAAAAGGAGAAGACTTTAAAATAAGGCGGGGCGTCAGACAAGGAGATCCCCTTTCACCAAACCTATTTAATTGCGCTCTGGAAAGTGCGATGAGGAAGATGGATTGGGAAAACAAGGGTCTCAAGGTGGACGGCGAATACCTCAACAACCTGCGCTTTGCAGACGATGTGGTGTTGATATTCGAAAACTTGAAAGATCTGGTAGATTGTGCCGAGGAATTTATTCAAGCTTGTAAACCAGCTGGACTGAAAGTTAATGCGAGCAAAACGATCATGTCGAATGCGAGCAGAAACCCAGTGATAATCACGGGCGAAAAAATAGACTGGGTGAGCGAAGTAGTATATTTGGGGCAGGTAATGTCCTTCAATAAAGCGAGGGAACGCGAGATCTCAAACCGAACAAGGATTGGCTGGAACAACTTCTAGAGGTTAAAGAACATGTTCAAGAGCAAGCTGCACATCGGAGCCAAAGCGGAAGTCTGGAGAGGTTGTATTCTACCTGTAATGACCTACGGAGCACAGACGTGGGCCCTCACTAAGACAAATGTGGAAAAGTTAAGGATCTCTCAAAGGGCGATGGAAAGAAGCATGCTGAATATCAAAATCAGGGACAAAATTCCAAACAGCAAAATCAGAGCCTAAACGAAAATTCGAGATATCGGGCACTTCGTCAAGAAACTAAAATGGAAGTATGCGGGACACATTGGACGGCAAGGGATAAAAAGATGGGAAAATAAGGTAGAAGGCTGGGTCTCCTACGATAAGAAAAGGAGAAGGGGGAGGCCACTAACCCGCTGGACGGACGAAATTGGAAAGGAACTGGTCAACTGGGCCAAAGGCGGAGGAGACATACAACTGACCGTAAGAGATGGAGGGAGGAGGGGGAGGCATTTGCCAAAAATTGGGCGATGCGTGGGGAAACAAATGGAGAGACGTGACCCGTCAAGTCGGGCGCACTATATTATAAGTATAATATGTATGTAACACACAGAAACGCAAATAGGGCTCAGAACTAGGGGGGGGGCTTAAGCCCCCGTATTATAAAGCAACATCACCCCTCCGCATCATTTTCTTTGGTAATTCCTAAGTGTTTGGAGGGAATATTTAGAAGGTTAAGCCCCCTAAGCCCCCACTATTTGCGCCTATGGTAACACAACAATATGCTGTAAATAAAATAAACTAAAATAAAGAAAAATAATGTGTAAAGGAAGTTATTCCTAACATCCTTCCAGCTCACCCTCCCCGACTAGGGTATGTTCATGTACACAAATGTGAGCGCTTGGGGGATAAAGTTTCAATCTGCATTTGCAGGGACGAAACTATGGAGGGGACACCCTCAATAACTTGGCAGTTGGCAAATTTTGAAATTGTTTATTTGAATTTTTCATTTTCTAAGAACGTTTGTTTATTATTATTTTTTTCAATTAAAAAATATCTTGATTGAAAAATCGGCAAATTTTCAGTTATTTAAAAAGTTTTGTCAGCGAATTCTTAGTTAAAAAAAAATATTTGCCGGCAAATTTTTCTTTTCCACTCCTCCCCCCCCCCAACTGAAAGTCAAATTTCGTCTCTGCTTGTGGTTACAATAGAAAAGTGCGACTGAAATACGTCGAGAATTAATCGAGACATATCGCAATAATAATGTAATTTCGTTACAAGCAGCTCCAGTGGCGGATCTGGAAATTTTCCAAGGAGGGTGTTTTGAAAATAAAACTTGTTTTTTGTATTTTCATTTTACTTTCAATTAATGTTTGGTAGTCGTCATTTCTCAGTTGATTCTTGATATTTTTTGAAGTCCACATAGGACTACAGCAGGTGTACACGTTCACTACATTTTTATATGCTGCGCTTTCGCAATGTTTTTCTTTTCTTCTTCGGCCCGAGGGGGGTGTCCGACACCCCCTCCCTCCCCCCATAGATCCGCTACTGATCAGCTTGTAGTAGCAGGCCAGTGGAAGTGACAAGGGACCTTAACTTTAGGCATGTTAACGAGCTCATTCAATAAAAGATAGAAGAATAACAACCAATGATATTGTTGCAACTTTTCGTATTTCACATGGTAGCAGTAGCGTATCTAGGATGAAATTATGGGGGGATGGGGGGTGACTTTTGATTTTGAGGGTACTCCTTAAAAAAAAAACAATCCGGGTTTTCATATTTTTAGAGCATTTTTTGGCCATGGGGGGTGGAACCCGGACACCCCCCCCCCAAATACGCCACTGCATGGTAGTGTTCACTCAATCATCACACAACATCCGAAGTATCGAAAAATTTACACTAGGTAGATACAACCTCGCATTCCGCTCAAATTACACACGACTTCTAAAAAACTGTGGATAGGAGGTATGAGCAAACCCTCTCTACTCTCCGGACCTATCCTCTTACGATTTTCGTGTCTTAGATCCAATGATGTCCAGCGAACGATACCTCAAGGACAAAGAAATCAAGAGCGCAACTAGACTGGTTGCAAACAAAGTCGGATGGAAATCTTTCAAAGACGGTGTTAGCAAACTTAAGCCACGTTATAAGGGCCTCAATTTAATAGGTGACTATGTAGAGAGGTAGATAATGAATTGAATTTTGATAATTAAAAGAGATTTTTGAAATCCGTACATTTGTTTATGTTTTATTGCAGTTTTAAAATTACTTACTTATTGACTGTCCCTCTCGTATGTTGAGAGATACCTGTGCGTTATACAAAATAGCGTTAAGGGTACTGCCCCCCCCCGCACATCTAAGCCAAAAGTCGGCTAGACGCAGGCCTATCCAAATCAGATAAGGTGTTCAGACTTGACAAAGTAAAAAACAAATAATTTCGGCGAATTGTTCGGTATATTTTTTTGTAGTATGAATAAAGTCGATGAACTCTCAGTCTAGGGCGGAATGGATTTTTTGATCCTCCAAGAAACAGGATTTCAGCATTTCAAGATACTCTTTTTGGTTCTCTTCTCTACAGCATACAAAAAAAGCAGTGTATCGATAAAATAATAGTTTATCCTGATTGATCTGAAATTTTGATTGAACTACTCGGCTTCTAATTTTCACCCTACCCTTCCCCCTAATTAGGATTGGATTTTCAACAAAACATAAGCAAAAAAAGTCACATCAGATTTTTGAACTGCTCCCACTCACATGATTTCCTTTCGGCGCCTCATAGTAGATACTACTACTAACCTTCTTCAAAATTGTAATTAATCATCTTGAGGAAACAGACAGTTAAGCAGGTCCAGGACGTAGAGGAGGTTAGTTTCAGGCATAAATATTTCGCATTATTAATAAAAAACTATTTTGTATTTATTTACAGTCTGTCTAGATGAAATCTTCCTACCCTACTACCGTACCACCGTAATTTCAAAGCAACGCACGCAAGAACTGGTTCCGATCGAGTGTTTCGGTGTGAACAGTGAGGTCTACTATAACGAATTTTGTCCAACCGGTTCGTTGACTGTACATATTCAGTCTTATGATACGTCGTCTGATGGTCTGATGGTATTCGTCCGCGAGAACAAAAGCCGCTCAAAATGAGAGATCATCCGGTAAGTTGGTCGGCCATTTCATATTTTTAAATGCTATATTGTGTATCTTTACTTTCCACTGTCTTATGGCTATACAAATTATGTTAGGATCTGATAATCAACGAGAATTCTCCTATTATGTGAAATTTGTCTCAGAATATATTTAATCATGTTGAGCAATATTACACGTAGTTACTTGATAGCTACTATAGAGTTACAAAGTCGTGTTAAGGTGTACTCATAGGTGATAGCGATTTTCGATATTTATTTCCAAAGTGTTTGACGTGGTGCATTGAATATTTAACTTGAATGCAGACAAATTGAACGCAGTATGATTGAAACTAATTTGGCGCATAAATTCGCAAGTGACGTTTTCAGATAACTGGAAATTTCCAAGGATATTTCCATTTTCACGGGTAATGGGTGTAGTATACCATAGCTTGATATTGATGAGGTTTATGATCCCAGAAGAGCTAATGCGCCAAAACGACCACCGGGGAGGTCCTGTTGTAGCTATTTTTCATAATACCGAATTAGAGGAAAGTCAAGATCATGGCAATACTATTTTAGTACAATGGATTATACGGGGGCAGATACGGTGTATTGTGACACATGTTGTAAAGTGGCACAGCAAAATATCTCGAGAACTATTGTTACCCAGCGGAAATTCGCACAAACCGTGAACGGTTGTGTGCCTCATCTAGCTTATGCAAGGAAGAGCGATGACTGTTTTGATGTCTCATCAGTATTCAAGAAAATGTAGTTTTTGGTCGTCCTTTTTTTTTTCTCTCAGTCAGAATTGTGGGTTAGAGGCTTGGTTTTCAATCGGAAGTAGGTGATACCATACATTTTTGGAAAGTTTATTGGTCGCCGAATTGGATCTTATCATACACTGTAAGTAAATGAAATTTTTTCGATGGAATATGCACGGTTGAGAGCAGCATAATGATATGGTGTAAAGTGACCCAAGAAAATGTACGTAACCGAGAACCTACCCTAGAATCAAACACCATATTATCCGCTTTTTACCGAAAATTAGTTCAGAGGCGAAACTTGACTTTCAGTTTAGGGGGAGGGGGGAGAAGGAAAATTTGCCGACTAAACATTTTAAAAATTTACCGATTTTTCAATCAAAATATTTCTTAATTGAAAAAAAAAAAAAATAATAATAATAATAATAATAATAATAATAATAATAAACAGAAACAAAATATGGGCCCGGGAACTCGGGAACTAATTTTTGAGAACGTCCTTGCCCTTTTTTTACTCTTTATTCTTCTTCCTTTTTTCGTTCCTCTTTTTACCTTATTTTTGAAGCACCTTTTTTTATAGTGAGCCGCTTGAGACATTCTCCTTCCTCGGCCCTTGTGCAAACATACACCATCCGAGAGGTTTCTTGGAATAATTTCATACTAAGGTAGTTGCGCCACATAAGACCCTATGTTTGTTTTGGTCAATTTCTGCCTTAGGATGAATATATTTTTTTTTTTTTGAATGTACATTGTATTATTAATCTAGAACATGACTTCCGGATTTTTTCACCCCATAGTGCTCGTGAAATATTCGATTGGAAAGTTTCATTTTTGAAAACCTAATAAGGCCCGGTGTACCCTAATAAGGCCCGACCTAATAGGTGTGGTGGGAATATGGCGATGCACGCATACGAAAGTGGCCCCTAAGACACCGCATTCCCAGCACCGGAAACTACCCTTTTGGGTATCGCATCAGTGCCGTGGGGGGGGGGGGCTAAATCCTAATAAGGACCGACCTAAATTCTAATAAGGCCCGATTTAAAAAAAAAAAATCTGAAACTGCAAAAAAGTTTATTAAACCAATATCTGAAATTAAATTGAAGAAGTAAGTATTAATAACTTGATACAGTGCGGAAAAAAGTTAATGAAGATCGTTAAAAGTAATCGGGCCTTACTGGGGTACAATGCACATTTTCCCATCGTTAGCCGATCACTCACCTATGAAATACTCGTTCGAAGATTTTTTTCCCCTCATTCACTACGTAACAATAATATAAGTCAACAACAAATAAACGTCGATTTTCGGGTGAAATTTTATTATTCACTTTAAACGCTTTCTAACATTCTCGAAGAAAACTTTTCTGCTAAAATTTTAGCCGGTCAAAATTTCTGTTGTCATTCTCTCTCTATCCACGACTGATAACGCGACCGAGACAGATGCACAGTGTTACCAGATGAAAATACAACAGCTTTCCCTCAGGTCGTTTTGCAGCACAAAGTATAGCAGCCCAGATTGACAGGTCGGGCCTTATTAGAGGTCTGGGCCTTACTTGGCGCACCTACCTTATGATAATAAGACTCTTTTGACCCATCAAGATCTCCTCCTACTACTTCTGTAAAACTTTTAGGACTCTTTCAGCCTTCTCTGAGACTTCAAAGATCTTCTGAATTTGTTCAAAAATTTTCAAGCTTCATTAAAACATTATACCTTAGAAAATGGAAAATTCAAATGAAAAGTTTCACAATTTGCCGACTGTCAAATTATTGGGATTTTTTCACCCCCGCCCCCCTCAGAGTTTCGTCCCTGCAAATACAGATTGGAACCTTATCCCCCGAACACTCACATTTGCGCACATGAGCATACCCTAGTCTGGGAGGGTAAGCTGGAAGGATATTAGGAATACTTAAGCGGAACACACAACTTCTTTTACACATTAAGATAGTTGTTATTTACTCTTGGTGATTTTTTTCCTGAATTTCCTCTGATTCGTCTCCTAAATTGGTTCCAATGAAATCAATAATAAAAAATAAAAAATAAAAAACCAACAAAGTTTCAGGTTGATCTGATTTAGGAGAATCCGTGCCACAAACTCCCTTTCGTTCTGATGGGAAAAACACATGGAGTCTTGACTTTTGTTCCAGACTAGATTTCCCTCCTATATTCACCAGGACCAAAGCACGTAAATTAAATAATAGAACATTTGCTATCGGATTCAGCTTGTGTCTTTAGAAAATAAGTCTTTTGCTTTCAACTTTCAGACAGCCCCGTGGCCAGGGGAGGGCAAACTGTGGCTGAGCCCTCTCTAAAGGTATCTTGAGCCCCCCCCCCCTCCAGGCAGAGATACATCATTAAAAAAATAATAATTACGTCAGGTCCCTAGCCAGAGTGGTGCTAGTGGGTACTGAGCAGCCCCTAACGCTTGCCGGAGCCTCCCCTGGCAAAAATTCGTGAATAAAAAAAAGAATTCTTTCTATTTTTCTCGCTAGGTTTATTCAAAACTTTTCGTTCCACTACATTTCAGTGTACATAAACTTGTCAACACTGATTTTTCGTTGAAAGATAGAAGAATCGTATGTTTGTTGTTCTTTATATGTGACGTGTCACAAGATATTGTTACAGGTGAATCCAGCGACCCTGAAAACCTAGAATTCGATGAACGTCCAATTTCCAGTTTTGTGTACGATTATTGTTACAAATGAATCCCGCGACCCTGGAAAACTATAATAATCGATGGACGTATCGCATTTGAACTTACTTTTATTCTTGTCCCCTTCCTGAGGTTCCCGATATAATAGAATCCGGCATTCTGAAAACGAACTGTTTTATCCCTGTGTCATATTTTTCAATTAGTCTGTATCCAATTTCCATTTTTGAGTGAAAATATTGTCAAAAATGAATTCAGCGACAACAGAAATCTATGGTTCGATGTATACACATTGTATGTAAACCCAAGTTGACAGTTACCTCCTCGCCCATCAATTTTTACTTGAGATAAAATGCAATATTAAATAATGGAGCATGAAAACAGCCACCCTGGAAACCTACTATTCAATACCTATGTCATGTATTTTGATTGGCTCACATTTAACCTGTCAGGTCCACTAATTTACATTTTTGAGTAAAAATATTATCAGAAATGAATTCAGCACCCTGGAAATCTAACATCCGATGTACTGAATTTGAATTCGTTTTGAGCTTTATACTCTCTTCCAAGTCCATCTACCGATTTTCCGATTTTCAAGTGGGATAGAATGTAAAGTCAAAATTGAGTTCAGTAATCTTGAGTGCCGTACTAATGAAATACCGAGTTCAAAATTAGTTTCATACAGCTCCAAAAGTTCAGCATTTTTACTAAAAGATACAAAAACATTCATACAGAACTTAATTATTGGTCGTATCCGAGGGTTGGGAAAGATGAAACAAAAATTTCTAGGCATGGATTGTATTCCTTTGCAGAGTGAGAAAATAGGCGAGAAAACTAGGCTTTCTCCCATACGATCTGCGTGAAAGGGTCACCTTGGAAATGGCACTTCTCATTTACCCTCACCCCTCCATTTACGGGAGCTTAGGAGAACTTACGAAAAAAACAGTTACAACTATTCTTACAAAAAATACGATGCAGAACTTTTGTTTTTGAACTTTTTTTTATATCTGTAGTAATTCTGATAATTTTGGGTGAAACCCAATTTAAAGGACATGCAACCTCTACCCCTCTTCCCCCAGTAGAATACGAGATACGAGGTGGAATCCTTGATACATTGCTTAGGAGACCACTGCAAACCGTTTTCAGCGACTGCTAGCTTGTTCTCAAAGAAGTTCCTTTCAAATGCTATTTACTTTTATTAGAAGCCAGCATGTGGTTTGCAAATAAACTACAGCGCCACTACAAGGTCGTTCGTGTAGTTAGTTTTTCACTCTAATTCTTATGAATTATGATCTGCATCGCAACAGAGTAAAATTGCACCAAAAGAAAAAAGATAAGAAAGATTTGGATCCCATTAGAACACATGTTTTATATGGAGCGGGTAATATGTCTGATATCAAATAGGCCGGTTAATCTTCCGTATAGAAGTTTGTAATTTACGAGTCAATAACCTTTGGAAATGTTGATAATTAATAGAAAATGTAGTAATTGGCTGACAAGCTGATAATTGGTGAAGAAAACTACAATACTTTTTAAATACGAATATACGAGTACTAACCTTTTTGCTCAGACATACACGTACATTTTATATCACCCGGCGTACCGTGCAATATAAATGGCCCTAAACTAATTCCTTTATGTTTTCAAATCTCACTAGTGGAAATGTGAGTTAAAGGGACCCCACTACTGCAGGCCCGTAGCCATAGGGGTGCTTAGCGTTTGTTGGAGCCCCCCCCCCGGCAAAATTTTGTGAATAAAAATAACGAATTCCTTATATTTTTCTCGCTAGTTTTGTTCAAAACTTTTCTTCCCACTACATTTTAATGTTTATGAAGTTGGCGACACTGATTTTGCTTTCAAAGATAGACGAATCGTGTGTTTGACGTTCTTTATATTCACAAACACAGTGGTAGGCTCGCGATCCAATTCACAGGCGAATAAGATTTTCAAGGGAGAACAAGTCGAAAATTGAGGTATTTTTTAAAAATCGCCGATATTAGAGGAATATTTTATGAAAATGAAGGTAAAATTACTGCTCGAGCGAACATTTTTCGAAAAAACGTGTTTAAAAGGCAAAAAATTGCTCTTTTTTGCATATTTTACGTTCAATTTCAGGTGCCTGGGGGAGCATTAGCCCCCTTCGCCCTCTTGGCTACACCACTGCCTCGTAGAAATCTTCACATTATATACTATGTGTATCCTCAAGCTTCCCCCCTGGTAAACAGTCAGCACCCCTACAGCAAATGGCCGGCTACGGGCCTGCTCTACTGGTAAGTAAATAATACTTTTAAGTGCGTGTCACTAACATTTTGGTTCCACATTTTCATTTTTTCATCTTCGATATTCAAAAGGTGCAGAATATTCGACTGACTTTTGAAAATGAAAGAGAAGTCGAAACTCATAATTTCTGGATTCTGAAAATGTAATTTGAAAACATTTAACTCAGAATATTTGCACTATTTTATTCGCTGACTACATGCAAGAAACGCTCTTCTTTATTTACAAACATATTTCTATTTGTAATTATTAGGTCTAGTGACGTCGGAACGGTGTGGATACGAAGTCTTATTTGTACCCTTCCTTCCCTCGAATAAAAACAATCAAAAATTATTCAGCATGTTGACAAAAAAGGCGCACTCTAGCTTGAAAAATTCCAGAAATAAGATTTACTAAATTTTTTTACTCGTCAGTTTGGTTGGGAGAAAATGGCCTGTCGACTCAGGTTTTTGCAACTCCTATTCTAAAAATTAATTACTATGTCACTAATTAAGCCTCGGGTTGATTTCTCTTATTTTCAGATTAAGCTTATTTTTGGTTTTGATTATTCAGATTAATCTTGATCTGCCGTAATCACTGCCGGTTTTAAGGGGGATTAGGTGGATAATCTCTGACGGTCTAGAAAAATGCGCTATTTTCTCCAAAATTCCAAAGACGGAAATATAGGGTGGATCATCAAAATTTTTTCCGAAATTTCCAACGCGACCCAGGTAAAAAAAAAGTTTTAAAAATGATTTATTAATTTGTAAATTTACCCTGAGGGATTTGTCCTTGAACTTACATACTGTAGGGCTGAAAATAGAATGTTACGTGGCGCCTTAAAATGCCGGTTATGCAAAATTTTTACATTACCTTTTTAATAGTATTCATCCCGAACTTTAAATTAGTTCATCTACAAATTTTGCCTGTTTGTAAAATTGAAGGCACTAAAGCACTTACAATAATTTGTTGCTTTATAGCGCCTTCAGTATGGCAGATAGGGAAAATTCACACATAACCTTAACAGTAGTAATAGTTGAGACCTACAAAACCTACAAAATGAGTTATGTATAAAAGTTGCCTATCTACAATATTGAAGGAGCTATAATGCGACGAAGTATTGTAACTTCAATTTCACAGACAAGCGAAATTTGAATATCACCTTTTTTGTTACTCTTAATTAGTAGAACTAAAAAGTTATTCGTAAACTTGGTCTGTCTCGCATATTACTGAAGGCGGTAGACCGTTGAATAAAAGTACTGATAAAAATCAAAACTTTAAAAAATAAAGCAGTAGAAGTTAAGATTATTCTTACGACAAAATATTGATAGAGAGATTCATTTTTGGACTAAATGGAACAAAATTAGACCAAATGTCGGGGAAAATGTTTGAAAAAAATCGTTCTCTCATAATATACAGGCCATGCAAACAGAATCGTACATAATATTCGCTCTTTCCCTTTGGTGGAGTTATTATGTGTCTTATCGTTATCTCTCGCTTCTTTACGAAATATGAAGAATTTCATACAATGCATGCTGCTTACTATGCTAGACATTGAAAAAGTTACGTTTGGCGCCGTATTTAATAAACTCAACCGTACAATGAACTATACTACTTTTTTGCATTAATTCAACGGTCAAACAAAAGAATTCGAGTATTTTTGCTTTGGGGATACGTCTAACCCATATCTGTGTGTGTTTTCCCTACTTTCCCTTCCATGCCATACCCAATCAGTGGAAAAGCAGATTCGATTGGTCAGTAAGGCAGCATAGTAACAGTTTATGGCGAAGAAAGACATAATGGGTTTATAAAGGCTACTTAAAAAAAAAAATTTAAAAAAACTTCCAGAATTCAAGTCAAAAAAAGATTTTTTCGAATAATTTCACTTTCTTTTTTAATTTGAAATACAAAATGTTCTATTATTTCACCGATTTAATAGGAAAAATCGTTCGGAATTCAAGTAAAAAAAAAAGATTTTTCCGAGTAATTTAGCCTTATTATTATTATTATTATTATTATTGTTATTAATTTTTTTTAAATTTAAAATAAAACTTGTTTAATTTTACTGATTTTCATATGTCATACTTCTTCACCCTATACCTCTTTACCTTTGAAGTTTCGATTTTTACCCGTACTTTTATTCAATGGTCTACCGCCTTTAATATGCGAGATAGACGAAATTTGCACATAACTTTTTCAGTTCTACTAATTAAGAGTAACAAAAAAGGTCATATTCAAATTCACAGATAGGTAAAATTTGTATATGAAATTGTTTGAAATTCGCGACGAATACTATTACAAAGGTTTGTAAAACTTTTGCATAACCTGCATTTTTAAGGCGCTGCGTAGCATTCAGTTTTCAGCCCTATAGTACATAACTTCAAGGACAAATCCCCTAGGGAAAATTTACAAATTAAAAAAATTTTAAACACATTTTTTTCTTTATCGAAGGCAATTTTTTAACTAGGTCGCGCTCATAAATTCAGTTTTAGTTTTTAGCCTATGTATGACGATCCATTCTACTAAAAAAACCCTTCCTCACTTCACTCGCAAGTAGATGACTTTCAATTATTTTTCAGGAGCTAATATTACGAAATATACCACTAATGAAGAATTCTGGGCCTAACCATAATTGATTGACTAGTGATCGGATATTATTCTCTCTTCAATACTGTAGCGCTGGTCCGCTGGTTGTTTATTCAGCCCTTCGAAAAATCTTTATTAAATACCCGACAGATAACAATCAGAATAATCTGAGTGAGAAATAAATTATTTCTAGATTACGCGCTGATTAATTAACAACGTAAATTTTGAAGGCTTAATCTGAAAACTGATAAGAGCCCAGCACCATACACTCGGACCACTTATTTGCCTACACTGAAGAGTTTATTTCCGAAGTGACCAAAGGCCAAATTAAAAGTTTAGAGTTGTTGAATACGCCACATTATAGTTTGAGAATAAACCCTATTAAAACCTACCTTGAGAGCAAATAAATACAATCAGTCACGGAAACAGTTTATTTGGGACAATTAATCTCTCTTCAAAATAAAACAAAATAAAGAATTTCTCGTACAATCACGCTTGCTTGGAAAGAGTATTGGTTACATTGAATCTCATCTTCAAGGGCGACTTTAATAATAATTAAAAATCTAAAATCTTTAAAACGTACGTTGCACCAGTTTTAACGTATGGCTCATCCACGTGGACCCTTACTTCAAAATTAATAAATAAAATTGAAACTATGCAGAACTCAATGAAGCGTTCCATTTTGGGAGTAAAACTCAAGAACTGCATCAGCTAAAAAACCAGTAAGTCAAAACTACCAAGAATAAAAAACTTAATCCTAATAATTTAAAATGAGTAGGTGGGCCTACCAAGCGACCCTCTGGTTCCTAGAGCACAAAATTTGACCAAAAGGTAAACCTAAAGCTAGGTGGAGGGACGAAGTCGACAGGTTTCTATGTATTCTATGTAACCAACAGTTTCAAAGAACTGCTTTAGATAGGAATGAATGGAAGAGGGTGAGGAGAACCTTTGCCTTCTACAGGTCGGAGGTACATTCAGGGACATACCGCCGACTTTTTACGTAATAAAAGTCTATAAAAGTTTGTAAAACCTGTAAATAATTGCATTTGCACAAATAAAAAACTACATAATGTCATCGGTGTCCAATGTATGTACCTACCATAAAAAGGTATTATATTATATAGTTTGAGACGTTCTGAATTAAAGCTTAAAGCTGTTCATCCTCACTCCTGAATAGCTTGCGATCACAGTTATAAGAGGCTTTCATTCCAGAATGATACTAACAACAACTTTTGAGTGTCTTTTAAGTAGTACTGAATTAATTGAGTCGGAAAAATGGCCACAAATTGGTAAAAAATGGAATTTTGACTTCTTACGTGGACTTATAATTCGATTAAATTTTGATATGTCTTCCTTCATGCTCCTGAGATCTCTAAATAACTAGGAAGGCCCATATTTATGCCCCTGAAATCGCTGGAAAAATATAGTATTTCTAGAACTATATTTTATGCTGATTTTAAAACTGACCTTAAAATGTTGACGAATGTTTTTCTTTCGTCCAAAAACGCAGTGGTGAATACGGGGGACGGGGGTCGGATACCTCCACCGAAATATCTAAATCTGTCTACTGTCTATCGTAATCTACAGCTATTATGTTTTGTCCGTAACATTTTTCATTCGGACCCCCCCCCCCCATGAAATTATTTTCTAGATCCGCCCCTGCAAAAAAAATGACATTTCAGAGGCTAAACATATTGGAAAAGGGAACCGGGTTCCGGAATTAAATTTTGCCTCCGATTTTAAATCTGGTTTTAAAATTTTGATGAAAGTCCTTTCTTCCCTGAAAATGTCTTTCCAGTGGCCAAACCTGTACAGTCAGTTTTTACACACAAAAATATTTTTGAATCAAATTCTTGAGTTTGCTAATACATTCCCCATTGTTTTTAGAAACGTAAAATCAGATCAACACGGGGTATTGAAGACCTTTAAATAGTATGATTTAGTCAGTGACGAATGTCCCCCATTTCAAAAGAGAGTTGAGAACGTGCCAGAAAATTTCAAAGATAGAGAGGTATTGTTTATTTTAGGTTGCTGATATCAAAAATTCCGTTCGATTTTTCATCTTAGCCTAGCACTTGAAGCTCTAAATTTCAAATTTTACCCTTGAAATGGATAAATTGACGTTACTGGGTAAGTCGAATGAGGTATGGAAACAGAGGGCTTTGAAATTTCTTCGTCATAACATCCAACATTCCTTTTTTTTCCCCCACTTTGAATTTTAGTGGAATGTAAATGGAGAATTAAAAATTTGAACTGCGGGGCACCGAACGGAATCCAGTGACTATAAAAATTCATATTTTCGACCGGTCGTGTAATTTTAAAAGATAAATCAATATTTATCTGTGTATAAATTGCATGTTGAGGAATAAAAATTTCGGCTTTCCAAAAGTTTTATATCTCCAAACTAGTTTTTGGTAGGATTAAGGGGGGATAATACTTTTTAAAGAATTATGAAGGAAAAAAGTTTGAAATATAACACAAAAGCTTCAAAGTCTTTTATGGGAAAATGTATATAAAATGTATGATTTCTGGAGGGGTAATGTTTCATCAAGGGGGGGGGGTGGAATAACTTTTGAACTTGAAATTAGCTTAATTTATTGAAATAGAAGTCTCACAAGGGGGACAACCGGACTATAGATTCTCCCCTTTGTGCTAAGTGGATTTAAAAAAAAACACATATTTCCAGAAAAGGCAGACATTTTTTGAATTTTTTTCTTTTTGTTGGAATTTGTCTCTCTTCCTTCTGAAAGTATCTTTCCACCGTTATCTCCCGGATCTTCTCTTTTCTTTTATATGTTGCAAGTAAAATTTAAGAATTTCCACGGGGTCCCTCTCCTTTCAGTTAATTTTGTTTTTGTCAGATGGAAAAAAATTATAAGCTACGGGATAAGAGGTTTCTTTCTTGGTGTAAGGAGTAACTGCTGCTTTGATGTACAATATAATGTAGTCGTAAGCGTTGAAATTCAGGTCTTTTAAAAACATCGGGCCCCCTTGAAAGTCCAGGTCTGGGATATTTCCTCCCTTTCTCCCCACCTCCTCTCTTGAGGGTTGTTGAGAAGTACCTCGCCCATTAAGGGATTTGAGAGGTGAATAAAATTGATACGTTCTGAATGCACCGGAAAATTGATATTTGGCTACATTTTTGCACTAGTAGATGGACTTATGATGTACCACGAACATGCATTAGTATGTAGATGGACATGCACCAGTAGATGGCCCGGCAATCAACGGGTGAAATATCATTATTTTGGTTAATTTTCTAAGGTAGATGTATTACTCAATAGCTGAATTACTATTAATTGAAATACATCGGAGGGAATACTATGCTGTTTCCTGTTCCAATTATCTCTCACTCACAATCGGCATACTTGTAATCAGGGGGTACTTTTTCGTGTTGGAAGGAGTAATTTAGTGTGGGGATTTCAGGGTAACGTTGGAGGTCCATAATGAAGGAGCACGAAGTGAAAACTCACAGAGGGGTTAAAAAGTAGTCAGCATGACAGTGCGACTACTGAGCTCTGTCAAGAGACAATTTTTGACAAATTATGCTCTGCAAATAATGCTTCTTTTTTCGCGTCAACATATTGTCCATCTACTGGTGCTGAACACTTCCGAGTTCTGACACGCACCTCGTCCATCTGAATGATACACAGCAGCATTATGCGATAAATTCTCCGTAGAAAACGAAGATTTACGTTCAAGGAAACTTAAATACCTGTAAAATCTTGAAGGTCTTTGCCATGCAAAAAGTGTGTTAATACACCTCATTTCATCATAACCAGTTAGGTGACTAGTTTAGTCATCGCATTTCAGAATAGTCCGTGCATATAAACATTATCTTTCGGGCAAAGTATGAATGTAAGGAACAGTTTAGTAGTATTTTTTTCATCCCGACTACCAGTTTTATTGGACAGAACCGAGTAGAAAGCCGTCCTCCAGTCAACGTGTAATGTTACATTTGTCAGAACACGTGGAAAACTGAATTTTGTGATTTTTCTTTAACTTGCTTCATGTGAAGTCGGTGTGTTCGGATCTGTTCATATTTTGTTGGATTTCCGTGTTATTAGGATGAGGTGTTTTCAAAAACGCAGTATAATAAATAAAGGAGGCACTTCAAATTCTTTCAAAAAAGTTGGATTTTGGGGTTTGAATTCTTATTATTTTGATTCAAAAATCCGCCGGTGTCTCGGCCTTAATATTCAACTCTGATATTTCTGATTTGTGGAAAAGGCTATGTAGGAAATAGGAAGCTTTTCAATCATTTCAACCGTCCCAATATATTCACTGACTGCTTAATGAAAAATCGTGTTCCTAAACTTCACTCACTTTGCTTTAAAAAAAAATAATATTTTTATAGTACTTACCTGTAACAGAAGTAACGTTTTCCTGTTGTAACATATTGTCTTTTTTTTTTTTTTTTTTTTAAACTTAATATTATGGACTAAGTAATTAGATGACCAGTAGATTGAGGCTTTTGTGGAAGTTGGGGAGGGGTTATTTAGGCAGGTACTGAGCAGCTATTTGAGAATCGAAGAGCTACTTACGAATTGAGGGGCTATTTAGGAATCTAGAATTCCCAAATAACTCCTCTATTCCATGCTCAAATAGACCTTCGATTTCTGAATAGCCCATCTAATAACAAGGTTAGTCCTTTTATTATTGAATGATCCCATTCTATTGTACGATAAACCTATAGTATATTTGCCAACCGAATTTAATCAGTAGACTGTCAGAATAAATTTGACATTATATTCACGGATTACGCAGGGACGGAAATAGGAGAGGGCTAGGGGGGCTACATCCCCCGGTTTCAAAATTAACCCCCTAAATTTTACTTTTAAATTAATCTTAACACAGTAAAACTTTTTTTCTTACAAAGACGCAGTATTACCTAGAAAAAAATTGATTTTTATGTTGTTGTTTTTTTTAGGGGACGGGGGTATGATTTATAGATTTGTATAAAGTTATTTTAGGCGCTGAGGCTTCAGCCTCCTCCAAGTTTTCGCTCTATTTCCGCCCCTGGCTAGTGATTGTGATCTGATGAAGTTACATCATGGATTATCAAATTGTAATTTGTCTCTTCATTGCACTTTTAGGATGACTGGGAAAGGTCGCCATCAATATCCAGTAAAGGATTAGCGGTTGCATGGAAAAATTTAACCGTGACGGCTGTAGAAACTAAAAGTCGGATGTTTGGAAAAACAGAATACCGGAGTAAAGAAATTATTCACAATGGTAAATTTTGTTATAATTTGTTTTGAATATTATGTACCTAAGTCACTTATAATATGATGATGATGATAATAACAATAAGGTTATCAGTCTGACGACCGGTTTGATGCAGCTCTCCGTTTCTCCTTATCTTGTGCAAGATCTTTCATTTCGTAATAGCAATTACATTTGACATCCTTGATTATCTGTTGAATATACTAGAATATTTGCCGACCTACCCAATTGTTTCCCTCCACTCTTCCTTCGAACAGCAGTGATATTATTCCTGGGTGCCTAAAATTATGCCCTATTAGTTTATCTCTCCTTCTCTTCAGACAATTCCAAATATCCATTTTACCTCCTACTCGGTTAATTCATCATTTCTTACCTTATCCGCCCATTTGATGCTAAGTATCCACCTATAGCACCACATCTCAAAAGTTTCGATCTTTCTCTTCTCTGGATTTCCTATGGTTCACGTTTCACATCCATACAAGGCTACACTTCAAACATAAGTTTTCAAAAACAATTTTGATTTGAATAGATTACTTTCTCGATAAAATGCTAATTTGGCTTGTGCTATTCTACTACTAATATCTCTCTTACTCCTTCCATCTTTTGTTATTTTACTCCCTAAATAGTAAAATTCGCTTACTTCCTCAATATTTTTCTGTCCAATATTTATATTTAAGCTACCATGTTCACATGGATTACATACCATTACTTTAGTTTTATTTTTATTTATTCTCATACGATATTCTATGCTAAAAATCTCCTCCATTCCATTTAAAATGTTTTCCAAATCAATACTCCTTTCAGCTAATAAGAAAATATCATCTGCAAACCTGAGCATCTTTACTCGCTCTCCACGTATAATGACAACTGCTTCAGATTTTTTATTTTTATTTTATGGCTCACTCTATGTACAGATTTAATAATATTGGAGATCTTATACCATTTTCTATATTAGTCTCCCCCTTCTTTCCCTTCTATTCTTAATCTGGCTATCTGTCCTTTATATAAATTTACAATAACTTGTCTTTCTTTAATTTTATTCCTATCGTTTTCAGAATATCAAACACTTTATCCCATTTAACATTGTCAAAAGCTTTTTCAATATCAACGAATGCCATACATGCATCCTGTCTCTTATTGAGTCTCCCATCTACAATTAATCTCAAAGCTAACACTGCTTCCCTGGTACCTCTCCATCTATTCTGTGCTCAATTCTCCTGTAAATTCTTCTAGTTAATATTTTTGACGCATGCGAATGAAGACTATCGATAATTTTCCACACCTCTCTGCTCCTGCTTTTTTTGGTATAGTTACAATAGCACTCTTTTTCCTCTGATATTTCCCCTTTATCATAAATATAACATACTAATTTGTACAATCTATCAAGTACATATTCTTCTAAGTTCTCTAATAATTCAGCTGGTATCTCATCCACTCCTGGAGCTTTCCCTTTCTTTAAATCTCTCAATGCTTTGTCAAATTCATCTCTTAAAATTGAGTCTCCCTTCTCATCTTCTTCCACGTCTTCTTCCCTCTCCATTCTTATCTCTTCATCCCCATCATCACTATATATAGTCTTTCTTCATACTCTACCCACCTTTTACACTTTCCCCTCAGCTGAGTAAATAAGCTCTCCCTCCTTATTTGTTTTATAACTTGCTTTCTTTCTTCTTTCTTTAAACTCCATTTTTACTTTCCTGTAGGCCATGTCTGTTGGTCCTTTATTCATAAACTCTTCTATCTTATAACTTTTTTCTTTCATCCATTCCTCCTTTGCCCTTTTACACTCTCTCTTTATTTCATTCCTTAACTTTTGATAAGCTAATCTACTTTCCCTATCGTTTGCATTCTTATATTTTCTTCGTTCATCCATCTTTCTGAGGATTTCCTCCTTCATCCATGGTTTCTTTTCTTCTCTCTTAGTTTTACCTGGATTTTCTTCTACTGGCTTTAATATTCCCTCCTTTATTTTACTCCACTCTTCCTCCTCATTGTTAATTTCTCGTGTTTTCTCAGCTTCTAATTCTAATACAATATCTTAAATTGAGTATTTCCTATACTTAAGTTATACTTCGCACAAAACTGTATCAAACGCTCTCCTCTTTCATTTCTCATTCCTAATCCAAAATCTCCAACTATATTACCTTCATTTCCTTCACCAACTCTAGCATTCCAATCACCGATAATAATAAGATTGGGATATAAATTAGTTACAAATGTGGCACGATTATGTCTTATCAGTGATGTGAATGTGTGATCATGGAGATTTATCCGTAAGCGTGTAGCAAACTTCAAATAAGTATCATTAAGTCGATTAGAAATTCACCTTCAAAGAAAATTTGTCCTAAAATTTAACTGCATCGTCACTTAAAAATTGAATTATAATCAGTTCTACTGGTAGAGTAATTTCTACTCGTTTGTTCCCTTCCTGAAGATAGCAGTGTTTCTATTTGAAAGTACACGTGATCACCTTTTCATTTCCCCCCGCTAGCACCCGCATATATGATTTTGCAGCGCACTCTAGTGCAGGTTCATATCCCAATTCTCGTTTCGCCTCCAACATGCTTCATAAGTCCTTCTAATTCTTCATATACCTCCACAACTGCTTCGCCCTCGTGAGTATTAGTAGGCATATACACTTGTATTACACTACACAACAATTTGAGATTTTTTAAAAAAACAATGAAATGAGAATATACGATTCTATGTATATGTATTCTCAACAAGGAATTTAAAGCCGATGTTAATTTTTTGATTATAGTTCATTTTTTCCCTATTTCCTATCTTCAATGCAAATTTTAGTATCATCAAAATGAGGGTAAATGTACTAATTATCGCCCAGTTCTCTGATATCATCCACCTCAATATCTCGTCTGTTTATGACCCGATCTGGCGGATAATTATGGTACTATGTGTATTTTGTGGTCATTTCATGCTGTAGAAAAAGTCACGTTCCCAAACCCACGCATAAAAATTTTACTGAACAAAATCTGTTTTGTGAAGTCGGAAAAGTTTGCATGTCTGCAACAAACGAGTGATTATTTTCAAATTTTACGCCCCGAAAAAAATTTAATAAATGCATTTATCGGTTCAGAACACTCCATACTATATCGGGTTCAGGTAAGTTTTTTTCGTAATTTTCACAAGAAGTTGCATTTTGAAATTTTCCCTGAAAACATTGAAAGTGCCCTAATATCACCCCCTTACAAGTCACGTCAGTCGAATTTTTTTGCAGTATAATGCCGAGTATACTGTGGAAAACCGTTGGACTTGGACCAAACAATGCATGGATTATTTAGTAGAAAGTGTTCTGAAGAAAAAATTGGGTTTTTCGAAAGCATCCAATACATACTGTGTACCGAAGTCTACACTGAAAAATTATATCAAACGTGTCAGAAAAAACATGCATTTTGATACCCCACTTGAGAATTCTCAAATTTGCCCTCCCCACGGGCCCCTTCTTGGTTTTTTAGGAAAACGACCGTGGAAATGGACTCAAGAAGTCTAAAAAAAACATCGATTTTGATATCTCACCCAGTAATTTTGAAAAATTACCACTCCCCCCCGATGACCCCCTTTTTCATTTTTGTGAAAAAATGTTCTCCGAATTATATTCCGAGGGTTCAGAGACCCCCTCCTTCCCCCACTGGGAATATTTTTATGAATTCTGTTGTTTTTTTTAGCACCTGGTGTGCAATTTTATTTCTTTCAACCACCCTCCAGCCCCTTATGGTGGAAAAAATTGAAAAATAATTAATCTGACTAAGAAAACTCCAAGGAATGGAATGGCGCAAACGGGAAAGCTGTATTTTCAAATCTATGGCTTCGGCACGACCTCAAAGTTGCGATATCAATACAGGTTGTAGTTGGGCGATATTATTATGATACCATTTTTTCGAACTTCGATTTTGGATCTTTTGAGAAAAAGTTTAATAACTCCTGAACTTTTTGAACTTAGGACCTCAAAATTGAGGAAGTTGTACTTAAAGGTTTCATCTATCTCCTTGGTGTAAAGTTTCGGTTCATTTCAATTTTAAGGGTGACTTTTGGGAGTTTGAAAAAAGTGGGCGATATTTGATACCCTTACCCTTTACTATACAGAGCGAACAACTATAGGTATACGCGTTCAGTATAGTTATCCGTATCAGTGTAGCTATTCCAGGACGACAAAAAAGCATAAAAAGTGAAAATTTTAATAAAATTTTAATTTTGAATATGGAAAACGAGAGGTTCTTGAGAAAAATGATTAACACCATCGTATTCAGTCAGCATTCAAAATGCAGCCAAAATTATATAATCTCATCCCAATGTTTCTTATGCTGTTGTTTAGTGTTATTGTTGTAAGTACTGGTTTGGTATTGATTTTTATCAAGATTAACCATTCACTCTGTTGTTTAAATAATATATTACTTTATTACCTATAATAATTCGACTCATCCTGCTTATTGACCTTTTATTCCCTTTGTATTTATTATTCTAAAGTCTTCTGACCAAAATTATTCTCCTTTTTACACTTTACTTCACTTATTTCAGCTATTTCTAGGTTAAGCCTCTCCATTTCTCTCTTAAGATTCTCTAATCTTCCAACTCCATTCTAGCTTCTTACATTCCAAGTTCCCAGTTTAATTGCGCCTTTCTTTTTAAAACTTTGCGATGATGATATTCCGCCAAGTAGCCTCCTCCCGGACATCCGAATGAGAAGCTTTTTACGTCCGGAAAAATTATTTTCCAGTAATTAATATTTGGAAAAGCTACATTTCTTGGAAGGAGATACTGTTGTAGTTTTTCACTGTTTTTAACAGGGTTTATCTGTCGGAGTTTGCCTTCTCCTCGGTGCTTTTTGGTCACGATTTTCACGGTATATAACTCATAGAGAGTCTTTTCATTCTTTCATTTTTTTACGCTTAAGCCTCCTCACTACGGCAAGGTATCACCCAAGAGAAGGACTTGTATTATGTTGAATCTATATTTTCATTTTTTTTTAAATTATCATATTCATCCCATACTCGCTTTATAAGTTGTAATACTCTTGTTAACTCAGAGATCGAGGAAGGAATTACGTGATTAATTTAGTATTCATTCCTCTACTTTCATAAATGATATCAAAGAAGAATTTGATGTTTTCTGGACAAACAAGACGGAAATAGAATAGCATTAAATAAAACCGTTGTGTCGGTGAAGCATCCCTGAACAAATTTTGATCTGGTATTTCCTGACCCCAAGTCACCAATAAAAAGAAAATTAAGTTGATATTTAATATCACACTCTCTCTCTCTCTCTCTCTCTCTCTCTTCCCCTCCCTCCCCCTTCCCCCTTCTCCATTTCCCCCTTTCACGTGTCCCCTTTTCTTTTTTTCCTTTCTCCTTTTTCATGAAAATTTGGAAAATTGCTCTGGAAAACAAGGTAAAATATTCTACAAAAAAGTTGTTACCCTGAAAAGTCGCTAGCTCTCCTTCACTTAGATAAATTCATTTTGTCCTAAATTCCTCTCCCTTCACCTTTAGGAAAGCGAGCTCAAGCTGTCATCAGCCTGTTGACATCTGTATTTCAAAATAGATTGCTAGGATGTTGCCTCTTGGGTCTTACCTCTTTTGAAATTTCGCCTGTCGTTACATCTGGAGGGTCTCAGCAAATATGCTCTTTGGAAACTATTGTGTTGTGAACAGTACAAGCAACTCATTAAATAATTATTTCTTGAATTTCAGTTAGCGGAAGCGTCCAACCAGAAACACTAGTGGCTATTCTAGGAGCTAGGTAACAATATTATTATTTATTTATTTTTTATTGTATTTTTTATTTCAGCATAATAACATGCTTGCGAGTTGGTGAAAAAACTCTCGTTTTCTTATCTGGAATATACGTATAATATATAGTTATTGAAAGATATTTTTTGTATTTTCAGTGGATCCGGAAAAAGTACTTTAATGTCAGTGTTAGCAAACCGACAGCCAGGTAAAGAAATTTGTCTAATTCCAAGTCAAATTCTTCATTCGTTTTCTCTAAATTTGTCTCCGAGCACGCGGGAGGGGGGTGGTTCATTCGATGTTATCAAAATAGTGTTTGACCTTGTATTTTGTTACTTAATCCTGCTTCAGCCAGTACCATAAAATGTACAATGATATTAATACCCTCTAAGTAATTCTCTAACACCCTCCGTGTGTTAGTATTTTATTTTCTACTTTTTATTGACCAGGAATTTAAACATGTTTTGCAGCTGGACTGCAAGTGAATGGAGCGGTAACAATCGGTGGTAAACCAAAAGGTGAATTCATTAGGTATGTCTCAGGTTTTGTGTATCAAGATGATCTGTTTATTGCTTCACTCACAGTTACGGAACACCTCAATTTTGCTGTTAGTTGAGATATTTATTTTACACTTACATTATTTTAAGGTTTCTATTACAATTAAATATGGATGGTAAAATGTCATAAATTATAGATCGAAAAAAAATGCGGTCAGCTGTTTTTTAGTATTTAAAAATAAGAAACCTACGTTTAAAAGCCTCCAAACTATATTAGGTTCTTTTGACGACTCTTAAGCGATTCGTTATACGTGCTCAACGTATTTGAATCTTTGAATTCATGATACTTAACTATTTTTCACTTATTGATATTGTTTAACTTAATATTAAACGTTTATTATTATTATTATTTTCTTAAAGTAGTTTATATTAGAAGTCCAAACTTTTGACTTCCTAAAATCATGGCATTCACAAAAAAAAATCATTGAAAATCCAGCTTTTATTTTTTTGAAATTCTCTGTTAGGGAGTGATAACTAGGATCCTTTGGCCATCATTCAAGGCCGTGAGCAACATTGTCAGATTCATGGCTGACTTATAACCAAAAAATGAAACATGGTCCATATTAGGCTACGTTATCTTGTATATTTGATGAAAATTTGACTCCATAATGAACTCTTTATTTCTAGAAAATACTGATACTGTAGATGTTGGGATAGTTTAATGTAGATAAAAAACTAATAGTTTTTTGTTTCCCAGGCCAAATTACGTCTAGGTAGGCATACCAGTGAAAAAGCTCGCCAAATTTTGATCGAGGAAATCTTAAACGTTCTAAGTTTGACTAAAGTAGCCAATGCCAGGATAGGAAAGTCTTCGTACGGAAATAATAAGGTAACTTCTGTTTCTCCCTGAAAATGAGTAATTGTTTTTCTTATCGAGTACAACGAACTTGAATCCTGAATATAAATTGTAAAAACGAATCTAATGCTGTGTAATTTCGTAGGTGAATTTATCTGGAGGCGAACGGAAGAGATTATCTATTGCGACAGAATTAATAACTGACCCAGCGCTATTATTCTGTGATGAACCCACCACAGGTTTGTGCTCGACTACTTTGTAGAATCTGTAGACTTGTTAGAGTCATAATGCGAATTCGTTAATCACAAGCGCAAATAGCCGATTAGGAGCAAGGGGGGAGACTGGCAAACATCAAAATAAAACTAAAAATCCTTTCGCTCCTATAATTTTTCAGTTTTTTTGAGGGTGAGGGTATTTAGCTGTCAGAGAATTTAGAGAGGAGGCTAAGCCTCTCAAGCCCCCTCCACCATTTACGCCAATGTCGTTAATTACTCGTATATTCGTCAACTTCAAAAAAATTGACTTTATAACGAACTACCTATCAAGGGGTGTTCTTCCCGTCAACTACGTTTTCCAATGTTAATCAATTGGCTAATTGTAAGATCAGAATTCACTTTTATATAAGGAATGTTTCCCTGATGAGTTAGTTACTAGCAGAAGCCGATAACTTTTTAGTGGTGGGTGGGTACGTGTTTGTTCGAGCAAATAAGTAGTTTATAATGCCCACAAAAAATTACAAAGAAGTATAAAAGCTAAAGAAAGTCGGATTTACGGGGGACATGGGTCCCTCTGGAAGCTTGTAAAAATCAAAACAGGTAGGCGTCACTGCTTTCGATAACTCTTTCTCTTGACCTCTAAAATAAAGAAATTCGCCCGGAGAAAATAATATGTGTTGTCACACATAAATGATACAGTCGATCGTTCTAATTTTTGAGATACGAGTACCTATATTCAATTTTTCGTCCAAAAGTAACAATTTTAGAATTTCATTGTATGAAGTTTCAAATATTTCTCCACTGAAATTCGTTGACCGCATCGAAATATCTGTTTCCATTATCGCGAGATATGAAGTCATATAGTTGAAGTATCGAGAGCCCCATATTTCTGTTTACTTTTCTTTATCATCAGTTTTCTGAAAATCAACTTTTTCGAATTTCTAACTTTAAATTGGAACGTTATCTAATATAGAGGAATCTGGTCTTAACTTCATTTCGACCAATTGTGCTCTTCACGTGCGGAATGTTGTATATAAATATGCAGATGAAAGACTAATTCTCATTCAGGTGCAAGTTGCTCTTAGCTTAACAAATAGGTACCAGTTTGTCACAAGTTATTAAAACAAGTTAATACGAACAAGTTCTTGAATGACGCTGTGGCGTAAATAAAAGAATTATTTTAGACTTGGACGAAAATTTTTTTCTACATGTGTACCTAAGTCGCCGGCTATGGTTGAGCCTAAAAAATATTTGTGAGTCCGAAAAAGCCTTAAAAGTAATTTCAGATAAGTTTGGAAGAGTCTTAAGAAATCCTAATAAAGTAGGAAACCTTAAAGGGTTTTCAATGTGTCTGTATAAGTATAAAAATTTGAGCAAGTCCAAAAAAGCGCTGGCCAGATGCTATTCCAGGGCAGGCGAGATGCTACTGGAACTCCGATCTGAGCAGGAGCAAGCAGTGGAGAACTTCGCCAGCAAGTTTGTGGAAGCAGTAGGCGCTGATACGGAAGTCCGAAGACCGCAGCGCCGGACCACCCTTCTCGTGACAAACGTGGAGCAGTCAGTGAGTAAAGGAGTGATCGAGGCAGCGTTACCAGAGGCGCGAGTCGTGAAAAAAAAAAGACCATAGCGTACAAGGTTGAAATACCCATTCCAGGCAGCACTTGATACGCTATACGGCACGGCAAGGTAACGATCGGGTGAAGCAGCTGTCAGGTCTACTCGCTAGAGAAAGGTAGTTGGTACGCTGCTACAATTGTCTGCAGACGGGCCCAACAAGTGCGAGGCGAACGTTAGCATACGCGACGTGTGCTACAGTTGCGGGACCCGAGAGTGCTGGCAACCCCACACATGCCCATTGTGAAGCAGGGTAGAGGGGAGCGACTCCACGCACGTCCTGGGCGGTAAAGGACTGTAAAGGATACCAGGACCTGAGCGCCCAAGGAGGGAGAAGCCGCGTTCGGCGAACCAACGCGCCGCTGAATAGGCCACTCTCCTTCCTCCAGGTTAACCTAAATCACTGTGCAGTAGTCCAGAAACTCCTGTGGAGCACGGTGGGGGGTTGACCTGGTGATAGCGAGCGAACCCTACAGGCTGGATGAAGTTAGAGGATGGTACAGAGACCGTACGAGCTTGCCACCTGGCTAGATTTGGTTCCAATGAACACGGGCGGCACTCCAACCCAATTCCATCAAGAGTGGGGGTTGGTCACAGACGTCATCTTCGCGTCAGTCGGACTGGCTCGCTGGATCAAAGGCTGGTCTGTGCTGGATGAGGAGTCAGGGAGTGACTACAGATACATCACCTTTAAGCTAGATAAAAGAAGCGAGGTCACTGCTCCAAAGAAGCTGGGAAGATGGGCGATCTGGAAGCTCGATGCCGATCAATTGGAAGCAAGTTTCCTAGCTCTCACCAGTGGAACGGGAGATTGTCGGGCAGAAGAAGAGAGCGCGGACGTGGCGGCCGTGAACGCCATGAAGACGGTGGTAGCGGCCTGCGATAGCGCAATGCTCCGAGTCAGTCTACCGCTTTCGCGGTGGACCGATGACATCGGCGAGCTGCGGAAGGAGTGCAACCGACTTTGTCGTCGATACCAACGGATGAGAAGAGACGATGAAGGGGCGGCAGTAGCGTCGCAGCGGTATTAGTAGGCTCGTCGTACTCTTGAGTCAGTCATACAAAGTAGCAAGAAGGCGGCTTGGGAGGAGCTGTGCAAGGAAGTCGACGACGACCCCTTCAGCAAGCCATACAAGGTGGTCATGAAGAAAGCCGGAGGGCCGGCCGTCGGTGACGAGCTGTCTCCTAGCGCCCTCCGCTAACAGCGGCATCCGTCAAAGTGTGAGAGGACTTCATTCAGCTTAGTGTTGGAGAAATGGACAGCGCGATCGACCGGATTAGGACGAAGAAGAGGAAGGCGTCTGGTCCGACATGATTTTCAACGTCGTCTGGGAAGTGGGTCCACAGGGCAGACCCGTCCCTCCTGACCAACGTTTTCATTCGCGCGTTGCAAGAGGGGAGATTCCCGAGCAGATGGAAGATCGCGTGACTGGTACTGATCAAGAAGCCCGGAAATCCAAACGGCCAGCCATCTTCGTACCGGCCTATATGCTTGCTCGACACCGTCGGTAAGGCATTCGGGCGTACCATCGTCAATAGACTGGAGAAGCAATTTCGAAGGAGAAAGATGATTTCGAGCAGTCAGTACGGATTCAGAACTGGCCGCACGACTGCGAACGCTGCGCGGAAGTTGAAGAGCATGGCAGAGAAAGCGATCCACGAGCGGCAGTTCTGCGCGGCGGTCGCCCTCGAAATCGAGAACGTGTGTTCAACTCGATACCATATACGCGTATCATGGAGGCGTTGGAGTTGGGGCAGGTACCTGTTTACTTCGTGCGTATCATTCGAAGTTACTTTGACGGTCGCCGAATAGAGATGGAGTCGGCGGCCGGTTCCGTTACCCGAGAAATGACCTGCGGCGTTCCTCCGGGACCAGTACTCAGACCTACTCTTGTGGAACGTCGCTTTCAACGGACTGCTGAGGCTGGAACTACCATCAGGCGTCAAGCTCATCTACTACGTGGACGACCGGCTGATGGTGTGTGCCAAGACGAGACAACAGCAGAGATCACGCGACGAGTTAACCAGGCGTTGGAGATGCTGACCCACTGGATCGAGTCGGCAGGGCTGTGCTTGGCGGTACAGAAGACGGAAGCGGTTTTTTTCACGATGCGACGCAAGTACAGCTCACCCACCTTCGTCCTAAAAGGAGTGGGGATTGGGCTGTACAGCCCTGAAGTACCTAGGGCTGTGGTTCGACGGGAAGTTGCTGTTCTGAGAGCACTGTCCACGGGTAGTTGAGAAGACGGATCGAGTAGCCGGACAGCTGTCCCGTCTGATGTCGAACCTGGGGGGACCGAGGAGGAAGGAGAGAAAGATGTACGCGAATGTCATCATGTCGGTCCTCCTATACGGGGTGCCAGGATTTGCCGACGCCATGAAGATTTCCTAATGGAGATGGAGAAGATTCACGGAAAAGCCATGATGAGGTATGTCAGTGCTTACCGCACTGTTTCTTCGGAGGCATTGGGCGTGTTAGCGTGTATATCGCCGATCGAACTCAAGGTCGGCGAAATAGCGGAGGTATATGGTGCAAAAAGAGAGCGAAGATGAAACGGGAAGCACTTCGGGTCAAGCAAGACATCTAGTAGTCTACGCTTCGTAAGTGGAAGGACGCGTTCGCCCAGGAGTGGATCCGAGCGCTGATACGCAACCTCGACGTATGGGTAGGCAGGTCTCATGGAGAGCTGAATTTCCACCTGACCCAAGTCCTGAGCAGCCACGGGTGCATCGGCCCGTACTTACACCGGATGCCGATAGCGCCGAGCCCCGTGTGCACGCACTGTGATGTAGGGGTGGAGGACAACCTCTGGCACACTTTGTTCGAGTGTGAGGCCTAGGAGCAGGTGAGGCGCGGGACACGGCAACAGCGATCGATCCCGACGTAATCAGCCGTCTCGCGTCGGACACTTTGGTTCCGGAAATGTTGAAGAGTGGAATCAGGTGTCGGCCTTTTGTCTCGACCATAATGAAGAAGAAAAGTCATCCCTCACTACATTCCTGCGTCGCCACACGTACCAAGACGAGGAGGTGAGAGGGGAGTGAAGGAAGCACGTGTCCGTCTGTGCACGGTGGACCCGAATTCCAGGTTAATGCTGAGTGATCGCTGAACTTGGTCAGTAGGGTATCCCATGGTGATCCTGGCAGGACAGCGTGCACTGGAAGCGGAAAGGTGAAATGGGGACTCGGGCCAGCCTCAATGCGTCCCTCTGGTTACTGATGCGATACTCGAAATGGTAGTTTCCGGGGCCTGGGGTGCGCTATCTGGGAAGCCACTTTGACATGCGTGCATCGCCATACGCTCCACTAAACATTAAAGTCCAAAGAAGTCCTAAACAGATCTGGAATTGATTTCAAAGTTATTGAACGAGTCTACAGGAAATCTGAAAGAGTCTCAAACAAAACTGGTGTCCAAAGAAGAGTATTAAACAATTTTAAACATGTGTAGAGTTATGTTACAGAGTTTTAAATATTACTGTAAAAATTTGGAAGAGTCCTAACCATTACCGTTAAGAGTCTTAATGAAGTTTTGAAAAGCCATAAACAAATCTAGAACCTGGAATAATTTTAGAGATTTTTAATTAGGATTATTGTCTTTTATGCGTAAACAGCCGACCTGGAGTCGGAGACAGTAGAGGAAACTTAGCCTTTTAACGTGTGTAGCAACCGAAAAAATTACTCTGATATTCTAAAACTGTGATGATAGCAGTGTTACTCTAACATATAATATCCAAGGCAAGGCAAAATATGCTGTGGCATATTTTTTTTCTGTGACAATTCAATGGGAGTATCGATGATATTTTCGCGAATCATAAAATTTCCAGGAAAATTAGTCCTATGTGTTTGTGCATATTTTTGCATACTTGGATACAAACGCATATTTTCGCATACGAGTATTTGCATTATTTTTAGGGAATATTGGAGAATATTTTACAAATTTTCTCCTTTTTTGGGAATATTTTCAAAATTTTGAATATTGTCTTCATTTTAAACAAAATTTGAAACTGGTCTTATTTGATAGAAACTTACACGACAAATAAATTTTATTTTCATCATTTTTGCATCAAAATCAATTGTTCACGAGATACTTGGAGAATTTGCATACGTGTAAGCGCTTTGACTTCATACTATGAACTTCCACGCATTATCGTGCGAGACCTGTTCATAAAGTCTGGAGGCTGTTTACGAAGTGTCTAGAGGAGCTATATGGCCTGTCTGTAGGTCTTATAACAATTATAAAGTTATGAATCTTATCCGTTTTTATCGATTTATAAGGACATGTGGGATGGTGACCATAATGAAGATAAGAGCTATAACAGGTATTAGGTACTTCAGGAATGTGGTAGTTTGTAAACACCCCTTTATGAATGTTATAGCACTATTCACTTGGTAATGAGCCTCCAGGTCCAGTTAAGAAACATAATTTCTTCACGGCGCTGATAACGTATTCTTAAACTCGTCCTTCCCTTCCAACTTCAACATGCCCATTGTCGATGTGTATTGCGGGTTGCAAATTATGTTTCTTAACTGGACCAGACTATAGGGCTTTTCCAGTACTCCATATTGCATACTTATTCGCTTCTTCTGTTATCAAGTTGGTAGTGTATGATTGATAACAGAATTTGATGTGCAAATTGGGTCCGATACTTGAAAACGCCGGAGATCAGAATTTTTTGAGAAAGTTTGAATTCTTTCGGCGACGCGAACGTTGCTGAATTACGTTGCCGACAGTGTAAGCCGAAAATTGAACTGTTATTTAATGAAATCGATGATCATATGAGACCATGAGGAATGATCGAAAAACGAAAATTTCGAATTGTACAGAGAACAGAGAAGACAGACGAGGTATCATAAGGTAGGACACGAAAGACGAAACTCAAAACTCATTGATATGACTATAATATTACGAAATTACGATTATGGCCTTATCATACACTACCAACTTGATAACAGGACAGGCGAATAAGTATTCAATATGGAGTACTGAAAAAACCCTAGTCGCATAATATTTTGAATTTTCAAAGAATATTTTCGCATAATATCAGTTTGGTTTTGAGCACATAACATCAGAGCCGGCAACTTAGAATTTCTTCATGTGGAGCAAGATTTTTTCTCAAGAAAGGGGTAAAAACAAAAAAAGGAAGGTTTTGTAATTTTTAGGACTAAAGAAGGGGGTGTAATTTAAAAAAATAAGCAGAATACCACATTCACAAGAGTGCTTGAAAAAATGAATGTTCATTTTGTACTTGTGTACAAATATTTTTAAGCTAATATTAACGATGAAAGAAGTTTTTAAAATAAATAATGAAAAAACGAACAAATGCTAAAAGTTTAGTGTCTATGTTGGAGTAATATTCTGTATGTAGGGTGTGCCAATTCACCATTTCCTCTTCTGTAGTCCAGAGGGCTCTCTGGCGTAACAGCCGAAACCGCTCTGGACTCTACAGAAGAAGATATTGTGAATTGGCACACCCTACATACAGAAAATCCTAAAAGTGTAATTTTTTTTTTCTCGAAAATGTAGCGCTTCGAATTTTATTAGCAGAGATCCAGTCACTAATTAATAGATTATAATATATTTCAGTTATAATATAATCCGAATGAGTGTTCAAATTTGTAATATGATTCAATCTTCCTTGCTTTAACGTGGAACGTCGATAGTTTTTAAGTTTTCTTGAGCTGGAAAAGGATCTTTCAACCGTGCAGGTAGAGGCAGACGCACGAGGAATCTTTTTTGGCCTTGGAAGAACAGGTTCGTCTAATTTTAAACTTGATGCGTTCTGAACCTTTGAGTATGTACAATACTCAAAGTTCTGAACGCATGTAGTCCAGAATTTCGCAAGGCTGGAGTCACGTTTTTCATGCAACATAGTCACGATCGTTTCAATTTTATATCGAATGATTTGTTAACACAAAGTTGCGATTTGTGAACCCGCCCGATTTTGATTTCCAACTACCATCTGCAAAACTGCTGAACTAGAAAAGCAAAATTTCAACTTATATGTAACAAAATTTCTAACCAATTTGGTCTTTTACGCTGTTTTATTAATTTTGTCCACTATACAGAAGTAATGGATTCATATGTAGTAGTATAGGGGCGCTACGAATGCGTATCCGGGCATTTTATTTTATTTATTTTTTACAGCCGTTCATTCTCCGTACATACATTAGGCCTCTGAGTGGGGAGAGGGGCCGTCGTGACGTCGAATGCACCCGTTTCCGGGCACTGGCATCCATCGCCTGTCCCTTCCCACTCCTCCCCACAGTATCCCAAATCCCTTCGTAATCTCGTCCTTCCCCGTTGTAGGTGGTCTACCCTTTTTTCTTTTACATTCTCTAGGTGACCATTCTTCTGTCACCTATCCCCGTTTGTCTATGCCCCTCACCATATGCCCTGCGAATCCTAATTTTGCCTTTTTTATTCTCTCTCCAATATTTTTCGAGCCCGTCCTTTCAAGTATTTCTTCCAGACTTATTCTATCTTTGATGCATATTCCTATAGTACTCCGGAGCATCCTTAAGTGTGTTACCTTCAAGCTCTCGTATTGGGCCTTAGTCAAAGACCAGGTTTATGCTCCGTTGGTGAGGGTGGGTATCATACATTGGTCCAGTATTTTTACTTTTTCCCTTAGTGGTAAGTTACCCTTCAGCATCGCTCTGTGGGCCCAGAAACTTTTCCAAGCTTTCGCGGTTCTTGCCCTCGGCTCCAGTTTCCCTGTGTTTTCAAAAGCTACTATTTGCCCTAAATAATTATATTCCTTCAATTTTTCGATTTCTGTACCCCCACCTTCAATTTTCCCTCTTGAGTATTTGACATCAGCTTGGTTTTTGTCATGTTCATTGACAGTCCCACCCTTCTACTTTCAGTATTGAGTTCTTCTGCCATCTCTTGTAACTATTACTTAACAACACAATATCATCTGCGTATCGCAGGTTACTCAGCCATCGACCATTTTTTATCCTTATCCATTTTTTCTCCCAGTTTAATCTCCGAAATATCCCCTTCAGTACAGCAATGAATTGGTTGGGAGACAGAGGGTTTCCCTGCTTCACTCCTTTCTGTATTTCAAATTCTTCTCCCACTCTGCCCAGCCTTACGTATGCTGTTGTTTTTCCATAAATTTCCCTCAGTTCTCTCTTTATCTCTTTCCACCTCCTGTTTTTCTATAGCATCCTACACTGCCCGGTGTTCCACCGAGTCGCATGCTTTATTGAAATCAATAAACAAGAGACATATAGTGGCATTTTATACTCTCTTGTTTTTTTCCAAAACTTGATTGAACATAAAGATATGGTCGACGGTTGAGTAACCTGCTCTAAACCCGGCTTGTTCCATTGGTAGGTTCCAACCTAAAGTTTTGTACAGTCTGATTTTTAGTAATTTTCCAAACATTTTACTTATATTTGAGGATAGGCTAATAGGTCTATAGCGTTATCAAAAATCAAACTGCTGATGCAGTGTTACCAACCAAATTAAAATTTTTGGTTTAAAAATAAAAAGCTTACAAAGTTGAAAATGAGAAAATTTGATGACTCAACTTGTTGTTTACAAGCAGGGGTGCAATGGTCTGTCTATCTATCTTACATATATAAAATATTCAGGGCTCACACAGATGCCTCAACTCATTTTGGAACTCCTGAAAGACCCCGAATGTATTTTTCCGCATGAATTTTCATGTAGTACACTAAGTAGAACAATTTTAGGTGATCGGATCAAATTAATTTCAAAATTTCCACTTTTGAAATCATTTAAATTCGCATATCTTCATGCGGGGTCCTCTGTTGAACTTGAAGCTCACAAAATGCTGGAAAAATGACAGAATTTCGGGATGAAATTTTGCACACGATTTTCATACTTGCTTGAAATACTTTTTATATCACAAAAGTGTTGTGAAAGAAATTTAAGATAATAATTTTCTATTTTTTGCTCGAGTGTGTAAAACATAAATTCGTTGATATACTTGTATCACTGAGAATGAATTTCATCAGTTGGCATCAAAAGTTCAGTCAGTTGGTCGTTTGTCTCCCCATCCTCCGAATAAAATTGCGAAGTGAAAGAAAAGCTTCAGTTATAACTAAAATAATGTTTCACTGTTTCGCAGGTTTAGATTCCTTTACCGCTCTGAATGTGATCACAAATTTAAAATCACTCGCTATTTTGAGACAGAAAACCATAATATGTTCCATTCATCAACCAAACGCACAGATTTTCGGATTGTTTCATCAGGTTATTTTGCTATCTCACGGTAAAATCGCTTTCAGCGGGTCTGCTGACGAAGCCGTAACATTTTTCAAAAAGTGAGTAAAATATAATTGGTCTTGACTGGCGTGGCTAATAAATGCCTACACAAAATCAAATTTGCCTTATTGTTTTCAAATTATTATTATTATTATTATTATTATTATTATTGTTATTATTATTCGTAGACAAGGTTTCAAATACCAAGAAGACGAAAATGCTGCCGAATATTTGATAAAAAGTCTGGCCGAAGAAGCAGGAACGAGAAATGGAATACGTGAATTTTGTTCAGCTTATGAAACTAGTGAATACCATGCACGTACTATGGAGTTCGTGGAAAAAGAAATTAATAGGCAGCACTACGATGATGCTGTAATCTTCCACAGACTATTGTAAGTTATTCTCATATCGTCTCATTTTAACATCCATTTTAAGTAATTTTGTTTTCTACAATTCTTTACTTAATCTTTCCAGAATGTTTATTATAATTTCTTACTATCGGAACCCTTGTGACATCGATTGAACCTTAAATTAGTGTCTTTATTTCAGAGATGCGCCATTGTGGATTCAGAAATTATCTTACGTTACTCACAGAAGTGGTCTCACTATTGTAAGGGATCTAAACGTACAGTTAATTCGTCTATTTCAAAAATGGGTACGTTGACAGGCTTGACTTTTTTTTTACATTTCTGACATTCTACACGATATAATCATAAGTAGGTGCATAGATATACTTAACGTGATCAGATATTTAAGGTAATTATAGTTATTTTACTTTGTTTAGTTCATGGCATTGCTTATTGGATTATGCTTACAAGGCAGTGTCACATGGACTCAAAAAGGACTAACGGCGCTGAAAGGAGCAGTTTTTTTTATTATTAGTCAAAATTTCTTCCCAGCTGTCCACGTTACTTTGAATCACGTACCACAACAACTCGCCATATTTCATAGAGAATATGCCAATAATACAACTACACCTCTTATATTTTATTTATCAAATGTACTTTCACTGGTAAGTAACTTAGGTATCCATTTAGATAGGTAAACCGCATATTATATTTTTATTAATAGTCTATTACTTATGGAAGTAAACAAAAACATTAAGGGAAAAAGTGGAGCTGGCGGAGCTGAGGAAACTAATAACAAAAAAGACGATAAGGCAAGACATCAGGGAACACAATGAGGAAAAAATAAAGGAAATTATTATCCCGACAGGCTCTATAAAGAAAGCCAAAAAAGTAAACACTACCTACCAGAATCTAATACCAAAAGTTAAAAATGCAGAAAATGAGGTCGTACATACTAGACAGGATACCTATTGTGAATACAGCAACGGAATTCTTTAAGTAATAAACTGTATAGGAAAGAACCAGACGAAGAAAGGTATAGGCTGCTCGAAAGAGAACAAGAAGAAGAGTTTCCTCCTGTCATAAGAAGTGAAATAAAAATATCCTCGGGAACCTCAAGATAGATAAAGCCATCACAGGCGTAGACGGAATCAAAAAAAAAAAACTGAAAAAATTTGAGGAAGAACTCACGCCATTTCTAACGGCTCTATTTAATGCAATAATAGCTACAGAAAGAATACCTGAATAATGGAAAATATCCGAAATTATTCTTCTCTTTAAAAAAGGCGACAAAGCTGAAATAAACAACTACAGACCGATAAGTCTGACATCAAATTTGTGCAAAGTATTTTCCAAATTCCTAAAAAATAGAATATACAATCAGTTAGACTTCAGTCACAGCCCAGAACAAGCGGGATTTAGAAGAGGGAGGTCCACAGCCGATCAAATCTCTCTATATACTAATATTCATTATAAACCAACTAATCGGAAAACAAACGAATATAAGGTGCCCCTTAACCTGTTACTAATCGACTTTCAAAAAGCGTTCGATTCGGTTTACCTTTCATTTCTTTGGAAAGCCTTACACAGGCAAGGAATACCAGGGAAAGTTAGTAACATCTTGAAAGAATTATATAGAAATTCTGAAGGGAGGGTAAAACTGGATACGGTAGGAAAGAAAGTTTAAAATTAATAGAGAGGTCAAACAAGGAGATCCACTGTCCCCAAACCTTTTTAATAGCACTTTGGAGGAAATCTTCTGGGAATTAGGATGGGAAGAAAAAGGAATAAAAATAAACTGAAAGTGGCTCAGTAACGTGAGATTTACGGACGATGTGATTCTTATCTCCCAAGAAGCAAAAGAACTACAAAAAATGGTCAACGAGTTCTACCAGAAAAGCAAAAAAGCAGGTTTGGAAATAAATACAAGCAAAACGATTCTTCTCTCAAACCAGGAGGAAAGACCCATTATCACAATTGAAGGTAAAGTAATGGAAATTGCAGAAGATGCCACGAACCTGGGAAGTTGTAGTAGCTCCTGCGACAGAGGAGTAATCCTTGAGCCATAAGCATCCACGTTCGTCGTCGCTTACTCTGACACCCGGTCGAGCCTCGACTGCCCCCTCATGACCCTCCCCCAAAGAAGGAAAACTCTGACAAACCCGGCCAGAGTTGTGACTGGGACCGACTGCGGTAGGGGACCAAGCGGCCCTACTGCAGTCGCAACGGACCACAAGACCCCCGTGACAACGAGGCGATGGTGGATGGGTTACGTATCGTGGAAGCATCATAACGCCCAGGGCGACTTCAGCTAACCCGTTCACGTCCGGAAACCAGCGCCAGAAGGCTGGCTGTAGCCCAAAACGGCAAACGTCTATTTCCAATTATGTCAGACACCAAAGAAGAGAGGGAGGATGTAGGAGCCCCCAACAACCGGAGGTCGGATCCCGGTCAATCAGACGGACGTATAACGAGAGCTACAGCACTGGCGGCGACCCATGCCCCGCCATCAGTGTTGCCAACCACACTGGGCAACAACCAAGAGACGATGGACACCAAAGAGCGGATGAAGAAAAAGAAGAAAGATAAGCGAAGGCGTGTCGCCTCCTCGTCATCGGAGCGGGAGATGACAGAGTGCGAGGCGACGCCAGCGGCGGCGCGCAAGTCCAAGACAAAGAAGAAGACTTTGACGTCACCGAACCTGCCAGGAGGGTTGCTCCGAGCGGAGAACAGTCGCCTCTGGAAGGAGATAGTGAAGCG
This sequence comes from Acanthococcus lagerstroemiae, assembly GCA_031841125.1. Lineage (NCBI taxonomy): Eukaryota > Metazoa > Arthropoda > Insecta > Hemiptera > Eriococcidae > Acanthococcus > Acanthococcus lagerstroemiae. The sequence goes on along the minus strand of CM063106.1, from coordinate 31,988,708 downwards.
TGACCAAAAGATCCAGGAGTTGGAAGGGAAAATAGCGAGTTTGGTCACGCGACACGAGTTGGAGACGGAGGCGCTGAAGGCCGAAATACGGCAGATCCGCGAACTGCTGGAGCGACAACAAGGTCACCAGCAGCAGTAGGAGCAGCCGCAGCGGGAGCAGCCACGGCAGTCGCAACAGCCACGCAGCAGTCGCAGTAAACACAGCTGCCGCAGAAGCCGCAGCAGACGCAGCAGAAGCAGCAGCAGCGAGACGGACTGCAGCAGCGTATGCCAGGGAAGCCGACCACAACACCGGCGACGACGACGAAGAAGCGGCTACTCACCCCAGTCAGTGAGAGTATCGCGCAGCTTAGGAGGCAGCTGCAGGAGGCCGAGCAACGTGAGGAGGCGCTCCTCCAGAGCGAACTGGCTTTGGAGTCCGAGCACGCGGAAGCAGCAACGGGAGCGGAGGTGGTCCGCAGGAAGAAGACCACCAAAGAGAAGATGGCGCCGAATGTCCCGACTAGGCCAGTCCCCCCGCCCAAAGGCAGGGAGGCCTATAAGTAGGACCTGCTGAAGCAAAGGAGACCACGTACAGCCGCGGTCATCATCGCCCGGAAGAAAGACAGCGTGGAGTACGCGGCCCTAATTCAAAAGGCGCGTATGGCCATCAACGTCCGGGATTGCGGGGTCCAGGTGCTGGCAACCTGGTTCACCTAGGCGAAGGAGATGCTCCTGGAGCTCCGAGGCAAGGAGGAAGCGGTGGTCAACTTCCCCAGGAAGTTGCAGGCGGTCATGGGCGCGGAGGCGGACGTCAGGAGACCGCAGTGCGGGACCACCCTGCTACTGACTGGCGCGGAGCAGTCAGTAACTAAGGAGGAGGTTGAGGCGGCACTTCCGGCCGCGCGATTTATCAAGATGGAGGCGATGGCGCGTGGAACGCGAGCCTTCAAGGTGGAGATGCCGATTGAGTCTGCCCTTGAAGCGCTGCAACATGGCACAGTGGCTCTAGGCTGGAGCGCCTGTCGGGTGCGCTCGCTGAAGGCCGACAGGAAGAAGGAGGCCAGGTGCTACCGGTGCCTGCAGGTGGGCCACATCGCCACAAAATGCGCAGCTATGGCCAGCATCAGCGATGTGTGCTACCGGTGTGGCGGAGACGGGCACAAGATCCGGGAGTGCAGGGAGCCGCTAAAGTGTCCATGGTGTAGCCTGGTGGAGGGACGCGACAACGCGGACGTCTTGGGTGGCTGAGGATGCCAGGATGTGAGCGCCGCCTCAGAAGGAAGAGGAGAAGGCAGAGGCCGAAGTCGGCGGCGGCCGGTGCAACGCCGCTGACCAGGCCGCTTAACTTTCTTCAGGTCAACCTGAACCACTGTGCAGTCGCGCAGGATCTCCTGTGGCGCACTGTGGGAGAGAGACAGGTTGACTTGGTGATAGCCAGCGAGCCTTATAGGGTCGCTGAGGCGAGAGGGTGGCACTGCGACCGCAGCGGACTTGCAGCATTGGGAGTGTGTCCAGACTGCCCAATAGCTCCAGGCGGGGTAGAGGAGGGGGAGGGGTACGTAGCTGTACAGTTGGGCGACATCGCCGTCTACAGTTGCTACTTCTCCCCAAACAGGACCTTGGAGGAGTTTGAGACCTACCTCGCCTGTCTGAAAGAGAGCGTCGCCAGGAGGACGTCAAGGGTGATCGTGGCCGGAGACTTCAATGCCAAGTCGGAGGAGTGGCACTCCGGCCGGACCGACCGCAGAGGATACGCCTTGGGGGAGCTTCCGCCCGACTAGATCTCGTTCCAACGAACGTGGGCGGCGTTCCACCAGGGATGGAGCTCAGTCATCGATGTGACCTTCGCGTCAGCAGGACTGGTCCGCTGGATCAAGGGCTGGTCCGTGCTCGACAAGGAGTCCGGGAGCGACCACCGCTACATTGCGTTTCAGGTTGACAGGGGTCACACCGTAGTCGCTGCGCCGAAGGGGAAGAAGCCGGGAAGATGGGCAATCCGGAAGCTAGACGCCGATCGGTTAGAGGCGATTTTCCTGGCTCTCATCGGGGGGAAAGGAGAGCGCGGGGCCGCAGAAAGGAGCGCCGAGGCCGCAGCTGATGACGTCATTAGTACGGTGGTAGCGGCCTGCAATAGCGCAATGCCCTGCGTCGGTCCGCCACGTGCGCGACCTCCAGTGTACTGGTGGACTTACGAGATTGCCGAGCTGCGGAAGGAATGTAATCGCCTCTGTCGTCGCTATCAGTGGATAGGACGAGACGACGGAGGGACGGATGAAGCCTCGCAGCGGTACCAGGAGGCGCGCTGAGCCCTCAAGGCAGCCATCCGGCAGAGTAAGAAGACGGCGTGGAAGGAGCTGCGACAGGAAGCAGACCACGACCCCTTCGGCAAGCCGTATCAAGTCGTGATGCGGCGAGCCGGGGGGCCGTCGGTAACGAGCCGCATGGAGTCGGAAGTGCTGCAGAAGGTGGTGGAGGAGCTGTTCCCGCAGCGCCCACCACTACCAGCGTCATCGTCTGGAGAGGCCACGGAGGAGTTCTGTCCACTGAGCACCGGCGAAGTGGACAGAGCCATCGAGTGGATCCGGACGAAGAAGCGATTCCAAACGTCGTGTGGGAATCCGTGCATCGGGTGGAGCCGTCCCTCCTGACCGACGTGTTTAACCGCGCGTTGCAGAAGGGGACATTTCCGGACCGATGGAAGACGGTAAGGCGCAGAAGAAGGCGAGGACGCGGCACGAGGCACGCCGGGCGAAGCGTGGCATACAGCTGTCCACGCTTCAGCAGTGGAAGGAGAGGCTCGCCCAGTCTTCGAAAGGCGAGTGGACCCGGGAGCTGGTCGCGGTGAGCTCGACCTGTGGACAGGTAGGAAGCACGGTAGCCTGAACTTCCACCTGACCCAGGTCTTGAGCGGTCACGGCTGTTTCGGCACGTACCTGCACTGGATGGGTTTGGCAGCGAGCGCCGAGTACACCCATTGTGCAAGCGGAGAGGAGGACATGCCGTGGCATACGCTGTTCGAGTGCGACGCCTGGGAGGAGAGACGCGGGGCGGTCACGATCGCCGTGGTGGCCCTGGCAGAACGCGCACACCGTTCCGGCCAGGAAAAATGGGGGCTCGGGCCCGGCCTCAAAGCGTTTCCCTCGGTACTGATGCGATGCCCGAAATGGTAGTTTCCGGTGCCGGGGGTGCGGTGTCTCAGGGGCCACTTTGGCATGCGTGCATCGCCATACGTCCCACCACACACCTGGGACAAATCATCTCATTCGAAAACAGTCTAGTAAAGGAAATATGTAATAGAAGAGCTAATGCGTGGAAAAACTACTGGTCCCTCAAAGAGATCTACAAAAGTAAAATGTCAATTAAACAAAAAAAAAATACTGGAAGGCTGTACTACTGTACTATCCCCGTCCTTACACACGGAGCCCAAACGTGGGCAGCCACAGAGGGGCAGATGGACATGATCGCAAAGACCCAAATAGCAATAGAACGATCAATAATTGGTGTAAAAAGGAAGGACAGAGTAAGAAACCAAAATGTAAGAAAGAAAACGAAAGCAAGAGACTGCAGATATGTGGCTAAAAAACTAATGATGGATTACGCAGGGTATGTGGCGAGAGGAGGAGAAAATAGATGGGAAAAATAATAATGGAATGGACACCGCTACAGGGGAAAAGAAGGGCGGGTAGACAAAAGACTAGATAGGAAGACGAAATCATAAAATTTGCAGGAACAGCATGGGGAAGGGATGCAAGAGTTCGTGATCGCTGGAGGAAAGTAGGGGAGGCCTATGCCCAAAGGTGGGCGCATTAGTTGTAAGTTACATTCATGTAAACGCATACATGTAAAATTGTAAATAAATGAAGGCTGTACTACTACTACTTATGAAAGTAATTCAGATTTTTCGTCTTTTTACCTAACAAATAGAATAGATTTTTGAGGATGTATTCTGAACCTTGGTTTACATTATAATTCAATAAAAATTAATTTATTTATCGACCCATGTACGGAGTTAAGCATTCTACAAAGCCGGTAATTTACGTATCACTTTTTTTTCTCCAGCTTCCTGGTTTTGTGCTGGATCCAGTAGTATTCACTGTGGTGATTATGGCACTAACAAACACCATGCGAAATATTTTTGTTGTATTTATATCATGTATTCTAACTACGTTAGTATTGAATACTTCAGCAGCTTTCGGTAACTACATTTGCCTATTGAATTATTTCGCGTAATCTACCACTCACTGAATACAAATAATTTATTCTACACGCATGCGAACATGTTTAGGATAATATTGAAAAATTCACAATGATTGAAAGTAAACTGATTTTTCAACAGGAATGCTCATGTCTCTTTTATTTTCAAGAATGGATTACGCTAATATTTACATTGTGCCCGTTGAAATAACCTCCATTATTTGCTCGGGAGTTTATATCAAGCTATCGTAAGTATTACAGAACATGTTTCGTACCTATAATGTAATAATTGAAGAATATGAACCGAAGTACGTGTGGTCTTCGTGCTCACAGGATAATTTCAAAACACACTACCAGGCAAACCCTAGAAAGCCTCCAAACTAACAGCTGTTCCAGCTTTTTAAAAACTTGGAGTAAAGGAGAGTCATGTACTAGGGGACCAAAAGTAGATTTTTGTCTCTGGCGCCCAGACCAAGTGAGCTCGGAAGATGAAACTCTGACCTTAGATACTTTGGTCCTTTCCTTTAGAAAAAAAAAGCCCTTTCATAGCCCTTCCCCATTGTTTATGTCTTGTCACAATTCAGATTTTAAAAAACTTCTTTTTTTGTCCCGTAGGGAAATGGGGTTTGTACCACGAGACGTATGAAAAAAACGAGTGAAACCACTGTAAAAAAATTATTTTGTATTCAGAAAATTAGAAAAGTAAATCAATGAATGTTTTGAAGATTTTTGGCAATTTTGTGAACGAAGATCTTGGCGCATCAAAATTATATCTTCGTGTTTGATAACATCCATCGATACGTTCGTGGAATGAAACGAGTTTTTATTCGAAACTTGGCGTAGAAATAAACATTTTATCTCATTTTACCGGCAAACAAACAGCTGAACATGATTAAAACACTTTTTTAATTTTGTTATCAACGAATAAAAATCTCCATAGTACATAAAGTACCTTTTTTTTCTTTTTTTTTTTCCTACAAAATTATGAGATTTTGTGAAAAATTGAATACCCTACTGAAACATTTCAGTGGCAGTTTTATTGCAGAAAACCAAAATTTTAAATCAAAGTTTACTACACTTGAAACGCATTCGCCGTTTTCGAAAAACAAAAACTTTTGATTTTTCTTTTTTTAATGCGATAAAATGAAAAGTTGATTTCAAATTTTGTTACCACTTGGTAGGTATGTTCCTTATGTCCTTTTTAAAGACAAATGGCGATGGTTTTGTAAAATATGACATCAGAGCCGAAAGTCCTACGGTACATTTGTCCCGAGGTACCCCGTTTCTCTTCTATAATTTTAGCTCTGACTCTGAAAGAATTTTCAGTTTAACTCTGGCCAAAATGTTGACTTCTAAAAATGATTCCAATTAACATTTTAATTTGGCTTCCGTCCCAAATGCACGTAAGTTGGAACGTTTTGCATTCCCCGGGACTAAGCTCCACCAAAAATATGATAACTTTGACTCTGGCTCCCCATAAGAAAAGGGGTTGGGTTACGTTGGCCGGAGAATAAATATTAGATCTGACATCAGAACTAGTATCTAGCTTATATATTAATTATTAGTTGTCTCTTTATTTGTTAATAATAGAACTGTACCATGGATATTGAGATGGATTCGATATGTGTCGTGGTTTACATACGCCTGTGAAGCAATGTTCTCGTTACAAGTGTATGGAGTTACTAATATCGGTAAAGTGCATCAATCGTACTGACTATTGACCATACTAGGTTAATTTTGTGTCATTTATTTCAACATAAATATCTGTTCTTTTTTCCTTTCTATTTTCAACAGAGTGCGATACTAGTTCACCTGACCTTCCTTGCGTCAGGACCGGCGCTGAAATGTTGGCTAGTTACGATTTCGATCCTGGTAATTTGTGGTCAGATATTGCGAAAATTGTTCTCATTTATTTTCTTATGCATCTAGCTGCATATTTAGCATTATTGAGAAGACTCAGGCACAGGAAAGTTTAATATGATTGTGATTGTTCAGTCTTTCAGAAAGAATTTCTGCACATCATTTCGTACAATATTTATGAGTACGAGTACTGAGTCGAAGTTATGCTAATTGAAAATTTCAGTTTGTGTTAATTTTTATTTGAAGTCGTTCACTTGTATTTTATGGTTACAGTTAATCTTAGTACAGGTATTTATAGATGGAAACTGAAAAGTTTGAAATGTGAAATTGTCACTAATTCCTTTTGAAGAAACCTTCCAGAGCATGACGAAAACTATGCACATAATTTATTTAATCCTGTAATTATATTTAGTCAATTTTCGAAACATAATCTGAAATAACATATTTCGAAATTTGGGTCAAATATTTTATTGAATGTTCGGTACTCTTATAACTCCCAATATAACCAACCAATTTTACAGGAAGGACGTCAACCATAAGCGCGTCTGAACGGTCTGAATAGGATGTGCCAAAAGTTCATATAAGTATGTGGTGGGGCCATGCCTAAAGGAGGGGAATTTTTTTCTTCTCTCGGCTGTTTCAAATACTTACCATCCGGCAACAGATATTGAAGTAGCGAACTTTAGAAGTGCTCAGTTTATTTATAGTGTCATAAAAAATTGAGATAGGATTGCTTAAATTGAAGCTGGAAGTTTCTAGTTTACGAAAATCGAGTTTACATTCCCTAATTATTTTTCTTTTTTAAAATATTCGATTCCGAACAAGATATGATTGTTTCTTATAGGAAGTTATGTGTTAAAAAGTTGGGTATATTTTTCTACGAAATACAGGCTGCAGCTTGCAGCAGTGACATAACTGTGATGGGTAATAGTGGATATAACTGACGTCATAGGTTAATTTGTCTCTTAATCGACCCATGATCCGTGATTCGGATCACATCTATTTTGAGGTTGTATGAACCATAATGATCATACATCGCGATTCGGATCAAAACACTGGAAAAGAACAATGGAAAAAATGATCCGAGATTCGTAATTCGGATCACTTTTGATGTCCGCCCTCCTCCGTGATTTAGTTCAAAAGAGTAATCAGTAATTTGTAATTCGAGTCCACAGTTTAGTGATTTTATCCACTCTCCCGCAGATAGGCAGGAACAGAACGCTTCAAGCCAATTATAGCATTAAAATTATATTTTCGGTAGTCAGTGTTGCAACTTTGGCAAGTTCCAAATTTAACCAAGGATTAGCTCTAATTTTAAATGAAAATGAAAAATAAATAATATATTATCCTGACTATATTAGTGGAGGAAAAAAATTCTAGAAAAAGTAGAGTGTGCCCAGGCACACTCGGCACACCTGGCAGACACGCCTATAACGTCAACTTGAGGCTTGATAACAAAATTTAACCACTCGATATTCCAGTGAACAAGCAAAAAGAGGAAAATGCTTCAATTTTTTTTCAGAAAATGAAATCTTCAAAGGAAGAGACAATAGTCATCAGTTCTGAGGAGTACCATTTCCATTTCTCTAAGATATCACGAACCTGAGTATACCTCACCAAGTGAGAAGCTGACGAGCTGCGTATCAGCATTTTAATTTGTTAAATACGAATACCCTGGTTAACTTCCTAGTCCTGCAACTGCTGCATTACGAAAGGCTACATATTGTAGTATTTTGCCTGAAGGCTTCATACATCAGACCCTCTGGTCACTAATGTGATTCCCGAAAGGGTGATTTCTGGGGCTAGGGATGCGGTATCTAGAGAGCCAATCTAGCATACGTGCATCGCCGTACGTTCTACTAAGTATAGAGTTTCCGAAGTTGGTAGCCCTGCCGTGAAATTTCCTGAAATCACCATTAGAAAATACACGTAACTTGAATTCGCTTTTTCTAGTCAATAAAATATTTTCTTGGATCGTATAATAGATGAATTTAGAGACTGAGGTCTCTAGTTTTCATTTATGAACTTGAAACGGCTCCATTTCCATTTAGGTATTCGTTGTTTACAAGCGCGTTTTGTACCAATGGTAAACTTCCATAAGAAAAACAGTGATTCGGAAATCAACTTATTCATCTGTATAACTGGAGCGAATAAAGTGCATTAAATTACCTTTCAATGACTCAAAAAACCTATTTTCAGCAATTACAAAAGCTTTAAATTTTACCAATTTTACACGTAGTATTGTTATGGGAACATCACCCTTGATCACCTTTTCAGGAGTCGACACTAGCGCACCTGGTCACGGTTTTATCGCTTATTAACGAATCTCTGGAATGATTATTTAGATGCATATGAGGAGTTATCAGTCAAAAGGGTGTCCGTTCAATGTATTTCTTATGGAACGGACGCCCTTTTGACAGATAACTCCTCATATTTGAATACCTACCCGTCTGCAAAAATGCGGCAAAAAATGGCATTGACAAAAGTTGCTAATTCTGGTATTAAAAAGTATTTAAGCTGGCAATTCTTCGACCGCTTCGACCAATCAGAACACAGCACTACTAAAAGTTACCAAACAAGTACCTGTTCAGGAAATTTTTAAATTGCCTGAGAGGCAATACTTTTCAGACGGGTAATTGGGCATAATGAGAGCAAGTCTAGGTTTTATATTTTATGTCAACTATCGTGTTACTTTTATTTTTATTTTATACATTTTACCCTCACCTGCCGACAGGTAATATCTAGGGTATCACATGGCACTAAATAGTTAACAAATTTTTTATAACTACAAGTATAAAAAATATAATTATTGGCCTTTGAATTTGGGGTGGGTAATTTTGATCATTTTCACCTCTCCTCCACCCCTCCACCCTCAAAAATTTGGGGAATATTACCCGTCTCCCCCCCTCCTCCAGTTGGGATTTTCACAATTTTTAAATTCTGCTAAAACGGCTCTCTCAAAACGAACTGTCAAAGATTCTGCCAGCTGCTCAAACTGAAATTCTTTCTTCTTAGGATGGAGCAATCTGCTGAATCTAGCAGCCATTTTGCTGAAATGGTAGTACTAATTCAGATACTGGTCTATTTCTTCGTTAGCACCTACCCATAAGCGCAAATAACTGATCTAGGGTGAGAGAGGACTGACTATCAAAATAGTCCTGAAAATTATTGCACTCGTATAATTTTTCAACCTTTCGAGGGGGCTCCCAGAGAATGGGGGCCAAGACCCTGAGACCCCTCAGTTGTACTCTGGACCAGTGCGTAGCCAGAATTTTTCCAGGGGGGATCAACAAAATTTTCGGGAGGTACACCTAATATGAATTGTGTATGCTTTTACACTGATGTATCAGTATGTTGGGCTTTTCAACTTCAATTCGGACTCTTCAAGATTAAACTGTGGAATCTGTTAACACGCCACTACAAGCACACGCACATACATTGATGTTATCAAAGTTCGGATGCATTGCAAAGAGGAACGTTACATTACATTAAAAAATTCAAATCGTTTTGAATTTTTATTGACGCTTGGATTATTTTTATGATCTCTAATCATTAGATATAATATGACGTTGTTCTGTGTAAACATTCACTATTATTGACGCCGCGCTCAATAATGATACTTTTTATTGACCATGTATAATCCGCGTAAATTGGTCTGGTTGATATCAGTACATTTTAGAGTTATTTTTAGACTCCACTGTGATTTTCAAGATTCTCGCAGATTCCTACATGACCGGTCACTTGCCCCAGTCGAAAAATAGGCGACATAATAACATAATTCATACGAGAATTACCTGTTTTACTGAACGTTTCTCGTACAGTTATCATACCTTTGATAACAAAAAGTGACTGATAACAAACCAGCGACACTAGCGCGCCACCGCCCTGAAGAGTCCGAATTATGCATGTGAATTTAAATTTCATTTCGCGCATTCACTGTGATACTGCCAGCATATAAAAAATCCTCATATCAAGAGGGAGATTCATCCCCCCTCCCCGACTACGCCACTGCTCTGGACCCTTCGAACGGCATCCAGGGCTCTGGCGCAAAAGGTGTGTGCATGGGACCCCCCCCCCAATCGGGGAAATTTCGACTATCAGTCAGGAAATTTGGCAGTTAGAGTTGATAATTTATTTTTGTTTTTGTCTCTTTTTTTTTTTTTGAATTAATTGTTATTTGTTTGACAACTGAACTTCTGGGAGTACAAGTCGACCGAAAATTGGGACTCAGCCTGAGAAATTAATAGTAGAGTAGCATATTTTTGCATCTTCTTTTTTTTGTTTAGTGCTTCAATTGGAATTTGTAAATTTCGTGCCGGACCGGATGGCACTCGCCTTTTCTACTGACTAAAAATTCAAAATCAATTTTCGATCGTAATCATTGATGAAAAACCGTCGCAAAATGAAAGAGCATTCAAATTCCTTCAATAGGACCCGTCTTTTAGACACGTATTAGGACGAATTTTTCTAGGCTACAACAGAGATCCTGTTGGTGTTCATTCGCCACATCACTACTTATAAGCGTATTCGATTTGGCAACAGTGATGGCGGTTCATTATACGGATACGGACACAGTTCGATGTTGGTAAGTGGATGCATAGGCGTAAATGAGGGGGCTCGGGGTCTTAGCCTCCATTCTGCGGGAGCCCCCTCAAAAGGTTGAAAAATTATACGAGTGAAATAATTTTCAGGACTATTTTGACAGTCAGTCCTCCCCCACCCTAGATCAGTTATTTGCGCTCATGGGTAGGCGCCAACGAAGAAATATAGACCAGTATCTGAAATAGTGCTACTATTTTAGCAAAATGGCTACTAGATTTAGCAGATTGTTCCATCCTAAGCACAAGCAGAAAGAATTTTAGTTTGAGCAGCTGGCAGAATCTTTAACAGTCGTTTTAAGAGAGCCGTTTTAGCAGAATTCTTTGCAGAACATCATAAAATATTAGGTTTAGTAGAATTCAGAGACGTAGTGAAAAGTTTTTCTGAGGAGGGAGGGGGGAGATTGTGAAAGTCCCAACTGACTCAACTCAAATTCTCAAGTATCAAAACTTTTTTGTATTGGCTAAAAAAATTTTTTTGACTTGTTGGATTTTTCCAACTTTTGATCCGTCTACTAATTCCCAACTCCAGTTGAGGCGATGGGGGGGGGGCGTCCTCCAACTCCCTTATTTTAGTCCCTGACTGAAATGTTAAATTTTCCCCACTGCTGAGTGAAAATTCCTACGCGAGGCAGGTGCCCCCCATCGGTACGTCCCTGGCAGAATTTGACCGCACTGATCAAAAGAGCGCCGATTTAATATACCTATATATGTAAGAATCTTACATCTACTCATCGTTCCTGTCGATTCCTGATTCCTTTTATTTCTCATTTCTCGCTTCTCCTTATCGTCTTTCATCAAGTCATAACCTGACTCGACCTGATGACGGTACTCTTCCTTCTTTCCTCCCTTATGAACTACGTTCACCTCGTCGATCGTTCGGTTCTTGTACTTCAGTGTCTATTTAGCTGTCGTCTTTTGCGAACTTGATTTTGAATTCGCCTTAATAAACATTACGTGTGCATTCATACTTGTTCGCTTTATTGGTGCTCCGCTCGAACGAACTTACATATATATATTTTTTCTTTCTTTTTTGCACATGAGAGACGTCATTGAATCGTCTGATCTTTGTTGGGGCTTGTTCCAGAATCGTGCGACCTTTTTTTGTATCCAAAAGTCTAGGAAATCGTCTGGCCTTTTTGGAAGGCCCCAGTTTCCAGCAGAACAGCCTGACTTCCTTTTACCTTGAAATGATAGGCCTTTTAGGACGTTTCCTGATTGAGCCTTTTGTCTTCAATCTGGCGTGGATGAGGAACCACTGCTTAAGAACTTTACTCCCGGTGCTTAATGAAACACCCTTTTTCCGCCCAATTTACGCCTGGTTTACACCATCCTTCAACCAATCAGCGACGACTACCCGGACTAAGCCCTCTTTCTCCCCTTTTTCATTCGGGCTTACCGAGGGTGTTTCAGGGTAGCTACCAGGCTCACAACTGAATACAAGCCCTTCCACCCGGTTTACACCAGGGCGTAATCCGGGAAACCTAAACATCCGGCTATAGTAAACATTTTTTAATAATAAGTTGAGTAACAAAAAACTTTTCATCCGTTGAAACACAAATAAAATACTTCAGTCGAACGGACTTCAAGTAATTTATTTCAATAAAAATTAATTTCACTTAAAATTTAAGTAATAATCAAACATTTTTAATTAGTAACCAACTTATTATCGCTGATCAATTTTTAACACAAAATAAATAAAATTTCTACTTGTTACGTGTTCGGTTTAGCTTTTTGGCCCATCGAGTATGAATAAGATGTATCTTCTGAGGAATGGGGGCGGATCTCTTTTACAAGTAGGCAAAAATTAAGCCATATGGTAACTTCGAGTCTCTCTTCGACTATCACCCTCAGAAAAATTCTATAGGTAATCGATAAAATCTAATACAAAATGTTGCAGTTATTTCGTGCTTTCTCTGAGAATGTGATGGTGACTGTTGCCCGAGAGGAACAACATCACAACTTCCTCCGACAGTATTTTGCGTTAGGTACCTACTTCAATTGTATCGTTCTTCCTCCTTATGCCGCTATTTTTTCGACTTCTTCCCGGGCAACGATATGTTATCTATAAACAAGGTTATGATGAAAAGCAAAAAGGAATCTTCTTCTATACTATAAAATCCAACTTCAACTGAATGAATGAATGAATGGGTCGATCGCGCATATTAAAACCCGACTTTTTTTTGGCTTTTGAGTGGAGGCTATAGACACCTAGAACTACAAGATAGTAGGACGCCTAGGGATTCCAAAAATATGCTCTAGAAAGGGGTAAAATATGCGCTTATAATATACTTTTATTTTCATCAAATATGCTAAAATATTCCCTAAAAATTCTGAAATATGCCAGAATATTCCCTATCAAATTGATAACATGGGTATCATTTTAAAAGGGAAATCGAGAGATGGCAGATATACAAAAGAAAAAGGTCCTAAAGTAACCGTGCAAAAAGTCTTTTTTCGCAGGCGAATACTGGATATATATTTGACAGTGTTCTACATAGGTGTAAAACCTTGCGGAAAAAATTTTTTGGTTTGTAAAAAAGTAGCAGTTTTAGCAGTTTCATCTTCTTAGAAGACAAAAGTAGTGCAATATTGAAAAAAACTGTTAATATTCTGCAAAAATGATGGAAATTGGCCAAATATTCTAGAATATGTGCTCTAAAAAAGCAGAAAATATGCCAAAACATGCTTTAATACCTAAAATACGCTAAAATATGCTAAAATATGCTCGATCAAGTGTGGCTCATTCTTCTTGAAATTCTGTGAATCACAAAAATAACATGGATATTCCTTATCTACTTTAAAAAAAAAAAAAAAAAAAAAAAAAAAAAAAAAAAAAAAAACATGCAAAAGCATAATATTATTGGAATCCCCAGGCACGCCGCCTACTCTGTATAGCTAACCTCTACGAAATCGCCTTCCAGTTTTTCGTGTAGTTACTCGTCCGAGAACAGTGATATTGTGTAATATCTGATCGGTGGGTATACTTTTAACGAGAAAAAATTGGCGCGTTTTATTAAATATTTGTAAAAATAGCGTTTCCTTGTAAAATCAAGATTCCTGGGCCATCCTACTTTGACGAAAGTACAAAATTTTCCATATTAATACTGACTATAATACGAATCTTTATAATTTATAGACATATTTCGCGTTCAAACAAAATCACGAACAATATTTTTAATTGAGTGCGGCTTGCAAATGAAGGCAGGAAAAATCAGGTATGTAATACGATCAAGATAAATATATTTACCTATTGATTTTCTGGATTATAAATTGTCCTTAGAGTATGACATCTGGCAGGAATAAGTAGGAATATTATACAGTCAGAAAATAAATGGATTTAGTAAAGTTCAAAATTACAAATTATGTTGTCTCCTACCTGATGATAAAAGGTACATTTTTAATATCAGTGCATTACAAATAGGTTGCAGAAAAGCAACAAATTCACGAACAATTGAAGAATATACTGACTTTGATTTATTATTGTTTTTTGAGAACTACTGAGAATAGTTATTGAAAAATTTGAACGGAATAACTAGCAAGGTTTTGTTGTTGGTCTTAAATGCGAATTCTCGTAGAGGATACGATGACATCTAAAAAGACTATACAGGCTAGCCAACATTTGTATGACTGCATCTGGATAGATTAGACTAAGATAGATGAGGATATGAGGAGTGCCTTTCCAAAAAGATAAAATGCATAAGCAGCCAGCTAGTTTATATGGTGTTTTTTTTTTTTTTTTTTTTTTTTTTTCCCAGTTTTAATGAATGCCGGGCGGACTACTGTTTTACTGACAGGTAAATTCATGAAATTTTCTGCGCCATCTGATAACATTTACCATCATCGACCTCGCCCTCGCTTATAAAAAAATGTATCAAGTTTGATATTTTTTAACGTATTTCTGTTTCGACCTTGTCGGGTGTACTAGAAAAATCTAAATCAACTAAAAAAGTTAAAAAAATAGTGTACCCACATCAAAATCTAACATTAGGGATAAAAAACAAGGAGGGAATAATAAACATTCAGAACAGATACGGAATAGTACAAGCAGAAACTGAATTTTATGAAAGTTTGTATATGGAGGAAGACACGACCAACAAAGTAGGAAAAAAGGAAAGAATCAAAATTGAAATCGAAATGGCAGAAGAACCAATCCCGCCCATCCTCCAAGGAGACGTATTGTGCATCTTGAAAAATCTGAAAACAGCAAAAGCGGTGGGGTCAGACAAACTAAGTAATACTATACTCAGAGAATTTTCAAAAGAGTTAACACCCATATTAACACAAACTTTCAATAAAATTATAGATCAAGAAAAAATCCCGATACAATGGAAAGAGGCAGAAATTATATACTACTATTTAAGAAAGGAGAGAAAGCAGATATCTCCAATTATAGACCTATCAGCCTAACATCAAATATCAGCAAAATCTTCTCAAAACTGATAAAAACTAGGATGTACGGAATACTAGATGAGCCACAAAGCTCCGAGCAAGCGGGATTCCGCAGGAACAGATCGACTGTAGATCAATCTTTTCAATCAACCAGTTAATAGAGAAGGCAAACGAATTCCAATTTCCACTGCACATACCTACTTTTCATAGACTTTCAAAAAACATTTGATACAATAAAGCAAAGCTATTTATGGAAGGCATTGAGGCGGCAAGGAGTTCCTCAAAAATCTATAAGAATTTTTGAAGAAATGTACGAAGGAGCAACAGCTAAAATTAAATTAGACAAAGTAGGACCAAGGATTGCAATAACAAAAGGGGTAAAATAGGGCGACCCTCTGTCACCTAATTTATTCAATAGCGTGATAGAAGAGATTTTCTGGGAAATGGGATGGGAGGAAAAAGGAATTAGAATAGACGGAGTATGGCTAAACAACCGACGCAATAAAAGCGAAAAACTTTAGAAAGTTTCACATACCCGATTCTAACCTACGGAGCCCAGACTTGAGCGCTAACAGTTGACAAACAAATAAACTACACCGAGTACAACTAACTGGCAATGGAACGGAACATGTTAGGAATAAGGCAAACGGACAAAATTAGAAACACCAGGATAAGATCCTTAGTAAATACAAAAGATATAAGATATGTGGTAAGAAGACTCAAAATGAAATACGCAGGGCACGTTATACGATCGCAGGATAGGTGGGAGAGGCGCTTGCTGGAATGGACACCTCGGGAATATAGACGCAAGAAAGGCAGACCCCCTACCAGATGGCGGGACGAAATAGATAGTTACAGTAGGATTGCACGGGGGAGGGACGCTCGGGTAAGAGGTCACTGGATCAGGGTTGGGGAGGCTTTTTCCCAACGTTGGGCACAATTAACGGATTAAGCAAACTGTAAATAATTTCAAGTACATTTAATGTAAAAGTCCAAGTAAAGCTCAATATTATTATTATCTTGAACGGATGAAATATATTATGAATCAATGTAATTAATTAAACACATTTTCTGTAAATAGGTATCTATCTGAAGTAGACATCAGGACACATCTTCTGCAGACCAGCTGCATATTGTGAGACATCAACGTTAATACTGAAATATGAAGTCGTACGAAATACTAATTACAAAATTAACTTTCAAATCTCTCTATATAAAAAATTAAAATTTAATCTCAAGAAAGAAAGAAAGACAAAAAATGGAACTGCAAAAATACACCGTAAGAATATATGGAGCATGCGAAACTAAGCGATCACTGTATTGTTCTGGCTCAAATTAGTATGTCTTAAAAATCGCTATATAGGCTCAAGTAATTCATCTATCTTTTTTGTAATTACTACCACATTAATATAGTAAATGTGATACATATATGGCTAATTCACCATGATCATCAATAATTTCATTTTAAGTTTCTCATAAAACGATATCATTTTGAAGCCAAGAAGTTTTTAAAGGGACTTTTCCACATGCCCTGTCTGTACCTCTTCTTTAAGCACTAAAAACACAATTATTAGTACTGAATATCCGATAATATGCAAAAGTTCAAACTGAAAAACATGTAAGAATTAATAAATTTGTTTCAGGAATATATTCGAGAGCTTAACATACAAGAACTCATTCTCGTATTTATAATTTCGCTGTTATCAATGTTTCTTTAAATATTATTAAGGCTTTCGCGGATCAGTTAAGTGAAACATTTATTCTGATTTCAGATCAGCAAAATTCGCTCCTGAAATGGCAAAAGATGACCTGCCAGAAGACAAAGTATGCTTAATTTCTGAGGACAGTTACAAATCAGTAAGTATTTTATTTTATTTTTTCACCTCTATGCAATACTGTTACTTGTTATTAGTATTGTTTAAGCTAGTCCTAAGTGGATCACTCCAAAGTAATATAAGTGGCTCGGTGTTGTAACTGATGGGGAGCCCGTCTAAGAGGTTCTCGACTACCCTAAATTATACTTTTCTTTTGACGATGTTTCTGAGGAAATTCAAATATTTGCTTCCCCTTCCAAATTCCTGGCATCTTCAAGTTGACTTCCACAAGGCCAACATATAATTTCAAAACTAAACGAATTTCTGTTTTCTAAAATTATATGTGTATGTGTGTGTTTCGCTTACACTACTTTTTATGGTATTCAAATATTCCAATAAACGAATAAAAACATGTTATATAAGGACTGATGATGATGATGATGATGATTATGATTATGATACATTAGCCTCTATAATTACAGATCACCAGTCAATGGGGGAAAAAAACTTATTGACTTAGGGACATAAAACCATGAAAGAAATACGACTATTTAAAATTCAAATGTAAATTACCCAGATATAGTGCTTCGAAAACGTCCGCGAGCAACTCGATTACTTTTAACAGAAAAACTCGAAAGATTTATTCCTTGGATCAATAATGAATTAAATTGTCAGCTGGGTGTAGGTGTCCAAAGAAGAACTCTGTATTTAACATTGTAAACCAGAATCCATTTCGATATTCTCTTAGCTTTGGGAGTGGAAGTTGGTCTATCATTATGCTTCTAGTATAATTTTATTAGGTATAAAGTTAGGCTGCATACCAATTCAGTCCCGTGGAAAAGGTACGGCAGAAAAAGCATATTAATTCAGTCCCAGGAATTTTTCCAAGGGGTACTATTTGGGTCCCGGGTTAAATCGAAAGAAGACACTAATTTAGTCCGTAAGTTTAATCACGCACGTATACTGAATATAACGCATTCGATGAAGTCAGGAGGCAAGTTTTTACATAATTCAGATATTGGACGTTTTCTCAAATATTTTTTTGGAATGTCTTTGTTGAGTCCACGAGAAGTTGAAGACTGTTTTATCGATGACTTCATGTCAATTAAACCTGTAGACACACGCGTCGACACTTTTTGTGATTATCTCTTGAATAACTATATTTTGGATGACGTTGACTTTCCGCCAGAAATGTGGGCATCATTTTCGCACTCCTCGGCAAGGACCACAAACAGTTGCGAATCAATTCACTCGAAATTCAATTCTATGTTCTACGGAAAACATCCAAATGTTTTCAAATTTGTTGATGTTCTATTGAACGTACAGTGCGATACGTACATTAAAATGAGAAGCACTCACTTCCGGAACCGAAGAAATGATGTAAAAAAAGACAATATCAAAGGGAAAATGCAGGCGTATCAGAGTGGCAAAATTTCATGATTTGACTTTGTTAAGACCATCGCCTACAAAATGTTACCAGTAGGCAGTACTTCATGAAAATTATTCGGGCAGCGGCAACAAATTTCTGTAGAATATATACGCAGTTTTTAATCAACGCAGTAAGAAGTTTATTTCTATGAAACATTTTACTCGTAATGCCCCCTTTAGGGTCATAACTTAACATTTTTAACCATACCTGCACACAGAGTGCACAGTGCACAAGCTGCAAGCTCTGTAGCAGACAGTCCCACGTCTGTTGAAAGGGGAAGGAAAATGTTAAGTAATGCATTTTCTATTTCGGACTGAATTAGGATATTATTTGGGACTGAATCGATATGTATGAGTAGTAAATATGGGACTGAATTAGCACACGTGCGCGGACTGAATTAATATGTATTTTGGTTTTTGGAACTGAATTAGTACGCACCGTAAGGTTATACCTGTGCAAAGTTATTACTTCATAGAAGGGGTTCAAATACATATTATGGTAGATCGTCGGTGGCGCGTTTGACACCTCGTATGTGACATTTTTAGCCAAAACGTTGGATTCGTCTCTGACGGGCGCGTCGAATAAAATTCCTCCTATGTGCTTAGTTACAATGTTGTCCGCTAGAGGACGCTATATACCACCTCCCTATCCCTATGTGCATAGGTTTCTAAACCTGGCTCCAAATACCTCGTATGTGTAAGTGATGAGTAAAAATTGTATTCTGCACATACGAGGTGTCAAACGTACAACCGACGATGATGCTAGAAAGAGAAATGAAACAGGTTTCATTTTTAAAGAAAAAATTCTAATGATGGACCGAGAAGTAAGAGGAGAATCGAGTTGGCAGGGTCGGATAAAAATCTGAGGCGATATTCGAAATCAGCGTCTCAGAGCTTGGTTGGCTATTACACCCTTACACCCATTTCTTATCAGTTTTTCTCGCTGAGTTCAAACTCGTTGTCCAAATCTACCGCTGACCCTCAATTTTGTAAATACAATAAAAAATGTGGTTATACAAGGGGGGGTATACGAGGTCAAACATTGAGTGATAATCAATTTTGACGATGGATTTGAATTAGACATGAAAAGTTGAATAATTGTCACAAGGTCAATACAGTGTTGACTGGGCAGGTATGAAGTACTCGTGTACACATTTCAAGCCGTGTAAAAATGTATCAATTTTCGCTCACATCACATTTTTTGTCACGCTTCATTTGGCATGGATTTTTATCAAAATAGTCGCTTATACCGATGACTACTGCGACGTACAGGGGTCTGTCGTTGGAACGTTCTTTTTTGGCGGGCCAAATAGTTTATCCCATTAAAAAAGGTTTACTCAGAAACCACCAATCATTCTTCATTAATCCTTCATACCTACTTTGCACTTTTTTAGCCGCAAGATCTACACGCGGAAATTACTAAAACCAATGGCGTATCAGTAGTATGGAAGAATTTACGTGTCAATGCAGTCGTTAAAACTGAACACATTTTTCGTCCTGCTGAACATCAAAAGAAAGAAATAATTCGTAATGGTAAGTACAGGAGCGGAAATGGAGCAAAAAATTTAGGAGGGGGAGGGGCTGAAGAGCCCCAGCGCCTAAAATCTTCTATAATATACATATATTAAAATGAATGTACGCTTGTCTGTCTGTGTATGCCCTATATATGCCCTTCATATTTCCATGAAAATTTCTATCAATAACATGGCTGCAGACTTTACTACACTGTTCATACAATCGCCATGAAACTGTTCTTCAATACACTCCCGCAAAGGTTTCAGAGAGGGCAGTAGTGGGGGTACGCTACCCCAACATGCTCCTGTTACTATGACATCATACTACTGAGTGTATTTGAGCGAAAACCGTGCCTGAGTGGTTGACATTTCCATGGAAATTTCTATTAACAACACGGCTGCAAACGGCACGTGTCTCCTAACATATGTGGCAGTTTCTATAAAAAGGAGTAACTTTGTCGATCCGACGAATTTTGAGTTACGGACAGTATGTAATAGAGGAATGAATGCCCATTCCAACGAGCTATCGGCGAGATCTGTAGCGTTTTATGTTCCGGAGATATAAGCAGTCAAAGATGAGTGTGAGGAGAACGCGCAAAAACACGTTTTTGGAAAAAACGCGTTTAAAGTTGAACACACCTTTTTCTCCCACTCCGTCAAGCGGTCCTAACTCTCCGCGGAATCACGTTACCAGCCTCAACGAAGGCTTGTTGGAAAGGTAATTTTTCGCTCTTCTGCGTGGTAACAATTCAGAACATCGGATTTATTCGTGAGCTCCGAAAAACCACGAAGAAGCGAACGCAGACATTCTCATTCTTTTCTCATTCTCTTTCATAATTCTCTGTCTTTCTTTCCTTCTTCTCTCTCATGCGTGTTAATTTTGTCTCTTCGTTGTTGTGATGTTTTTTCTATAGAAATCAACAAAAATCTCAAAATTGAATTTTTCGACCAAAAATTTTGTTTTTCTTTTTTTGCATTTTCTGAGACTTTGATCAGTCGACAAAGTTACCCCTTTTTTATAGAAACTGCCACATATTGTAACATTTTAAATGCTTTCGTACCCCATTAAAAAAAAAAAAAAATTCCATGGAAATTTCTATCAACAACACAGCTGCAGACTGTAGTCGCGCAGGGCGCAGCAAAGATCAAGATCAATGAGCACATTGCTGGAAGAAAAAAAAAATGTCCATGGAAATGTCTGCCACTGAACTGAATTGTCACTATGAAGAGCTAAATCATACAGACTGGCTTTGTGTGAGGGGGCAAGGTACGGTTTTTGCTCAAGTACACCCATGGCTGGAAGAAAATGGAAATATCAATCACTGAACTGAATTGTCACCATGAACAGCCAAAGAACTGTGAGCTGAACTGAGCTAAATTTAGAAAAGAAGAAGAACTGTAGTCGCGCAGGGCGCAGCAATGATCAAGATCAATGAGCATATGGCTGGAGTTATACGGTTTTGGTTCAAGTATACCCATGGCTGGAAGAAAAATAAATTTCCATGGAAATGTCAACCACTGAATGCGTGTCAGAGGGACCTCACAACTGTCGTTGTTGTGCTTATTTTCACCAATCCATGGAAAGGGTGACAGAGTACACCTTGTCACGACTGTTTCTATTGTGAAGGCTCATAACGTATGTAGGTAATAGGTATATGGAACGGCTTTTTTTAGTTTTCCAGTTTTCTACTGTTATTGCCTTTCAACCTTACAAAGTGAACAGTGTTATTTACAATGCTACGAGCCATGAGATATCATCTTTCACAACGAAGCCGTAATGCAATTAGACTTCGCAACATTGCGAATCAATCCAACTCATTTTATAAAATTTGGAACTCACGTTGTTTCTGAACTATGTGGTTCAATTGTAGATGGGAGACTTAAAAAGGAGTAGGATAGACATGTATGGTATTTGTTGAAACTGAAAATGCTTTTAACGATGTTAAATGGGATAAAATGTTTGATATTCTCAAAAGGATAGGAATAAAGTATAAAGTCAAGTTATTTTAAACTTATATAACAGACAGCAAACTACATTAAGAAGAGAAGGAGAGAAAGAGGAGGCAAATATGAAAAAAAGGTGTAAGGCAGGGGTGCTTATTATCTCCAGCATTGTTTATTAGAATATTGTATGAAAATATTGAAAAAAATAAAACTAAAGCGATGGTATGTAATCGATATGAACATGATAGCTTAAAATAAAAATTGTTCAGGGAAAAATTGAGGGAGTAAGCGAATTTTGCTATATCAGGAGTAAAATAACAAAAAGTGGAAGGTGTAAACGGGATATTAGTAGTAGAATAGCCCAAGCTACATTAGAATTTTATCGAAAAAGCAATTTATACTAATCAAAAATAAATCTGGAAATCAGAAAATTATTTTTGAAAACTTATGTTTAGGGCGTAGCGTTGTATGGATATGAAATTTGGATCATAGGAAAACCAGAGAAGAGATGGATTGAAGCTTTTGAAATGTGATGCTATAGGTAGCTACTTAATATCAAATGGACGGATGAGGTAAGAAATTAGGAAATGCTTGACAGAGTAACAGGTAAAATAGATATTTGGAACAGTCCCGTTGTCATGGGGGCGAGCTGGGGCTAAGCTCCCTCTAAAGGTATCTTGAGCCTCTCTAGGCAAAGACGCCACCATTTAAAAAAAAATCATCATTAAGCTGAACGAGGAAGAAAGAACGGATGAAGAGAATTCATGTCACAGAAACATTTTAAAATGTAGAACAAAAACTTAGTTAACTAATTTGGGACTCTTGGATTGGGAATGGGATTTGTATATGTGATGGCTCCAATACACTCTCGCTAAATTACCCGAACCTGTTTAGACAATGAGACGAGACATCCATTGAAATAATACAAAATCCATGTACACTATTTTCTTCGCTTGTAAAAAAATGTCAGCCTCGGCCCCCCAAAATGTTCATAGAGCCCCACCCACACATAAACTCTGGCTACGGGGCCGTTTTGGAATTTTTTGAAGATGAAGAATCATGATAAACTACAATATGTAGGGCATAAATTGAGGCTCCCAGGAATAATATCACTCCTGTTAGAAGGAAGGGTGGAAGGAAAGAATTGAGTAAGTCGGCAAAGATTCCTGTATGTTCAACAGATAATCGAGGATATCAAATGTAAGAGTTATTTGGAAATGAAAGAGAACTTGCACAAGATAGGATGGGGATTTGCATCACACCGGTCATAAAACTGATAACTTTCTCATTATCATCATTATATCATACTAAACATGTTTTGGTTTTCTTTTGAATTTGTAGAAAGATCTGCAGTCATTATTACGTGGAATGTAAGGAGCAAAATGTGGATTTACGTAGTTATTCTCTTGTGACTAATGCTTTGAAAAAAAGGTTCTCAAACAGCTTTGAACTTTGTACTTTACTTACTTTGGGCATTCTCACACATCTACCTTGGTCTTTTTCGTTATCAGTGGGGTCACGATTAGGCTCCTCTACACTCTTTATCCTTCGAAATTGGAGGGCGATAGTATTGAACTCACTTAAACCAACTCACTTTAGCCCAATCACTTAAGCCCACAGTCTGGGGTAACTTTATACAAATTCAAAAAATCATAGCCCCCTCCCCCCCGGTAAAAAAAACTATAAAAAGTAGATTTTTTTCTGTAATATGTACTTTCTTTGTAAGGGGAAAACGTCACAAACGATAATAGCGGTACTCGTATAGTTTTACATTTTTCATTTAGGGGAGCTAATTTTGAAACTGGGGGGCTTCGCCCTCCCTAGCCCACTCTATTTCCACCCCTGGGTAAGTACAGAAATTCTTTACATTCCTTGCCTCTGTTAACATGTACTAGCACTATCACAATATTGAAGAACAGTACCTTCTTAAAATTGCGAAGAATTAAATACCCGTATTCGTTTTTGTTTCAGTGGACGGACGCGTACAGCCAAATTCTCTAGTGGCTATTATGGGAGCCAGGTATAAAATCAGTTTATTAGATCAATACCTATAGTTAAATTATCTATACGAATCAGGAAGTCATATGATAATCAAATGGCGACGAAGTGGCTGACACCTGGTGCCAGAGTTGACAATCTGTCTAGTTTGAAGTGATCAAATCATTCGCACCCATAAGAAATGTAAGGCGATGGATTCAATATTCTAAATTTTGAAAAATTTATAGTTTTTTGAGAGTAAATTCTTATTCAAATCAATTTTCTACCTACAAATTAAAAGAGTTACTAACAGGTGAAATCCTCATATAAGATGAGACCGATCATTTGCTTCCCATGTTTTTAGGAAATATCGATTTTGATCATTCAACCTCTTTACATGGGTTTATTAGTGTGCGTGCGTGTATGTAATGTGATGGAGCGCTCTCTACATTTCATTCCACATCCTGATAACGCAAGGGTCGCAAAGGATGATTTCACAAAAGGCTGACCGTCTCCGGCCCGTAGTTAGAAGGGTGCTAGGGGTGCTGAGTACCCCTCTAGCGCTTGCCGGAGTCCCTCTAACAAAGTTTGGTGAATAAAAAAAAAAAACGAATTTCTTATATTTTTCTCCTTAGTTTTGTTCAAAACTTTTCTTTCCACTACATTTTAATGTTTATAAACTTGGCAACACTGATTTTGTTTTGAAAGATAAACGAATCGTGTGTTTGTCGTTCTGTATATGCGACGTGTCACAAGAAAAGGGCCCGAGTGTCCTACCAGCAGTTTCAGACACACAGGCCTTTTTCTTGTGTCACATTACAATTTACAAACACAGTGGTAGGCTCGCGATCCAGTTCACATTGAATAGTGAATACCGATGACTAAATGCCTTAATGGTTATTTGAGAACTGATAATTTGATAAGTCCGCCACAAAAATATACAGGAAAACCTCGATATAGTGCGAATGTAAAGACCGAGAAGAACTCGCACTATACCGAGGTTCGCACTATACAGAGGTGGGGGGGGGGGAACTTTCAAATTGCGTGTAATAAATTTTGAAAGGTAAGCAATGTAGTGTACATGAACTACTTGAAAGAAATCGGTAATATGAGACTGGCGAGTAGTTGCTAAACCGTTACAAATAATGAAATTTTCAATTTTATTTAAACTATGATTGATGTCACTAGCATCACCACTAACATTTTATCTAAATCGTCATGACGGGAACCAGTAAGCTTTTTCCGTTTACAATCACCAGTGGTAGCCGTATCGGACAGTTTTTCGCGATCAGCCGATCACTCACAATTTTTCTAACAGAACTCTCACTTAGGTTAACAGACTTTGCGAATGAACTTATCGTCTGTGTTACACTTTTTTCGTCAATTTTTTTAAAAAGTTCAGCTTCTAAATACACTAAGCCGCGTTCGTTTTCTCTTTCCTGAAATCAAGAGTGACTTCTGAACAGAACATAACTAAACACAACGCAAAATTGATGTACAGTATATTAATTCTCTGCTTATTTGGATGGTCGGGCGGGTTTTTCCATAAATTCTTATCAGCGCAGTGGTTGTATTTGTATTTTTGCATTATTCGGAGGTTTTAATCGTACTATAAGGAAGTGCTCTTGTGTACATTTAGATCGGCAAAGTCAAGGGTCCGAGGAAAATTCGCATTATACTGAGGATCGCACCATAAAGAGGCGCACTATATCGAGGTTTTACTGTATTTTTTTTTTTTTTTTTACATCCAAAAGTTCGAAAATTTGATCGTTGTAAGAGTGTTAATCTTTTTTCCACGCGATATATTCAATTTTTGTCCAGTGAGTTGTCAGTAAGTTGAATCATCAGCTTTGATTATGAATTTTGAGATCAAATTCAATTAGTGGCGTAACTCGAGGGATTTTCAAGGGAGAAAAAGTGGAAAGTTGAAGTATTTCTTAAAAATCGCTGATATTAGAGGACTATTTTATAAAAATGAAGGTAAAATTACTGCTCGAGCAAACATTTTTCAAAAAAAGTATTCAAAGGCAAAAATTTGCTCATTTTGCATATTTTACATTCAATTTCAAGTGCCTTAGGGGGCACCCACTGCCTCTTAGAAATCTTCACATTATATACTATATGTATCCTCAAGCAGCACCCCCTACCGCAAATGGCTGACTATGAGCCTGGACCGTCTTCTACTGCGAAGTCATTAATGTTGACAACATAAGTGAAGAGAGAATGTAGTAGAGGTGCATAATGAATGGAAGAAATATAAGACAGACATTCTCTCTTTTCTGATTCGTAAATTAAATATTCAAGAATACAGGTAGGCTTATTCTGAGCCGGAATATTCCATTCTTTCCATTCTTCGCGAAAGTTTCAGTATTTAGTGTTTACTTTAATTTTTCCTGTGTCAATTTCGAATTTAAAATGTCCGAATATCGATTTTATTTTTTATTGAAATCAGAGGCGAAACTTAACTTTTAGTTCGGGAGGGGGGGGGGGTGGAAAAGGAAAATTCGACGACGACAAACTATTTCTTTAAACAAAAAATTCGCCGACAAAACTTTTTAAAAATTGGGCCAACTGCCAAAATATTGGAGGTGTTCCCCAATCCCCATAGTTTCGTCCCTGCAAATGCAGATTGGAACCTTATAAACACTCACATCTGTGCACATGAGCATACCCTAGTCTGGTAGGGTAAGCTGGAAGGATGTCAAGAATACTTGAGGGGAACACACAACTTTTTTCACACATTAAGGTGGTCGTTATTTACTCTTGGTGATTTTTTTTTTCTGAATTTCCTCTGATTCGTCTCCTAAATTAGTTCCAATAAAGTCAAAAAAAAAAAAAAAAAAAAAAAAACCTACAAAGTTTTAGGTCGACTGGATTAAGGGAATCCGTGCCACAAGCTCCTTTTCATTCTTGAGAAAACACAATATGGAGTTTTGACTTTTTGTTCCAGACTAAATTTCCTTCTTATATTCACCAGTACCAAAGCCCGTAAATTAAACAATAGAATATTTGCTATTGGATTTAGCTTGTGACTGGAAAATAAGTCTCTTGTTCTCAACTTTTAGATTTTAATAAAATGTTCAACTTTCTCAAATTTCAGGCTCTAGGTCGAACAGAGAATCTAGTAAAAACCGAATAGTCATTGAAATTCGAAATTCAACTTTTGCTACCGACTTTCAGATTTTTGAAATGACTTCCACATTTCAGCTTTGTTTCAACCTTTCAGATAATTTTCGATACTCAGCTTGAAACCTGTGGCTTTTGACTGACTATTCTCTGACAAGAGTCCAGTGTACTCCATTTTCAGAAACGAAATTAGACTTTTAGTTTGGGAAGGTGAAGAAGAAAAATTTGTCGACAAATATTTTTTTAAACTAAAAATTCGCCAACAAAATTTTACAAAAATTAAAAATTTGCCAATATTCAATTGAAAAAACAAACAAAACACAACAAACAAACAAACATTCATAAAAAATGAAAAATTTAAATGAACAGTTTCAAAATTTGCCGACTTTTGAATTATTTGGGGAGGGGTGTTTCAACCCTCCACCCCCTCCTATAGTCGCGCCCCTTATTGGACTTATCAAGCTTGAAGTATTTACTTACCGTCTGTGGTTGATGAGGCTCGTCGCACAGCCAGATAAGACCAATCATTCCCATTATGAACTAGAGGTCATTTTCAAATACTCTATTCACTGCGGAAAAAAAGAAGAGAGCATTCTTCCAGTCGGTACCTCTGGAACCTACGTAGATACTCAAATTATCCATTAGAATCTCTCAAACCTAAATTTTAGCGGACGATCCCAAGAAAGGTACTTACTTTATTTTAATTTTTTACTGGCTGGTTACTCTGGGTTTGACTGCAGACACCTGCTTGGAAAGTAATTTTTGAACTTCTTTTTTTGGGAGGGGCGGGGGCTTTCAGTACATTTAACAGGACCAAGTTTCTCAAAATATTCGTAATTTCTGTTTAGTGAACTGTTGGTGTTAATTTAATTCATTCATTTTCTGTATGTTTTAGTGGATCGGGAAAAAGTACACTGATGTCAGTTCTGGCTAATCGACAACCAGGTAAAAACGATTCAGCATGATGTAATCAGACTGGTTTGTGACTATTCTCGGCCTTGTTTGAAAATGAGAAAAATAGCAATGCTATACGAAAAAGAAAAAAATAATTTCCATAGTTTAACATACATTTTTGGTAGAAAATAATAAATTAAAGTGCGATTACGTCACTATTAGTGGCTTGATACATAGGTAGATGTCGAATGAAATAATGAAATTTATTAGTAAATAATACTTTTCTGTAAGAACTTTATGATCGGGAAGGCATTTCCCATTAAAATTAAAAGATCTAGAAAAATCCCAGAGAATGAAAGATGGTTGATCTACAATTTTTTATATCTACCGATAAGATATTATGTAGAACAGCTAACAGCTAGGGATGCTCGTAAAAATAGTAACTTTCATGCAGTTCTGTCAGCGCACTCAAAGCAGACTTAAATTTTACATCGTTTTGATGAAAATAAATGAACTCTGATCGCCAGTTTAGTTGATATCTCTCAATATAATAAACATCAGATTCGTTTTTATGACACCTTCTTATCTCGAAGTTTTTATGTTCGAGTTTACAGGTGATTTAGAAACAAGTGGTGATATACGCATCAATGGCCAAAAAATGCAGTTGAAATACATGAGGCGAATATCAGGATACGTCTATCAAGACGATTTATTTATACCTACATTAACAGTTTCTGAGCACATGCATCTAGCGGTAATTAAGAAGTGAAACAGTTGGTGGAGAAAAGAGCCTATCTGACGTTTGAATTAAATTGAATTTTGATGAGAATAGATCTGATGTGCTGAAGAATCGAGTTAGTAACGTGGTAGATTTTTTTCGCTTTCCAATAAAATTGCAAAAAAAAAAAAAAATAATAATAATCAGGTAAGGTAAAGTACCAAAAGCGGATCAGTGACTCGTTTATGGCATTTTCTAGAAAGCAAGTTCAGAGTGATGTAAGTGCCAGCACTATATTGAACGAAATCATAAAATAGTGCCCATCATGCTGGGGTGGGTGGCATGATATGGAATAAAATGTGAAAACCCTAAAAAAAATAGTATAAAAAATGGGTGCCCTTGTTAACCCGAACATAGTGAATACCTACAGTTCCTAAATTGACAGGGATGTGAGTAAACGTATCCAGTGCATTTTTTTCCATGCAATATTTTTATAGTTTAGGGGAGACTGTTGTACCTTGAAACCAAAAAATCATATTCGGCTCAACGCTGCGATGTAATTCACAGACAAATTCCATTCCTCGATTCCTCACTCAGGCAAGAGTGAGTATGAACGTTTGTCGAAAAAAAGCGCCCATGGAGAAGTTGAAAAAAATCTTTTTCTTCCCAAAATGAAGGTTTTTGTTCGGATAAAAATTCGTCCCAAGGTACAATAGTATATTGTACCTTGGGGGAATGGGAATGTTGTACCATGGGACATAAATAAAAATTGCACAATAAAAATATGAAAAATGCCGAAGTAGAAGTAATATTTATGTCAAACGAGTTGTACGCACAAAAATTTCCAAAAACCTGAATTGCAGCCTGTGTTGTACACTTCCCATTTTTAGTACACTTTTGATCGCTTCTTCCATTCGATCGTAATTCACTTTTTCTCTTTTACGGCCAGTCTTACTTCGCGGCATGATGAATACTCACAATTTATAGATACAACAATCGCGAATCACCAACAAATGCCGGGAAGTTAATGATTTCGAACAACAAATTTACTTTTTCAACTTTTTTTACTTCGCTAATCACACGTCCCAAGGTACAACACCAAAAATTTCCGAAGGTACAACACCCCCTTCCTTCATCTTATTTCTTTCTTCCCAATTCATATCACACTAGTTTTACTGAAAATAACCTCACAGGTAGACTTCCTAGGTAAAAAGCAACGGCTCCCAATAAAACCCAAAATTTTACACACACTCTTGCGTGCATAATAACATTTTTTCTAGTTCGCAATTTTTTTACTTTTTTTTTTTTTTTTTAAACTAATTCTGTGACACCACCCGAACGAAGTTACGGTTCACGTCGCCACATAAATGCAATGTTGCCAGGCTTCCTATATATCATTTAACGTAATCTGTTTCACGCTAGGTGTGGTAAGAAGCGAGAGTTCCAAGGTACAACAGTCTCCCCTACTAATCTAAAAGGTCCACATTAAAGGTACGGGCCCTGAATGCGGATAATTTGAGTTTACAAAAATGGTTATATATCCCGAAATTGCTACTAAATTTATTTATTTATTAATATGTAACCTGGAATCATGAAATGTTCCTCTCGTGCGAAAACAGGTTTTCGAGATAAACGAGTGTAAAGATGGGATGGCGGTAGTGGTGTCACAGATGTACATTTATGGTGGTGCGTTTACGTGTTGCTGTGACAACCGCTTTTCGAATTCTTGTTTCATACGACGCGATGTAAATGGATATTTTCCCGTTGGCCCGTTGCACACAATGCCTCCTAAACGGATGTTTTTAAACTTTTGACGTAATTTTTAAATGCGATTTGTGGAAAAACTAATGAAGATAGGAAGTTGCGATTTTTTTCATTCGAAAGAGCGTGATTTTTTCTACAGGGGAATGGCACATTGGCTTTGTTTACATATTTTGCCCCCAAGTTTGATAAAATTGATAAAAGTGACTGAATAATTTTGCACTTTTTAAAAGTTAAACCGAGTTTTTGGCAGTCAGTGGTGAAAAGTTGACTATTATTACTAAATTTAATTAGAAATAACACATAAATCCGAGATACATAATTCAAAATGTTGAGCTACTTACTGGTATAGTCAATTTTCAAATTGTAATAATTCGCGAGAGACTATTCGAAATTATATGGAAGTTACTTTATGAAAATGTAAATACCGTTTCCTACAAATTTCATTCGTATTATTTTTCGCGTATTTGCACTTACTTTCGAGAAATTTATTTGACATATATGGAAAAATTCGTGAACTTCTCATTAGACTTACATGTATTTCACTTCGGTTCTTTCCCCCAATATTGATAACGAGCGCTCTGGTGACGTCATGTGTCACTGCCTTATAAGAATTGTGAAGAAAGTGAAAAATAATTTTTTGATACCAGAGGCACATTTTATGATTCCAGGTCACATTATGTTGGAATCTTGTATCTGATGTATCCCTCAATAGAAAATTAATCATTTTTAGCAATTTGACAAGGAGATATGAAAGCTTAAAAAAAACAGATCCAAGTTTGGTAGTTTACCTTAGGCTATTTTCCCCCCACCAACCCTTTATAAGTTTCATGTTTCCTCAATCAAATATTTATCAAAAATATTTACTTATTTTTTTATGATCGTAGGCCAAGCTGAAACTGGATCAAAGAATAAATGAGTCTCGTCGCTCAAAAATTATCAATGATCTATTAACTGCCGTTGGTCTAACAAAATGCGCCCAGAACCGCATTGGGTCATCGAGTTTCGGAACAGGAAAAGTAAAAAAAAAATAATATCAGTAGTATGTTTCAAGCACTTCAGATGTAAAATGGAACTGGTCGACCATTTAAGAATCAAATTATTGACATAGATATGTCTAATGGCTCGGCATGCGTAACAAGAATTCCGCAGGAAAGGGTTACCTACTATAGTGATGTAGTTGCGTATTACTTTTTACGCGATCATCATCGTTCCACCACGTTTCGATCGACCAAGACGGAGAATGCCGACCGACCCCAAGAATGGACGACTAACACAGAAAATGTTATTACGAGTACAATGGCATATTTGACTGAATGCGTGAACGTATTTGGTAGTCATAAGACATATCCATGTGTGGATGTATTTGCATGCAGTGTAGATTCTTCCTTTATTCCTTTATCTTCTTTAAGGCAGTATGAACATGCATGTAATTAAGTGAACTTGTTAGGGAAGTAGCTGGAAAGTAAATTAGGTACTTTCCCACTTTCGCAACAAGTTTACTTTCCCATCTCGCTTTGTCTACACATGGAAAAAAATAGGAAAGTACTTGAAAAGAATCATTTTCAACCCGTATACTTTCTGTTTGAAAATAGTTTGCTTGAAAGTCAGTTCTTTGGACTAAACTGGGCTAAATCACGATATGCATAAAAGCCAATAAATGTGCTGCATATTGTAATCTCATGGACAAAAGTATAGTACAGGGTGATTCATTCGCGAAAATCGATCAACCTTCTCGCCAATGCACTCTGGTGATTAAGTTCAAATGTACTAAATGTTTGCCTAGACCCCCCCCCCCCTCCATGAAGGCTACGATCGAATTTTTCACCTAGTTTTCATTTTAGAAAAAATCGGTCAAGCTGTAAAATACAGTCGAACCCGTTTATAAAGTACTCGGACATAACGTAACCTCGGTTGTAACGTAGGAAATGTACTGGTCCCGTCACGCTCCCATTTAAATGTGTGTTAAGAAAACTTGCTTGTGAAGTAGTAAGACCTCGATTGTTACGTAGTAATTTTACGTATTCTGAAAATGCATTGCTGCATGAATATGCAAGAAAATACTGAGATAACAGAGTGAAAAAGAACGATAAGCCGGAGATGTTCGCTATTTCATCGAAAATTAATTTTGATTTATCCACAAAGTATCTAACTAAAAGTGCAAAGCAAAAAAAAATACTGATTTTACGCAGACCATAGATAGGTCTACATAATCCGTGTAGCTACAGTATGTATGTACGCATTTCGATCATCAATTATATATGTACATTTAACCCAAAAATAAAAGGTATCCTCGGTTGTTACGTACCTCTGTTATAACGTTGTAAGATGGCCGGTCCCCTGAGGTACGTTATAAACGGGTTCGACTGTATTTGCAATCAAAAAGACGTGCACAGTTTTTAACATGACAAATTTTAACCTCTCCCTTTCCTCTTTTTATTGACTTAACGAGGGGCCAGACAAAAAAAAAAACAAGTAGAATTTTTACATATAATGAAATTAGACTTTTTTGAGGTTATAGATCGGTTTTGTGCCAGTCTTTTTTCTTGCGAACGAATTGACTCCTATAAGAAAAACACACGGAGCAAAGATCATTATGTTATTACCTGAGTATAAGAAATTTGTTAGAAATCAGAAATTTATTAACAAATGTTTAGAACCTTCTGGATTAAAAATATATATCTTTGCTTTCTAACAAATTTCTCATTCTCAGGTAGTAACATAATGATATTTGCTCCATGTGTTTTTCTTATGGGAGTCAGTACGTTCGCACGAAAAAAGACGGGTACTTTTGCTAACAGTAACTCGCTGGTGTGACATCACACGAAACTGGTCTATTACTGATTCCTCTTGGTGGGATGGGGGCTCAAATGGGAACGTATTAAAATAACCTATTAAAATAATAGGGACAGGTATTTTACCTTGGTAGCTTATTACGAATAATCTGCACGAACTGTTTCAGGTGAATTTGTCGGGAGGAGAACAGAAGAGGTTATCAGTAGCCACAGAACTATTAACAGATCCTCCATTACTTTTTTGCGATGAACCTACCACAGGTTATTATAAATACAAACACACTGGACTACCAATATTGGAAACTCCGATGTTTTGAAAATCCTGGTGGCAGGGTTTTGTACTACATGATTTCATTCATTGTGTGTATTTTCGCTCTATCTAGTGTTGGTGAGCAAAGTACCATGCTAAATATTATCATGGTAACAAACCCTGCCGCTAGAACCAAGGTTTGAAAGCCATATTATACAGTTTAGGCTTTCGGCTATTGCTTATGACCTTGACAAATATAGCTACAGCTGTCGGCTTTTGGCTATCTCTAATTTAGCAGAGGCTTCCAACTTGTGGCTAAAGTCAGAAAAATTCTATCGCTTTTAGCTATCAGCTATTGGCTATCGAATTTCTAGAATTTTTCCATCAATCAGTACAATAAATCTGCAAAGATGATCGTTTTTTAAAACAAACTAGAGGGCTTTGCCCCCTGGCCGCTCCGCAGCCCAACCCCCACCATCACTCGCTTCGCTCATGCTGGCCGGCATTATTTCCCAAGCTGGAACCCTACGAAAACAATTTCCATGGAAATTATATGAAAACAACGCAACGCTACACCATGCTGGAGCTCCCTCTTCTACCCACCCGGGGGGCTACCCTCCACCAATCCCCACCACAGCTGTTAGCTGTCCTCCTCCATCACAGCCACTTTCCCCCATTGTGCTCCTCCTCACCCACCGCGATGCCTTTCCTTACCATGGCCGTCCTCCCTCTCCAGGAGCTCCCACCTCCACGAAGGAGCCCCCTGGGGTAGAGTACCTCTGATGAAACGTGAGATTAAGGTACGGGGAGGCCAGGGGAATTTATCCCCTCAGAGGGGAAGGAGAAGGTGGCTTTTACTGTTGAGTGTATAGAGAGCCCTCCCTCACCACAACTCCTCCTCGTCTTTCACTGCGACCTTTCTCCCCCAAGCTCTCTCCTCCACTATGAAACCCCTCCCAAGGGTAGGCTACCCCTTGAAAAATGAGCAATTAAGGGACAGGGTAGGCAACATGCAATGGGTTTTTTCTCCCGGAGGCGGTGGCTTTTACTGTTTAGTGTATAGAGTCCTCCCGCACCACAACTCCTCCTCGTCCTTCATCGCAGCCTACCTCCCCACAAGCTTCCTCCTCCACCATGAACCCCCCCCCCCAAAGGTAGGCTACCCCTGGGGAATGAGCAATCAAGGGGCAGTGTAGGCAACCCGCAGTGGTTTTTTTCTCCCGGAGGCAGTGGTGGCGGCGAATTTTACTATTTTAGTATCATGAACCCCCTCCCAAGGGTAGGCTACACCAGGAGAAATGTGCAATTAAGGGGCAGGGTAAGCAACCCGCAGTATTTTTTTTTCTTCTCCCGGAGGCGGCGGTAGGGATGGAGGCGGCGGATTTTACTTTTTTTAGTATATAGAATAGAGAGATTTGACTTTGTTTTGGAGCCTTGCTAAGAAGCCGGAAGAATATGGCTCATACTTACAGCTTATGGCTTTTCAGAATTGACTGAAGCTATCGGCTTTCGGCTTTGTTTACAGGCTATTTGCGACTTTCGACTTACAGCTATCGCCTATTGGCTGACATTCAAACCCTGGATAGAACGCTATAGGTGCTGAGTCCAAAAGTGTTCAGTGTATTTTAAATGGAGTTTCTGGTACTGGTAGTACAGTATATTTGATAAATACGCGTAACTATTTGAGAATAGTTTCGAACAAAAAGTAATAACGTATATATTCGGAGTGATAACAATTATCAAGTTTATCCAAGTTCTTAAATATTTGCAGGTTTAGATTCATATTCTGCTATGAAACTAATCAGTGTTATGAAGGACCTGACTGAACAGAGAAATAAAACGATCATATGCTCGATTCATCAACCTAGCGAGCAACTATTTGGTTTCTTCCATCAAGTTATATTATTGTATAGCGGGCGAATTGCTTTCAGTGGCACTCCAAATAACGCTACTGAATTTTTCAAAAGGTAGGTTCAAATACAAAATATCTGTTGCTTTGGAAATGGTGAAATAATCTTAGGTTGTGATTAAGTAATAATCCCTGAGGGGATATGAGGCGGAGAAGGGATAAGCTTTGAAATTTCAGCAATACTTGAAATATGTGGCAAGGTTCATAGAATGCACTCACTTTTCCAGAAACAGGGAGGTCTTGAAGATTTGATGAGCTGAGTCCTATTTCGTCTGTGGAAATAATGTAGCTCGGAGTAAGGGTATCGTAGGTAAGGAGCTTCACCAGGGATAGGTATACTCAAGTCGTTTTTCCTAAATAAAACTATGGTAATTTTGAGTTGTAAAACAATTTGAGATGTAAAAATTAGTCATTTCTTTTTAGAGCGCTCCCAAAGATCTGAGAACTGAAAGGGCGCTTCGCCGTTTTTTTTAAAAGACATTTTGCAGGAAAGACACGTGATACTATAATTTTTCGCGTCCAAGTATCACACATCCATATTTGATTGATAAATGATTATATTAACCACGTTTAAACAAGTTGAAATTCACGACTTTAGGGCGCAAATAAGCACCGGGAATTTTCCCGGTTTCCCGTTTAACCAGTCCGTGTGTGACTTCAAGAAGATAATTTTGTACACATTCCCAGACGAAATATATTTAATTTTATTGCAGCTTAGGTTACAAATTCATCGAAGGACAAAATTCTGCTGAATTCCTCGTCAAAAGTTTAGCAGTAGTTCCAGGACATGAGTCTGCAACAACCAAACAAGCTGCGGATATTTGCAAGCGGTTCAACGACAGTCAGTATGCGATAGATATTCATCAATATATCGAGAAAGAAACTCAGTTGGAGGTAACGAAACCTGACTGGCTATTTCAGCCCCGTTGGGCCTAAAATAAATCTAAAATGTTGATATTCTACTCTTTTCTGTCACATTTTTTTACAGTGAAAATTTATTTTTCTCCTGGATTCATTTATACCCATGTATCCGATCTGATACAATAGGTATATTATTACGGTTGGGACAAGAGAAGATTCCACTTTTTTTCTGTCTTTGCAAAAGGTATAGACTAAATTAGCACAAAGATGTACAGAATTCGCAAAATTGAAAGTTGTGGTCATTAATAGGTTCTGAATCAGTACCGAATATTGAAATATGGTGAGACGTGAATTAACTCACGTTGAACTTGCAACAGTCTTGAAATTCCAGAAATTAAACGCCATGACGATAGAATTTATTGAAAGTAAAGTGTTTCATTTTGATTCAGGTTTTTTAAATTTACACGAGTCTTTGAAGAAAAGGCTAATTTTGTAAGCGGGATCGAATTAAAGTGACTAGAACTTAGAATATTTGTTGTAAGCATATATTCTGATTGGTCAAAAATTGACCATACCGGAAGACCAAACAACCGGGGACTGATTCTTTTAAATCAATTACACTGAGTGTCAAATGAGAAAACTTATTGTATTAATGTTGTCAGCTTATTCCAGTAATCCCCTCTATTAACAATGTTCTCTAATTAGTTTGTCCACAACATGAATTGAAAAATTATTTAAAAAAAAACAACATTAATGCTGTTGACAGAAACACAAATGAAGCCAGCCACGACGATGGACACTTTAGTATAAAGACTTCATTTCCCACGATCGGAAGACAGGGCGGATACAGGGGAATCACGTCCTGAGGTCAATCATTAAAAGCAACCCACTCATTCTAAATCAGATTTTTTCATACATCGAAGCAACATTTTTTTCATAAGAGGAGAGGGTAATAATAACTAGGGCTAGGATTTTTATGCACTAAAAAACCAGTTTTAAGCGCTTACAAAAAGCAGTTAAAATGGCCGACAAAAGCAAAAATATGCGCTAAAAGATCGAAAAAAGCGAAAATAAGCGGTTCATAAATGCGTCATGCGGCATATCAAAATACAGGTATTTTCACATGGAATGCCAAAGTCCTATTAAAATGAGAAAGATATGGAAAATTGTTTATGTAATTCTTTTAAACGCAACAGATCATTAGATAAATAAAAATCAATGAGAAGAAACATTTCTAAATGTTGCAATAAGACGCAATTACGAGAATACAGGTATGTTCACATGGAATGCCAAAGTCCTATTAAAATGAGAAAAATATTGAAAATTGTTTATGTAATTATGTAATTCCTTTAAACGCAACAGATCATTAGATCAATAAAAATCAATGAGAAGAAAAATTTCTAAATGTTGCAATAAGACGCAGTTACAAGATGTTCTTTTCAAATTTTCAACCAAAAAAGATCTTCGGTTGTCTCTCACACAGATTAAAATGTTCGGAAAGTTCGGAAATTTGTAAATTTGTTTTGGTAAACATTCAATTTTTTTTTTTTTTTTTTTTGGCCAAACAATGTTTTTAGGCCGATTTTTTATCATTTTCCTTCAAATATGCGCGAACGACTTGAAATAAGTGCTAAAACAGCGATTATCGGCTATTTTTTGCTAAAAATAGGCAGTTTTATGCCTTTATGGTCAAATAAGCAAAAATATGAGCTAAACAATAAATTTTGCAATATTGCTTAGAAATGCATGAATCGCAAAAGAAACATTGATATGCGGTATCTGCTACAGGGCATTCAGATAAGCAAGCATTTGCATAAATATCCTAGCCCTAATAATAACCTAACCCGAAGGCACCGGCGGGTTCGTTATCAGTAATGCAAGAAAGAACTCGTCACACATTACCGCATTCTGGTAACGTACACAGAGTCACAACCACTTACAGCAGAGGCTTCCGAGAAGTGTCTGTGTAATCGGTCACCAGTATCTGAAAGCTGTATGTGGATAGGGCGCTACCTGCCGGTGCTCGTTGAACTCACCGTCATAAACCACGGGCGGGGCTAGAGTGATACGGGTATTCGACAGGAAGATAGCGCAGTTCACCTAGGCCGATTCCCGGCAAGAAGAGAAGAGGGCTAACGCAGCCCTAAGAGGCTCCCTGATGTCCCTGAGGTAATGCTCGAAGGGGTGGTTCCAGGGCTCGGGTGAGAGCACATGAAAAGCGAGAACCCTTTGATTACCCATTGAAAACATTAAATATGTTGTATTATATGAATAGTAAGCTACAAGGTAGTATACTTCTGTAAGTTTTGTCTCAACTCATAGACCTGTAAAGTCATGTTATGGCTATCGACTTTTTTCTGTTTGGTTCATAGAACTTTTAAAGGTTATTGACTTATAAGGAAGTATATAAATTACGAATTGTTTTAAACCGAACTATTCTGCCTCAAATCATTGACAACTGACGTCATGTTAAGGTCAATGACCTTTTCAACATAGCTCTGACGGGTTTCTTGACCTGTGTTGATCAGCTGACTGTTTTGAACCTACGTGTAGAATATATAGGTGTAAAAAGATTCCCATTTAGGTAAAAACATTTATTTGCGTGATCGATTATTTTTTCTGCGAGAAAAATAAATTATTATGTGGTACCTTGTTCTCTTTTCTACCTTCGTTTCCTTTTTCTTCTTTCTTTCTTCGTGCTATCTTTTTTTCCTTCTTTATTTTACTTCTTTAGCGCTCTATTCCGGCTAGGTGCCCTGGAGTCAATGGCCTCTTTGGACCCTTACATAAATCTACCGCCGAAGGGGAAGGGGATACATTATTTCTAAGGAATATGAGAACTAGAATAGAATAAGGTATACCATCAATAACAGAGAAGAAACTGTTCATCTACCATTGATGGTAATTCATGAAATCAGTTGGAGATTAAAATACCAACACACTGTACTGTGTATAATAACTAGATATTCACATCTGTCTTTTTTCTTTTTATTCCAGGACAGCAATTATCTTAAGCCTCCTAAAATGTAAGTAAATAGATATATTATACTGTTTGTAACTTTTAAAATGCAACTCGAGCTAAATAATACACTTTGCAAATTTTGATATACAACTCAAATAACGCTGATGAAATTTGACTGCTGAATTAAAATTGAAAATTGTGTAAACGATAAAGTCTACAAGATACACAACTAAAATGTCTGAAATTAATCTTCTCTCATAGCGATATACATGAGTCCGATAATTAAAGCTATAAACATCGCAGATACACGTGTTTTCATCATAAAATATTGAATGACCCAAGTTTTCATTGCAAATGGCACTCTTTGAGCTCTGTAGATGACTCCTCATATAAACATTTGAAAATAAATTCTTTATTCCGACCGTAGTCTCAACTAGATGTTGAATTTTTGTTTCTTGACATCCTTGATTTCCCTTTACAATTAAAATTTAAATCAAATATGTAGCCTACTTTACATTTTGATTTGATTTTCAAATACAATTTCTCATCTTTCTGACACAGAAAATCCACTCGGAAATTCGCAGATGTAGATATTTAACTATACTGACTTGACTGGACATGACGCATAATTCATTTTTTCTTGGTTCTATTTCAGCCAAAAACGTTCATGGTTCTACATGTTTTACTTAATGTTACAACGAGACATATTAGCAATAATAAAGGATCCAACTTTGCAAGGATTAGCTGTTGTGTACAGAACAGTGAGTGAACTATTCTTTGAATTTTTCTTTATTAATTGATTGCAGTCACATCGTAACGGGGAGGGGGTAAAAGGGTATATTGCAAACTCCCACAAAATTTGAGGGTACAGAACATAATTTGTACCCTTCTCCCCCAACTAAAAAAACTAAAAAACTATTCAGTAAAATGATGAAAAGACGCCTTAAGAGAGCTTAAAGATAAAATTTAAGAGATTTTTGAAAATGCACAACATTTTTTACCAGTTATCTTCACTTTTGAGATGAATGAGACAAAAAACTCTTTTTTTTTGCTTGTTGACAAAAATTTTGAAGTTTTGTATCCCTTGAAAAAAATTTTCAACGCCACTGGTTGATTGTCCTATATTTCCACAGCAAACAATATTTCTGATTACAAGGTTTCACACTATCTCTGTATTCTGTTTCAGTGCCTTGGATTGCTGATTGGCATTTGTTTTAGGGGAACCGTTACGCTGACACAAGAGGGCGTTCAGTCTTTAAAGGGCGTTATATTTATGATGGTTATCGAAAACTTCGCCTCGCCAGTATATCCTTCTTTGCAGCGTATACCAGGAAAAATGCCAATTTTTCTGAGAGAGTACACGAATAATCTCATTTCGCCGTCAATATTCTACTTAACCACTGTTATTTCCATAGTAAGTATCAATCTGAGAACTCTTACTTGAGACCTGGTGAATAAAATTAATTTTCCTAATTATTTCAATAGTAAGTATAAATCTGAGAACTCCTAATTGGTACCTAGTGAATCAAATCCATATTCCTAATTCAATGTCCATTTTAGAGAAAACTGCATCATCTCATTCATGTTTATATTTCAGACTCCTGGCATGATATTAGATGCGACTATATTTACCACACTCATATACTGGATCTCTGGGTTGAAAGCTGATCTTTTTATATACGGAATGTATGTTTTGGTAAATGCCATGGTTCTGAATATTTCCAGTGCCTACGGTAAGTTCTGTTCATTCGAAAACTTGGTCCATTTGAAGAACAGGGTAGATTATCCATACACTTCGCCACCCTATGCCACTTTCGGTTTCATATTCAAATAAATAAGGATATGTCGTATATACCGCTGTAGGAATAGGATCTTGTTGCTGAAATAATATTCCAGGATCTGTTCAAAATGTGACCTAATGTAATTTTCAAACCATCAGCTTGTTAAACTTCACGTTTTTTACTGAAAGTCTTAAACGAAAAGATCCTCAACTCTGTCCCAGAGAATATCCTACCCAACTGTAGCAGTGCAGGTGATAAGGTCCCACTCTGTCGTGAGATACGGCAATTTTTCTGAATCAAGGTAAAAATTGTCGAAATTGGGATTCTGATGATTTTGGTAGGATCCTTTTTTTCGAACGGCGTTATCTGTTTTTTTCTGTCTACCTTGGTTCGTCCATTACAGATGAAAACGTGAACTCATCTCCTTTCTGTTTTCCCCCAACTAACTCAGTTACGTAATTACTGGAAATCAAACTCTTTCATTTCGTATTAGTTTTTTGAAAAGGTGCCAAATTCTTTACAAAATTTCTGACAAAATGAGACCTCGCGGAGCTCTCTAGAGCTTTATTGGTCTCAGAGATATGCCACTTTGAATTTGTAATTGTTTGTTTTTTTGAGCCTTTTTTTAAATTGCATTTTTCTCAAAATCAGACTTCTTAAAATCTTAACTTTAAACAGCCATATCTCAGCGACTATTGAAGTTAGAAAGTTCCCCAAGGTCTCATTTTGTCAGAAATTCTATCTAGCATACAGACAAAGTGGGACCTTATAATGATTATATTGATCGGGTGAACACCGGGGAACTTTAAGTTTCTTTTTAAATATTATCAAATTGAATTTTAATTAATTTCGTGATATGGAAGAAAGAGGAAAACTGAAACTGACAATCAGACACCTGTCGCCGCCCGGTGGCAAAATGAAAAAACTCTTCAGCCATCTTTCGTCATTCTAATATCAAGTTG
Source organism: Acanthococcus lagerstroemiae (assembly GCA_031841125.1). Lineage (NCBI taxonomy): Eukaryota > Metazoa > Arthropoda > Insecta > Hemiptera > Eriococcidae > Acanthococcus > Acanthococcus lagerstroemiae. The sequence continues at coordinate 31,946,986 of CM063106.1, read as the reverse complement.
CAGTATAGATAGATACCTGCCAATATTTTTAATTCTGTAATTCAATCGAATGAGAGAAAAAAGTTTAAAAAGTTAAATATAGAGATGTGCCGAAACAATTTTTACATGGGAAATGGACTTAATTTTTCGAACTAAAAATTTTAATTTTGATTATTGAGAAACCGATTTTACCAATTGATGGAAATGAAGAAATGGTCACCCTTTCGAAATTTTGCCAACTACCAACCTTATTTTGCCAACTGAGAGTCAGATTTGCTAATTTGCCAACTTTGAAAAAATTTTTTGGGGAAGGTCTCTAAACCTTTGATACGATCCTGGATTAAGTACCTTTTACATATACTCAGAACAAGATTAATGGGTCCTAAAATTTCGAAAGATAGAAAATTCAAGCGACGGATAACGAAAACTGTCTCATTGTAATTTTTAATGCAAAAAGAATGGCGACAGATGAAAATTGTAGTGATAGTGATAAACGATGGCAAAAACCAACTTTTTGTAGTTTTTTGCATATTGATTCTGGATGTTTTTGTCCATCTTGATACCAATTTTGACCATTAAGATTTTATAATGTATGTTAATTGTTAAAGAATTATATGCGCATTACATGCAAAAAATTGGGCGGAACATGCTTAAATTGGTGACAGATGGCTAATATACCCTATACCTATACTTATTACGACACACGAATTTTATTCTACTAGGAAATACATTTTGATACAACTAATTCTGGTTTCCAGGAACCTTCTTGTCAGTCCTAACGAATAGTTACGCTTCAGCGCAAGTAGTTGTCCTGCCATTGAATATGATTTTCTGTGTGCTTTCAGGAACAATCATGAATTTAAGGTATCTATCTTCAAAATATGATTATGATTTTTATCTGTGTATTTTTTAGAATTTACTAGCATTCAGAGTGTAAGAAAGATAATTTTCCCCACATTTTTTCTGAATGTGAAGTCTGAGTAATGAGGGTCAAACGAAGATCACCGAGTGTGAGGGTCTAGTTTCTTTTTGTTAAAACAAAATTTATCCCTCCCAAAAGCAAGCTTGAACCATCAACTCTGCAATCTTAAATGGATAAGTATCGAAAAAGTATCGGATAGGGGTGATTTTCAATATTGCATTAGATTCTTGATCCGGCCTCAATTTGGGCTCAAGAATCCAAGTTTCAGACACAAAATGGGCAAAACTAACTTCGCTTGAAAAAATGAATTCAGAGCCGAAACTTGGATTTATAGGGTCGCTGATTCTAAATATCGGATCCGATTTTTGATCTGGTTCCAGTTTGAGCCCAAATCAAAATTTTCAACTCACAATGAGCAAAGAACTTGACCTGAAAAACTAAACAGTCATAAGGATTTTTTGGATTCTTGATTCTGAATATTGCATCAGATTATTTATCGGGCTTTAACTAACTTGGCCCCAAAAACACAAATTCCGGACCCGAAATGGGTGAAATTTACCTTCCGAAGAAATTATACATAAGTATAAGGTACTGGGATACGGTGGGTTTCGGGTCGCTTATTTCGAATATCGCATCAGATTTTCGATGTAACCTTTTTTCGGCCCAAATCTCACTTTTCTCCAAAAATCGACTTGACGAAAATCGACGTTAGGTTAATGTGTTTCACGAAATTCCTTTCCCTTCTTTTTGCTGCGATTTGAATTGGATTGAAAAGTAAAGTTTAGTTTTTGGGTAAATAGACTCTTCCCCTTATTCCCTAACGAAGTGCTAGAATGTCGTGCCAACTTTCAAATTTTAAAGATCTTCCAAAATCTGAATTTTTGTCTCTGAAGTCAGGCCAAATTTTGATAAGAAAATCGTTCCTGTTCACTTCTGAATGGACAAATTTCTTCTCAGAAAGAACTGAATTCTTTCTTTTTTTTACAAAGAAAATATGCAGTTGTTTCTTATTCAGAGAAAAACGGAGTAGTTTTTGTTCAAAAAAGGAAAGGCGCGATAGTCTTTTTCTGTAATGGAAGATTGTAGTTTTCTTCTTCGAGAGGAAAGGGAAGAGATAATTTTCCGCTTTTTCGCTGAGAAAAGAAACAGGTTCTCTCTGTGGAAGAGGAAAACGAAGTTATTTAAGCCCGGTGTACACAATCAATTATATTAAAGTGAATACAATTGACAATTTTTCATTAAAATTCCATTTCAGTGGAATTTGGATTGATATGAGCTCAATTAATTATTGGTACCTTACGCACACGCCTTCAATTCTATTGGCACTTTTCATCAATATAATTGATCGTGTACACCGGGCTTTACATTCACGTAAGAGAAGGGAAGATGTTCATGATCTTCAAGAAATTTCTAAAGGGAGAAGTGAAATTCGTTTCATTCACGGGAGGAAAGGAGCGATTTTCTTCTCTCTTCTCAAAGAGAGGAGCGAAATCCTCACCGCGGAAAGAAATAAAACGTGTTATTTTTTTTACCTTAAAAAAAAAGAACAAAAACAAAACGGAATGATGTTTTTTATTAATTAAAAATAGAGTAATTTGTGTAGCTTTTTTCTACTAAAAGGACCAAGTTCTTTTGATTTAGGAACTAAAAGGGATGATTTTCTCGTATTTTCTCAAAGAAAAAGTGTGTGTGATTTAACTGAACGGAAGTAAAAAGCTGAATATTAAAAGAAATTTTCTGAGTAATAACGAAAGAAGAAAATATTAAACGGACGGAAAAATTGTTGCATGGAAGATTAAAAGGAAGGCCTGTAGGACAAAAAAAAAAGAAAAAAAGTAGGCGGTAGTTAAATTCATTCAGTAATTTAACAGAATACATCAAGGTATTTCAAAATATTCCATATGAGAAAAATTTGCACCGACTTCCTTTAGCGCACGTAGAAAATATAAGGTTGTTCAAGGAAATTGTACAAGGAAATCACACAGGGAAAGCATAAGAGAATTATAGATGAGGGAAAATATTGAGACATGATAGATGTAAAATAATTGGGACAAAATATATACGTAACTTTAAAATGATCTTATAGGAAAATCATCCAGGCAATTTATATGAGAGAATCGTAGAAAGGAAACAGACAAATTATTGGGGAGAATGCATATTAAATTTACACTTGAGAGAAAAAATTCATATTTTCGGTGACGGCACCCAAAGATTGGTTCCAAGTATTAAAAAAAAAAAAAAAAAGCAAAGTCTGAACAGAATCGCTAAATTATGACCTGCGCTACGGGGGAATTGATGTTCTTATCGGAATTAATATTATTTTGACTGGATTAAAAATTTGATTGAATTTTTGGGCACTGCGACTCCAAACCCCCTATTCTAATACTTACTTCAATTTTCTAAATTAGTATAGATCAATAATTTAATTCGATTTTCAAAATGAACGACGCGAAACACCTTCATTCCAATAATTTGTTCCAGAGTTTTGGTAAAATGAAATTGGTCCCTTAAAAGGAGGGAGAGCTCAAGTTTGGGGTCAAAATCAAGGTTGAATTAAAAATCTGGTTAAACTTTCAAACTCGGCGACCTAAAAACCTGTACTTCGATACCTCGTCGTTCAATTTCTCAAGTTAGATCAATTTTCCCATTTGAAGGTGTTAAATGAACCTGATTGCTCAAATATGGGTAGGATCAAAAATCTGATTGAATTTTCATGTCCAAACAGACCCTATTCCGACAATTTGTTTATTTTTTGGCATAGTTGGATTGGCCTCTTTAAAAGGGAAGAACGCAAATATCACGCCCAAATCGAAATCGGAAAAAAATCTAATTGAGTTTTCGGAATCGGCAACCCAGCAAATCTATATTCCAGTATCTTGTTCATTTTATTTCAGTAAAGTCAGTTTTGTCGATTTAAAATCCGAGATTTGAATTTTCAGGTCCAAATTAGAACAGGATAAGAATATTCAAAATCAACGACCCACTAAGCACAGTACTTTGTTCAGTACCTATCCGCTCAAGATTTCAATGTTGGTTTCTAGAGGCGAGAAAATTTTTCACTTGAAAAGAAACTGAACCCTCCCTCTTGAAGATTCTCTCTTTCTCATACTGTCGATCTGAATTCGCATTTAGAAAAGAAAAGTGGGGATAAATGGGCGGAGAATTTGTCTGCATTTGAGCGCAATGAAAAATTTTTCTGTAGTCGGCTAAAGTCTGAATTCTACAATTGCTATTTTATACCCCAGTTTCCCCACTCCCAGACAGGTAAAATCCGAGGACCACACTGAAAGTCTGGTAGGATTAATATTAGCTTTCATTTTCATGACTAAGTTGTTACATTTTCAGAACAGCGCCATGGTTCATAACTTGGTTTCGTTATGTTTCGTGGATGACATTATCTATAGAAACATTGCTCATCCTACAGGTTTACGATATAAACTATATAGGTAATGCAATAATGTTTATAATTATTACATATATTATTATTATATCCTAAGTTCTTTTTATTACCCCAGGACGCATTTTTTGGCATAAGCCTTCCTCTGTTGTTTCCACTTTTTCTTATCTCTGGCTTCATTTCTCCAACCCGCAATCCAAAATCTTTAACAATTTCATCTCTCCAGCGAGTAATTGGCCAATGCTACGCTTTTCTAGCCATACGAAATCCACTCTTCAACCTTCCTTTCCCACATACCTTCTTTTTTGTCCAGCCTTGCTACCCGCAGTTTCTTAATGGCGTACCTACATTCCTAATACCAGTCCGTCCTCTTATTTCTACACTTTTTATTTAGTCCTTCTTCCTTATTTCTAAACAGGCCCGTAGCCAGAGGGGTGCTAGGAGGTGCTGAGCACCCCCTAGCAATCGCCGGAGCTCCCCTTGGCAAAATTTCGTGAATAAAAAAAAAATTCCGTACATTTTTCTCGTTAGTTTGTTCAAAACTCCTCTTTTCTCTACATTTTAATGTTTATAAACTTGGTAACACTGATTTTGCTTCGGAAAATAGATGAATCGTGTGTATGTCGTTCTTTATACGTGACATGTCACGAGAAAAGGGCCCGAATGTCCATTCAGCAGTTTCAGGCACGCAGACCTTCTTCTTGTGTCATATTACAATTTATTCACAAACACAGTGGTAGGCTCGCGATCCAATTCACATTGAATATCGACGGCTAAATGCCTGAATAGCTGTTTGAGAGTTGATAACTTGATAAGTCCACAGAAATAGAATTTTACTACTTCCAGAAGTTCGAAAATTTGATCGTTGTAAAAATGTTATTTTTTGTCACGCGTATACGTATTCAAATTTTTTTTTTTCAGTGGGTTGTCGGCGAGTTGAATCATCAGTTTTAATTATGAATTTTGTGACCAAATTCAATATTCTTATTGTAACACTGTAAATTTGCTATGTTTCTTCCAGAATGTTTAGTTTATATATTTTAAACTTAATTGATAAGTGGCTGAAAAAATTTACGGTAAAATCTAAAAAATGCGACGATACAAATTCGACTCCAACTTCTTCGAATTCGAGCCTGAACAACAAACCTCCAGTTTCATCGAATGATTCGAATGTACAGCCCAGCTGTACTACCCATGATTCAGTGACGTAGCCAGGATTTCCCGAGGGGAGGAGGGAGGGGGAGAAGTAAGATTTTCAAGGGAGAAAAAGTCGAAAATTGAGGGATTTTTTAATAATCGCCGATATTAGAGGACTATTTTATAAAAATGAAAGTAAAATTACTGCTCGAGCGAAATTTGTTAGAAAATTTAATTCGCCTGCAAGTACCACGCTCTTTGTATCAGCCTACATTCCCATGCAAGCATCACTTTCCTTGTACCAGCCTGCGAGCACTACGCTCTGCTAGTGCATCGTCTTTCAGACGGGTCTGCAACCACGGGAGAGCATTTTCATGTCATCCGCAGAGCACGTTTCCCTCCATACTTTTTGCAGCGTTCATTTTTGATGCACTAGCAGAGCGTAGTGCTCGCAGGCTGGTACAAGGAACGTGATGCCAGCATAGGAATACAGGCTGATACAAGGAGTACGGTACTCGTAGCCGAATGAAGTGTTGCGTCAGCCAGTCCAGTCAAGCTGTCAGTCAGTAGTTTTATTATTATTATTGTGGTGTGGTGGGACGTATGACGATACACGCATGCCAAAGTAGCCCATATAACACCGCACCCCAGCCCTGGATACTACCCTTTCGAGTATCGCATCAGTGACCAGAAGGACGCCTTGGGACCAGGGCCGAACCCCCATTTCTACGTGCCGCAACGGTGCGCGCGTCCTACCAGGGCCACCAGGGGATTCCCTACTGACCGAGGTCCAAACTTCCTGAGCGCTCGCCTAAAATTCAGGTCTCCCACGGCCGGACGCGCTACCTCTCTTCACTCACCCCTCACCTCCTCGTCTTGGTCCGTGAGCCGACGCAGGCAGGTGGTGACGACGGGTGAGCCCTGCCGGTGGGTCTGCAACGCAGCTGCAGCAGCTTTTCTAGGATGGTACAGAGTTCTCCTAATGGTGCGGGCCGAGCTTGGTAAATCGCCGGCCCTCTGTCTCGACCACTCCGTCTGCATCTTCTTCATCATGATGGCCGAGACAAAGGCCGACACCCGGTTCCAACTGCTTCCGTTCTTCATCATCTCCGGAATCAGGATGTCCGGCGCGAGACGGCTGATCACGCCGTCGTCGTCGTTGATGCTTCCTCTTCTTCCGCCGCCGGGATCGATCGCTGTTGTGGCCGTCCCGCGCCTCTCCTGTTCACAGGCCTCGCACTCGAACAGGGTGTGTCAAGGTGTGTCCTCCACCCCTCGATCACAGTGCGCGCACACGGGGCTCGGCGCTATCGACATCCGATGTAGGTACGTGCCGAAGCACCCGTGGCCGCTCAGTACTTGGGTAAGGTGGAAGTTCAGCTCTCCGTGCGATCTTCCTACTCATCCGTCGAGGTCACGTATCAGCGCTCGGGTCCACTCGCCCTTGGTCGAATGGGCGAGCGCGTCCTTCCACTTCCGAAGCGTGTCCTGCTGGATGACTCGCTTGACCCGAAGTGTCTCCCGTTTCGTCTTCGCTTTCTTCTTCGCACCGTATATGCCGCAATTTCGTCGACCTTGAGTTCGATCGGCGGTATACGCGCTAACACGCCTGCTGCATCCGAAGAAACAGTGCGGTACGCACTGACACACCTCCTCGCGGCTTTTCGCTGGATCTTCTCCATCTCCGCTCTCCTGTATGGTATATCGATGGCGTCGGCGAATACTGGCGCCCTTTATAGGAGGACCGACATGACGACGTTCACGTACATCCTTCTTCGCTGCTCTCTCGGCCCCCCTAGGCTCGACATCAGACGGGACAGCTGTCCGGCTACTCGATCCGCCTTCTCTGCTGCCCGTTGAAAGTGCTCCCGGAAATGCAGCTTCCCGTCGAACCACAGCCTCAGTTACTTCAGGGCTGTACAGAGCCCAATCTCCACACCTTTTAAGACAAAGGTGGGTGGGCTGTACTTGCGTCGCGTCGTAAACAAAACCGCTCCTGTCTTCTGTACCGCTAAGCCCAGCCCCGCCGACTTGATCCAGTGGGTCAGCATCTCCAACGCCTGGTTCACTCGTCGCGTGACCTCTGCTGTCGACTCGGCCTGGCACACCACCAGCGTGTCGTCGGCGTAACAGATGAGCTTTACGGCTGGTGGTAGTGCCAGCCTCAGTAGCTCGTTGAAGGCGACGTTCCACAAGGTAGGTCCGAGTACTGATCCCTGAGGAAGGCTGTAGGTCATCTCCCGTGTGATTGGTCCGGCCGCCGACTGCATCTCTATCCGGCGGCTGGCGAAGTAACTTCTGATGATGCGCACGGGGTAACCAGGTACCCGCACCAACTCCAACGCCTCCATGATACGCGTATACGGATTGGAGTTGAACGCGTTCTTGATGTCGAGGCTGACCGCCGCGCAGAACTGCCGCTCGCGGATCGCCTTCTGCACCAGACTCTTCAACTTCAGCACGGTGTCCGCAGTCGAGCGGCCAGTTCTGAATCCGTACTGACTGCTCGAAATCATCTTCCGCCTCTGAAAGTGCTCCTCCAGCCTATCCCCGATGGTACGCTCAAACAGCTTGCCGACGGTGTCGAGCAGGCAAATAGGCCGGTACGAGGACGGCTGGCCATCTGGCTTTCCTGGCTTCTTGATCAGTGCCAGCCGCGCAGTCATCCATCTGCTCGGGAATGTCCCCTCTTCCGCAACGCGCGATTGAATACGTTGGTCAGGAGGGACGGGTCTGCTCGGTGGACTACTTCCCAGACGACGTTGGGAATCATGTCCGGACCAGGCGTCTTCCTCTTCTTCGTCCTCCTCCGGTTGATTGTGTTGTCCACATCTTCTACACTAAGCAGAGGGATATCCTCTCGCACTTCGGCGGGTTCCGCCTTTAGCAGGGGGCGCTGGGGGAACAGTTCTTGAACTACCTGTTGCAGCACCCTCGGCTCCATTCGGCTCGTCACCGACGGCCCTCCGGCTTTCCGCATGACTACCTTGTACGGCTTGCCGAAGGGGTCGTCATCTGCCTCTTGACACAACTCCTCCCAAGCTGCCTTCTTGCTCTGGTGTATGGCGAGCTTGAGAGTACGGCGAGCCTCCGGGTATTGCGGCGAAACTGCTGTGGCCGCTTCGTCGTCTCATCTCGTGCGTTGGTACCGACGGCGAAGTCTGTTGCACTCCTTTTGCAGTTTGGCGATGTTCTCGGTCCACCAATAGATGGGCTGTCTCTTGCGCGGTGGACCGACTCGGGGCACTGCGCTATTGCAGGCCGCGACCACTGTCTGTATGGCGTTCGCGGCCACGACCTCCGCGCTCTCCTTTTCTTCTGCCCGACACTCTCCCGTTCCCCAGGTGAGAGATAGGAAGCTCACCTCCGATTGATCTGCATTCAGCTTCCAGATCGCCCATCGTCCCAGCTTCTTTGGAGCAGTGACCACCTTGGTTCCTCGGTCCAGCTTGAAGGTGATATACCGGTGGTCACTCCCTGACTCCTCATCCAGCACTGACCAGCCCTTGATCTAGCGGGCCAGCCCGGCAGACGCGAAGGTGGCGTCTAAGCCGAGGGTCGGTTCGGCCGGCGTGCCACTCCTCTAATTTGGCGTTTAAGTCGCCGGTCACGATGACTCTCGTCGTCTTCCTCGCGATGCTCTCCTCGAGACAGGCGAGGTAGGCCTCGAACTCCTCCAGTCTCCTGTTTGGGAAGAAGTAGCAGCTGTATATGGTGATATCGCCAACCTGTACAGTTACGTACCCCTCCCCTTTCTTCTACCTCACCCGGAGCTATCGGACAGTCAGGGCATACGCCAACAGCTGTCAGTCCAGTACGGTCTCAGTACCATCCTTGAACTTCGTCCAGCCTGTAGGGCTCGCTCGCTATCACCAGGTCAACCTGTCTCTCTCCCACCGTGCTTCACAGGAGGTCCTGGGCTACTGCACAGTGGTTCAGGTTGACATGGAGGACGGTGAGTGGCCTATTCAGCGGTGTTGGTTCGGCCTGAGGTTAACGCTCATCCAGCATTAACCCGGAATTCGGGTGCACCACAAATGGGCGCGCTTCCTTCACTCACCCCTCACCTCATCGTCTTGGTACGTGTGGTGACGCTGGAAGGTGGAAACGGTAGGTGAGCCCTGCCGGGGGGGGGGCAGCAGCCGCAGCAACACTAGGATGGTGCAGAATTGTATTCGATGGTGTGGGCCAAGTTTTGTCCGTCGGCTCTCCGCCTTGACCACTGCGCATCTTCTTATTCTTCATGATGGTCGAGACAAAGGCCGACATTCGGTTCCATCCGCTTCCTCTTTTCAACATTTCCTGAACTAAGGTGTGCGGCGTGAGATGGCTGGTTAAGCCGTTGCTGTATCTCGTATTTCCGCTGAGATCGATCGCTGTTGCCGAGGGGGTGTAGCCAAGCATCTTTTATAATGGGCGCCCAGGGAAACAAGTAATTAACGAAATACCGTGACGATCGAAGTAAATGATGTTGACAAACTTCAATTAAAGCGGCTGATGCTGATTTTCTATACATCTATCATATTGATAGTCTGCCTTTCATACTAACTTAAATTCTCGGTTTTTCAGCCTGCCCTTCCAATCCAGAACAACCATGTTTGAAAAATGGAGAAGATATATTAACCCAGCTGGACTTCAGCACCGGCCATTTGGCAAGAAATTTGATTACAATGATATCAACGTATTTAGCTTTTCACGTTCTCGCATTTTGTCTGTTTTATGTTAAAGTGTATCTAAAAACAAGAAGTAAACTGATTAAACGTTAAGCTGAATATCAAATAGCGTGCCATACTTTATCGAACGCTGCACTTTACTCGAAACCCAAATTGGATGTCAGGAATAAGGCTTTTCTGGTATATAACAGCATTCAGCCTAGCACGAACTATTTTCTCGAACAGCTTTCATATAATTGGCAGTAATGAAATGGGTCGATAACTCCCTCTGGTTCTTCCGTAGGTTTACCTGGCTTGCATATGACTATCATTTTGGCTTTCTTCCACACTATATAAAGGTACATGGCATAGTCGTAGTGCTGCATTAAATAGCTGCGAGACCAGAACGATGCCTTTGCGTGGTAGTTCCTTGTATACGATGGGGGGGGGGGGATAGAGTCCGGTTCTGGCGATTTCCGGTCTTTGAGTTTATCGATAAGTTACGTCACTTCAAGTCTGGAGTTATATCCGTGTAGGTGTCGTTTGTCTGGACACATTCAAAATGTGCAGCCAGTAGTTCGGCTTTCTCTTGGTCAGAAGATGCCCAGTTACCACTATGGGTACGTAAGGGGAGGAGGCGTGTGGATAGGTGGGCGTCGGATATTTTTTGGTGCCCTCCAGAGCGAGTAGTTGGCTTCTTTGGTAGGAGCTAACTCGGATAGGAAAGATTGGAAGGAATCACTTTTCCAGTTTCGAATAGCCGTAGTTGTATTCCGCCTGATTTTATTTTAAAAGCTCTTTTGGTTGAAGAACACTATCTCTTTGCCATGTCTTTCGAACATGCCTTCGTTGCTTGATCATATATACGATGTGGGTAGGGAAAATTACTGGTTCATCTGCCTGGGTGGAGTAATAATTAGTATTGGCTTTTACAGCTTCGGTGAGTAAAGTTTGAAGTTGAAATGCCTGTAGTTCCAGGTCCGTGTTAGTACGTAAGCAGATTTTCAGATTGATGTGTTTATTAAGGTATCTGTGGACTCCATCCCAGTCTGTAGTGTGATTTGTGAGTGGAGGAACAGTGGTCACGGGGGCGATGCTATAGGGGGTGTGGGGGTGGACACCCCCCCCAATAATTTTCATTTTTTATGCATGTCTTTTTCAATTAAAAAATATTTCGATTAAAAAATTGGCAAATTTTTATTTTTTTTAATTTTGTCAACGAGTTTTTAGTTTTCAAAAAATATTTGTCGGCAAATTTTTCTTCTCCACCTTTCCAAACTGAAAGTCAAATTTCGTTTCTGAAAACGGAGTACCCTGAACCCCTGTTAGAGACTAGTCAGTCAAAAGCAGAAGGTTTCAAGCTGAGTATCGAACGTTATTTGAAAGGTTAAAACAAAGCTGAAATGTGGAAGACATTTCGAAAATCTGAAAGTCGGTAGCAAACGTTGAATTTCAAATTTCAATGACTATTCAGACTGCCAGCGCGAAAGAGTCGCCCTCTATAATTTCAGGTACGTGAAAAAAAGGAACTATTGAAACCCTACATATTTTAGAAAAATTCATCAGATTGAAATGAAAATGGTCTCAATGGAAGGAAAATGTTATGCACTATAAATTTTGTCCTAATCATTTTTTCAATAAACGCTTTCGTTTTCATAATCTTTTGACATTTCTTTGTATGCCAGTAAATGAAATATTCCCCTGGATCAGGGTAGTCATTCGCTTACTTATTTAGTGATTCACTCAGTCACTCGCTTATTACTTATCCAGTTGTTCGCACAGTTACTCAATCACTTGTTCAATGACTCAGTGATTCACTCAGTCACTCGCTTATTTATTGAGTTATTCACTCAGTTACTCCGTCACTCACTCAATGAGTCAATGATTCACTCATTCACTCAACCACTTACGCAGTGTCTCAGTGACTCACTCACTCACTTAGTTATTCACTAATTTCCTCATGTCATCATTCACTCAATAAGTCAGTGATTCACTCATTCACATAGTCACTCACTCACTCATTTAGTGATTCACTCAGATACTCAATCACTTACTTAGTGACTCACTCAGTCACTCGCTTACTCATTTAGTGATTCACTAAGTTATTCACTCACTTACTCAATGGCTCAGTGATTCACTCACTCACTCGCTTAGTCATTCACTCATTCTATAATTTAGTTATTCATTCTCTTCCTCATTCCATCCTTCACTGAATAAGTCAGTGATTCAATCAGACACTTGCTTACTTATTTAGTGATTTATTTACTTCCTCACTCAGTTATTCATTCATTCTCTAATTCAGTTATTCATTCACTTCCTCACTCATCCATTGAGTCAGCGATTCACTCACTCACTCAGTCAGTCGCTTACTTATTCAGTTATCCACACAGTTACTCAGTCACTTACTCAGTGACTCAGTGATTCACTCACTCATTCATTCATTCATTCTCTAATTCAGTTATTCATTCTATTTCTCACTTCATCACTCACTCAATGAGTCGGTGATTCACTCACTCACTCAGTCATTCGTAAACGACTACAGCGCGCCACCGCTTTGAGCAGCCCGAAATCTGTTGTTACTAGATTCTCTGTTTGACCTAGAGCCTGACATTTGAGAAAGTTGAACATTTTATTAAAAGCCAAAAGTTGAAAAACAAAAGACTTATCTTCCAATGTCACAAGCTGAATCCGATAGTAACATGGATCTCCGGCTTCTGCGAGTCCTCTGTCATTACAATGACCTCATTATGTATCGTTAATTACTAGCATTCAAGTACTGTATGCAATTGCAGGTGCTGGCCGTCAGCTGTTTAGCCAACAAACCGACAGTGGAGTCGATAAATGTTCTATTGTTTAATTTACAGTCTTTGGTCTTGGTGAATCGGGCCGTACATCCGAAATTCCAAAATTTTACTTTTTTTTTTCTTTTTTTTCCCCTTATTTTTATTTACCGGAACTGCCTAGTGAGCATACACCAATATTTGACATGAGTAGGAGTAATCACAGTACATTGCCACTCACCAGTGTGTGTGGCCGCTACATGTAAAAGGGATATTAGCTAGTAATACAATAAGATGTTAATACTACTAGTGCTTATGTGTTACAATATTATTAGGTCGAGCGGTTTACTCCTTCGAAACCTTCTCGTTGTGGTCGAGTCATCAAGTAATTGGACAGCCTCTATGTTAGGATGATTGTGGAGACGATGGACGTGCTTCTCCGCATATCTTTTAATTGTAGCATCGACGGTTTCGATTCATAGGTCGTGGTGAAGAGCGGCGTTGGAAACGTACCACGGTGCTTTGCTAATAAGGCGCAAGGTCTTGTTTTTCACTCGTTGTATGATTAAACGATTAGATATAGCAGCCGTCCCCCATAGTTGAATACCATAGGTCCAAGCGGGTTTTATTATAACATTATAGATACGGGCGTTTATTTTCCAAGCTGAGGCTGGAGTGATACCCTATCAACCAGTAAAGCTTGCGGATCTGCTCCTTGATGTGATCTCGTTTCTTTTCTTTATATGGACTTGCCAGTTAAGTTTACTATCAAGGTGTATTCCCAGATATCGGGCTGAGTTGGTGGGTGGACCAATGTTGCCATCTAGCATAACTGGATCGTAGCTGGGAGGCCGTAGCGCGAAATCCACGCGCGTAGACTTGCTGTCGTTCAATTTTATCTTCCAGATCCGGGACCAGTTCGCTATTTCACTTACCATACTTTGAAGACATGCAGTTGCGATACTATACGTCTTGTGGGTAGCCAGGATAGCTGTGTCGTCCGCAAACATCGCTACCTTTGTATGATCAGGTTTCGATATATCTACAGTGTAGATCAAATACAGAAATGGTCCGAGTGAGCTACCCTGAGACACGAGTTTAAGTTTCGATATCGTTGTTCCATAGGAGACCGCAAAGTCTCTATTTCTCAGATACGACTGGAGTACAGCGCAGTATGGTCCTGGTAGCATAGACTTAAGCTTATGCAGCAGCTCATCGTGCCAGACTCTGTCAAAAGCCTGGCTTACGTCCAAGAATACAGCAGTGCAGCATTCTTTTTCTTCAAGGGCTTGACTGATGACCGATACAACTCTATGGACTTGATCAATAGTCGAGTACTGCTTCCGGAACCCGAACTGGTGTTTGGGGATCAGGTTATTACTTTCGGTAATGGGCAGCAGCCTTTTGAGTAAAAGCTTTTCGAACAGCTTAGATATAATATTTAGCAGCGAAATTCGTCTACATGACAGCGGAGATTTTAGTGGTTTATCCGGCTTTGGTATTAGTATGATTTTTGCCGTTTTCCATGACCTGGGGACATAGCGAAGTCTTATCACCGTGTTAAAGAGGATCGTTAGGAAGACTATGCCTTTTTTTTTTGGTAACTCCTTCAGCATTTGTGGCGGTATCATATCCCGTTTTTTTCGGGTCTAGTTTGTCCAGCTCCGATGCAGTATCGCAAGGCGTGAAGTATTTGACGAGCTCGTTTAACTCGAACGAGAGACCTGGTTGGATTGTAGATGGTATGTTATGTGTGGTGAAAGTGTCAGCCAGTTGTTCAGCAAAGAGGTCCGCCTTGTCCTGGTCGGACCTGGCCCATTCGCTGATCGCTGTTCTTAGGGGAGCTGCGCCCATGGCCGGGCGCCTCAGCCGCTTAGTCACTTTCCATAAGGAATAATCTGTGTTCTTGTTAGGCGTCAGATTGGCTAGATATTTCTCCAGTGATTCTTCCTTAATCTTCTGGATACTTGCGGAGACTTCCTTACTCAGCCTGTTAAAACGTTTTTTGTCGGCGGGGAGGCGAGTATTCTGCCATGAGAGCCGGGTGGGCAGTAGATGCTGCTGATATTGAGTGGATGTTGCTTGAATTGTACCATAATCACAGATGCTTGAATGCTATTTATGACATAGGCTCCCATGTCTTGGTGTGGAATGTTGTTACAAATGATGACTGCCGAGCCGCCGCTTGGATGTCCGCCAGGATGATTGGCTGGGTAGACCGAAAATCCTCGAATCTTTGGTATGTTTGAGTAGCTAGCCAGATGTGTCTCCGAGTTGAGAGCAATAGAGATGTCGTGGGTATGCAGGAATATCTCCAGATAATTTTTACGGCTAGGAAACCCATTTGAATTCCAGCACATAATATGAGTGAGGTGAGTCATTTCTTGCCTAAATCCTATTGCTAAAATTTCACTGGAGTCTATGCGTTGAGGAGGAATGGGCTGAGTACTGGGCTCGGTAGTTATAGAAGGACTGACAGCTGCTCTGGTATCAGAGCTAGGTTGTTCACTTAATCGTGAGGCCGCAGGCTTTGATGTAGTTTTTATTCGTTCTACAGCGGCAGTATTTCTCATAGGCTTGGCTGATGTAACTTCAGCCTGGTAAACGGTGCAACCTACATAGTTTGCCGTGTGGCCTTCGCCATAGTTGGCACACTTCGGTGGAGCAGTTTTAGGAGTTTTACACTCCTTGACATCATGGCGATCACCGCAGCGCACACATCTAGGTGGCTTCGAGCAGTAATTTACCTATTGCCCTATTTCTTGGCATTTTTTGCACTGTGGCACTGAGCTGGCACGTCGAGGAGGTTCCACGGAAATGCGGTAGTAGGAGAGCGTTTGGAGCTGATAGACCTCACGGTTATTGCCAGCTATTTTAAGGTTAGCTCGGAACAGTGTGGCAGTTTGATTAGTCGAGATTTGTTGCCATCGACTCGTTTCTCAATTTTTGGATGTTGACCACATTTGTTACTTCGTGGCCTAGGCGGATTAGCTCGTTGGTAATATCGGCTGGGTCAGTGGAGTGGTGTAAGCCACGTATGAAAACTAAAAAGGGTTTCTCCTCCAAGAGGCGATATGTGTGATATGAAATTAATCCCACTAGTTCCATTTCTGTTTTAGGAAGTGTCGAAAATTGTGAGAGTAACTGACGGCATTTTCGATAGTCGTCCGGGGTAGCTAATACTAATTTAACATTAGTTAGAGCTTTCATGTCATGCGGTGTAATACCATCATCAACAAGGAGCTTACTGAAAATGCTTACGGACTTTATTCCAGATACGAAGAAAGGTGGCGGTTTTCTGGTGCTAGCACTTGTTTGAGTTGAGTGGGCGTCACCCTCAGGGTTAGTAACCTCCATTTGGGTGTTTGAGGCTGATTGCGAAGTCGCTGTTGTTGGCGTCTGTGTATTTAGAAATCGACGAATTCCAAGCTGCTTTTTTAAGTTTAGTGCTTCCGCTTTGAGCGCTTCATTTTCGGCTTTCAGAGCTGAATTGGCTTATTCTATAGCCGCGAGGCGGTCAGCGGGTTCCCCGATGGTTGGGGCATTGTGAAGGCCCAAGATAGAACTCGCGGGCCGCAAAAACATAACGGTGCGAGCGTATTACTGCGAGAGATGCGACTTAATGCACAAAGGAAATTGCCCAGTGGGCTCAGGTAACGCGATTTAACCTGAACATTATTACGCGAATAGCAGAAACGATATGATACAGAAGAGAGCTGATAACGTGTTACCTCGCCAAGAGCGATAACTTGACTGACACAACCGGGGAGGGGGGATGTTGTAATTTTATCTACGTGCTGAGACAGAAATCTTACCCCTTTCCTAGAAATTACCCCCGTCAATGGTCTTGAATTTGCACCTAATTAGAATATTCTTTTAAATCAAAAAACAAATCTTTTAAATAAAATATTCTTAGAAAATGAGAAAGTGCCGGCGGTGTGTATACTACACACGTGTTATCAAGGACGCACTAAAGTGACTTTTTTGTAGGGGGATGGAGGAGCATTTTAAAACTGAAAATCCTACTTACCAACTGACGAACATTTTTGAAATCAAGCAAAATAAAAAGAATGGCAAAACGTCAAAGCTGCTGAAAGTTCGTCAATTGGGACAACCGGGGATTCGATTTTGCCAACTGAAGAAGTCGACTTTATTAAACTTTCCAACTTTGAAATATGTTCGGGGGGGGGGAGGCTCTCATCGGCATAGTCGTGCACTTTTTGTCGAAACAGGAAAATGATAGTCCGATTCTGAGTGGAGACGTGCCCAAAGGGAGAAGTTCTTTCTAGTCTTGATCTTCTGTAGGTTAGAAAGTAGTGTTGGTAAATGAAGCAACCCTGCCGAGAGGGACGGGAGAAAGAGGGGAAATATGCCGGGCTCGGACTTTCAAGGGGGCCCGATATTTTTTAAAGGCCTGAATTTCAACGCTTACGGCTACATCAAACTGTACATCAAATCAGCAATCACTCCTTACACGTACTGGTTAGAAATTTCATAATTTCCGATAGTAACAATTATTGATGAAAAATCGTCGCAAAATAAAGGTACATTCAAGTTCCTTTCATAGGACCCGTCCTTTAGACGAAAATTTTTCCAACTGCTGAGTAGAAATTTCCCACACGGGGGAGGTGCCCCCCATCGGTACGTCCCTGGCAGAATTACTAATGAAAAAAACAGAATTTGAAAATTATCATTTATAACCGCACTGATCTAAAGAGCGCCGATGTATAATTTTTTCCCCTTTTTGTGCATGAGGGACTTCATTGAATCGTCTGATCTTTTTGTTTGAGGATCCCTTCCAGAATCGTGCGACTTTTATTGCATTCAAAGGTCTAGAAAATCGTCTGGCCTTTTTTGTAAGGTCCGAGTTCCCAGCAGAACAGCCTGACTTCTTTTTAGCTTGAAATGATCGGCCTTTTAGAACGTTTCCTGACTGAGCCTTCTGTCTCCAATGTGGCGTGGACGAGGAACCACTACTTAAGAACTTTACTATACTTAGTTAAGATTTTTTTATAAGTTAAGTAACAAAAAAATTTTCATCCGTTGAAACACAAATCGTAAAAAATAAAATACTTCAGTCGAACGGACTTGAAGTAATTTATAGGTACCTTTAATAAAAGTTAAGTTCACTAAGCATTGAAGTAATAATTATTAAACATCCCGATTGACAATTTGGAGAGCACTCACACAACATATCACAAACCACTACAGTTTTGAGACTTTTGGCCGATCACATTTTTTTGTGAGTGGCCAACATCTCATCATTTTAAGATAGTGTGTGTGAAGTGATCGCTCAGCATTAGTGTGATTACTGAGTGATGTTCACAAATGCACTCACATTCGGCTTCATTGTCAATCGAAATTTTTAATTAGTAACCATTCTATTATCGCTGGAGTAATTTTTAGCACGAAATAAATAAAATTTCTACTTGATTAATGTTTGGTTTAGCTTTTTGGCCACGGATTAAAGATGATAAGTATTATAGATCGAGTATGAGTAAAATATATCTTCTGAGGAATGGGGGCGGGTCTCTTTGACAAGTGGGAAAAAACTAAGCCAGATGGTAACTTCGACTGTCACCCTTAGACAAATTCTATAATCTATAAAATTTAATACAAAATGTTGCAGTTGTGTCGTTGTTTCTCTGAATGTGACAGTGACTACTGCCTTTTATCTGAGAGGAACAACTTTCACAACTTTCCCCAACAGTACTTTACGTTACTTCAATTGTGTCGTTCTTCCTCCTTATGTCGCAATTTTTTCGACTTAACGTATGTATGTAGGGACCATAAATGCAAATTACAAATTTGCAGTCGTATCACTGTTCTTCCCGAGCAAAGATATGGTATCTATGAACAGGTTATGATGAAAAGCAAAGGAATGTGACTAATAAAATACAGCTTGGTAAATTTGTACAGTAAAACCTTCGTATTACA
This sequence comes from Acanthococcus lagerstroemiae, assembly GCA_031841125.1. NCBI lineage: Eukaryota > Metazoa > Arthropoda > Insecta > Hemiptera > Eriococcidae > Acanthococcus > Acanthococcus lagerstroemiae. The sequence continues at coordinate 31,928,182 of CM063106.1, read as the reverse complement.
AAACGCAGCTAATCAAAACCCTTAAAAATCCGGTTTAGGTGAACCTACTTATCTGCTATCAAGTTAATTCCTGCAACATACGGATTTGTGCTCGCGTGAGTGGACTGTGGCAAGAGAAGAAGTTTCGTTTCTGACCACAGAATTTCTTCACAAGTAGCACAGCAATGGTCTGTAGCTAACTAAACTTCCACGAAATCGCCTTCTAGTTTTTCGTGTAGTTATATTCGTCCGCGAACAGTGATCTTGTGTAATATCTGATCGGTAGGTACTTTTAACGAGAAAAAATTTGCGCGTTTTATTGAATATTTGTAAAAATAACGTTTCCTTGTAAAATCAAGATTCCCGGGCCATCCTACTTTGTCTGACGAAAGTAAGAAATTTTTCATACTAGGTAATATACTGACTATAATACGAATCTTTTATAATTTATACATATTTCGCTTTCAAGCAAAACCACGAACAATATTTTAAATTGAGTGCAGCTTACAAATGAAGGCAGGAAAAATCAGGAATGTAATACGATTAAGATAAATGTATATTTATTGATTTTCTGGATCATAAATTGTCCTTAGAGTATGACACCTGGCAGGAATATTATACAGTCAGAAAATAAATGGATTTAGTAACATTCAAAATTACAAATTATGTTATCAGTACCGGATGATAAAAGGTACATTTTTAATATCAGTGCATTACAAATAGGTTCAGAAAAGCAACCATTTACGACCAATTGAAGCACGTGTAATATTAACGGAAAATTGAGTCGGTTACACTGACTTTGAGTTATTATTGTTTTTTGAGAACTTCTGAGAAGAGTTATTGAAAAATTTGAACAGAATAACTAGCAAGGTTTTGTTGTTGGTCTTGAATGCGAGTTCTCGTAGAGGATACAATGACATCTAAAAAGATAATACAGGCTAGCCAACATTTGTATGACTGCATCCGGATAGATTAGAGTAGGATAGATGAGGATATGAGGAATACCTTTCCAAAAAAATAAAATTAATGAGGAGCCAGCCAGTTTATGATTCTTTTTTCAATTATAATGAATGCCGGGCGGACTACTGTTTCACTCTGGCAGGTAAATCCATGAAATTTTCTGCACCATCGGATAACATTTACCAGGTGGATCATCAACCCCGCCCTCTTTTATAAAAAAATGTATCAAGTTTGACATTTTTTAACGAATTTCTGTTTCGACCTTGTCGGGTGTTCGGAACCTATGCATTTAATCCAGTCGAAATAAGGTTAAATTTAAACATAATTTCTGGAGAAACTTCTTTTTTTCCCCCTTCAATTATTCCTCGGAATGTAGTCTCCGCTGTGAATAATCGAAAAAAGTCTCCCCGCTTACGTCTGATGCTTGGCGTATTCCAAAATTACGGCGCACAGCCTCCTCAAATTAATTTTATGTATTTTTTTCAAAAACTAAATTTTCATGACAAAATATTCTAGTTATCATTCCATGCTGAATTCATTTTTGTTAACGATTTTCCCTTAATTTGCTAATTGTTATACCTACAGGAGGAGACGGAAGCTCAGAATGTTCACAAAATGCAATGTGATGTCATTGTATGAGTTTAAAAGGGCTCTGTCATTTCTGTTAACGGTTTGCCTTTAATTTGCAATTGTCGTACGTGGAAGGAGATGGCGGCTCAAAATTTCAAAGAATACAAAGTGGACATTGTTTTATGAGTTATTAAGTTCGCCAAATTCAATGTTAATATTAGTTTCACCCTACGTTGAGAGGGTCATACCATCTGCATCTGAGGTACGGGGGACGGAGTCATAGGTGAAATTTATTAGTAAATATAATAGATGATAATCATATCACAGGTTTTTGAAGTCGCTCAGTTCAGTTTTGATACTGATTTGACCAGAGGCATCGCTGGATTTTTTGAGGGGAGGGGGAGGGGTTAATTTTTTTTAGTAGTGTTGACCTATATTCATCGGCGTTGGTGGATTTTTTGGGGGAGGGGTGTAGTATGCTGTATCAAAGTGTCGAACAGTTATTTAAGTCATTTATTTTAAGTCTTGGTCATTCAAAAACATAAGAATCAGCAAATTATACCTTGAAAAAGAAAACGGAAAATCTCATTATAATGGCCAGGGCTGCAATTTTTATGCGAATGCATATTTCTATCTATGGCGTGTAGGTGTAAGTTTCAAAAGATCTTCACGAATCACAGAATTCTGAGTCAATTGAGCAGCACTTCATCCTGCATATTTTGCATATTTTGGCGTTTACCGCACATTTTGCACCAATTCTGTTTATTTTTTCTATTTTTTTCCATAAAGTTACTTTTTTGGTTCTGAGAATGATATTCGACTCCAGAAAAATCGAGAAGACTTCATGGTTAATGAATCAGTAGAAAAGCTTTTAGAAAAAGATATTCTTTTACACGTGATATAACCTTTCTCTCGCCCGGATCACATTCATCAGTCATGAAGAAATTACGAATATATGCATTATCTCCTGGATGCATCTCCTATCAAAAGAAGATCGGACTCGTAAGGAGATACTTTGCTGATTCATTTAAAATAAAAATAGGATAACAATTGTCTCAGTGTATCCAACTTAATTTTTCCTTTGGAATAATACACCCATATTGTATTTGCATATTTCTGCATATTTTACAATTTTGAAGCATATTTTCGGCACATCATTTAGACTGAATTCAGTGCATAAAATATGCGCATATTTCGCTATTTTTTGTGCATAAAAATTGCAGCCATGATAATGACGATAAATCGAAATATCAGCTTACAAGAGTCTTCGCATGTATGACGTGCTCATGTGGGTCGTGTGAGACGTGATCACCATGCGCGTATTAAGGTAGGTGAGCTAAAGGCCCTAATTTAAGGTTCTGGCTCTCCAAACTTTCATACGAGTGATTCATGTTTTTCCTTTTTTCGTGTTATTGTCGTCGACTGAAATATTAAAAAAGTGGCTGGCTTGAAATTTTTCTATACTGCTCCACGTTCCTCAGATCTTCTAATAAGAATACACCTTTTTCAAAACTTGATAAGGCCAGTGCACCAAAGAAGGCTGGGCCTATAACCTAATAAGACCCAGCCTAATAGCTAATAAGCCTGACCTGAAATTCGCTAAATAAAAAGTTAAGCATGGTTCAAATAGAAATTTATGAGTAAGTTGTAGCTGAAATGATAATCAATTGATCTTATCAGGTTGGGCCTTATTAGGTTACATAACACTATTTTTCGTGAGTATCGCATACCTCGGTTCCAAATTGCTCAAATTTCACTTTTCTGGCGTCGATCGTTAACCAACTACCACTATAACAACTATCCAATGTTTGATTTCTGGATAAATTCTATTTGACTAACATAATACTCGTAAATTCTCCAAGTTACACAAAAAACATATCGGAGCACTTTTTACGTTATTGAAAAAATCATCAACCGGTCTATCTCGCACCAGTGGACTAATATCTTGATAAAAACAATTGGACAGTGTCGCCATATCATGAAGGAAAACTTTGCTGCACGTTTTAATGCAGTCTAAAGCATAGCAGTCAAGATCGGTACATTGGGCCTTATATTGAGGATCCGGACCTTATTGGGCTCATCTAGCTCATACAATAAAATTAGTTTTTCCCCCCATGAAAATGTATTGTATTATAGACGAAGAAGTATATTTAGTTTTGGTTTATTATTTTAGCGCATTCATAGCAAATGGGGGGGGGGTGAAGGTCATTTATTTTCAGATTTCAATTTTGTTAGACACCCTGTGTATGTGTTTAGCGAGTTAAGTGTATGGTACGATATTACTAATTGCGGTATCACATGGCACTAATTCGTTTACAAACTTCTCATAACTACAAGTAGGTATAAACATCATTATTGGCCTTTGAATATGGGAGGGGGGAAATTTTGATCATTTTACCTCTCCCCCCCCCCCTGAAAAATGGGCTACCCGTCTACCCCCCCCCCTAGCGATGTCCGTGGATTTGACTCAACTTTGAGAAATAAGGCATCTGAGATGAGGAGTGAGACTGAAATGGAAAATTTTCAAAAAATCCCACTCAGATATCATTTTAGGGATTTTTCAGATTTGCTAAGCTCATTTTTAATATCAGATTGATTCTAATCTGAAATTGCGGTACAATGTAAGGGCTGATGATCAAAACGCTCTGAAATAGGGCATCTAATCTTATGTATACAAGGTCACTATATTAAACTCAGTTTTGACATCTATGTAACTTAATTTGAGAATCAAGGTAAGGTACTTGGGAATAGAAGGATGTCATTTCTGGTGAACCACAGAAATGATATTCATACATTGTATTATTCGAATTTTCTAATTTCAGCCTCAGGTAACTTAATTCTGAAAATGATGTTATCATCGAATTCAGAGGACTTGAAAACATATGATTAGATACCATATTGTATTTCAAATAATTTTAATTATCCATCTCCACCTGTGATACCAAAATTTTCAACTCAGAATCAATGTAGGTAATATTAATAATGAGCTTAGTGACTCTGAAACCCCACCAAAAAGACAAGCATGCTGTTTCTTGAGTTTGCCCATTTTACCTAATCTCTCCCTCCTTGAGGCCACAATTCTGAAAATTAAGTTATATGGATGTCAGAATTGAATTTCTCGACCTTTAAAATTTTAGACTACGTACTTTTCTGGTTTTTTCGGTCATTTTGATCGTCGGCCCTCTCGTATGGTGTCAGAATTTTCAAATTAGCCTTACTCTGGTATCAAAAATTAGCTCAGTGAATGTTCCAGTATCATAATAATCATTGCTTATTTCTCGGAATATAGTTATTATTATAATGATTATTATAATACTGCAGAACGGTTATTATGAGGCAGGACCCATGCGAACTGGGAGAAGGGGGAGTGAAAAAAGCAAAAATGCCATCTAAAATTCCAAAAAATTTTACTAAACTACAAAAAAAAAAAAAATAAATAAAAATGTTTCTGAATTTTACTTAATTTTTAGTAGCGGTTATCAAACATGCCTTTCAAAATGCCTACACCATAGAGAAATAAGTCGGTGATAGTAAAATTCTTTAATTCGTAAATTTGAACCTCGCACATTGTATATCTACAAATAATAAAGATAAAGGTAAAATCGCAATAAGCTCAAGTAATTTATCTATCTTTTTTGTAATTACTGCCACATTAATATACTAAATGTGATATATATGGCTCATTTATCATGATCATCAATAATTTCATTTTAAGTTTCCCATAAAACTATATCATTTTGAAGCCAAGAAGTTTTTAAAGGGACTTTTCCACATGCGCTGTCTGTACTTCTTCTTTAAGCACTAAAAACACAATTATTAGTACTGAATATCCGATAATATGCAACACTTCAAACTGAAAAACATGTAAGAATTAATACATTTGTTTCAGGAATATATTCGAGAGCTTAACATAGAAGAACTCATTCTCGTATTTATAAATTTATAATTTCGCTCTTATCAATGTTTCTTTAAATGTTATTAAGGCTTTCGCGGATCAGTTAGGTGAAAAATTTATTCTGATTTCAGATCAGCAAAATTCGCTTCTGAAATGGCAAAAGATGACCTGCCAGAAGACAAAGTATGCTTAATTTCTGAGGACAGTTACAAATCAGTAAGTATTTTATTTTATTTTTTCACCTCTATGCAATACTGTTATTTGTTATTGGTATTGCTTAAGCTAGTCCTAAGTGGATCACTCCAAAGTAATATAATTGGCTCGGTGTTGTAACTGATGGGGAGTCCGTCTACGAGGTTCTCGACTACCCTAAATTATACTTTTCTTTTGACGGTGTTCCTGAGAAAATTCAAAAAATTTGCTTCCTCTTCCAAATTCCTGACATCTTCAAGTTGACTTCCACAAGGCCAACATATTATTTCAAAACCAAAAGAATTTCTGTTTCCTAAAATTATATGGTGTATGTGTGTGTTTCGCCTACACTACTTTTTATGTTATTAAAATATTCGAATAAACGAATAAAAACATGTTACATTGGGACTGATGATGATGATGATGAAGCCTCTGTAATTACAGGTTGCCAGTCAATGAAAAAAAACAAAAACCAAAAAAAAACGTATGCGACTATTTAAAATTTGAATGTAAATTGCCCAGCTAGTGCTTCGAAGATGTCCGCGAACAACTCGATTACTTTTAAGAGAAAAACTTGAGATTTATTCCTTGGGTCAATAATCAATTAAATTACCAGCTGGGTGTACGTGTTCATAACGCGGCCAAAGAATAACTCTGTATCTAATATATCGTAAACCAGAATCCTCTTCGATATTCTCTTAGCCTTGGGACTGGAAGTTAGTCTATCATTTATGCCGCTAGTATAATTTTATTAGGTTTAAGGTTATTTCTGTGCGAAGTTATTACTTCATAGAATGTATTCAAATGCATATTATGGTAGATGCTAGAAAGAGGAATGAAACAGGTTTCATTTTTAAAGAAAAAATTCTAATGTTGGGCCGAGAAGTAAAGAGGAGAATCGAGTTGGCAGACACTAAGTTTGTCGAAACAACCGATATAGGGGAAACTGGGGAGAGGAGACAGAAGGCCGCAGGTGCAAATGCAATCACACAAATAACATATACTCGTAGGTCAAGGGCTCATTTAAACGATGTCAAGATCTGTTGAGATTTATTCAGAGCTTTTAGATAGACCAGTGAACATTCATTCAGCCTCTGTTAAAAGACTCGTTAAAATTATTTCAAGATTCTTCAGATTTGTTCAGGTTGTGTTACCTGTCTCAGTGGCGTAGCCAAGGGGAGGGATTAGGGGTATGAATCCCCCCCTTGAGATGAGAAATTTTTATATACTGGCAGTATCATAGTAAATGCGCGAAATGAAATTTAAATTCACATGAATAATTGAAGTTGAAAAACACAACATTCATACTGATACGCCAATGTAAAAACATACAGTTCATATTAGTTATACCCCCAAAAATTTTGCTGATCCCCTCCCCCTAAAAAAATCCTGGCTACGTCACTGGTCCTGTCCTGACTGTCAATATACGTACTTATGTTAATACTCATTCCAACTTTGTCAAAACATAAGACTCACTCAGAATAAGTACAAGACATACTAAGATCTGGGACGGTGCTATGGGAGTTACACTCCCCAATCATTTTTCAATTTGATATTTTTGGGAAATTTGTGGATTTCTTGGCAAACTTTAGTACCTAGCCAGTCGGCAGGATTGAAAAGTGAAGACATTCTTTTTCTTGCCAGTAAAATTTTTAGATATTTTAGTCGGCATTTTTACCTTTTACACCCGCTCCTAACATTTTTGTTAGTACCGGTCGCGTAATTAAGACTCGTTCTGAATCCTCAGTCAACTGCTTCAGACTCTTTTAAGATTCATTCAGTAGAAAGAATAATGTCATTTTAATTTCCAACGGTAGAGTTCAGCTGAGCTAAAAAAAATAAATAAATAAATAAATAAAAAGAATTGCGTTTTTCATTGAAATCTAATATTCACACAATTCTTTCACAATTTTTCGGATTCCAATAGAAACGCGCCTGCTGACCAACTGCGCAACTGAAAGCTGCAATCGGTTAATCTATTTTTGAGACTTCCGTGTGAACCCAGTAAATATATTTTGAATTTTGTACCACATTTCCCATAAGACACAGGTTAGACAACACATTATACCGACTTACAATATGGGTAGTACTTCTACCAAATACACTATGGAAAGATGGTTCTAAAACACCCTGTAATAATAATAATAATCTTCATCATAATAATAATAGTCTTTATTCGGCATGCACATAAAATCAAGATTTTCTTTTTAATGGTACAAACTAAAAGCAACTTCTAAACGAAACAAAATTTGCTTTATTTTATGCCAGTGCGTACCGAGCCCCCTCATCGCGGACAAAGGCCTCCCCGACCCATGTCTTTCGATTTTGGACCGCCCTCACCCATGATAGCCCCACCCTTCTAGTGGTCTTCCCCTCCAACTGGCCACCGGTCTGCCTCTACTCCTACTGTGATCATATGGGACCAAGAATGTGATCCTCTCACACCAGCGGTCCTCCACCATCCTTGCTAAGTGACCAGCATATTTCATTTTTAACTTTTTGATTGTGTAGACCACATTTTTGCATTTAGTTTTTCCTCTTATTGTGGTTGCCACAGTTTTGTCTTTCTTTTTTATACCAAGAAGACTTCCCTCCATGCTTCTTTGTGTAGTCACTAGCCTTTTAGTTTAGGCCTTGGTTATGTTAGAATTGGTATGACGCAAGATTCCAAAATCTTGATTGTAGATGATATTTTGAGGTTCCCTTTGAAGATTGATTTTAGGAACCAGTAGCTTTTCCATGCTTGTCTTATGCGTGTTTCTATTTCTTTTTCCATTTTTTCTTTAAAAGATACTATTTGGCCCAGGTACGTATACTCTTCCACGCACTCCAATTTCTCGTCTCCTATTCGGATATTTGCAACCATAGAGTTGCTTAGTACTTTCGTTTTTGAGATTGTACCTTTAGCCCCGCTTTTTTGCTTTCTTCGACTAGCCCGTCGAGCATACCATGTGCTTTCTCCTTGTTTCCACTTATCAAGATTATATCATCCGCAAATAGTAGATGATTTAGATTTTTCCCGTCAATTTTGATACCCCTTTTTTGCCCAATCGAGTTTCCTGAAGATTTGTTCTAAAACAGCGTTGAATAGGTTCGGGGATAAAGGGTCGCCTTGCTTCACTCCTTTGGACAGGGTGAACATCGAACCTGGTCTGTCCATTTTAACATACGCCTTCGTGTCGTGGTATAGAGCTTTCAGCAACCTCACTATTTTTTCATTTAATCCCTGGGTCATTTAAAGCATTTCATAGATAATTGTGGTTCACCGTATCGAAGGCTTTGCAGAAATCTACGAACACCAAGGTTACTTCAATGTGATAGGCGTTAGCCTTTTCCACCAGTTTGTTTATCTTATAAATGTGATCTGCAGTTGCATGTCTTTTCCTGAACCCTGCCTACTCGACCGGCTGGGCGCTTTCCAGCTGGAGAAAAGCCCTATTCTTCAAGATTTTCATGAACACATTATTCATATTGGAGGAGAGGCAGATCGGACGGTAATTGTCAAGTTGGTTTTTGTCACCCTTCTTGTGCAGTAAGATGATTTCCGATTCGTTCCACTGTTTCGGAATTTTCTCCTCCACGATGATACGGTTGAACAGGAGGGTTAGTGGCTCCGCCAATGTCTCTGAGAAGTCTTTCAGCGTTTTGTTTTCGATTTTATTGGGCCCTGGTGCTTTCCCCAATTATAGACTTTTTAGGGCTGCTTCATCTTCCTGTTTTAAAATTTCTAAAAATGTCTCGTCGTTTGATTTAGGGTTTTTGCGTTTCTTGCCATACTTGGATTCGATTGACTCTCAATTGGAGGTTTGTACAGGTCCTCGTAGAAGTCAGTGGCTTCCCGCAGTATACCTTCTCGGTTTGTTATTCTCGCGCCTTTCTTGTTCTGTATATCAACTGTTATTTGTTTACCGTATCACAGCCCCCTTTTCATTTTCTTGGTCGACCATGTACTCTCCCCAACTTCCTGTATTTTCCTACTCTCGAACTTCGTGCAGTCATTCCTAATACCTTTTTTGATTGCCTTCTGCAGCTCTGCGAACTCGATTCTTTGCAGTGGGGCCATCTCTTCTACCGTACGCATCTTCTCTCTTTTGTTAGTGAAGGCTTTCGTCTCGGTAGAAATTCTGTTATCCGTACACTCCTCTTCTTTCTTATTACCCAATTTTCCAAGAATTCCAGTAACTATTTTTATAAGATAGTTGTAGCTGTCCTTCAACCTCGAGCGACTCTGGAGCATCCACTCCCTACATTGGTCCCCTATGGATTCCAAGGCCTCACTCCACTTATATAAGGGGATTATTAACTTGGGGGGGGGAGGGGAGATTCTCTTGGAATTGTGTACGTACCGTCTTATTTTCGATCTGGTTGGGGTTTGCAGTTCGCGCCTACCCACTCTGTGGTCGGATGAGAACTCGAACCTGGACAGTATGGTATGGTCTTTCACTACTGAACTATCGTTTATCCTGCAGTGGTCTATCTCGTGTTGTACTCTACCATTTGGAGCGATCCAGGTCCATTTGCGAGTCTTTCTTTTTTTGAAGAATGTGTTAGTTACCTTGAGGTTGTTCGTCTCCACAAACTCCACCAGTCTCCTGCCTTTTGGTTTCTAACGCCTAACCCATAAGTTCCTACACATGTTTCGCCTGTGTTACCTTCACCTATTTTGGCGTTGAAATCGCCCATGATGATCGTGTACAGCTCTTTCTCCTCATCTACGGTTTCTTGCAGTTGCAAGTAGAAAGATTCTTTCGCACGATCTTCAGCTTCTGAGGTGGGTGTATAGGATTGAATTATCCCTAGCCTCGTGTCATGACTAATAGCAATTTTAACACCGCAATTCTTTCGCACACTGCTTTTTTATTTCTACGACCTTCTCCCATAATATATCGTTTTTGATCATAAATCCCACCTCCTTTTGACCCTTTGTTTCTCCGAAGTAGTAAAAGAAGTTTCCGGATCTTCCGTGTGGTAATCCCTCCCCCTTTCTACGGACCTCCGATATCCCAATTACGTCCCACTTTATTTTGGTGAGAGCAGCCTCGAATTCGACAAGCCTATCCTCATTTGCCAAATACTGACAGTTATAATTTAAGCTTTTAAAATCTAAAAATGTCTTTTTTGTTTTGCTATCTTTTACGGCCGAAATTATAAAATTTGAATTTGTGCCAAAAGAATTTCGTTTTCTCTTCGGGGGTTACCAGCCTTACTTCCCAGTGATGGCTGACTTCGTCTTGGGGAAGGAGTTCGGTAGCTCGGTGTGTACGGCTGTTATACCTACGCATGCACCAGCCCCCCTCCCCTGCGCTTAGTCTTGCCTAGATTATATAGCTTACCATTCAAGTTTTTGAAACCTCAATTTGGTTTCTGGTACGTGAATGCTCTCATTGAACTTTGTACGATGAACTTCTTACTTTTTGGCATCTCTAACCACCTGGATCTTCCACCGTTTTTTTGACTGCGGGCTGTTCTTACTCTGAGAGTTTCCTTCGGTCCTCCGTTATCTACTATCATCGTTGGGCCCCAAACCATTCCTTCAACTGACTTTCATCTTGAACCGAGAGTATCGGGCTGCCTTCGTTCTCTCGTATTTTTATCATCCCGTTCCTATATACCAGGCGAATTTGATTTTACCGGAGTATTTCAGCGTCAGTGCAGCCATCATGACGGAGGGATACCGACCACCCCGCTGGACAATTTTCCCTTCTTCGACGCTTTGATCCATATTTCTTTTGTGTCGTAGTTAAGGAAACGTGCGATAATCGGCGGTATACCGTTTTCCTGGGTAGTTGGTGGATGGCGGCTATGTCCGACTTATCGAATGCAACTTTCAGCGCAGTCGCCAATTTTTGGATAATTTCCTAGAGCTTTTCGTTTTCCTGTCATGGTATGCCTCCTATAACCAGGTTTGTCTTTCGACTGTATCTCTCGATCTGGTCCAATCTCATTCGGAACTCCCACTTTTCTTCACGTAGCTTGTCTAACTCATTCCCGATTTTCTCATTCGTTGACTCCAGTTTGTCTAACCTTTGGTTGATTGGTCCCAGCTTTGCGTTTGTCTCCGCGATGATCTTTTTCATCTCCGTCATATATCCTTCGTTAGTGGTTTCAGTGATCTTAATTCGTTCAGAATTTCTTCGATTTTCTGCTCCATTTCGAACGCCTCGACAGCTACAGTGCTTTTATCTCCGCGAACACAAAGTATTACTTTACGCTTAATTTAGCTGTCGAAATGCAAGATAAAACCTGTTAGGCTTTGTAGTTCCGAATTATGCACAATATTGTGTAGGTAGCATGTTAGCACTGCACAACCGGTTTACAGGTCGTTGTCTCCTAAAACACCTTGATATCATTTAAATATTGCGAATTGCTGGCCATTACCAGTGAGCTTCAAAATTGTTGGTTTTGAATGTTTCTTTCCTATTTGTATTATTCCCTGTGACCACGTGAGACCAAACTGATTCAGATGGTAAATAAAGATGTTATTACTAGAAGTTACAACTGTTTTACAAAATGACAAATCATTTTTTGTATTAATTTATCTAAATGAGTTCGAAAACTTGGCAAACCTGTAAACAAAGTTCAATAGTTAAACTGGAGCGTAAGGAATTGCCTTCATTGTTTTTATGTTTCTTATGCAGTTTTGTATAAATAGTACTTCATTAACAGGGACGAACCAAAGCGACTGGTTTTCTGGCGGAGGGGGCAGGACATTCAATTTTGTTCAATTTTGTCAACTGGAAATATAAATTTGGTTCCCCAATGAATATTTTTGAAATTTGGAAACATAAAAAAGTCAACTCTTCTAAAATTTTGCCATGTACGGATCTGATTTTGCCATCAGCTGGACATTGATTTTGCCAATTAACGGATATTTTTGAAATTGACAATTAAAAAGAAATCAACATTTTCGGAATTTTACTAACTACAGATCTGATTTTGTCAACTAACAATCCTGAGTATCAGTTTTGCTAAATTTTCCAATTTCGTTGAATGTTTGGAGGAAAACCTCCCTCCGGTGGGTCCTTGCTTCATAATGATTTTTGTACTACAAAACTACAATTTACGCTTCAATTCACATACCCACCTTTAAAGTCATGGGCGTCGCTGAGGAGGGTAGATGGGTAATACTTATCCCCAAATATTTTTGGGGAGGGGAGGGGAGGGGGTGGAAATGATCAAAATTACCCTCTCCAAATTCAAAGGCCAATAATTATATTTATACTTGTAGCTATAAAAAATTTGTAAACGAATTAGTGCCATGTGATACAGCAATTAGTAGTGCCGTACCATACATTTAACTCGCAATACACATACACAGTGTCTAACAAAATTGAAATCTGAAAATAAATGACCTTCCCCCCCCCCCATTTGCTATGAATGCGCTAAAATAATAAACCAAAACTAAATATACTTCTTCGTCTATAATACTATACATTTTCATGGGGGAAAAACTAATTTTATTGTATGAGCTAGATGAGCCCAATAAGGCACGGATCCCCAATATAAGGCCCAATGTACCGATCTTGACTGCTATGCTTTAGACTGCATTAAAACGTGCAGCAAAGTTTTCCTTCATGATATGGCAACACTGTCCAATTGTTTTTATCAAGATATTTTTAGTCCACTGGTGCGAGATAGGCCGGTTGATGATTTTTTCAATAACGTAAAAAGTGCTCCGATATGTTTTTTGTGTAACTTTGGAGAATTTACGAGTATTATGTTAGTCAAATGGAACCAGAAATCGAATATTGGATATTAGTTGTAGTGGTAGTTGGTTAACGATCGACGCCAGAAAAGCGAGATTTGAGCAATTTGGAACTGAGGTATGCCATACTCACGAAACATAGTGTTATGTAACCTATAAGGCCCAACTTGGTAAGATCAATTGATTATCATTTCAGCTATAACTTACTCATACATTTCCATTTGAACCATGCTTAACTTTTTATGTACCGAATTTCATGTCAGGCTTATTATAGGTATTAGGTTGGGTCTTATTAGGTTATAGGCCCAGCCTTCTTTGGAGCACTGGCCTTATCAAGTTTTGAAAAAGATGTATTCTTATTAGAAGATCTGAAGAACGTGGAGCAGTATAGAAAAATTACAAGCTAGCCAATTTTCAAAAAATATTTCAGTCGACGACTATAACACAAAAAAAGGAAAAACATGAAATCACTCGTATGAAAGTCTGGAGAGCTAAAACCTTAAATTAGGGCCTTGAGCTCACCTACCTTAATACGCGCATGGTGATCACGTCTCACACGACTCACATGAGCATGTCATACATGCGTCATTATCAGGGCTGCAATTTTTATGCACAAAAAATAGCGAAATATGTGCATATTTTATGCACTGAATTCAGTCCAAATATTATGCCGAAAATATGCGCCGAAATTGTTGAATATGCAAATACAATAGGAGGAAAACGTAGTTTCAAAGGAAAAATGAAGTTGCATACACTGAGACAATTTTTATCATATTTTAAAATGATCCAGCAAAGTATCTCCTTAAGAGTCCAATCTTCTTTTAATAGGAGATGCACCTAGGAGATAATTGCACCTATTCGTAATTTCTTGATGATTGATAAATGTAATGCCGGCAAGAGAAAGGTTATCTCACGAGCAAAAGAACATATTTTTTTGAAAGCTTTTCTACTGATTCATTAACCATTAAGTCTTCTCAATTTTTTTTGGAGTTGGACCTCATTCTTAGAAATAAAAAAATAACTTTCTGGAAAAAAATTGAAAAAATAAGCAGAATTGGTGCAAAATATGCGGTAAATGCCAAAATACGCGAAATATGCAGGATGAGTGCTACTCATTTGATTCAGAATTCTGTGATTCGTGAAGATCTTTTGAAACTTATACCTATACGTGATAGATAAAAATATCCTTCGCGTAAAAATTGCAGCCCGGGTCATTATAATAGAATTTTCCAATTCTAAATTCTTTGTTTTCTCTTTCAAATTATAATTTGCTGATTTTTAAATTTTTAATTGACCATGACTAAAAATAAATCGACTTAAATGACTGGTAGACACTTTGATACAAACATACTACACCCCTCCCCCCCAAAAATCCACCAACGCCGATGAATGTAGGTCAACACTACTAAAAACATTACCCCCCCTCCCAAAAAACAATTTTCAGCGACGCCTCTGTGTAAATTCCTATGCAGTTTAGCAAAGGTGGTCTTTTGTGCTCCCAGTATGGATTTATTTATTTTAAGTGATCACTTAGACCCCATGTCGGCGACGATTATGTTCCGTACATGAAGTGTCATACGAGTTTATTAACTTTTCTTACTACGAGTATTGTCGTAGTAACTCAGAAATCACTCATAGTAGTGGAGGCTGATTTTGTATATGGTATACAGAAAACTGTGTAGCTTTCTAATAATGCATTATTCACGACCGTATTTTCAAACAACACCAAATTTTTCCATTTAAGGACACTTAAGAAATTAAGCGTTGTTTGAAAAAAAAGGCTGTCAGTCTTGTAAGTTAGCCCATTCTCGAGAAAATCATGTTTTCCAAAAACTGTAACCTATACAATGTAAACCCCTGGATCCCCTACTGGTCTTTGCCTCCTCTCATCACTCATTTATAAACGAATTTCAATGACAGCAAACTATATTAACGTATAGAACTTTATAAAAACTCAATCACAGTGGGGTCACGTCGACTCGGTTCTGTTCTCTTGAATTGAAGAATTCTCAGTATACCCCTTATTTTAGATAAAAACCAATAGACAGCTATTATTTGCACACCTTTAAATTCAGACTTGAAAAACAAAAAATTCAGAAATTAGCCAACAGGAGTGGTTGAAAGGCTTTAGAAACATAAAACTGAAGTGGGATCTAAAAAAACTTGGTGCAAAACTAGGACAGTTGGTAATAACTCTAGCAGACAGCCTAATTCTATTTCAGTTATGGTATACTGTACTAAGCGATATTTCAAATTGCTGAAAAAACAATGTTCAGCGAATTTGCAATGGGCTTTGTACACAGTCTGTCATACAACAGACAATACATCAGTGGCGAGCATTCCAGGCAAGCAAGGTAAGCGCCGCTTACCCTGAAAATTCTCGAGAAAATAAATTTTTGTATACAATATCAACTTCAACTTGTAACAAACAAAAGATAATGAAACATTGGGGAAAATAGCAACCGTATTGATGCTTACAACGCTTACCCTTAAGTATATAATAACGCTTCTTTTCCATACTACACGCACTGCACGATTTACACTTCGCCTCTGTGTTAAATACCAACTCAAAAACACACTAGTATGTTTAACGCGACGAAACCTGTGCGTTTGGTTGCGTTCTGGAAGCGCTTTGAGTCAAGCTTGACTCGGCTTGGCCACACGCGAACGTCGAAGTTGACAGTGAAATGTGATTATGATGCTCTTCTACTAGTCAACGCGTTATGTTTGAATGCTCCGTGTTTTTTTGCCCACAAAATGCGTATTCGAGATCTTATTGAAAAACTGTTTTTGCAACTTACTCTTAATGAACAATTAGAAATTATTAATGGGGGGAAGTCTAAACCAGAATTACCATTTTTAAAAACTGAGCAAAAGAGAGGTGGTTCGAGTTTTACTAGACATTTGGGCTGCTCAAAGCGGTGGCGCGCTGTTGTCATTTACCTGGTAACCCCGATCAAAGGGAATATTTCATTTACAGGCATATGAAGAAATCTTAAAATATTATGAAAACGAAGGTGTTTATTGAAAAAATGAATAGAACAAAATGCTTATAGCACATAAAATTCCCCTTCCATTGAGTCCATTTTTATTTCAGTCTGATAAATTTTTCTAAAATGTGTAGGGTTTCAGTAGTTCCTTTTTTTTTTTTTTTTCTTTCTTCACGTCCTTAAAATTGTAGAGGGCGACTCTTTCGCGCTGACAGTCCGAATTATCACGTATCGCAATATGAAAACATTTTGTGGTTAACCGGTTGTGAAGATAGTAGAAAACTGTTTTGTTGGCCATGTCTATTCAGGGACGTACCGATATGTGGTCACCCCCCCCCCCCGCCAGACGGAGTCGAGAAAATCCTAAAAGTCAATTTTTCTTTTGCTTTGATACGTGGGAATTTTGAGTTGAGTCAGTCGGGACGTTCACAATTTTTGCCCCCCCCCCCCAATAAAAACTTTTCTGTGGTACGTTCCTGTGTCTATTATTCGTCACAGAAAAGAATAAATGCATGTGGAATGACCCTACGCTGGGATACGACAATTTGAACAATTTCATCACTGCCGTTTTGTATGTACTATGTAGTAGCACATTTCATGCTTTTATTCTGATTTTTACTTTACTTCTAGGCTTATCAATTACGTCCTAGGAAAAATCACCGCACGGCACTGCGATAAATTCATTATTCGTAGAAGTTTTAGTAAAAGCACACATGAAAGCATTTAGGCCACCAACTGAATAGTAAAAAAGTAATTAGTTATCTTGATAAGTCAAGGTTCATTAATATTTTCAACTAGTTTCGATGATACTTCAACGATGTTAAAATAAAGTTTAGTACAGTCTGTCACAGAACAGACGATATGGTACAACACTCTTCACAGAATTTCTAGCGCACATATGAAGGGATATGGGCAGTAGACTGATTAGTAAAAAAGTAATTAGTTATCTTAATAAGTCAAGGTTCATTAATATTTTTATCTAATGTCGGATACTTCAAAAATTTCACGCGATTCCGGAATAATTTTTAGAACTATCCGTTATAAAAGGCGAGAACAAAGAAAAATTGTAATTGTTTAAAATGAAATGATTGTCAGCAAAATTTTGAAAATATGAGGCACAAAGCATGAGCTCTTGAATCGTTAATTTCAGAAGGGTCTATGTTCATTTAAAGAAGTGAGTGAAAAAAGTGGTCAAGTCGATGGACTGTATCTTAACTAACATCCAAGATGACTTGCATAACTTCTTGCCCAGAATTTTGATGGAATAGGTATGCTACTTTATTGGACGTTTTACGTCATGTAGCATAGTTTGTCATTTGATCAAAAAAAGGTTTATTTGGAGACCGCCAATCACTCTTCATTAATTCTTCATACTTTGCACTTTTTTCAGCCGCAAAATCTACATGCGGAAATTACTAAAACCAATGGCGTATCAGTAGTATGGAAGAATTTACGTGTCAATGCAGTCGTAAAAACCGAACACATTTTTCGTTCTGCTGAACTTCAGAAGAAAGAAATAATTCGTAATGGTAAGTACAGAAATTCTGTACATTCCTTGCCTCTGTTAACATGTTCTAGTACTATCACAATATTGAAGAACAGTACCTTCTTAAAATTGCGAAGAATTAAATAGGTACCCGTATTCGTTTTTGTTTCAGTGGACGGACGCGTACAGCCAAATTCTCTAGTGGCCATTATGGGAGCCAGGTATAAAATCCAGTTTATTATATCAATACCTACATATCAATATATCTATACGAACAGGGGCGAAACTGTAGGGGTGTCGGGTGTGGGGGTTGAAACACTTCCCCAATAATTTGGCAGACGGCAAATTTTGAAACTGTTCATTTAAATTTTTCATTTTATATGAATGTTTGTTTGTTTTTTGTCGGTTTTTTTTTTCAATTAAAAAACATTTCGATTAAAAATCGGCAAATTTTTAATTAAAAAAAATTTTTATCGACGAATTTTCAGTTAAAAAAAAATATATGTCGGGAAATTTATCTTCTCCACCTCCCCAAACTGAAAGTCAAATTTAGTTTCTGAAAATGGAGTAACCTGGACTCCTGTCAAAGACTAGTCAGTCAAAAGCCGAAAGTTTCACGCTGAGTATCGAACGTTAACTGAAAGGTTGAAACAAAGCTGAAGCGTGGAAGACATTTCAAAAATCTGAAAGTCGGCAGCAAAGTTGAATTTCGAATTTCAATGATTATTCGGCTTTTACTAGATTCTCTGTTTGACTTAGAGCCGGAAATTTGAGAAAGTTGAACATTTTATTAAAATTTAAAAGTTGAAAGCAAAAGACTTATTTTCCAGTCACAAGCTAGCTGAATCCGATAGCAAATTTTGTTCTATTGTTTAATTTACGGGCTTTGGTCATGGTGAATATAGGAGGGAAATTTAGTCTGGAACAAAAGACGAAATTCCATGTGCTTATTGTGTTTTTTCTATAAAAATGAAAGGGAGCTTGTGCACGGATTCCCCTAATCCGATCAACCTGAAGCTTTGTAGTTTTTTTTATTTTTATTTTTATTTTATTGGAACCAATTTAGGAAACGAATCCGAGGAATTTCAGAAAAAAAGATCACCAAGAGTAAATAACGACTACCTTAATGTATAAAGGAAGTTGTGTGTTCCTCTCAAGTATTTTTAACATCCTTCCAGCTCACCCTCTCAGACTATGTTCATGTGCGCAGATGTGAGTATTTGGGGGATAAGGTTCCAATCTGCATTTGCAGGAACGAAACTCCTATGGGGGGGGGGGAAGTGAAACACCTCCAATAATTTGGCCGTTAGCAAATTTTGAAACTATTCATTCGAATTTTTCATTTTCTAAAAACGTTTGTATGTTGTTTATTTTTATTTTTTTTCAATTAAAAAATATTTTGATTGAAAAATCAGCAAATTTTCCGAATTTAAAAAAGTTTTGTTGGCGAATTTTTAATTGAAAATCATTTTGTCGGCAAATTTTCTTTCTCCACCTCCCCCCCTTCCCCCTCCCCCAAAAAACAACTGAAAATCAAGTTTGGCCTCTGTATACGAATCAAGAAGTCATGATAATCAAACGGCGACGAAGTGGCTGACATCTGGCGGCAGAGTTGAGAATCTGTTTAGTTTGAAGTGATCAAATAATTCGCACCCATAAGAAAATGTAAGGCGATGATTCGATATTTTAAACTTTGAAAAATTTAGGAGAGTAAATTCTTACTCAAATCATTTTTCTACCTACAAATTGAAACAAGTTATCAAAACAAACTAATAGGTGAAATTCTCATATAAGACGAGACCGATCATTGCCCCCCGTGTTTTTAGGAAATATCGATTTTGATCACCCAACCTCTTTATATGGGTTTATTAGTGTGCGTGCGTATGTGTAATGTTACGAGCGCGCTCTATATTTCAATCCACATCCCAATAATTCAAGGGTCGCAAAGAATGACTTCACAAAAGGTTAACCGTCTTCTACTGCGAAGTCTTTAATGTTGACAACTCAAGTGAAGAGAGATTGTTGTAGAGGTGCGTAATGAATGGAAGAAAACCAGACGTATAGTTAGTTACTCTTTTCCAATTCGTAAATTAAATATTCAAGACTGGAATATTCCATTCCTTCCACTCTTCGTAAAAGTTTTAGTATTTACCTCAATTTTTCCTGTGACAATTTCGAATTTAAAATGTCCGAATATCGACTTCATTTTTATTGGAATAATCAAGCTTGAGGTATTTGCTTACCGTCTGTTGTTGATGAGGCTCGTCGCACTGCCAGATGAGCCGAAAACACCATTCATTCCCATTATATGCACTAGGTAATTCTCAAATACTCCATTCTCTGCGGAAAAAAAGAAAAAGAAAAAAAAATGAGAGATAGAATGCATTCTTTCAGTCGGTATCTCTGGAACCTCTGTGGATACTCAAATTATCGATTAGAATCTCTCAAACTTAAATTTTAGCGAATGATCCCAAGAAAGTTCCTTATTTTCTTTTGATTTTTTACTGGTTAGTTACAGGGTTTGACTGCAGACACCTGCTCGGAAACATACTCGTAGTTGAAGGAGTGGTGGATCCTCCCCAACGCCGTTACCTCTTCATACCAGTTCTGGTTTCAAAATATACTTTTATAAATCCAAATTGTCTTAATTTGTCGTATTTCTATTCATGAGCACAAATAGCCTCTGAAGATGGGAGCCACATATTTTTTCGCTCGCTTCGCTTATGAATTTGTGTAACACGACTCTATCCTTTTTGCCCTCCAGATGTCATTTTTGAACTTCTGTTTTTGGGAGGGGAGGGGGTTTCAGTACATTTAACGGGACCAAGTCTCTCAAAATATTCGTTATTTCTGTTTAGTGAGCTGTTGATGTTAATTTAATTCATTCATTTTCTGTGTGTTTCAGTGGATCGGGAAAAAGTACACTGATGTCAGTTTTGGCTAATCGACAACCAGGTAAAAACGATTCAGCATGATGTAATCAGACTGGTTTGTGACCACTCTCGGCCTTGTTTGAAAATGAGAAAAACAGCAATGCTATACGAAAAAGAAAAAATAATTTCCATGGTTTAACATACATTTTTGTAAGAAAATCGTAAATTAAAGCGCGATTACATCACTATTAGTGGCTTGATACATAGAGATGTCGAATGAAATAATGAAATTTATTTGTAAATAATACGTACTTTTTTGTAAGAATTTTAGGATCGGGAAGGCATTTCCTATTGAAAAGCAAAAGATCTAGTAAAATCCCAGAGAATGAAAAATTGATGATTTACAATTTTTTACATCTATCGACAAGATTATGTAGAACAGCTAACAGCTAGGGATGCTCGTAAAAATAGTAACTTTCATGCAGTTCTGTCAGCGCACTCAAAGCAGACTTAAATTTTACATAGTTTTTGATGAAAATAAATGAACCCTGATCGTCAGTTTAGTTGTATCTCTTAATATAATAAACATCAGATTCGTTTTTATGACATCTTCTTATCTCGAAGTTTTTATGTTCGATTTTACAGGTGATTTAGAAACAAGTGGTGATATACGCATCAATGGCCAAAAAATACAGATGAAATACATGAGGCGAATATCAGGATACGTCTATCAAGACGATTTATTTGTACCTACATTAACAGTTTCCGAGCACATGCATCTTGCGGTAATTAAGAATTGAAACAGTTGGTGGAGAAAAGGGCCTGTCTGACGTTTAAATTGAATTGAATTTTGATGAGGATAGATCTGATGTGCTGAATCGAGTGGGGAACTTTTTTACCATAAAGTAATTTCTAGAACATGAAAAAATATATAAAATGACGCGAGCGAATCTGTAGTAACGTTGTAGATTTTTTCGCTTCCCAATAAAATTAAAAATAAATAAATAAATAAAATATAATCTGGGTAAGTTAAAGTACCAAAAACGGATCAGTGACTCGTTTATGACATTTTTTAAAAAGCAAGTTCAGTGTACTATTGAACGAAATAGTAACAGAATTCCTATTTTGCTAGGGTGACATAATATGGGATAAAATGTGAAAAAACCTCAAAAAAATACTAATAATGATAATAAAAAATGGAAGTCCGGCACTTTAAAAGATCGGCGCCCTTGTTAACCCGAACATAGTGGGGAGGACCAGTCTACTTTCATCCAGAATACCTACAGTTGCTAAATTGACAGGGATGTGAGTGAAAGTATCCTATGCATTTTCCCCCTGCAATATCTTTATAGTTTACTAATTTAAAAAGGTACACATTTAAGGTATGGGCCCTGAATGCGAATAATTTGAGTTCTTAAAAATGGTTATAGGTCCCGAAATTACTGCTCAATTTTGTAACCTGGAATCATGAAATGTGCTTCTTGAGCGAAAACAGGCTTTTGAGCTAAACGAGTGTAAAGATGGGATAGTGGTAGTGGTGCGCACAGATGTACATATGTGGTGGTGCGTTTACACGTGGCTATGACAACCGCTTTTCGCATTGTTGTTCTCTGTCATTCCCGTTAACCCGTTTCATACGACGCCTTGTAAACGGATGTTTTTAAACTTTGACGTAATTTTTAAATGCGATTTGTGGAAAAACTAATGAAGATAGGAAGCTGCGATTTGTTTCATTCGAAAGAGCGTGATTTTTTCTATAAGTATTGTCAAGAAAGTGAAAAATAATTTTCTGATACCAGAGGCACATTTTTCAATGATTCCAGGTCACATTATGTTGGATTCTTGTATCTGATGTATACCTCAATAGAAAATTAATCATTTTTAGCAATTTGACAAGGAGATAATATGAAAGCTTAAAAAATGGATCCAAGTTCGGTAGTTTACCTTAGGCATTTTCCCCTACCAACCCCTTTATAAGTTTCATGTTTCCTCAATCAAACAGTTATCAAAATATTGACTCATTTTTCTATGATCGCAGGCCAAGCTGAAACTGGATCGAAAAATAAATGAATCTCGTCGCTCAAAAATTATCAATGATCTATTAACTGCCGTTGGTCTAACAAAATGCGCCAAGAGCCGCATTGGGTCATCGAGTTTCGGAACAGGAAAGGTAAAAAAAAAATCAGTAGTATGTTTCAAGCACTTTAGATGTAAAATGGAACTGGTCGACCATCTAAGGTTCAAATTATTGAGATGGATATGTCTAATGGCTCGGTAAGAGTAACAAGAATTCCGCAGATAAACGTTACCTACTGTTGTGATGTAGTAGCGTATTACTTTTTACGCGATCATTCATTCCAGCATGTTTTGACCGACCGAATCGGAGAATACCGATTGACCCCGAAAATGGACGACTAACATAGAAAATGTTATTATACAATGGCGTCATGGAATGCGTGAGCGTATTTGGTAGTCATAAGACATATCCATGTGCGGATGTATCTGCATGCAGCGTAGATTCTTCATCCTTTATTCCTTTATATCTTCTTTAAGGCAGTATGAACACATGGAAAGTAGGTAAACTTGTTAAGGAAATGGTTGGAAAGTAAATTAGGTACTTTCCCACTTTCGCAACAAGTTTACTTTCCCATTTTGCTGAAAGTACTTGAAAAGAATCATTTTTCACCCGTATACTTTCCGTGTGAAAATAGTTTGCTTGAAAGTCAGTTCTTTGGACTAAACTGGGCTAAATCACGGGATAGCATAAAAGCCCATAAATGTGCTGCATATTGTAATCTCATGGACAAAAGTATAGTACAGGGTGATTCATTCGCGAAAATCAGTCACCCTTCTCGCTAGTGCATTCTGGTGAACAAGTTCAAATGTACTAAATGTTTGCCCAGACCCCCCACCCTACCAATGAAGGCTACGATCTAATCTTTCACCCAGTTTTCATTTTAGAAAAAATCGGTTAAGCTGCAAAATATTTGCACTCAAAAGGACGTGTACAGTTTAACAGTACAAATTTTAACCTCTTGCTTTCCTCTTTTTACTGACTTAACGAGGGACCAGACTGAAAAAAAAAAAGTAGAATCTTCACACATAATCAAGTCAGACTTTTTTGAGGTTATAGACTAGTTTTGTGATGACGTCACACAGTGTGTTACTAGTTATTCTCTTGGTTACAGTTAGAAGAAGTACCCGTCTTTTTTTGTGCGAACGTTGTATTGGCTCCCATAAGAAAAACACACGGAGCAAAATCATTATGTTACTACCTGAGAATAAGAAATTTGTTAGAAATCAGAAATTTACTAACAAATGCTTAGAACCTTCTGGATTAAAAATATATATCTTTGCTTTCTAACAAATTTCTCATTCTCAGATAGTAACATAATGATATTTGCTCCATGTGTTTTTCTTATGGGAGTCAGTACGTTCGCACGAAAAAAGACGGGTACTTTTGCTAACAGTAACTCGCTGGTGTGACATCACACAAAACTGGTCTATTACTGATTCCTCTTGGAGGGATGGGGGCTCAAATGGGAACGTATTAAAATAACCTATTAAAATAATAGGGACAGGTATTTTACCTTGGTAGCTTATTACGAATAATCTGCACGAACTGTTTCAGGTGAATTTATCGGGAGGAGAACAGAAGAGGTTATCAGTAGCGACAGAACTATTAACAGATCCTCCATTACTTTTTTGCGATGAACCTACCACAGGTTATTATACAGGGTGTTCCACGAAAGTCCCCCCCCCTGTTTTTTCACGAACCGATGGGCAGATCTTCCCGGGACGAAAATGATTTCCCAGTCGTAAGGTCTAGTTTCTCTTGAGCTTAAAAAATTTTCTCCCCCTTTCACGGGGGGCTGGAACCTACCACCAACTTCGGAATCTTAAATAGGAAGGTATGCCTTTATGCACCTTGTTGGAAAGGCCATTTACTCCAAAATACGAATCCGTGGGAAAAAATTAAAATTTATCAATTTTGGGGGGGGTAAGGGACCTAGAGATGACTAAAATCCACCCAGAATCAAAGTGTGGTGACCTATCAAACGAACTACCGAACATGGGATTTTCCAGGTCGCTGATTTCGAAAATTGCCTTATTTTTTCGATTTGACTAACTCAGGGGGCAGAACATTCAAAAATTTGGGGCAGAAGGGGTTATTTTAATGTTTCTCATTTTCGCTGATACAATGTCTTTATGCACCTTGTTGGAAAGGCCTCTTTCTCCCAAAAGTAGAATCCGTGAAATTTTTTTGAAATTTGTCAATTTTGGGGGGCGAGGGGGCCTACAGATGACCAAAATCCGCCCGGAATCAAAGTGTGATGACCTATCAAACGAACTACCAAAAAGGGGGTTTTCTAGGTCGCTGATTTCAAATAATTGCCTTATTTTTCCAACTTAACCCGTTTTAGAGTTTTAAAATCCAAATTTTCAACCTAAAATTGGTTCCATTATTCACAAATTTTTGACTTTCTGAATGCAGATTATTAAAGTCGCTTTATGCACATCGTTGAATAGAAAACTTCCTCCAGAGTATGAATTCGTGAAAAAAATTTCAAAATTTATCAATTTTCGGGGTAAGGGGTCCAGAGATGACCAAAATCCGTCCAAAATTGAAGTATTATGACCCAGCAAAAAGACTATCGAAAAGGCGATTTTCGAGGTCGCTGATTCCGGATATCACATTTTTCTCCTGATTCAACGCGTTTCAGAGCCTTACAAAATTTTAGACCCAAAAGTGGTTCTAATTGACAAATTTTTGAGTTTCTTAGCTCAAGTTATCAAAGTGGCATCATGCACATCGCTGGATCAGACAGTTCCTCCAAAATATGAATTCGTGAAGAAAAATTGCAAATTCATCAACTTCGGGGAACGGGGTGTAACGCCAGCCAAAACCTATCCAAAATCAAAAACCTAAAAGAGGTGCAGGGTGAGTTTTGAGAATGACCCTCCCCCCCCCCCTGTTTTTTTCTCGAATAATTGTCGGATTGCTCCCAAACAAAATGCGATCTTCGTGTACCATGGTCTAGTTTCCTGCGGGCACAAGAAATTTTCTCCCCCATATTTGGGGGGCTGGAACGTACCACTAACTTTGGAATCTTAAATGGGAAGGTATGTTCTTATGCACCTTGTTGCAAAGATCTCTCCGCTCCAAAATTGAATCGGCGGAAAAAATTCAAAATTTATCAATTTTAGGGGGCCAAGGGGCCTATAATTGGGGGAAATCCATCCAGAATCAAAGTGTGATGACCTAGGAATTTCTAATTGTTCTGAGAAAATTCAAAGAAAAACTTACGTTAGAATGGTCAAAAATCGATACCACAAATGTCACTCCAGTTTTTGTAACCTTACTTTTGGAAATTTGGGAATTTCATCGAAGATCTTTGGGAAAATTTTCCAATGATTTTCATTAAAAATTTTGGAGGAAAAATCTCATAGGAAATAAGTTGATGGAAAACTACAATGGTTTTGGAGAATTTTGTCAATGATTTTCAGGGAAAATGTTGCATGATCTCCGAGGAATTCCATCAAAAATTTCTTGAGGAATTTTGTCAGAAATTTTTGGGGAGAAATTGCAATAATTCTAATCTTTAGGAAAATCATTCGATAATTTCTGAAGAATTTCATTAGGAAACATTTGGGGAAAGGCTCCGATCGTTTTTGAAGATTTTCATCAAAAATCTTCAGGAAAAATGTTCGAGGATTTTAGAAAAATTTCATCGAATTTCTTTGGGAAAATTTTCCAATGCTTTTGATGGAACTACATCAAAAATTTTTGAGAAAAAAATCCTTGGGTTTTTTCAATTTTTTTTATTATTAACAGGCTTAATGCTGAACTGAAGAATCTTATCGGACATTTCTGGAAAAAATTTCCAATGTTTCCCAGAGAATTTCTTTAAAATTCTTAGGGAAAATATTCTGATAATTTTTGTAGAATTTCATTAAGAGAAAAACTCCGACGATTTTTGAAGTATCAACAATGTTCAGAAAAAATGTTCTCCGAAGAAATTCATCGAAGATTTTTGGTGAAAATCTCCGAGAATTTTCAAGAAATTTCACTGGAAATTTTCGGAAGCAAATTCCGGTAATTTTTGATACAACTAACCTCCAGGAAAACTGTTTTCCGAAGAAATTCATCGAAAATCTGCAAGAATAATCTTCGATAATCTTTAAGGAATTTCATGAGAAATTCTTGGGAAAAAATTGCAATAATGTCCAAAGATAGAAAAATACAGGAAAAATCCCGGATAATTTTCAAAGGAAGTTCATCAGAAACGGAAAGAAAAATAATTGCAGATTTTCTCCAACAGTTTGCAAACAAAAAAAGCGAACGAATCACTTTCTGAACAAAAAATCCTAGGTCATCACACTACAATATTCTCGGTGGATTTTCTCCAATTGTAGGCCCACTGGCCCCCTAAAATTGATCAAATCAGAATTTTTTTCACGGATTCTAATTTTGGGGGAAGAGATTTTTTCAACAAGGTGCATGAAGTCATGGTGTCAGTGAACATAAAAAACGTAAAAAAATGAATCCCTGCTCCCCCAAATTTTTGAATTTTCTGCCCCTGAATGGGTCAAATTGGAAAAATAACGCAATATTCGATATCCACGACCTGAAAACCCCCTTTTTTGATATTTCGTTCGATAGGTCATCACACTTTGATTCTGCGTGGATTTCCCCCAATTTTAGGCCCCCTGGCCTCCTAAAATTGATGAATTTTGAATCTTTTCCGCGAATTCAATTTTGGGGGGAAGAGGCCTTTCCAACAAGGTGCATAAAGACATTGTATCAGCGAAAATAAAAAACATTTAAAATAACCCCTTCTGCCCCAAATTTTTGAATGTTCTGTCCCCTGGGTTAGTCAAATCGAAAAAATAAGGCAGTATTCGAAATCAGCGACCTGGAAAACCCCATTTTCGATAGTTCGTTTGATAGGTCACCGCACTTTGATTCTGGGTGAATTTTGGTCATCTCTAGGCCCCTTGCCCCCCAAAATTGATAAATTTTGATTTTTTTCTACGGATTCGTATTTTGGAGTAAATGACCTTTCCAACGAGGTGCATAAAGGCATACCTTCCTATTTAAGATTCCGAAGTTGGTGGTAGGTTCCAGCCCCCCGTGAAAGGGGGAGAAAATTTTTTAAGCTCAGGAGAAACTAGATGTTACGACTGGAAAATCATTTTCGTCCCGGGAAGATCTGCCCATCGGTTCGTGAAAAAACAGGGGGGGGGACTTTCGTGGAACACCCTGTATACAAACACACTGGACTACCAATATTGGAAACTCCGATGTTTTGAAAATCCTGGTGGCAGGGTTTAGTACTACATGATTTCATTCATTGTGTGTATTTTCGCTCTATCTAGTGTTGGTGAGCACCATGCTAAATATTATCATGGTAACAAACCCTGCCGCTAGAACGCTATAGGTCTGAGTCCAAAAGCGTTCAATATATTTTAAATGGTGTTTCCGGTATTGGTAGTACAGTATATTTGATAAATACGCGGAACTATTCGAGAATAGTTTCGAACAAAAAGTAACGTATATATTCGAAGTGATAACAATTTATTATCAAGTTTATCCAAGTTCTTAAATATTTGCAGGTTTAGATTCATATTCTGCTATGAAACTAATCAGTGTTATGAAGGACCTGACTGAACAGAGAAATAAAACGATCATATGCTCGATTCATCAACCTAGCGAGCAACTATTTGGTCTCTTCCATCAAGTTATATTATTGTATAGCGGGCGAATTGCTTTCAGTGGCACTCCAAATAACGCTATTGAATTTTTCAAAAGGTAGGTACAAATACAAAATATCTGTTGTTTTGGAAATGGTGAAATAACCTTAGGTGGTCATTAAGTAATAATCCCTGAGGTGATATGAGGCGGGGAAAGGATAAGCTTTGAAATATCAGCAATACTTGAAATATGTGGCAAGGTCCATAGAATGCACTCACTTTTCCAGAAACAGGGAGGTCTTGAAGATTTGATGAGCTGAGTCCTATTTCGTCTGTGGAAATAATGTAACTCGGAGTAAGGGTATCGTAGGTAAGGAGCTTCGCCAGGGATAGGTATACTTAAGTCGTTTTTCCTAAATAAAACTATGGTAATTTTGAGTTTTTAAACAATTTGAGCTGTAAAAATTAGCCATTTTATAAAGCTTTTCCTTGGCTCCCGGGGTGGATATATCTGCATATGGACGCAACCAAAGAGGGGGCTAGAGGGCTACTGCCCCATTCAAATTCGATTTTTTTTAAAAATTAATTCATGAAACTAGGTAGATACCAAATCAGGTCAGTACCAAATCGAGTTTTCACCCCTACCCAAGTTTTTTTTCCTCTCAATTCTAGCCCCCGCCAAAACAGTTCTGGTTGCGCCCCTGCATGTATCTGCATATCTACCCTCTTATTTACACCTTGTTTCGGATTATAATCGTAAAAAATGTTCAAAATATTTACAATAACTTATTATTGTGCTTGGTAGTGAATGTGGCACAGGCATCACCCTATCACTGTTTTGTAGCGAGAAAAAGGAAAATCAACTAGTCATTTACTTCAAGAAGATAATTTTGTACACTTTCCCAGACGAAATATATTTAATTTTATTGCAGCTTAGGTTACAAATTCATCGAAGGACAAAATTCTGCTGAATTCCTCGTCAAAAGTTTAGCAGTAGTTCCAGGACATGAGTCTGCAACAACCGAACAAGCTGCGGATATTTGCAAGCGGTTCAACGACAGTCAGTATGCAATAGATATTCATCAATATATCGAGAAAGAAACTCAGTTGGAGGTAACGAAATCTGACTGGCTATTTCAGCCCCGTGTTGGGCCTAAAATAAATCTAAAATGTTGAGATTTTACTCTATTTTTGTCACATTAATTTTTTTACAGTTAAATATTATTTTTCTCCTGGAGTCATTTATACCCATGTATCCAATCTGATACAATATATTATTACAGTTGAGACGAGAGAAGATCCCACTTTTTACTGTTTTTGCAAAAAAGGTATAAAAATTAGCACAACGATGTACAAAATTCGCAAAATTGAAAGGTGTGATCATTAATAGGTTCTGAATCAGTACCTTATACACAAATATGTGGCAGTTTCTATTAAAAGGGGTGACTTTGTTGATCCGACAAATTTTGAGTTATGGACTGTACGTAATAGAGGAATGAATGCCCATTCCAACGAGCTATTGGCGAAATTTGTAGCGTTTTTTGTTCTGGAGAAACAAGCGGTCAAAGATGAGCGTAACGAGAAGGCGCAAAAACACGTTTTTAGGAAAAACGAGTTTAAAATTAGACGCCCCTTTTCCCCCACTTCGTCAGGCGGCCCTGACTCGCCGCGGAATCACGTTACCAGCCACGACGAGGACTTGTTGAAAGGTAATTTTTCGCTCTTCTGCATGGTAACAATTCAGAACATCGGATTTATTCGAGAGCTCCGAAAAATCACGAAGAAGCGAACGCAGACTTGACGCAGACACTCGCATTCTTTTCTCATTTTCTTTCTCTCCCTCTCTCTCCCTCTTCTCTCTTGTGCGTGTAAATTTGGTCTCGGTCTCTTCGTTATTGCGATGTTTTTTTCCATAGAAATCAACCAAAATCTCAAAATTGATGTTTTTGACCAAAAAATTTTGTTTTTCTTTTTTCACGTTTTCTGAGACTTTGATTGATCAACAAAGTTACCCCTTTTTATAGAAACTGCCACATATGGTGAGACGTGAATTAACTCACGTTGAACTTGCAACAGTCTTGAAATTTGAAAAATTGAACGCCATGACGATGGACTTTATTGAAAATTTAATGTTTTATTTTGATTCAGATTTTTTAAATTTACATGAGTCTTTGAAGCTAACTTGTTAAGCGGGATCAAAATAAACTGACTAGAACATTTGTTGTAAGCATGTATTCTGATTGGTCGAAAATTGACCACATTGGAAGACCAAACAAACGGGGACTGATTCTTTTAAATTAATTACACTGAGTATCAAATGAGAAAACTTGTATTAGTGTTGTGAGCTTATTCCAGTAATCCTCTCTATTAACAGTGTTCTCCAATTAGTTTATCCACAACATGAATTAAAAAATTATTTAAAAAAAAATACATTATACTGTTGATAGAAACACAAATGAAGCCAGCCATGACGATGGATACTTTAGTATGAAGACTTGATTTCCCACAATGGGAAGACAGTGCCAGATACAGGGGAATCACGTCCTGAGGCCAATCATTAAAAGCAACCCACTCACCCTAAATCAGATTTTTTCATACATCAAACCGACATTTTTTTCATAAGGGGAGAGGGTAATAATAACCCATTGAAAACATTAAATATTTATTATATGAATAGTAAGCTACAAGGGTAGTATACTTTTGTATGTTTTGTCTCAACATATGGACCTGTCAAGTCATGTCATGGCTATCGACTTTTTTCTGCTCGGTTCATAGAACTTTTAAAGGTTATTGACTTATTAGGGAAGTATATAAATGACGAATTGTTTTAAACCGAACTATTCTGCCCCAAATCATTGACAAATGACGTCATGTCAAGGTCAGTGACCTTTTCAATGATAGCTCTGTCGGGTTTCTTGACCTGTGTTGATCAGCTGACTATTTTGAACCTACGTGTAGAATATAGGTGTAAAAAGATTCCCATTTAGGTAAAAACATTTTTTTGCGTGATCGATTTTTCTGCGAGAAAAATAAATTATTAAGTGGTACCTTGTTCTTTTTTCTACCTTCGTTTCCTTTTTCTTCTTTCTTTCTTCGTGCTATTTTTTTTCCTTCTTTATTTTACTTCTTTAGCGCTCTATTCCGGCTAGGTGCCCTGGAGCCAATGGCCTCTTTGGACCCTTACATAAATCTACCGCCAAAGGGGAAGGGGATACATTATTCCTAAGGAATATGAGAACTAGAATTGAATAAGGTATACCGTCAATAACAGAGAAGAAATTTTTTATCTACCATTAATGGTAATTCATGAAATCAGTTGGAGATTAAAATATACCAACACGCTGTACTGTGTATAATAACTAGATATTCACATTTGTCTTTTTTCTTTTTATTCCAGGACAGCAATTATCCGAAGCCTCCTAAAATGTAAGTAAATAGATAAATACTGTTTGCAAATTTTAAAATACAACTCAAACTAAATACTCTTTGCAAATTTTGATATACAACTCAAACGCTGAT
The DNA here is from genome assembly GCA_031841125.1 of Acanthococcus lagerstroemiae. NCBI lineage: Eukaryota > Metazoa > Arthropoda > Insecta > Hemiptera > Eriococcidae > Acanthococcus > Acanthococcus lagerstroemiae. Next base: position 31,896,318 of record CM063106.1, on the reverse strand, counting down.
GAAATTTGACTTTTGAATTAAAATTGAAAATTGTGTAAACGATTAAGTCCACAAGATACACAACTGAGATGTCTGAAATTAATCTTCCCTTATAGCGATATACATGAGCTCCATAATTAAAGCTATAAACATCACATATACACGTGTTTTCATCATAAAATATTGAGTGACCCAAGTTTTCATTGCAAATGCGGCACTCTTGGAGCTCTAGATAACATAAGAATTTGAAAATAAATTCTTTATTTCGACCGTAGTCTCAACTAGATATTGAATTTCAGTTTCTTGACATCCTTGATTTCCCTTTACAATTAAAATTTAAATCAAATATGTAGCCTAATTTACACTTTGATGTAATTTTCAAATGCAATTTCTCGTCTTTCCCATACAAAAAATCCACTAGGAAATTCGCTGATGTAGATATTTAACTATACTGACTTGACTGGACATGATGCATAATTCATTTTTTCTTGGTTCTATTTCAGCCAAAAACGTTCATGGTTCTACATGTTCTACTTAATGTTACAACGAGACATATTAGCAATAATAAGGGATCCAACTTTGCAAGGATTAGCTGTTGTGTACAAAACAGTGAGTGAATTTTTCTTTATTAATTGATTGCAGTCACATCGTAACGGGGAGGGGGTAAAAGGGTATATTGCAAACTCCCACAAAATTTGAGGGTACAGAATATAATTTGTACCCTTCTCCCCCAACTAAAAAAACTAAAAAACTATTCAGTAAAATGATGAAAAAAGACGCCTTAAGAGAGCTTAAAGATAAAATTTAAGAGATTTTTGAAAATGCACAACATTTTTTACCAGTTATCTTCACTTTTGAGATGAATTTGAGACAAAAAACTTTTTTTCTTGCTTGTTGACTAAAATGTTGAAGTTTTGTATCCCCTGAAAAAAATTTCCAACGCCACTGGTTGATTGTCCTATATTTCCACAGCAAACAATATTTCTGATTACAAAGTTTCAAACTATCTCTGTTTGCTATTTCAGTGCCTTGGATTGCTGATTGGCATTTGTTTTGGGGGAACCATTGCGCTGACACAAGAGGGCGTTCAGTCTTTAAAGGGCGTTATATTTATGATGGTTGCCGAAAACTTCTTCGTGCCAATATACGCTTCCTTGGAGCGTATACCAGGAAAAATGCCAATTTTTCTAAGAGAGTACACGAATAATCTCAATTCGCCGTCATTATTCTACTTAACCACTGTTATTTCCATAGTAAGTATCAATCTGAGAACTCTTACTTGACACCTGGTGAATAAAATTGATTTTCCTAATTATTTCAATAGTAAGTATAAATCTGAGAACTCTTAATTGAGACCTAGTGAATCAAATCCATTTTCCTACTTCAACGTCCATTTTGAAGAGAACTGCATCATCTCATTCATGTTTATATTTCAGACTCCTGGCATGATATTAGATGCGACTATATTTACCACACTCGTATACTGGATCTCTGGGTTGAAAGCTGATCTTTTCATATACGGAATGTCTGTTTTGGTAAATGCCATGATTCTGAATATTTCGAGTGCCTATGGTAGGTTCTGTTCATTCGAAAACTTGATCCATTTGAAAAATAGGGTAGATTATCCATATATTTCGCCATCCCATACCACTTTTGGTTTCATATTCAAATAAATAAGGATATGTTATATATATCACTGTAAATTTTTTTTTTGTATTAGGAACAGCATAGGCATTGTTGCTGAAATAATATTCCAGTTTATGATCTGTTCAAAATGTTGTGACCTAGAATAATTTTCAAACCAGCTTGTTAAACTTTACGTTTTTTACTGAAAGTCTTAAACGAAAAGATGCTCAACTATCCCAGAGAATATCCTACCCAACTGTAGCAGTGCAGGGGATAAGGTTCCACTCTGTCGATCCTAATTTTTGAGATATAGCAATTTTTGTGAATCAAGGTCAAAATTGTCGAAATCGGGATTCTGATGATTTTGGTAGGAGAAACCCTCCTTTTTCGAATAACATTATCTGTTTTTTTCTGTCTACCATGGTGCATCCATAACAGATGAAAACGTGAGCTCATCTCTTTTCTGTTTTCTCCCAAAACTAACTCAGTTACGTAATCACTGCAAATCAAACTCTTTCATTTTGTATTTTCTGAGAAGGTCCCAAATTCTTTATAAAATTTCTGATAAAATGAGACCTTGCGGAGCTCTCTAGCTTTATTTGCCTCAGGGATATGCCACTTGTAATTATTGTTCGTTGTTTGAACCTTTTCTTAAATTGCATTTTTCTCAAAATCAGATTTTTAAAATCTTAACTTTAAACAGCCATATCTCGTCGAATTTGAAGCTAGAAAGCTCCGCAAGGTCACATTTTGTCAGAAATTCTATCATAGCATATGGTGTGGTGGGACGTATGGCGATGCACCCATGCCAAAAGGGCCCCTATGACACCGCACCCCCGGTCCCGGAAACTACTCCTTCGAGTATCGCATCAGTGACCGGAGGGACGCCTTGGGGCCTGGCCCGAGCCCTCATTTCTCCATACTGCAACGGTGCACGCGTCCTACCAGGGCCACCAAAGGGTTCCCTACTGACCGAGGTTTGTACTCCCTGAGCGCTCGCCTGGAATTCAGGTCCCCCACGGCCGGACGCGCTGCCTCTTCACTCACCCCTATCATAGAACATATATGCTGGTACTCATAGTTCCATTCAGACAAAGTGGGACCTTATTCCCAGTACCGCCACAAATGATTATACTGACCGAGTGGAAAACCGAGGAACTTTAAGTTTCTTTTCAAACATTTTTATTATCAAATTTAATTAATTTCATGAGATGGAAGAAAAAGGAAAACTGAAACTGGCAATCAGACATTTGTCGCCACCCGGTGGCAAAATGAAAAAACTTATTCAGCCATCTTTCGTCATTCTAATATCAAGTTGCAGTACATGGGTACCTGCTAGTTTTTTTAATTCTGTAATTCAGTTGAATACGAGAAAAAAGTTAATAATAGAGATGTACCGAAGCAATTTTTTCATGGAGGAAGAGGGAAATTAACTTAATTTTTCGGACTATAAATTTAAATTTTGATCATTGAGAAACTGATTTTACCAACTGACGGAAATGAAGAAATGGTCACACTTTTGAAATTTTGCCAATTGCCGACTTATTTTGCCAACTCGGAGTCAGATTTGCTCAATTTGCCAACACTGAAAGAGTTTCTTGGAGAAGACTCTCGAAGCCTTCGGCACGACCCTGGATTGAGTACCTTTTAAATAAACTCAGAACAAGATTAATCTGTATAAAAATGGCGAAAGATAAGACAATTGAGATGACAGATAACGAAAACTGTCTTATTGCAATTTGTAATGCAAAAAGAATGGCGCAGATGGAAATAGTAGTAATAGTGATAAAGGATGGCAAAAACCGACTTTTTTGTCGATTTTTGCATACTGTTTGACTCTAAATTTTTTTTTCTCCTTGATACCAATTTTGACCATTCAGATTTTATAATGTATGTTAATTGTTAAAGAATTATATGCGCATTACGCGCAAAAATTGGGCGGAACATGCTTAAATTGGTGAAAGATGGCTAATATACCCTATACCTATACTTATTAGGACGCATGAATTTTATTCACTTATTTCTATCATTTTTATTAGAATCACGTGACTGATTATCTACTAGAAAATACATTTTTTATACAACTAATTGTGGTTTTCAGGAACCTTCTTGTCAGTCCTAACGAATAGTTACGCTTCAGCGCAATTAGTTGTCCTGCCAATGGATATATTTTTCATGGTGCTTTCAGGAATATTCATGAATTTAAGGTATCTATCTTCAAAATATGATTTTATATTAACTAGCGTTCAGAGTGTCAGAAAGATAATGTCCCCAAAATTTTTTTTGAATGTGAAGTCTAATTAACGATTGTCAAACGAAGATCACCAAGAAGGTCTAGTTTCTTCTTGTTAAAACAAAATTTATCTCTCCCAAAAACAAGCTTGAACGTACCATCAACTTTGCAATCCTCAATGGATAAGTATCGAAAAAGTATCAGATAGGGGTGATTTTGAATATTGCATTCGATTCTTGATCCGGCCTCGATTTGGGCTCAAGAATCCATCTTTTAGACACAAAATGGGCAAAACTAACTTCGCTTGAAAAACTGAATTCAGAATCGAAACTTAGGTTTATAGGGTCGCTGATTCTCATATCGGATTCGACTTTTGATCTCGCTCCCATTTGAGCCCAAATTCAAATTTTCGACTCACAATGAGCAAAATGAACTTGACCTGAAAAACTAAACAGCCACAACGATTTCTTGGGTTTCTGATTCTGAATATTGCATCAGATTATTTATCGGACTCCAATTTAGCCCCAAAAGCACAAATTTCGAACCCAAAATGGGTGAAATTTACCTTCCGAAGAAATTATATAAGGTACTAGGATACGGTGGGTTTCGAGTCGCTCATTTCGAATATAGCATCAGATTTTCGATGTAACCCTTTTTCCGGCCCAAATTTAACGTTTCTCCTTAAATCGACTTGACGAAAATCGACGTTAGGTTAATATATTTCACGAAATTCCTTCCCCTTCTTTTTTCCTGCAGTAAATAGACTCTTCCCCTTATTCCCTGATGGAGTGCTACAATGTCTTGCCAACGTCCAAATTTTAAATGATATTCGATCTCCCAAAATCTGAATTTTGTATCTGAAGTCAGACCAAACTTTGATAAGAAAATCGTTCCTGTTCACATCTGAATGGACAAAATTTCTTCTCAGAAAGAACTGAATTCCTTTCTTTTTTTACAAAGACAATATAAAGTTGTTTCTTATTCAGAGAGAAAAACAGAGTCATTTTCGATCAAAAAAAGAAAGACGCAATGCTATTTTTCTGTAATGGAAGATTGAAGTTTTCTTCTCAGATAGGAAAGGGAAGGGATAATTTTCCTTTTCGCTGAGAAAAGAAACCGATTCTCTGTGGAAGAGGGAAACGAAGTTCTTTACATTCACGTAATGGAAGGGGCGATGTACACCTTCTTGAAGAAATTTCTAAAGGGAGAAGTGAAATTCATTTCATTCACATGAGGAAAGGGACGATTTTCTTCTCTTATCTCAAAGAGAGGAGCGATGTCCTCATCCGCGGAAAGAAATAAAACGTTTTCTTTCACCCCCCCCCCCCAAAAAAAAAAACACAAAAAAAAACAAAACAGGATGATGTTTTTTATTAATTAAAAATAACTATTAAAAACACCAAGTTCTCTTAAGTTCTTTTCATTTAGGAACTAAAAGGGATGATTTTCTCGTATTTTCTCAAACAAAAGAGAGGGTGATTTAACTGAGCGGAAGGGAAAAGCTGAATATTAAAAGAAAATTTCTGAGTAATAACGAAAGAAAGAAAGCATAAACGGCCGGAAAAATTGTTGCATGGAAAATTAAAAGGAATGCCAGTGGGAAAAAAGTGTACGGTAGTTAAATTCACGCAGTAATTTAACAGAATACATCAAGATATTTCAAAATATTCCATATGAGAAAAATTTGCACCCACGTTGTTCAAGGAAATTGTACAAGGAAATCACACAGGGAAAGCATAAAAGAATCATAGATGAGGGAAAATATTGAAACATGATAGGTGTAAAATTACTGGGACAAAATATACGTAACTGTAAAATGATCTTATAGGAAAATAATCCACGCAGTTTATATGAGCGAATCGTAGAAAGGAAACAGACAGATTAATTGGGGAGAGGAGTGCTTATTAAATTTACACTTGAAAAAAAATTCACATTTTCGGTGACGGCACCTCCAGATTGGTTCTAAGTATTAAAAAAAAAACCAAAGTTTGAACAGAATCGCTGAATTACGACCTGCACTACAAGGGAATTGATGTTCTTATGGGAACTAACTTTAATTTTGAAAATTTATGAGCCGCCTAAAAATTACTTTATTTGTGAAATCGCTGATTTTAAAAATCACTGGATCCTTTTATGAAGTTCTTTTCTTGCCCTTTCTCATCTAGTCGATGAGAAATAAATACATTGTTCATACACTTTTTATTCCTATGCATTACTTTCCGTGGATTTCTACTGCACATACTGTGCAATCGCATTATTTTATGAGTCATGTTCTTCCGTGCGAACCTCATCTTCCTTGCGTTATATTTATTACTGTCCCCCTCCCCCCCCAAAAAAAAAAGTTTACAGAGGAAAGGGAAGAGACTTTTCCTTTTTTTTTCTTCTTCAGTAAGTTACTCATTCTTCAAAAAACGGAACCATTTATTTCCCATCCCTTGAAAAAAGGAACAAAGTTCTTATCATACAAAAAAAAAAAAAAAAAATAAGCAGCGATCTTTTTTTTTCCTTAGAGACGGAAAGAAAAAAGTTCTTGTCATCGAAGAAAATATTGTCACATTTTCCTTCCAAGAATGTACACATAAGTTTCCCACTATTTCTTGATTTCGATATTTTATGTTATCGGAATCTGTACGAGCCTTACTATCTACCATCCAAATTCGCTTCAAATGAGAGAAACTGACTCAAAAACTAGATACACCGTCGGCGTTTGGTTTTTTTGTAACTACTAATTTCAAAAAATTGTAAAACTATTTCCTGTTTGATTCAAAACTAAATCTGAATTTTTCACGAAACAAGAGAAGAATAATTTTCAAAAAAGTAATCAAACGAAAAAATTAGAAACAGAATTCTGTGACTCAAGAGACCCCTATGCTTGCATTTGGTTTGATTATCCAATTTGAGTCAATCAGGAAAGGACGATTTTTTAACCTTTTCTCGAAGAACGAATCCAAGTTCTTCTCATTCTGGAAACGAAAGAGGTCCTGTCTTCGTGCAACACCCTGCGAATTGGTATTTTAGAAAAATTACGTCACTTTCATAGCCCAGATTATTTTGACTGGATTAAAAATTTGATTGAATTTTTGGACATCGCGACTCCAAACCCTCTGTTCTAATATTTACTTCAATTTTATAAAGTGAATAGATCAATAATCTAATAGATTTTCAAAATGAACGACACGAAACCCCTTCATTCCAATAATTTGTTCTAGAGTTTTGGTAAAATCAAATTGGTCCCTTAAAAGGAGGGAGAGCTCAAATTTAGAGTCAAAATCAAAGTCGAATTAAAAATCGGATTTAACTTTCAAATTCGGCGACTTAAAAACCTGTGCGAATACCTAGTTCAATTTTTCAAGGTAGATCAATTTTCCGATTTGAAAGTGTTATATGGACCTGATTACCCAAATATGGTAGGATCAAAAATCTGGTTGAATTTTCATTTCCCAACTGACCCTACTCCGACAATTTGTTTCTTTTTTGGCATAGTTAAGTTGGCCTCTCTGAAGGGGAAAAACTGAAATTTGACGCCCAAATCATTGAGTTTTCGAAATCGGTGACCCAGTAAATCTAATAACGTGTTTATTATTTTCAGTAAAGTCAGTTTTGTCGATGTAAGATCGGAGATTTGAATTTTCAGGCCCAAATTAAAACAGGATAAGAAAATCATTCAGTATTTGGAATCGATGACCCACAAAGCACAGTACATTGTTCAGTACCTATCTGCTCAAGATTTCAATGTTGGTTTTTAGAGGCGAGAAAATGTTTCACCCGAAAAGAAACTGCTGAACCCTCCCACTTGAAGATTCTCTCTTACTCATTGTCGATCGGACTTTGCATTTAGAAAAAAAAAGGGGGGATAAACGGGTGGGAAATTTGTCTGCATGAAAAATTTTTCCGCAGTCGGCTAAAGTCTGAATTCTACAATATTGCTATTTTGTACCTCAGTTGCCCCACTCCCAGAAAGGTAAAATCGGAGGACCACACTGAAAGTCTAGTAGACTTTTATGATTAATATTAATTTTCATTTTCATGATTAAGTTGTTAAATTTTCAGAACAGCGCCATGGTTCATATCTTGGTTTCGTTATTTTTCGTGGATGACATTATCTGCAGAAACATTGCTCATCCTACAGGTTTACGATATAAACTATATAGGTAATGCAATAATGTTTATAATTATTACATATATTACTATTATACCTACAGCTATTACCTCAGTACGTATTTTTCAGCATAAGCCTCCCTCTGTTGTTTCCACGTTTTCTTATCCCTTGCTTCATTTCTCCAACCAGCGATTCAGAAGTCTTTAATAATTTCATCTCTCCAGCGAGTAAATGACCAATGCTGCGCTTCTAGTCATACTAAATCCACTCTTCAACCTTCCTTTCCCACGTACCTTCTTTTGTCCAGCCTTTTTACCTTCAGCTTCTTTTTATGGCGTACCTACATTCCTTTCTGCCCTCTTAACTTGGTCCCTCTTCCTTATTATTCCTAACGTTGATCTTTCCATCGCAACCTGAGTGCTAAGCCTTTCTATGTCACAGTTTATATGGGAGATGGTTGTGGGCATGTGATCCATATTTCTGACTTTAATGAGATGGGCAGCTTTCCTTTAAATAGATTTTCAAATTTCAGAAATCTCCCTACTATTCCTTAATCCTTGCTGAGATCTCTTTCCCTCTTCTGTCTTCAAATGATATTATTTCACCCAGGTAGGTAACCTCGGGGCCTGGTTGGCCAAGTGGATAGCGCGCTGATCTCGAACTCCGGAGGTCCTGGGTTCGAGCCCATATGCAGCAACTCGCTACATTTCGACCTAGGCCCGTTTTTCGGCCAGGGGCTGACTGCCCTAATGGCTCACCGATGTCTCTGAAGTAATTTTATTTTATTTTGATCGGAGTATCCCGGCCAGGCTCCAGATCTTCTTCATGGTCACCATGCGAGACAGCCAAACGATCAAGGTTCATGACTTTAGCTCGTCCACCACCAAGCTTCTGAATCCGGTATACAACATCGTTGATCCGCTTGAGTACGATGTACAGTCCTTCCCAATGACTCTGTAGCTTCGGGTTCCGTCTTCTCTTTCGTTGCGGATTGTAAAACCAGACACAGTCCCCAGCCTGGAAGCCGACCTCGTTGGCTTTGATGTCATAGCGAGTCTTCATCCGGTCGCTGGCAATTCGCAAGTGATTTTGGACCATGCGATGAGTAGAGTCGAGCTTTTCTCTCAGTTAGCTAACAAACTCGTCCACCGGTTGCGGCTGTTGAGATAGAGTTCCAAACTCCAGATCGCACGGTAACCGTAACTCCCGGCCAAAGATGACCTTGGCGGGAGTGTGCTGCGTACTTTCATGGACGGCTGATCTATAGGCCAACAGAAACAACTGGATGTGTTGGTCCCAGTCTCTTTGGTACTCGGCAACGACTTTGGCCAGATATTCCTTGAGCGTCCGGTTGAATCGCTCAACCATGCCGTCGGATTGCGGATGCAGCGGAGTAGTTCTCGTCTTTCGAATTCCCAGAAGCTGACATACTTCTTCGAATAACTTGGATTCGAAGTTCTTCCCCTGGTCTGTATGTAGCTCCAGTGGGACACCATAGCGTAAGATCCAACTCTCCGTCAGCATCCTGGCCACTACCTCAGCGTCTTGTTTTGGTATCGGGTATACTTCAGGCCATTTACTAAAGTAATCGCCTACACACAATACATACCGGTTTCCAGCATTCGAGAGCGGGAAATGGTCCTGCAATATCCATTGCGACCCGTTCAAATGGATATCCAACGTTGTACTTCTGCATAGTCCTGCGAGACCGAGTTTGTGGCCCTTTCACTGCCGCACAAGTGGTGCAGCGGCTGCACCAGTCTTCCACATCTTCCTTATACGTCGGCCAGGAGAAGCGCTCCCGAATCTTCGCTACGGTTTTTGTGGTGCCCAGATGCCCTCCGGACACTTGGTCATGTACACCACGTAGGATTTTTGGAACCTTCTTCCGTGGAATAATGGTCTGCATTTAGACTGTTGTGCCATTTTCCGACTCCCAAGCGCGCACCAAAAGGCCGTCACTAATGCGCAGCGAGTCCCACTGAGCCCACAGAGCTTTCAGCTCTCGTAACTGATCCGAAATTTCCTGCCACTGTGGTCTTTCGCCTGTTTGCTTGGCTCGTAGAATCCGACCAACGACTTCATCCTCTAGCTGATCTTTCTTCAGTGTAGCACTAGACTGCAGCGATACCCACTTAACGGACGCAAGTTCCTTCTTCTCCAGTCGCTGACAAAACCGACAGTCTGCAGGACATGGTCGCCTCGACAGCCCGTCCGCATTTCCATGGCTTTTACCTTTCCGGAACTATATTTCGCAGGAATACTCCTGTAGCTGCTGAAGCCACCTCGCGATCTGTCCCTCGGGATATTTGAAGGACAGGAGCCACTGTAATGCCGAATGGTCAGTCCGGAGAATAAATTTCTGGCCATACAGATACTTGTGGAATTGGCGCAAAGTTTTGACCACAACGAGGAGCTCTCTCTTAGTGACACAGTAGTTCCGCTCAGGCCGCGAAAGAGACTTGCTGTAGTAAGCAATGACGCGCTCATTCCCATCTTCCAGCTGGGCGAGTACACCTCCAATCTGTGTCCACAATGAATGGCTGCTCCGGCTTCGGAAAAGCAGACTCGAGCTGTACATAACAGCTTCTTCAATTTCTCAGAGGCTTCTGTGTACTTGTCTGTCCAGACAAATTCCCGGCGATCTTCTGTTAGCTGATGCAGTGGTCGGGCAATACTAGCAAAGTCTCGGATGTACCTTTGGTAGTAGGAACAGAATCCAGGGAAGCTCCTGGTCTGATACGCTTGTCCACTGGAACTGGCCACTTTTCCACTGCAGATAGCTTATCTGGGTCGGTCCGGATTCCTTCCTTGGAGATGACGTGGCCCAAAAATCGTACCTCCTTCTGGGCCAGGAACATTTCTTGGGTGACAACTTCAACCCGGCACTCTAGAACCTGCAGCAACGCAATTCCTCCCGGAGCTCTTTCTGCGACAGTTCAAACAACTTTTTCGGAGCCATCGCGAATGGAGAGTTTTGAAGACGCTCATTTCTTCAACGCGAAACGCCGAATCCACAAAACACGAATGTCCGAACGGGATCTTCACGACGCGTACTGTCGAATCCCATTTCTGACACCAATGTAACGAGATTCGCACCGAAAAACGCACGAAAACACAGAAGCTAAATCGCTTGAAAAATGCACAATTTCGCATTTACAAACTAGACCATACGGCGAAGGCCAGCGGCCCTTATATATCCTGGCATTATCGGCGAAACCCCTTATGTCTTTCGTTATCGAACTTCTATTCTGCTGCTCGAAACGCGATCTTTCTTCGCTTATCTCGAACGTTTGGGATTATTCGCCACAATATAAAATATACCTTAAAATTTATATTCTCTTGGCTTTTCAATTATGTGGTTCAAAATAAATATTTGGTCCACAGTAAAGTATGAACTTTTCTGAAGCCCGCCGTCAGTCTAGCTGTTCATACATTCTTTCTTTAAGAGCTTTCATAAATACACTTTCCCAATATTTGAGGTCAAACTTATAGGCCCATAATTACCAATCTCTTCTTTTGGTCCTTTCTTAGATATTAGTATTATTTCTGCAATTTTCGACTGTTTGGATGGATATATTCCTCGTTTAGTATCTTATTGACGAGTTGGGTAAAAGTATTTGTGAGCTCACCATTAAACATTTTCAATATTTCATTCACTATCTTATCTCGCTCGAAAACTTTTTCTCTCTTCAGTGATCTTACTGCATTTTGCACTTCTTAAAATTCCAGGGATGTGTTCATTTACTTTGCATTGGTTCCTTCTTCCCTTTTTTCCTGTATCTCCTGATTATCCTCATATCCTTCTTGTGTATACATTTTATGGTAAAAATTGGTAGCTAAATCCGCAATTCCCTGCCTATTATATACATTATTTCCCTCATTGTTTCTTAGGTTAAATGGGGGGGGAGGGGGGATGCAACAATATTATCCCACAATAGCTGCTTAAGACTGTACCGGGGCAAATGTTCATAATTATGATTTAGTTCAACTTTTCTATACTTTCCTTATCATTTGAAATTGCCCAATTTCACGAACACATCAGCGAAATGCAAATGCATAACTTTCCACACGAGGAAGGCACAAATTTTTTTCGCTCATTACGCCCGCAGATTTATATAGCATGACTCCACTCTTACTGCCCTCTATATGTAATTTTCAAATTCTCTGGGGGGGGGGCTCCCTTGGTGGAGCGTTGGCCCCGGAAACACTACCCTTTCGAGTATTACATCAGTGACCCGAGAGACACATTGAGGCTGGTCTGAGCCCTCATTTCGCCTTTCCGCTTCCGATGTGCGCTTTCCTGCCAGGGCCACCATAGAACACCCGACTGATCGAGGCTAACGCTCACCCAGCATTAACCTAGAATTCGGGTTCACCACAAATGGACGCGCTTCCTTCACTCATCCTTCACCTCCTCGTCTTGGTACGTGTGGTGACGCTGGAATATGGTAACGATAAGTGAGCTCTTCCGGGGGGGGGGGGTGCAGCAGCTGCAGCAGCATTAGGATGGTGTGGGCCAAGCTTTGTTCGTCGGCTCTCCGTCTCGACCACTGCGCATCTTCTAATTCTTAAAGATGGTTGAGACAAAGGCCGACATTCGGTTCCATCCGCTTCCACTTTTCAACATTTCCTGAACCAAGGTGTGCGGCGCGAGACGGCTGGTTAAGCCGTCGGTCGATCGCTGTTGCCGAGGGGGCATAACCAAGCCTCTTTTATGATAGGCGCCCAGGGAAACAAGTAATTAACGAAATACCATGACGAAGTAAATTATGTTGACCAACTTCATCATAATTTATTAATTAAAGCGGCTGATGCTGATTTTCTATACATCTGTCATATTTATAGTCTGCCTTTCATACTAACTTAAATTCTCGGTTTTTCAGCCTGCCCTTCCGATCCAGAACAACCATGTTTGAAAAATGGCGAAGATATATTAACCCAGCTGGACTTCAGCACCGGCCATTTGGCAAGAAATTTGATTACAATGATATCAACGTATTTAGCTTTTCACGTTCTCGCATTTTGTCTGTTCTATGTAAAAGTGTATCTAAAAACAAGAAGTAAATTGATTAAACGTTAAAATTGAATATCAAATAATTCGTGTCCAGATATTCACGTATAGGTAAGCAATACTCGTATTATTCAATATTTTCATTATGAATCATAAAATGGCGATAAATTTATACAACTGTAGAAAAATCTGAACTTATGTTTTCAACTTTTACTTTTACTTGTTTTCTCCCTGTTGTCTGATTCTAGTCTTTTTGTGTATGAAGAAAGCAGAAAAGTTTTTGCATATGAGTGAAACTGTATAAACATATTTATATAATCATTAAACCTACCTACGAATTATCATTTGTCGTAATTTAAAAATCGAGTGTTTTCTGTTTCACAAAAAAAATGGCAATCGATATAATAGCAACCAGAGCAGAGGGATAAATTTGCACTTGAACACCTATCATTATTCAAAAGAGAAGAAGAAAAAAAGGCTAGACAGGAAGGTCAGTTTCTCGATTTTTTTTAATTTAAATTTAATATCGTGTGAGGAAAATATCGCTTAAGAATTAAATCACAGAAAAAATGCAAAAAAATTACAGTTCCCTGGCAATTTTTTGAGATCTGATCGAAACGGCGCAACATTGGGTTCAAATTGACGGTCCATACTGTTGCGTAATAATACTGCGACCTTAAATTTAGATATTTTCATAGTTTACTGAGCTTTGGGAATAGAGAAAATGCGAATTAACATTACTCTTATATCACGCGATGTTATGTTGCCCTACCCTCTCCCCTCAGATGCTACCAAAGCTTCGAGAGATAACAGATAACAAACCTAAAATGGAGGGTGCATGGCTGCGCCAGTTTGCAACAGTACCCCAGTTTGCAACAACCTTACGTAACTTCAAGTGATAGGAATAAGCTTGTATTCCGCAGAATTATTTGAGTAATATTTCTTAGAGTGATCTGACAGCTCCCTAAGCACAGTGAAATACTTCCCAACTTCTTACCTGTGGCTTGTAATTGATAATAAAATCTTGACTGAACGTAGTCAGCTGATTCTTTGATTTCTCAATATTCCTATAAGAAGAACGGTACGACGGTGTATGACGAAATTTGTTTCAGAAATGGCTCCACCTCGGTTTTCCTTTTGCCACAGGAAAACTAGTTTTTTGCGAAACCAGGTGTACTTCGACAAGAATTTCATTGGAAATATTCGGGGGAAACTCTGATGGCTTTTGAAGAATTTTATCAAGAATCTTCAGGAAAAATTGTCTAAATCTTCGAAGAATTTCATCGGAGATCTTCGAAAAAATCTGTTATTCAAGAAAAATTTGCGATAATTTTCGAAGAATTTCATCAGACATCACTGACAAATGGCGAATTTTGTCAGAAATTTTAGGAAAAATCTCCAGTGATTCGAAACAATTTTATCAAGCATCATCGAGAAGTATCTCTGATGATTTTGGGAGGATATCCTTAGAAAAAATGTTGATGCTTCTCAGAGATTTTCGTCAAAAATGTTCGGGGAAAATCTCCAATGATTTCTAAGGAATTAATTAGAAATTTTGGAGAAAAAATGTGATGATTTCCGGAAAATTTCATCGGAAATATTCAGAAAAAAGTCCAGTGTTTTTCAAAGAATTTCCTCGAAAATCTTCCGATAATTTCTGAAGAATTGCCTCGGAAATTTTCGGAAAACAACTACGATAATGTCCGAAGAATCTCATCAAAAATTTGTAGAAAAAATTTCCAATGTTTTCCAAGAAAGTTCTTTCTGAAGAAAACCTTCAAGAATCATCGAAGGTACTTCTCAATGACAGCGGCGGATTTCCCTATACGCCAACTACGCCCTGGCGTAGGGCGGCAGGTTTTTGGGGCGGCAAATTTTCGTTTTTTTGTATACCTAAGTGTCGTTAATTGCGAGCGAAGCGATCGAAGAAATTTTTCCCCCTATTTGGTAAGCCTAAAATAGGCAGCAAATTGCATCTGGCGTAGAGCGCAAAATGTGTAAATCCGCCGCTGCTCAATGATTTCCAATGAAATCCTTTGGCATAATTGCAGAGTTTCCTAAAATTTCCCACGAATTTCTCCTGAAATCATCGGATAATGTTTTTCAATGATGTCCAGTAAGATTCATTGAAAAATGATCGGAAATTTACCCCCAATATTTTCGATAAAGTTTGTAGGAAATAATCTGCGAAGATCACAGGAATCGTCCCGAATATTCTTCATGAAATTCCTTGGAATGATCGAAGGTTTTTTCAGAAGATTTTCGGTACAGTTCTTCATAACTCTTGGTGTTATTCCCCGAGTGCTTTCGATAAAATTCTCCAAAAATTATCAGGAAATTTTCTCGAAGAATATTTATGAAATTTTTTGGAAAACAATTGAGATTTTTTCTAAAGTTTTCCGATGCGATTCTTCGGAAATTATTGTAATTTTTTTCCGACAATAAAATTACTTAAAAATCATTCGAGATTTTTTCCGAAGATTTACGATGAAATTCTTCGAAGATCATCGAACATTTTCCAGAAGATTTTTGATGAAATTCATCAGAAACCATCGAAGTTTTTCTCCGAATATTCCCTGTGCAATTCTTCAAGAATTGTCAGGAAATTTTCTCGAAGAATGTTGATGAACTTTCTTGGAAAACATTGGAAATTTTTTCTGAAAATCTTGGATGAGATTCTTCGGAAATTATCGGAGTTTTTTTCCGAAAATTTCCGATGCAATTTTCTAAAAATTATCGGAAAACTTTCGCGAGAAGTTTCGAGGAAATTCTTTGGAAAACGCTGGACTTTTTTCTGAATATTTCCGATGAAATTCTCCGAAAATCATCACATTTTTTCTCCAAGATTTCTGATTCGTAATTCCTTAGAAATCATTGGAGATTATCCCTGAACATTTTTGACAAAAATCTCTAAAAACTATGAACATTTTTTCTAAGGATATCCTTCCAAAATCATCAGAGATATTTCTTGATGGAGATTTTTCTTAAAATTTCTGACAAAATTCGCCAGACATCATTGGAGATATTTGTCAATGATGTCCGATGAAATTCTTCGGAGATTTAGAAAATTTTTCCTAAAGATTCTTGGTAAAATTCTTCAAAAGGCATCGGCGTTTTCCTCGAATATTTCCCATGAAATTCTTACTGCTCGCCTGGCGAAACAACGTGCACCTGGTTTCGCAACAAACTAGTTTCCCTATGGCGGAAGAAAAACCGACCAACCCTGTATGTTTATGAAGAATATGTTTTAGACTATGACTGAAAATGATGTAGAAAGATTTGTGAGTTCAATGTGTCAAAAGTGACCTATCACTTCTTGTCCTAATGTTTCATTTTTATTTTCAATAAAGACGATTTCAACTATGTGTGTGACTTCCTTATTTGACGAATTTTAGGTAAAATAACGTAATGCGCACTTTTAGGAACTCGGACTCCCAAGAGTGCGCATTCGACTTTTTCTGGGAAAATCGTGTTCTTTTTTTTAATTTATGATAGTTTAAAATTTTGGTTTAAAAAAAAAAGAAAAAAAAGAACGTAAAAACCGATAATGTTTTTCAACATGATTTCATACTTCCGAAAATTTCATGCATAATTGATGAGAAATAAAAATTTTCTGTTTTCTGATAGCACCGCACTCTTAGCAGTGATGAAACTATAGAAGGAGGTGGGGGTACCCCACCCCTCCCGTAATAATTTGGCAGTCGGCAAATTTTGAAACTGTTCATTTGAAATTTTCAGTTCCTATGAATATTTGTTTGTTTTGTTTGTTTTTTTCAATTAAAAAATATTTTGATCAGAAAATCGACAAATTTTTAATTTTTTAAAATTTTGTCGGCGAATGTTTAGTTAAAAAAAAATTTGTCGGTAAATTTTATATATCCCAGCACATTTGCGATATCAGGTCCTGAACTAGTTAAACTGGGAATATAGGTACTTGAGGTAGAGCACTTAGAAACACCCGAGTACTGACATCCGCCATTTTGAGTCGGTTGGTGCTCGATGATTCACAATTCGGAGCGTTCCGCATAGCGGTGTTAATTCGTCAGGTACCAAAAGCGACTCAAAATGGCGGATGGCAGTACTCCGGTCGGTGCTCTCTACTTAAGGAACTTGAGGTAGAAGCAAACCGAGGCCGAATAAGGCTGCTTCCGTGCTTAGACCGTGCAACGAATGCCTCAGAATGCCTCGTTTGGTCTTCGGACCTGATCCGTTGGTTGTCGGTCCATGAAAGTGAGGTATGCCTTGGCGCACCTAGGTTCATGCACAGTACGGATAGCTTTTGGTTTACCGACATACACCGGATCAGTTCCGCGACGTGCATCAGGTTGCCTCGTATACAGTTATGGGAAGCGCCGAAAGGTCCATGGCAGCGAGTACATATTGACCACGCTGGTCCATCCCTGAATTATTCTTTTCTAATAATAAGTACTATCGACATGTACTTGAAGTGGTTAGAGGAGTGCCTGCACCCCAACATTTGAAAATTCAGTCAGCGTACTCGTATGTATTCGCTCAGTTAGACTTTCACCACGTCTTAGCAATGATGCAGTCATGTTCACATCGGCTACAGCTGTGCGTTTCTGCCATAGTCATGGTATTACTTTGAAACATAGCGCGCCGTATCACCCCAGTACAAACGGCCAGGTGGAACGTCCCATCCAAACAATGGAGTCAAAGTCGAAGAAAATGGCGGCAGAACCCGCAAATCTGCGTTAAAAGTGAACACATTGTAATTCACATACCGCAACACCCCACTGGAAGGAGGGCACAGTACGCCGACCAAATTATACTCATGTCAAAAGTTACGATCAAAGCTCCAATTGTTAAAGTCCGAAATTCCCGTGCAAAGTGCCAGACAGCAGCCAAGGACATGGTCAATTTAAATGAGTCAACGAGTTCAAGTGAGGAACTACGACAGGTACCCAGGGAAAGATATTGCGACTAGGAATGCGACATTATCGTGTACATCTCGACGAAGGGCAGACGGTAAAAATTGACATCAGGTGAACAACCAGTTATTGAACCGACGCCAACAACGCCAGAAGTCAAGCAATTAAAAAGATCAACACGAAATGGTCGACCGCCAACGCAATTCGCCGACTGAACTCTTTTTTTTTGGTAGTTTATATGCATTTTTCTCGTATACTCTGGTATTCCTTTTCCATACGTATACATTATTATCTTGTTGTTTTGTTGTTGTTTTTCCTTATTTTATTCAATATCTCTCTATTCGATATTTTATGCACAAATAGTTGCCTTTACAGGTTTTTCTATCAAGAAGGGAAGACATGGTTATATATTTTATAAGTGGCACTTTAATTATTTTTAAACTGTTCTCGTTTTATTATAGTTCACGTGTTGATTGTATGATGTCGGATATTCGATATGCAACTGAACGAGTTCTTATACTCAGTTAAAATATAATACCATTGCTGTAGAAAATGAGCAAATCTGATAAAAAGACGAAACCCAATCAAACCTGACAAGACTAAAAATGAGGACATAACCAACAAAGAATAAATTTGATCGTACGTATCACCAATTGAGAGCCCCAAAACGGAAGACTGCACCCGAGGGGCTTGATTGCTGCATAACACTCCACCCATATTCCAACGGTCACTATAACTTCTATCGTCGGACCACCGATCATAACAAAACGGGTAAATTTTCAAACATAGAGTAATATTAAAGAAAACTATTTAAACCTCGATATTTTTACTTTTAATACGCAAGGGTTGACTACTAAAGAAAGATTACTAGAATTTGAACAAGCAATCGAACTAATTGAATTTGGTGTGTTTGGCTTATCAGAAATTAGGAAAAATGGGGAAAAACTTCAAAAAAAGAGAAAATCGTAATTACATATCTCTTTTACTCCGGTCAGACGAAGGACTTCAGAGGGACGGGTTTTTATGTGCATAAAAAGTGGGTAAGTAAAGTCACGGAAGTAAAAGGAATTTCGGAAAGGATAAGTTTGTTAAAATTAGCTTCGGACTCGAAAACAAAACTACTGTTAATTCAGGTGTACACCCCTACACTTCAAACCAAGGTAGAGGAACTAGAAGAGTTCTACGAACTCCTTCAAGGAGCAGTCGAAAGAGAACGAGAATATTACACTCTTATAATGGGGGACCTAAACGCAAAACTTGGAGACAAATTGGACATCAGTATTTATAATAGTGTAGGTAAATTATGCTCCAGGTGACTCAACGAACAGAAACGGGAATACGTTGGGAAAATTCACCCATTTCAGTCAGGCGAGTTGGGAAAATCCAACAAGATAATAGTTATTTTCGTTACAAGTGGGTAAAGTAAGCAGTTGCCTGCGAGTGCAAAGTTAACAAAACGAGCCGAAGGCGAGTTTCGTTAGTTGCACGAGCAGAATGCTCACTCACTTTTCCACGAGTGACGAACGTAACTTTATCCAACATAATAATGAGGAGTGTAGTTGTGAATTGCGAATCAATACACGAATTGACATACATGCACATTCGCATCGAGATAGTAGATAGGTAGATGAAAGATGATAATTTTTATATGTTTCAATTTCTGTAATTTGCAATATATCAATTATAGTCGGTATTGTTGTATTTTACTTAAATTTGAATTGTAACATTAGAACGTATTCCTGCTATAAGGAAATCCACACAGTGAAATTCATGCTAGGAGCTCCGTCTTCCCGAGGAACTACCTTCGTGAGCCAAATGTTTTGAAGAGAAGCGTGCGATAAATTCACAGTCAGAGATTCCAAGATTCTCGAGAAACGTAATCTTCGGGAAGGTGTTGTGTTGGACAAAGGCTTTGCAACTGCTTTATCATTACATTGAAAATGTGACTAGCTCTCATAAGCTGCATGGCTAAAACGAATGAGTTACCGATGTTCTTGACGGAAGAAGTTAAATATATCGTCCACATCGATAGAAACATTCATTTTGCGTGACAAATATATAAATTATCCATTAAAATTCAAAGATCTACTCAAAATCAAAAGATTACATCCAGTCTTATCAGATCACGTTTGTTCAGCGATCGTAGCACTCCTACAGGGCATGTAGTTCACGAATGCGACTTTTCGTGTTTTCATCACGTGTTGTAGGCAAGCCGTGAGGTAAAAATTTTTACCTCACTCTCCGGTTTTTACCTCACTCTCCGTTTCAGTCAGATAAATAAGCCAGTTTACTCATTCGATGCTGTTTGGAAAAACTGTCTTTTTCAATTGTATGTTGGATAAAAGATTTTGTTTTTTCTTCTTCCTTTAATACTTGGGAATTAAGTTGAGAAGTTGGGAAAACCCAACAAGTCAAAAGGTTTTTCTTCTTTTGCTTTGATATTTGGGAATTCTGAGTTGAGTCAGTTGGAACTTACACTATTTTTATCCCCCCCCCCCCTCCAAATGAAAAACTCTTCAGTACGTCCCTGCATTTAATTGAATTAGGTAATCTTCAAACAAAGCTAAAAATACTGCAATCCTTAAAAATATCTTCATGTTTTGCAAAATACTTGGAAACTCCTCAACTTTGAGAAGAAAAGTTAGAGCTAACATCAAGTGAGATCACCACACATTTCTTACTGAAGAGAGACACAAACGAGAATGATGAAAAAATGGTCGAACACAAAAGGAATATAAATTAAGACCATTTTCAATCCAACAGTCAGAAGTTGGGGTGCCAAACTTTGTCTCACCCCTTCTGAGTCCTGACTAAAGGGAGCAAGTGCAAGCCAGTAAGGTCAAAAGGTTTTTTAAGGGATGAGAAGGGGGAGGAGGGCAGTCAAACATTTGAAATTTAAGTCGAAACGCAAAAAGAAAGAAATCGGAGTCCGCTCGAGGGGAGCAAAAGGGGGACGAACAAACAAAAAAATACGGCACAATCGAACACAAACGAAGTATGAACATAATATGAAAGAAGAAGTGGGAGATGGTACATGTTACTAGCTTAGGTAGGTACTGGTTGATGATACGAATACTAAATACAATCTCTACTTGAAGTTCAGAAAATAATGTCAGATCGAAGACTACGCCGGTAACTCCGGTGCATGTTTTGAAACTAATAGTTTTTTGTTTTTTTCGTTTTCGGAATTAAGTCAAGCTGTTATAAAATAACTGAATACAGCCTTTGTTTGAAGCAAAAAATCTGTGTCCATTTTATTTTTTCTTTCTTTTCTCTTTTTCAATTTAGTTTTGTTTTTTAAACAGAATTTTTATGATCTGCCACGAAGTGTAAAATATTAATTAAAATACTGTTCTTTTTTACGCCACTTGAATCATTCCATATAGTGATGGCACGAGGTACTCCTGAAGATGAAAAACGACCTTTGATCCCGACACAGGTTTCGCAGTGGGTAAGCATTCCTGTTCTTTTGTTTTTCACTTTATCTCACGTATCGTGTTTTATACTCACGTAATAAAAATAAATCTTCATCTTGAACTCCATTTTATGAGCGGTTCTAATCCAGATTAAAGAAAATTGCTAATGACCTTTTTTATGGAAAATTTAATGTACAATCTATTGCAAGTAAAAGATCAGTAGCTTAAGGGGCAAGTTTCACGGAAAATTGGGAAAATGTGAAAATTTTCTGATACAATTTGTACTAAAATTGATTTTATGAACACCCTGTTGAACCGATTCCGACCTCTTTTTTTTAAGCATTTTATATGCTTTTATTCCTGGGTATAGGTACTTAAGTGAAAGCCGTAACGCTCCCTCCGACACAGATTCAGTGGTTATGTTAACATTTCCATGGAAATTTATTTTGACATGTTCATATCTTTGCTTTGGTACATAAAAAGACTATTTGAACTTGTTAAAACTTTGCTACGTGTTCAAACTCTTTAAAATCAGATAGGACTCATCTAAACCATGTTAACACTTGTTACGACTGTTTAGATTCGATGAAACATTAACGGTCAATAGAAAGCTAGGACTCATTAAAACCTAATGAATCCATTCTAGAAGTCATTTATACTATCGTAGTTAACTAGAATGACCTTCATGTTTCAACCATCCACGATTCAGGTCCCTAAATTAAAATTTCGTCTTTCGAATGGCCAAAATTAGTCTGACTTTGAAATTCGAATAAAAAATCTAAACATGTCGCAGACGGATCTGCAACCACAGGAGAGCATTTTCACGTCTCGATTTTAATATCGACTTATCAGTAATCGATCGTCATGGTCCCTATAAAACTGAATTGTGAACTGAACTGGAAATGAAAAAAGCGAATTATTAATTAATTTTTCCATGGATTTAAAAAAAATATTTCCTTGTTGAAAGTCAAGATGCGTGCTTTTTTGCCGACCCTCCTCGAATAACGAGGTTACGTACCTGTTTTCTTTTTTCTTCTTTTCTCTTTTCTTTTCTTCTCATTTCCAGTTCAGTTCAGGGGAGCGTATTGGGTGAAGCCAATCCGTATGATTTAGCTCTTCCACAATTCAGTTTGACCTGATCCTACCCTCATAAAAAAATTTCCACAGAAATTTCTATTAAATACTGAAGATGGCTAGAAGAAATAAAAATTTCCATGGAAATGTGGACCACTTAATTGAACTGTGAACTGAACTTGAAATGAGAAGAGAAGAGAAAAGCTTCACACTCATTTTCTGTAATTACCACAGCTGCCCTCTACTATTACCTACTGGTACCAGTTTTCTGTCTTATCTCCAGTCGTGAGACGAAGAAAAATTTCAAAGATAGAAAGCTTTTCAAAATTTGACCATAGCTCAGCCCCTTTAAAAGGGGGTCTGGTTGGCCGAGTGGATAGCGCGTTAATTTCGGAATCCGGAGGTCCCAGGTTTGAGCCCACGTACAAATTGCCAAATTTCGACCTAGGCCGGTTTTTCGGCAAGAAGAGAAGAACGCTAAGACAGCCCTAACAGCCTCCCCGACGTCTCTGAGGTAATGCTCGAAAGGGCAGATTCCAGGGCTCAGATTGAAAGCAAAATTAGAAAAAAAAAAAGGATTTGGATTCTCGGGTTTGATTCTCATCGAGAATCAACTAATATTCAACCAAGGTAAACATAATATATCGTCGTATAAAATGTAGAAAAAAGCAAGAATGTGTTCGCACTTTCCGCTCGCACGTAAATGCATTCTCCTCTAACAGAGGCTCAGCAATAAATTTGCCCCAGACTCGGATTTTTTTAATGCTGCCCTGTTGGGCTTACGATAGTAAATATGCTGAGACAACGGATAATTGAATTCAGGATTGTTTGAAAAGGTTGAACATTACTCAGCTGAGTTTTTCAAACGAGGGTTGCATATAATAAAATGAGTGATTTCTTGCTGAAAGCTGTACCTAACAATGAAGACCATGATGGAAAAGGAACAATTTGTCTTTGAACAATGCCCAGGCACTGCATAGAAATACAGGGTGTATCTTTTACAATGACCCCCCTTCCACATGGTAAGTAGGCAACCTACCCCGACAATATGTATGTTTGCATACTCTTACTTTTAAAGGAGCTTCTTTTTTTTTTTAATTTACTCTCAACCCGAGCTCTGGAATCTGCTCTTTCGAGCATAAAAATTCAAACGGATAAAATTAGAACAAATGCTGAACGTATGTTCCAGAAACTGAAATTTTACGGCTTTTGGAGATGATACGGAGCTGAAAATGGGCCGTGTGGTACATAAATGAGTACGAGACATTATCCAAATATACTGTGGCTGTATTAAGTCAGATATAAATGTAATAATAAGGTATTTTGAGCTCGTTTTGAAAATTTCAGATTTCCAACCCATTAATAATTTCTGAAGGAAGACAGTACAGTCATCAAATTTTAACATAATATGAAGAAATTCAATATAAAACGATTCCGAAAAGTTCAAGTCGAAAAAAATTAGGGGGTCTGGAATGAGCAAAATTTTGTGACATTCTCCTAATTAGGGTAGCGATTTTTTTAGCAAAAAAAAATCTTCTCATATTTCATACGAACACGTCCAGAAAATACGAACCCTCCAGCTCTTCGAGGGTTCACCCGCCAACCTCCAACAAACAAACATACCTACAGACAAACAAACACTTAATAATAAAATATTAGAGAAGAGATTGTAGAACTCAATAAACAAGTCGAATCACCTCATCGACACCGACTTTTTGATAGAATTTCACATTTTGAAATCGATACAACATCCTCAGTGATTTTAAAACCATTTTTACACCGTTTTATTTGAAAAGAAGAAGAAAATTAAAGTTTCCTTTTTCCTTTGCAACTTCATGAACAACCAGTACTATTTTCATTCTTGTAATTATTGTACTCGTTGTTGGCTCAGATGTTCATTAACGTTCCGAAGATTACTTCTCCAAAGTTTCAATTTCCTATTTAAAAATCAAAATTTCGAATTTTATCACTTTTTTTCTATTCAATATACACCAGTGTAGTGGCAGGGCTACATGTGCAGTACGTAGAAATGTCTGTCAACAGACGAGATGGAACATGAGATAAGATAGAGTCGAGTACTCACAAATGAACTTGGCAAATTGAAAAGTCAGGATCCTGAGCAAACCAAATTAAAGGAGAAATCCTATAATTTTGCGTGCCAGTCACAATAGACAATTTCACCTCTCCTCTGAACTGAAAAAGTTTGGCTGCGTTTGCCTAACAGACTAAACCTTACGTCATCATTATTTTTTTTTCAGGTTTCAAAGGTACCCGCAGACACGTCCAAAAATGAAGGTATATCATTGGCGTGGAAGAATTTATGTGCCATTGCATTAATTAAAAAGACACACCTAATTCGGTGTACTACGTACGCAGAAAAAGAAATAATAAACAATGGTTGGTATTTTTTTCTTAATCACACCAGCAGTGTTGCCAGGAGTGAAAACTGAATTCTACTTTCGGATGTCCCAAATTTTGCTAGATTCCCAAAAAAAAATTCTGCTCAAGTCCGTTTAAAATAGGGTTTCCAATGAGAATTGAGGTGCTAATATGAAATTTTCACAGATAAAAAGGAAAAATTTGGCTAGATCCAGCAGCAAAAATGCCGTTCTGGCCAGTGGCGTAGTCAAGGGGGGCAAGGGGGCGAATGCTCCCAAGGCACCTGAAATTGAATGTAAACTATGCAAAATTGAGCAATTTTTCGCCTTTAAAAAAAGTTTATTGGAAAAATTATTGCTCGAGCAGTAATTTTACCTTCATTTTTATAAAATAGTCCTCTATCGGTGAATTAAAAAAAAAATACCTCAATGTTCGACTTTTTCTCCCTTGAAAATCTTACTTTGCCCCCCCCCCCCGGGAAATCCTGACTACGCCACTGGTTCTGGCAACACTGATCAAAAGTACCCATACTGAAATGAAACATGCGAATAATTCGAGACATGATATACATATTATGTACCAGCTTAAAAAATTTTATTCAAAAGTTTTTTTTTTCTACTTGTTTCAGTGAACGGATGCGTCCCACCGAATTCGCTAGTTGCTGTTATGGGAGCAAGGTACAGAAATCAGTTAGTTTCATGTGAGAAATAAACATAAATAATAAAAAAAATTGGAGAAGAAAGGATTGTGGAATTCGAAAATACAAGTATATGATGAGACTTACTCCCTCCCCTAACTATTACTCGGTGATCTAGGAAATATTATGGTTTTTACCATGAAACTGATCAAAAATAAATTCAAATCGGAGATGGAAGATTCCACTTTTAGCGTTAACAGAAAACCTATTTAGAAATTTATTGAGGTGCATGCTCTCGAAATTTTCCAGAGAAACAAAGAACAATCGATAAGTAAAAACGGCAACAGAGAGCGATAAAGAGGTCTGCCAATAACGCCGGGGCATAATAAAGGTAGCTTGCTGTTGTTGAAGTGTCCAGTTTTATGATAATTGTATGCAAATTCGAAGCTATAACTGTGCTAATATCGTTACATTAATTTAATAAAATCACGTCGATATTTTTAACAATTTTTGCTGCTGATCTCAAACTTTCAATATTTTGGTGTTCATGTACATTGTACATATTCTAGAAGTACATATATATGATGATGTTCAACTAATAATTGAACTTTACTGTTGTTTCAGTGGCTCCGGGAAAACTACATTAATGTCAGCTCTGGCTAATCGACAATCAGGTAGAAAAAATTTCGTTGATCTAGTCAGAAGAGTTGAAAAATAAATTAGTATACTCGTACTCGTATTTAGTAATGCTCGGATAACCTTGGGAGGCATTAGGGCGGACTGTCTCATTCTTTTATCAGAGAAAATTGGCAATTCAGGTATGGTCAGTTGGCAAATTCATGCTTCACGCATCTTAAGAGCTTTTTCTGTTGCTCAACAGCTGAAAAATTTTGATTTTCACCCACCACCCCTAATAAATTTGCTTCGCTTCGGCCTTGTATTTAGTTCCTACAAGTACTTGGTGTGGTGAGACGTACGGCGTGAGACACCGCGACCCCGACCCCGGAAATTGCCCTTTCGAGTACCGCCTCAGTGACCGGAGGGAAGCTTTGAGGCTGACCCGAGCCCGGTAACGGCGGAGAAGCCCCGCCGGATCTCAGTGCCGTCCTTAGCTTTTTTCCGCCTTTAGGTTATGAAACCCTGTGCGCCTTTTCTCCGTAAATGTTTCAAAGCTATGAGAGGAAATACAGTCAGTAGCTACTCGTATTCGTCCTTTTTTTTTTTTTTTTTTTTTTTTTTTAAGTTAAACAGTTAGCTTTATTTATCGTTTTATTCTTTTCGAGTGAACTATACGCTCAGAAAAAAAAATCGTTTTTCGTTTGCCGCACCGGACAGTCTCTAAAAATCTGCCGCCTTGCGCCGTGGGCTGAAGCCCCTTCAGCACATGCCTGAATACGGGCCTGCGCCGGGTCCTTCAAGTACTTAACATAGAAACTAAATTTAGAACGGAGAATTCGAATCAAATGAACGAACTGCAGCTCATATTATTCTTTTTGAATGACATACAGCGTTAGGTCTGTATGCGTCTGAACTCATCAGTGCAATTTTGGGATTTAATTCAGATTTCAAAAACATTTACAAAGATCAAGATTAGGCCATACTTAATTGATCTCCAAACAGCCCCGGTGGCAAACATAATTTCCTTCTTCATCTGTATCATTAGGGTAGAATGTAGAATCTCGATTTATTCAAGTCTTATAGGTACTAGCTTCATGTTTGAACTCAGCAGTCTAATATTGGTTTTTGTTCAGATTTCAAAAACATTTGTACACAGATCAAAATCAGGTATCGCCTTTAATTGATCTTTAGCTAGCACCGCTGGCGAACATAATTTCCTCTTCTTCAGCTGTATTTAGGGTAAAATGTAAAATCTAGATATACTCAGGTTTTATACCAGCCTTAGTTATAATACTTATGTATCGATGATGGTAGGACATATGGCGGTGCATGCAAGCCAAATTGACCCCGAGACATCGCGGCCCCTAATCTGGAGTTACCCCAATTAGGCCTGCGTCAGTATATAGGGAGAAAATATACCTATGTATAATCAACGCGGTGAATGTTGAATCTGTCTCACATATCCTATATACGTTAACATCTTAACACCATTCTATAGACCATAGTATTGTAATATTTCTGCTTGCAATGCATTTGATAGTCGATTTAAGAATCAGTGGTGATATTTACATCAATGGCAAACAAATGCAGATGAAATATTTAAAGCGAATATCAGGCTACGTTTATCAAGAAAACTTATTCACACCTACGCTGACTGTTTCGGAACACATGCATTTGGCAGTAGGTACCTAGCATGAAGAACTATATATAGTATAACTTAACTATAAGTGAGAACACTTTCCTCACCTCTCGTCACCGAGGTCTACAATTTTTAAAATATCACTTTCCCGCAAATGAGCGTAGAAACATAAGTCCATCAAGTCTAACTATTTAAAAAATTCCTCAGTACTTCATTAAAGAAGGAACGAAAGAAAGAAAGAAAGAAAAAAAAAGTGATTCAGGAACGTTATATATATATGTTATTATAGGCTAAGCTGAAACTAGATTACAGAATAAGTGCATCATATCGCACTCACATAATTAAAGAAATATTGAAGGATGTTGGGCTACTGAATTGCTCTATGAGTCGAATTGGATCCACCACCTTAGGAAAAGGAAAGGTATAATGCTTTTGATACCTATTAATATTTTTGCATTATTTACCCATCGCAATGATGAAACAATACTCAATAAATGCAATGATGTTCAGAGTTATTTTTGTATACCTTGCAACCGTTATTAATGTCTGTTTTGTACTACAGGTACATCTATCGGGAGGTGAGCAGAAAAGGTTATCAGTTGCGACAGAACTGTTGACGGATCCTTCATTACTCTTTTGTGATGAACCAACCACTGGTATCTTATATCTGCCTCATACATTCCAAATAAGTAAATTTTGAAAAATTATCGAATTTCAAATCATTTTTAATTTCCACAGGTTTAGACTCATTTTCTGCGTTCAAATTAATCCGTATTATGAAAGATATGGCAGAACAAAAAAACAGAACGATTATATGTTCCATTCATCAGCCCAGTGAACAATTATTTAGTCTTTTTCATCAAGTTATTTTACTGTACAAGGGGCGCACGGCTTTCAGCGGAACCCCGAATGATGCTCTGGAATTCTTCAGAAGGTGGGTTTAATTTTATTCCTTCATAATTGTCCCCGATGTCAAGTGGATACTCCTATTAGGGCGGATGATGCTTTAGAGGCCTATCAACTTTTTTTTCAGTTAGGTACATCCTGCTTTAAGAGCACTGCTCAGTTCTTACCCACGCATGTATGTTATTTTCTTGCACATTGTGTAGATTTATAAATAAAATAATATTATTGCAGTTTAGGCTACAAGTTCACTCCGGGACAGAATTCTGCCGAGTTTTTGATTAAAAATTTGGCGGTTATAGCAAGTAATGAAACTGAATCTGCCAAACAAGCCGCAGATATCTGCAAGCAGTTCCAAAAAAGTCAGTATGCTGACCACATTTATAGATACATTGAAACTGAAACTACTCGTCAAGAGGTGAGGATTCTTTGAGTAGATAAACACGTCAAAAAATAATAGTACAATGCTATACATAAAAATTGTAACTCAGTCTTGCATAAATGCAAGTGCAGTAGAAAAACATGCTCTCAAGTTGAGAACTCGAATCTTTCAGAAGATCAAAAAGTGTGTAACTGGCTGGTAACAAAGCCGTACCGACGGGGGGGGGGGGTCCCCCATTGTCCAAAAACAAAACACGAACAAACAATTGGTTGAGACGGAGAGGAAGGCGAATCTGTGACTTGTGACTGAGCCCTCCCCCACCAAGAAAAAAATTCCCCTATTAGCCATAAAAAAAAAAACACGAAAAAACAATGAGTTGAGACGGAGGAGGGAGGATCTGTGACAGAGGCCCTCTTCCCCCAAGAAAAATTTATCTCAATCGCAACCCTCCCCCCTCTTTACTTAAATCCTGGGCACGACCCTGGCTGGTAAGTATAAACTAACCAATGCAGTAACTATAATAACTTGCGTGTTTCCCTTCGAATTTCAATTAGAATATATAAGCACTTAAGCACAAAACAATTTTATATTACTTACTCTCTTACTCTGCCCCCCTTTTTTTCCAGCATTTCGACACTTTTCTATGGGATAAAATGTAAGTACATATAACTACAGGACTGTGTCAAACATTTCATTTCATATACTTTTTTTTTTTTCTTCAAATAAATAAATAAATACGTACAACAATTAGGGTGACGCGGGGCAAAGAGTGGACAAAATTCACATTTTCTCATATTTCTCAGACTTATACAGTTACTTTTTCCAA
This sequence comes from Acanthococcus lagerstroemiae, assembly GCA_031841125.1. Classification (NCBI taxonomy): domain Eukaryota; kingdom Metazoa; phylum Arthropoda; class Insecta; order Hemiptera; family Eriococcidae; genus Acanthococcus; species Acanthococcus lagerstroemiae. The sequence goes on along the minus strand of CM063106.1, from coordinate 31,866,604 downwards.
TGAAAAGTATATGTATGAGTAGCTTAGACCTTCCTCTTCACTTTACACTAAGAAATTAAAAAATGCAATATACTATTTTAGTCACCTTAATGAATGAATCTATTCACTAATTACCTCAGTGGAAGGGGCAAAAAGTGAACACCATGTGGTAAAAAAGGAACATGTATTTTAAATGGCACAGTAGTTCATATTATTAAATTATTGAAGTAACAAATTTATCTGTGCAACTTCGATCCGTGAAACGAAACTGGTCACGCGGTGTAGAGCAGTGTTTACCGTTTAGCCGATTTTCTTTCAACGGCCCAAGTTGCAACAATATGGCGGTCTGGTATACCCGGGTGAAACTATACTGCCCTAATGCCACACGATTGATTACTGCTAATCAGGGTTGAGTAGCCAATCAAATTGGCTCAAGCTAACGACTAAAGCTAAAAAAAAATTTCATTGACTAAGGCTAATGGCTAACGGCTAGTGAGGTTTGACTGGCTAGCTAATTGCTAGCTGACAGCTAAATTCTTGAAGAATCATGTGGCACCTCAAAATACGCGTTATTGCCTTCGTGTAGTCTATCAATGCTGAAGAAAAATATCTAGGTTTCAAAGATTTTCATTTTTTAATAATTTTTATCATAAAGAAAACTCGAAAAAATTGGAAAATTCGATTAAAAAGTAAAAACCGCACGCCAACAGTTTCATTTGATTTTGATTGGCTAAAGCTAACGGTTAATGACTAGTGGAGTTAATTGGCTAGCTAAAAGCTAAAGCTAAAATCGCTGACAATCCTTAGGCTAACGGCTATTGGCTAGCTACTCAGCTCTGTTGCTACACCTTGTGACGTCATGAAGAGGACTGTTGCGCAGCTGCTCCAGCCAGCCGCAGCCATCAGGGTCCAGCTTGTTTTCTTTACATTCAATCGAAGGGCATTTTGTGAAAACAACCTTAAGCCACTTTTAAAATTTCAACCTTTGCCGCCAGATACCGACGTAACTCCTGCTGTTCTGCTGGATGAACATCAGCTACAAATGTATAAACAGATGTCGCCTTATTCCATGCGCGCTACTTTAAAGAGTATAATAGTTGCGGATATAACGCTATCTGGCGGCAAAGTCGAAATTTCAAAAGTGACTAAAGTTGTTTTCACAAAATGCCCTTCAATCTATAAGCGAACATTCATTCTTCTTTGCGAGTCCATAAATACAAAAGAGAGCATTTCTTAGTGCTTCCAAACGCTTATCTACAATCTGAAAGCAGTTAGTTTTGACTTAAATCATCGTTCAATACTAAGAAATGAGTTTTACATGTAAAATGAATGTTAACAAAACAAGCTAGATCCTGCAGGCTGCGAATTGCTGCGAATGCTGGAGCAGCTGCGCAACAGTTCTCCTTATGAGTCAAATTGACGTCGCCCATGAAAAGATCTACTTAGACTTTACATACGGGGAGGCTTGAGGCTGTTTTTAAAATAAGAATGCGGGCTCCATGATTGTTCATAAAAACTACTTCATGAAATTGAATTACTTAACACGTTAACACATTCACCATTTGCTCCAAAACTGAATCAACAGGTGCACTATATTTGCCCCAGAATAGTTTCTTTTTTGCCCGGCAGTGTTCAATATTTGCCTCCAGACTATAACTATTTTTTGCTTTCAATTAAATAGGAAGAATGCTGATAGTTGGTTTTATCGATCCATGTAAAAACATTGGAAAATTAATGAGGAATTTTAGAATAAATTAACTCCTCCCTCCTCCCGCAAAATATAATTTTTAAAAGAGAAAAATGGATATGTTTTCACTGTAAATTCTCTTGAAAATTTTAATAGGAAAGGTATTCAACACTTCTCTTACTGTAGTAGTAGAAGCTTCGAGGAACACTGTAGCGTCAAGATTTCCCTACAAATCCAGAGTGATATAGCCGGTTCATGTTTTGCCCCAGAAATTGGTGTCCACTTTCTGCCCCGAAACACCCTATAGGTACAATTTCATCAATTTATCTCGTGTATTTCAGACAAAGGCGTGTATGGCCAGTTCATTTAATACTATACAGACACATCTTATCAATTTTACGAGATCCCACTCTTCAAGGCGTGGCAACTGTCAGAAATATAGTAAGATTATAGCCTCATTTTCGAACATTGACTTTCGTTCTAATTAGTATAAATCTTCAAAAATCTTATACTTTAAAACTTCACAAATAAATATACCGATAAGATTATTTTTGAAATTATTTCAGGGAATAGGCTTAATGACCGGTCTTTGCTTTTCAAGAACTGTAACATTAACACAAACTGGAATTCAGTCCGTGAAAGGTGCCGTGTTCGCAATGGTCTCCGGACACATCAATCGATTTCTGTATTTTACCATGGCTATTATACCAAAACAAATGCCATTATTTCAACGAGAGTATTTAAATGATATGAATTCACCGTCTATGTTCTATTTAACGAACATCATTTGTATGGTAAGCATAAAACTGATGAATTACAATATATACAACAACATAAAAAACAATGGGATCAGATTATATGATTTTAGCTATATTTTGAATGCTGAATACGATAGCATTCATCATTTTTCTCGAGAACCTCTCGTTTTCCATATTCAAAATTACAATTTTATCAAATTTTTCACTTTTTATTCCTTTTTGTAGTCCATGAGTAGCTACACTGATACTGATACAATATTGAACGCGCTCATGTTCAGGGACGTACCAAAGAGTTTTTCCCGGGGGGGGGGCAAAAATTGTGAAAGTCCCAACTGTCTCAATTTAATATTCCCAAGTATCAAAGCAAAATAAATAAATAAAATAAAAAAGGACTTTTGACTCGTTGGATTTTTCCAACTCCGCCTGATTGAAATGGTAAATTTTCCCAACTGCTGGAAAAAAGTTCCTATGGAGGGGGGGGGGGTGTAAGTTGCCGCCCCCCATCGGTATGTCCCTCGTAATTAGCACCAGCGCTGACGCTGAAGCTCTCATAAAATTTTGGGCCCAAAATAGACATGATGTATATAGTATGGAAAAATTTTCAAAGTTCGAAAAAATCAAAAATTTTGAATTAAAGACTGTTTTCTACTCAGTTTTTTACGCCGAGTTCAAATTCAGTTTTCAAATTTGGTGGTAACACTCCGTTCCCGAGATAGGCTTGAAAATGTTGGAGAAATTGGTCAAAAAATGACTGTAGCTCAATTTTGACGACGGATTCGAATTTGTCTCGGAAAATTGAGTAATTAGCAGGGACGTACCGAAGAATTTTTCTTTGGAGGGAGGGGGCATAACTTGCGGAGGTTCCAACTGACCCAACTCAAAATTCCTCCCAAGTATCTAAGCAAAAGAAAAACACATTTTGATCTTTTGATTGACTCGTTGAATTTTTCCAGCTGACTCAACTCAAATTCCCAAGTATCAAAGCAAGAAAGTAGAAAAAAAAAAGAACTTTCGACTTGTTGTATTTTCTGAACATCGCCTGACTGAAAAGGTAAATTTTCCCAACTGCTGAGAGAGAAATTGCTACAGGGCTACCCCCTATCGGTACGTCCCTGCTCATGTTGTTTGATCAGTGGTATCATCTTCATGATACTAAAATTCGCAATTAAGATAGGAGATAGAAAAAAAATTACCTATAATCAAAAAATTAACATCGGCATTAAATTCCTCGTTGAAAATACATACACATAGAACCATAATATAATCTCATGTCATTGTTTTTTTTTACGAATTAAAAAATTTGTGTGTAGTGTTATTGACCTATAACGTTTCAAAAAAATAAAAAGGTCACCGTTCTGTATAAGAAGATATGTTCCATAATTTTTTCGAATACCTTCCTTATCCATTTACTAGTGCAATAATTTTAATGATATATCTATATATATTCACCCGGCTGGCAAATGTGTATACACATATCTACATGTATACGGACTTACACTCCGCAGAAATTCATCACTCTTGGCAGAAGAATATCAAATGTCCCCAGCGTGTGTCCACCTGTCTACGCATATCCGCATAAGTACATACGTTTGCAAACGGGGAAGCATATAACAGGGACAAGGGGGCCCTTATCTACTCTTGATGCATATTTTTCTTTCAGATTTTACACGGGACCCCCTGAAAGGCTTCAATTTTTTTTTTAATCCTGCGGAGTTTCAGGTCGATCAGGAAAACGTGCTTCGAGCATCCTTCCCATTCTTGTGGCAAAATACACAGTTTTGACATATTTAACAAATTTTTTATTTTCTCAGTCCCGAAAATTGCGTTAAAAATTCATTCTCTCAAATTTCGGAAGTTCATTCGATATAATGTAGATTATAAGAATAAAATAGTATGCTTTCTCAATGTGGGTTGATGATCCCAGGGGAATGGCCTCAAAAGGGAAGGGAGAATAATATAAAAGGAAAATCGGGACAATGGTTGATTTATAGATTCCAGGCGATCAAATGCAGAAATTACCCCCAGAATTGAATTCAGCGGCCTCCAAAACCAATGAATCTACCCCAGTACTGATATTCAATTTCTCATTATTCCCCCTTCTCTTTTGAGGCTACTCTCCCGGTGTCATTAATTCACATTGATAAATCATACTTCTTTACTCTTAATCTAAGTATATCGAGTGAACTTCCGAAATCTGAGAGAATAAATGTTTAACGCAATTAGGGACTGAGAAAATAAAATTCGTTAAAAATGTCAAAACTGGGAATGAGCTTGGGGCATGTTTTCCCCTGAAACTTTACAGAATTTTATTTATTTTATTCAAACTCATCAGAAGGGGAGAGGGTCCTGTATAAAATCCGGGTAGTCGAAAACAAGGGCCACCCTAGTATACAATTACTGAACCAAAATTTTGCATAAATATAATGACTTATTTTACAGATTCCCAGCACGATTATCGATTCTTTTGCATTTGATTTTTTCCTATACTGGCTCGCAGGACTGAAACCTAATCTTACAACATTTGGTTGGACCATATTAATAAATGTACTAGCTATCAATACTTCATGGGCAGTCGGTAGGAACATTACATTTAATTCAATTCTTCTATGTTGATTTACGGGTTTCTATTCTATATTACTCTATAAGATTATGTAGGTAATACCTAAATGATAAATATGTCTTCAAAATTGTTTACTGAACAAATTTTCTATCATTATGACTCAGTTCAATAATATTTTAAAATTCAAACTATTTTTACATTGACGTTAATAAAACTCATTTTAGGAATGTTGGTATCAGTCTTGACTCCTAGCATTGATGATGCACATTCGGTATTTTTTCTACTGAATGCAATCCTTTTGATAACATCAGGAATGTATATGAGTTTAAGGTAGGTATAGGTATCATAAACCTGCACCTCATTAAATAACTTTACAGATATACGAAGCGATGACGCGTGAAACTTGAGACGAATGAAAAATAAATTTGAATGAAATCACTATTTGTTAACTTCACCCAATATCAAATTCTTTGTACTATAGTCTACTTATATGCAAAAGTTGTTTTTCATGTGACTGAAATCCAGAAATATGTTTGGTGTTTTCAGGAGAATTCCGACCTTTCTAAGTTGGGTACGTTACGTTTCGTGGCTAACGTTATCATTTGAAGCTTCGTTAATTCTTCAAATGGACGGTGTTGATAACATAGGTTAGAAAAAACAACTACTTGTTAGCTATAGCTAAATTTTCTTATCGTCTGAGCGTACCTTGACCTGTGAAATCGCAAGAAATGTTGCATAAAGTGGATAGGCCTAACTAGATCCGCTATACCATCTAGAGTATCACTACATATGTGATGGGCCAGTAGCATTTGAGAGGCCACATTCCGAATGGCCGTTAATCCAGAATTGTCAAAAATGAGATTTTAGCGGTATCTGGTGGTCGAACTGCATAGCTTTCTGGCAAAATTCGTTTCACTTTGAAATTCCAATTCTACGCGGAGGTGAAGAAGAGGTTAAAATCAAAATCGACTCTTGCCATTTTACTTTAAGTGCGCAAATCGGCAAAATTCTATACATAGGTGCAGGAATATCTCTTGCCGCGCCTGTGAATGTGCGATAAGTATTACATACTGCAGATTCACAGGCGCAGAAGGAGATATTCCCGCACCCGTGTACATTATTTTGTCTATTTACGCCCTTGGAGTAAAATGAAAAGTGTCGATTTTGATTTTAACCACTCTTCATTTTTAGGTTCAAAGTTGATTGTTAATCGTTTATTTTTCCGTATTATGTTTATCATTTTCGCAAGGAAGATTCGTATGCTCCATTGAAATTTGCGATTGAAATGATGGCGGTACAAAAGACATTAAACATGTTCATCCCTACAATTTGAGGGGGCAAAGTGACCTTAGTCCGCGGCTTTTGTCCACGTTAACGCGTATGATGATGATTTTTCGTTTGCGGGGTTCACTAAAGGATCAACTTCATAGCACAAACAGTTCATGCGTGGCACCGTTTCCATTCGATTTTTCAACGTTTTAATTTTTGGACTAAAGGCCGTTTAGAATGAGGCTCCTCATTCTATTTTCACTGGCTAAAACATCATCTAAGTGGGTAGACAAATGCAAAGTTTTTGAAAGGTCAAACAAGTTAAGTCCGAAAATAATATAAAGAACTTTTATTTTGTGAAGCGAAATTTTTGATAGGAAATCATGATTATACTTAATGTTATTTATTTTTGATCTAGTTCTTAGGCATAGAAAAGTATACGCAGAGGCGGCTTACTGGTCTTTAATACCATTTTCTAATATCACTTATTACCAGTAACTCTACTCGCTCTCTGTGAGTGTGCTACCTTGGCGTGATGAGAGGGCTTAGGAAAAACTAAAGACACATAAGAGAAGGAAAACTCGACACATAAACCTTGAAGAAAGTAAGGAGAAACTACGTACATCAGTATTCTTCCTTGGTGATGCGTCTCCACCACCACGATTATGATGGCAACTGACAAAGTAAATAATAATACCGGACGTAAAAAGTTTCCCCTTCCCATGTCCGGGCAGAGACTATCAAGTGAGAAACTATCATAATTGAGAATAGGAACGTAGACACTGAATGAGGTAGGTAAATTAGGAAACTTATGAAGAGATTAAAATTAGATTGTAATTGGAATTAGTGAAGTGAGATGGCTGGGAGAAAATGATTCTTGGACGGGGGAGTACAGAATAATTATTAATTCAGCAGCGAAAAGGGGGCAAGCAGGAGAGATATTATTATGAATAAAACTGTAGGGAATAGAGTGCAAAGTTATACCTATCAGACTATACTATGACGAGAAGAAGATATTATACGAGAATCAAATATTGGATTGTAAGACATACCCAGGAGCGGATATAGATCGTGATCGCAATTTAGGAGTAATAAAATGTAGATTTAGATTTTAAAAAATGAGTAAGAAGAAAGTAAAAAAACAATGCAATTTGGAGTTACTAAAAGAGGTAAAGAAAAGAGAAGAATATCAAAAAGAAATAACGAAAGAACTTTGTACATCACAGGAAGGAAATGATATTAAAGAGGAGTGGATAGCACTAAAAAAAACAACAAAAAAACAATAAATCTGGCAGCAGCAATGAAGAAAATAAGTACTCATATAATAGAAAGGAGAAAACCATGGATGAAAAGTGAGATACTAGTGGAAGAAAGAAGAAAGTATAAATAAGCCCACGATAGAGAAAGTAAGGAAAAATATAAGGCTTTAAGAAATCAAATAAAGAGCGAAGGACATGTATGGGAAAAGAAGACAGTGAGGAGGCTCAAGAAAGAGATCCTATTTTGAGATCAAAATTTGATAAAGCTCTGAAAGAAATGGAAGCAGGTAAAGCAGAAGGAAATTATGAACTTGCTAGTGAGTTATTGAAGAATGCGGGAGAAGTACTTTTAAAAAATTAATACGAATCAATTTGCAGAATGTATGAGGAAGGAGAAATGCCAATAGATTTCCAGAAAAGCAAGTATGTTGATTATGATCCCCAAAAAAGCAAGAGTAAGTAAATGTGAAGATTATCGTACTATAAGTTTACTATCGTGCATGCATTAAAGATTCTAGCTAGGATAATAAATAAGAGAATACAAAATAAAATGGAAAAAAGAGTGGGAGATCAGTTTGGATTCAGAAAAGGTGTAGAGAAACAAGGGAAGCAATTTCATGTCTGAGGTTTGTATTAGAAAAAATACTGAAAAAAGGTTTGAATACACATATCGTCGTACTAGAAGCAATACCGCCTAATTCACAAAATAGTGATTTTTAGGAGTTGAACGTTTCTGATCGATTATGAAACGGTAGATCGGATGGAAAAGGTCCCGTATACAAATTTACCATTCTTAAGAAAATAACCGTTTTCTTTAAACGTGTAACCCACCTTTAACGGCAGGCAGTCCTTATCAGTTTTTTTGCTTCTCCTGTAAAATCAACTTTTTGGGGTTAGGTGGTATTGCTTCTAGTACGACGACATGTAGCATTTGTAAATTTAGAAAAAACTGTTGACAATGTCGAATGCTCAAAAATGTTTCAAATTCTGAAGGAGATAGGAGTTAAATAAATGTAAAGAAAGAAGAGTAATATGGAACTTATATAAGGATCAAAAGGCTCAAATACAAATAGAGGATGAAGTGAGAAAAGCTAAAATTCAAAAAAGGACTGAGACAAGTTTGCTGTTTATCTCCAGTATTGTTTAACCTATTTATAGAAAAAGTAATTATTGAAGAAATGAATGAAAAGAAATCAGGTGCGATAGTACAAAGGGAGACGGTTAGAATGATAATGTTTGCAGATAACATTACAATAGTGGAAAGAAGTAAAGAAGAACTAAAGAAAACATTGAAAAAGTTGGGTGAAACATTGAAAATAAAATATATAAAATGAAGATGAATAAAAATAGAACCAAAGTGATGGTAGTCAGTAGATGGAAACAAAATCCAATAAAAAATATGGAAATAGGAGGTGAAAAAATAAAGGAGGTAAAGGGTAGGTAATCTGATAACACAAGATGGAAGAAGTAAAACAGAAATAAAGAGTAGAATGGGACGAGCTAAGAGAGGTTTTTTTTTCAGAAAGGAGACATATTGAGGGCAAATATAGATTTAAAAGTATGAGACTTCTTCAAACGTATATTTGGAGTATAGAGAAGCTTTTGAAATGTGGTGTTGTCGGAAAATGTTGAAAATCAAATGGACAGGAAAGACCAAGAATGAGGAAGTATTGAGGCAAATAGGACGAAAAAGAGAATTTTGGAATATAATTGCGAAGACAAGAGTTAAAATGATAGGTCATAAAATAAAAAATCCAGGGATATTGTTATTACTGCTAGAGAAGATGGTTAAGGGAAAGAACTGGAAAGGAAGGCAAAGAATGAGCTATGAAGAGCAGATAATAAAATATACAAAGTGTAAATCCTCAGAAATGGAAAGATTAGCACAGGAGAGAAAAAAATGGAAAGACGTAACCTATACTATAGTCGAGAGACTAAGGACTATAACAACAACTTTCTACTAATTTTTCTTTCACAACCTCATCCCACCCACTTATAATATTACCAGCCGATAACAAAAAGATAACAAGGTACGATCAATATTGTAGTACAAATTGGAGGGATGACTGTATCAATTTTGTGATGCACTGAGAAAAAAAAATACTACTTGTAACATTTAACTTTCAGTATTTGATTAATCAGAATCAGTTATTTATATTTTCAGCTTGTTCTTCCAATCCAGACGAACCATGTCTGAAAACTGGAGCAGAAGTTCTATCGCAAATGGACTTTAGCGCGGACAACTTCTGGAGAAATATTATTATTATTGTTATAATTTACTTCGTTTTAAACGCCGTCTCTTTCACCCTTTTTTCTGTGCAAATGTATCGAAGAACGAAACGGAAAGTGCTTTAATGTAAAAATATATAGAGTCTAAGTAAACTGTTAATCCTATAGAGGCATTGTACAGGTACGGTGTACACATATGCGCAAATAGGGTGGCTTGAAGAATTTAGTCCCTCTCCCACTCCCTGAAAGATTTCCAAAAAACTAGAAAAAATATACGAATGTAAGAATTTCCCGCAATATTTTGTTTTTTCAGCCCCCCCCCCCCCATGCGCTCGTCCTGTTAACAACACGGCTGAAGACTGCAGTCACGCAGGACGCAGCAAAGATCAAGATCAATGAGGACATAGCTGGAAAATATTAACAACACGGCTGAAGACTACAGTCGGGCAGGACGCAGCAGCAAAGATTAAGATCAATGAGGACACCGGCTGAAAGAAAAATAAATTTCCATGAAAATGAGTTAAATCATATGGACTGGCATCGTGTCGGGGAGGGGCGTTGCGGTTTTCGAGCGTGTTGGGTGGAGTGTAACAGTTTTCGCTCAAGTATACCCATGGCTGGAATAAAAATAAATTTCCATGGAAATGATTTTTCGTTACTTCTTTTAGTTCCTGCTCAGATGTAACGTTTTTTTTTTGTTTGTGCGCCAAAGTAAAGACATGAAAATGTCAGATTGTAACAAAAAACCGGAACGCTCCACCGACACGAATTCAGAGTGGTTGACATTTCCGTGGAAATTTATTTTAGCATTTTATGCATGTGCTTTTATTACTGGGTATACTTGAGCGAAAACTGTAACGCTCTCCCGACACGAATTCAGTGGTTGACAGTTACAATCTGCAGCCTTGTTGTTGCTGCACGAGCAGCCGTCTTGTTACTAGAAATTTTCACGCCCTCCGACACGAAGTCAGTCCATATGATTTAGCTCTTCAAGGTGACAATTCAGTTCAGTGGTTGACATCTCCATGGAAATATATTTTTCTTCCAGCTATACGGATATACTTGAGCGAAAACCGTAAACACTCCCCCGACACGCTCGAAAACCGTAACACTCCTCCCGACACTCTCCCCCGACAAGAATTCAGTGGTTGACATTTGCTGCGCCCTTCGCGACTATACAGTCTACAGCCGTGTTGTTGGTAGAAATTTCAATAGAAACACGTTTTTACTCTCTTGCCCACTAGTTAGTCTAGGCCAAAAATTATGTTTCTTCCATCCATGGGTATACTTGAGCGTTTTTGCGCTTGTGATCGCACAATCGGATATTATGTTGTAGATATGCTTTCCTCCAACATTATGAAACTAATTAATCAAAAATTTACAGTGGAAATCGAAAAAATGGTTTTCAATGTGAACCCACCCATACACTAAACAATCTAACGGTCACAATTTCACAAGATCTTCGTCTTCCTAGTTGATTCAGTTTTGCACTACCAAAGTCATTATTATACTAGTATCCAGCCTTCAAAAAAGGGATAAATTCCTCTCATTCGGAAAGAGAAGACGATTATTATCTTCTTCTCCTAAGAAAAAAACTGGGTTCATCTTATTATTTAGTACAATTTTCTTTGTTTTACTCCAAAAAGCAGAATGTCCAATCTAGAATTTAGGTAATTTATTTGATCACAATCTAAATTGGTTTTTAGGGCCTAAATCCAGGTCGGATCCAGAATCAGATAGAATTTTTGAAATCAGCGACCTATAAAGTAACTATTCCGATACCTTATGCAATTATTTCGCCAGAGTGAAATTCTGGCTCACTTGAAGGAAGGAAAATTGAATTTAGGCAACAGTATGAGTCGAATCGAAAGTTTGATAATATTTTCGAAATCAGTGACCCAAACTTTCGTATCATCCCAGTTTACTCTACAGAGTGAGACTGTTCTTCAGGATTTGCAATTTCACTTGATACAGCAGGCCTTTTACCGATCTTTCCAAACAAACAAAAAAAAAAAAAAAAAAAAAAAAAAAAATGAAAATGGGATGGGAGAACTTAATGGTACACTCTAAAATCTACTGTTGATAGTTCAATTTTCTTGAATTCAAATTTTTATGGAAAAAATTTGAATTTAGGCCTGCGATTGTGGTCAAACGGAAAACCTACTTACATTTCTGATTGCATTCTAAAACTCAGCTACTCGGGGGAAAAAACTTCTGATACTCTGTTTAGTTTTTTCAGTTAGACTAGTTTAGCCCAGGTCACATTCTGATCAGGAATTGAGGTCGGATCAATAATCTGATTGCATTTTTGTACCGAGTGACCCAAACTATCCCTATATTCCAATACTCCGCTGAACTTTCTATGTTGGGTCAAATTTGCCCATTTGAGGGGGTTGAATTTGGGTTTCCAGGCCATAATTAAGGTCAAATTAAGATTTCCACTGAATTGTCGAAATCATCAGTAACTTAAAATGACCCTGTTCCCATACAAAATTCAATTTTTCTGACGAAGTCAAATTGGCCTGTTTGGAGGAGGAAAAGTCGAATACGGGGCACCGATCGTGCTCGAATCGGAAATCTAATTGCATTTTTGAACTCAGCGACTTCAAAACTCTATTCTGTCGCGTAGTCCAATTTTCTATGTTGAGCTAATTTTGCTCATCTGATGGAGATAAATTAGAATTTTGGAGCCCAAATAGGAATCTGATCCGAAATTCGATAGAATTTTGAACTCAGTTGCCCAGAAAACCCCTATTAAGATATCTTGTTCAATTTTTACGGTAAAGTCAAACTAGCCCCTTTGAAGAGGGAAATGTCGAATTTGGGGCCTATGAGTCAGACTGAAAATCTGATTGCATTTTTGAACTCAGCGACTTCAAAACTCTATTCTGTCGCGTAGTCCAATTTTCTATGTTGAGCTAATTTTGCTCATCTGATGGAGATAAATTAGAATTTTGGAGCCCAAATAGGAATCTGATCCGAAATTCGATAGAATTTTGAACTCAGTTGCCCAGAAAACCCCTATTAAGATATCTTGTTCAATTTTTACGGTAAAGTCAAACTAGCCCCTTTGAAGAGGGAAATGTCGAATTTGGGGCCTATGAGTCAGACTGAAAATCTGATTGCATTTTTGAATTCAGTGACATAAAATACCCTTATTTCGATACTTTTTATCACTATGTTTTCACTTAAGATTCCGAAAGATGATGGCACGTTCCTGCTTTCTTAGGAGGGGGGGGGGGGTCCCTACTTCAAAATGAACTAGACCTTCGTTCTTCAAGATGCCTCTTTGTCTTATCTCGATCCGATTTCGCTATACAAAATGAGGGGAATTTCATGACACACTCAGTATACATAAGCAGTAGGGTGGTCCAAAATTTGTTCATACGTAAAATGTTTTTCTCTCAGGGACTAAACTAAGTTTTTTGATCTATAAATCCACCTGCCAAAAATTTTTTTTGAACACAAAAAAGTCTGAAGGTGTCCCGGTGGAAAGGAGGCGGGGGTCAAGTTTAACATTCAAAACATTATAGTGTGGTGGGACGTATGGCCACAGTGGACCCTGAGACACCGCACCTCCGGCCCCGGAAACTACATACCCTTTCGAGTATCGCATCAGTGACCGAAGGAACGCTTTGAGGCCACCCCGAGCTCCCATTTCGCTGTGCCGCTTCCGGTGCGTACGTCCTGTCAGAGCCCCCATGGGGTTCACTACTAACCGAGGTTCGCGCTCCCAGGATGCTAGCTTGACCCGAGTGCTAGCTTGGAAATTTCAGGTCCCCCACAGCCGGACGCGCTTTTTCTTCACTCACCCCTCACCTTCTCGTCTTTATACGCGTGGCGACGCAGGCAGATAATGACAGCGGGGGAGCCCTGCCGGGTGTCCGCAGCAGCTGCAGCAGCTCTCCTAGGATTCAAAACACTATAATGAAACCTGTAATTTTGCTTTGAGGCTTCCGAAACAACGAGTTCGGTTCAAAGGATTGGTTTGATTTAAAAAATAATAATAATAATAATAATAATAATAATGTTCTCGTTATAGTGTATGAATAAAGTACCTACTGAGACTGTTGAGCAAGTTTCTTCAAAGGTTAACGGCCACTGTTGAAATTAGGGTAAAAGGACACTTTTTTGAAATTCGAGCATTACAGACCACAAAAATCGAATAAAAGCATGAAAAAGATAGTATACCGGATTTTAGAAATGCTAAATCCATTTATGAAATTTTTTGGTCCAAGCCCACATTTTGAACTCTACTAAGGGGACAGAAACTAAAAGTCATACATAATATACTGTCAAGTACATCAACGAGGAGGTTTTTGGAGTAGCTCAGTGAGGTTATTTCTACTGGATTCCTACCAACAATGGTCCACAAGGGGCAGGGCCCTACACACTTTGATATCATCCAACGTATAGCTTCAAGTATACAATAATATTGTTTCTGTAGTTGTAAAATTGATTTTTGATATTTTTCTCCGGAAATCCCCACCGATAATGGTTCACGGAGACTTGGGCATGAGAAATAAATTCAGCCCCCGTAGAAACCTTATTATCGATATACGTGGACCTGTATGCTGATTAATTTCGATTTTCCCGTGTGTGCCCCCTGTAGATCACTGTTGATACGGGTTGAAATAACCTTAAAAACGAATTCAACGACTCCAAAGACTATATTATTGACATACTTGGAGTAATGCTGAATAATTTTGTAGTTTTCTCGTCCATGCTCCATGTGAATGCTCATCGGTAGGGGTTTTATAGTCAACATAATCTTAAAAACGGACTCAACGATTCCAAAAACCTCATTTTCGATGTACTTGCGTCTCCTCATTTTCGATATACTTGCGGAATTTTTTATAATTTTTAGGTTCGACCTCTATAGTGAACCTCCGAAATGGTAGTTTGGAATAGTTTATTGGACCGAAATTACGTTTTTAAAATTCCCTGCAACATTATACTGAACATGATCTCATTCACTCGAAGAGAAATGCCAGAGAGAATTTTTTTTTTCAAAGGCAAGTCCTATGAGAAGGACTTTAAGCCTATTTTTTTCTAATAACGATTCCCTGTATCTTATCCGCAAGATACTTTTGTAACACAAAACACATCTGAGCTTTCAGAGCCCTATTGGAATTTAAACTTGGAGTCTCAAGTGTTGGCAGCCTTGCATATTTGTGAGTGATCACGTATGATTTACCGTAAGCATGCAGCAAACTTCAACTATTATTAAGTCGATTAGAAATTCACTTTCAAAGAAAATTCGTCCTAAATTCAACTGCATCATCATCAAAAAATTAAATTATAATCAGTTCTACTAAAGACGATTTACAAATATCTCCTATTTTTTTTATTAATAGAACGAATACGATTATTAATTTGCAGATTATCGTACCTTAATAGTGGTAATATCACGATGGTTTAGCACTCAGGGTTTTTCCTGCAAATCTGGATAACATCAGCATTAGTGTAGTTAGTGTCTGATTCTCATCCGTCGACATGTCGAAGTTGTTTGTTTTACTACCGCCAATCAGTACTACGCTTTCAGCATTCCTTACAGAGATACTTTTTTCGATTACTTCAAGGGCGGCTCCTGTTGCAACGTGACCACAGACTGAAGTATGCGGAATTTTCTCATGCAATAGCGCTCTGTAATTTTGCGACCATGACTATCTGCGAATATAGAGACTTAAGGCTTGTTATTTGGTGGTGAATTCGGAATACAGTTTCTCTGACATGTTTCCAGAGTACCTGCCGAATCCGGTTCCTCACAGTCCGCCCTCCAGGCCAGACTGCCTCTTTTACTCTGTATCTCTATCGCAGCATCCTGAGATTCAAGATTCTGTACTTTGTTTTAGCGGCACTGCTGCAACTGGTCAAAAGAAAGTTGACAGTACCACGCAGGTGGACTATATATTCCTCCAAAAGGATATCAAATGGTGGTCAGAATCAAGTCATCCTTTATGACATCGTGGCTAGGGCATTAGTCAGAAGTCCGTATTCGTCTGCATCCACCATCCGACAGACTATGATAAATTAGTATCCTGGGGGAGGGGGGGGGGGAGTTGCTGGAGTATTCGCCTCGGTGGAAGCACTGATTCCATCTGCTTGAGTCTGGTGGGATTGGGAGTATCCATTATATGCTTCACCACTCTGCTCTTACTTGGAGACAGATGCACCGCTACCGAACAGCCTTTAACCCTACATCTAGTGTAATGAAGGCCGTCCCTGGTTGTTCGGTCAACTCAAAAGAAATGTCCATTTTATTTCGAATTTATTATTGCCATGATCGACGATATGTGTGGAGGCTACCATGATGTGTAGTATAGAGTGTATGTGTTAAGATACCTCGATATGTCAATTGCGTAATAATAAGTATGACAATACCTTTATCAAGAGCAGTGTATGAACAATATATGTATATCCGTTGGAACTCAGCGGGAGACCAGGAATGAACGTGCACCAAAACCGAATTTCACAGCTGAACAAGAGCATTGGAGACATAACTTCCGGCACACCACGGTTCGTTGGCAACCCTGTCGAGGTGGAGGGGTGGAATACCCCGGGCTCGGACTTTCAAGGAGGCCCGATATTTTTAAAAAGCCTGAATTTCAATCATACTGTACATCAAATCAGCAATCACTCATCCTTACACCATGAAAGAAACCTGTTATCCCATAGCTTCTAATTTTTTCCCATCTAACAAAAGAACAAACTGAACTGGAAGGAGAGGGGGCCGTGGAAATTCTTTCAGGTCCCCCTTTCCACTCAATGGGCTGGTTGTTGGTGCAGTGACGGAAAATGATTTTAATTAGTAGATCGGCATAATATAATTTCTTGTACATTGAATTTTACTTTTTTTAATGTTCCAACACCCAAATTTTATGGGACAATGGATACTGCTTTTGTACTTTTACTTCACTTATGTTCATTTAATGACTGTGATATTTCTTCTTTTCAACGCAATACATTAATTTACGGCTGGTTTCATGTTTTTCCCTGCTTATCTATTTCTTTACTAGTCATTTCATATAATTATGATACTGTTCAATCACAGGCAATACTGTAAATAATCGTTTTTTTACCGCGCAAACAACCAATTCAAAAGTGCCGATAAATGGTAGCCTAATTATTATTAGACATATTTAGTGAGTTGCCTAGCAATCTAATTACATAGCTCGTAGAACAAGATCTCCGTACGAATAAAAACTGTTGTTCTCAGTTTTTTGACTGTAGGAATAAATTTCCGTGGCGGACGATGTGAATTCTGATTCTCAGGTCCTCACATGTACATAATACTTGAAACATTGTACTTTTATGTTTTCAAATACAGTAGATGCCACTACCTATAACGACACCGTCTGAAACAAGACATCGGGCGTAACGAGCAGAGTGCCTGGTCCCGGCACAAAACCCATTATACCCTGTACTAAAAAAAAAGTGGCTATTACGAGTATGGAAGTAACGAGATATCGGACGAGACGAGCTTCTTTCATGCAAAAATCGGTACCCATATTGTACTGTCTTTAACGAGAAACAGAGTTGCCTTTGCAAATGAAAAATATGTAAATTGTTTAAGTGCATTAGAAAATCGAACTGAGGCAGAGTTTTGTGAGAGTGTGTTGAAAAATTCGAAACAAATAACTTTGACTCGTTACTTGACCAACAAATAATGTAAGTTTAGACCCTTGTACTTTATATTATTGTGGCACGTATTAATTAATGTTTGCTTTTTTTTTTTTTTTTTTTTTGCGCCTATACTCTATAACGAGCTTCTCGTTATAACCGGATACTACGAGTTCCTCGTTACATCCCTTACAACGAGCAACTATGGGCATTACGAGGAAAACTGCTGGTCCCTTGAATCTCGTTATAGGCGGCATCTACTGTAGTTCAATGTAAGTGCAATGTGCTAAACGGGAAACGCGACCTTGAATAGGTGCATCAGTGGAACAACGAGGGCCGCCCTAGACAAGAAGCATTCCTTCAGTCAGCTGTCACTTCATAAATATTTCTCTAAAACCTTCCGAAAATTCTACTTCGATGTAAATTACATCTTTCGACTTCAGAGCAGGGTTCGATGAAGTGCCAGACGAATTTTAGTCGGCTGTTTTCATATGGAAGTACAAAATGATGCGGGGATATGGGATTAACTGAAAGATTTTTTCAACGAAAGGGAATATTCCGGCCCTTTCCGGTGTCAATAAAATTTACTGAACATACCAGAGCATTTGATAGTCAATGATTTACTGACAAAATAAAAGGAGAAACACCGCCATTCATACAGCTAATAGAGTGTATAGGCGTGAGATTGTAAAGAGAGAAACAGATTAGAAAAAGTTACCACCGACCACAGGCAATCTTCCGAGTACCGGTTTTGATACCAGATACCAGTTGAGATACACATGAAAAGTGAGTGCTTCGATTCAGTAGGTATACGTATCAATTTAAAGATACGCGGGAACTGTTGCGTGGTTTTTCAACATGTAAATAATGAGCGTCAGTTTCTTTTCACAGAAAATACAAGTATTTTGTTTTTCTCGTTTTTCTGTAAAATACTGAAATTTCTCAATCTACATAGGTAACCTTCTACTGAAAGTACGTAAGATTCTATATTTGTATATACTGTATAAAATTTGTTTAAAATTATTCCGCGGAAGTAGATGATAATGTTTAAACATGTATAGCTGAAGTTTAATAATTCTTTCAACTTACTGGAATCGAACGCCAAAACATGTTGTGCAATGTATGCAGCGGGTATAAGTGCACATACAATGTTTGTCGGTAGCGGATAACAAAAGTGTTCCTTTAATTTTTTTTTTTAAAGAGAGTTTTAGAGCAGCTTTTCTTGAATCGCTCTCTGCTAGTTTGACAGTGTAACTACATTCCAACATTTTAAAGAAGTCAAAAGGAAAAAAACCTGTTTGCTATCTATAGGTTTGTTCAAGCAACCTCCAAAACGTGCACATTTTACACTTTGTGGAAGAGTCGTTCGGGCGCATCATGTGTTATGTGTACTTGCAACTAGAATAGTCCTGCACAGAGTTGTGTCTAATTTATGCAGTGTGGAGGTCGCCCGAACAAACCTATAAAACATTAATTACGCTGTTTCTAATCATATGATAATTTCTAGCTCACCTGAATTAATTCACAACGATGGCAGTAGACACTATTCAGAAAGAATTGCTACCTCTTATTCCTTCAAGATTCTCGACCTCTGTAAGTATTACCGTTATTTTCTCTTCTCTTTTCATGTCGTGTATCGAGTCTCACTCATTTAATGAGAATATAACGAGGATGTTCGTTACAAATATTGTTCATCTCATTTCCGTGCCATTATCTTAAAAATTGGAAAAAGTTTATTTCTTTTTCATCTTTATGAGACAGTTCATTTGTTTTGTCTGTCTGTCCACTCAAGGATGGTCGATTGCCGATCGTCGACCGGTTACCCATACGCACAAAAAATGCCGATTTTGAAATCCCCACCCTCAAAAATTACCAATCCTAAAAAGTAGGGAGGGCTCGACTAAGCTTAGATCCCGGGGTCCAAAAATCCTGAATCCGGCCCTAATGATCGTACGAGTCCGAAAGAGGTTTTAAGCTGAAATTAACCTAATATAGGAGAGGGGCTGCGTCATGGCCGGCTGTGACCTCACGCCTAATTCTATTTTTGGCCTAAAATTTTAGGAAATGTTTCATCTTGACCTACTTTATTTATTTAGGGGTTGTAAGTGCCCTCCTCTCTGAAATTAGGACGGGTCGGGTGAAATATGCAGGCTGACCACTCAAATTTTCTCTGAAAAAGGTGATAAGAGACCAATTTCGCAAAAAAAAGTGACCGAAAAGTGACCAAAAAATCACCATAATTCCCATATTTTCGACTAAAAATTATTCTCATTCAAAGGCTACACTGCATAGTTGCGCTGTTAGTTATGCGACGTTGTTTGACAAATTTGAAGCCGCACAGACTCGCAGCATCACACACTCTACTCACGCACACTTGTCTTGTATACTTATATCACATATCAGATTGAAGAAACACTTTTTTCAGTTTTTTTCTCTCGATAAATTGATAGGAGTAATAGTTCAAATGAGTATTTTTATTTTTATTTTTGAAGACATTTTTCTAAAAAGTGACTTTTTAGGTTAAAAAGTGACTTTCGTGACCAAATTTCAAAAAGGTGACCAGAGGTGACTTAAGGTGAAAAAGTGACCGAGTGGTCAGCCTAAATATGAAAATTCACCAAAAAAAAAAAAAACAAAAAAAAACAGAGAATAAACATTTCTATAGCATTCAACACGAAATATGTGAGCCGAGTTTAAATTTTGAAATAGTTGTATAAGTCCCAAGATCTAACTTTTCTGAATCTTTCTGAAATGCTGTTTCTACCCTGTTGAGTTTTTGAAAATATATGAACGTATCATCATCTTGATAACACGAACCTCTTTTGTGATACACAATATACGAGCAGATGCGAACACTCAGACTCAGTAACAACATAAAAGAAAGAAAAGTTGAGGGAAAGAAGAACCATAATTTAATTTTCAGCGTTTTCTAATCTGATAACATTTTCCATAAGCAGTGACCCCTGTTTCGTTATTCTCCTCTGTACGCGTACGCATTTAGTAAAGGACGATTCTTCACCCTACTCTGCCGGAGAGACCGGTTATCGAGATATCACCCTATTTGTTACATCTTTACTTCGTTTTTGATTAAATTTTGTGTCATGTACCTAGAATTTTATCCAAAAGTTGAGAGGTTTACATATTAACACATGAGTAAATTTTCACGTCCACTGGATACCAAGGAATGTTTAGAGTATGTCTTAAAGTTGTAATGAACTAGTCTGGAGGTTTAAAAATCTGTTATCATGAGTAAAACAAGTATAAGAATTTATTTTATGGAAAAAATAGATAAAACTTTATGATCGCTGTAATCCTCAGGTCTTCAGTTTTTTTCAAATTTTCTGGGTTAATTACTCTGCTCCAAAAACCTCAAAAACGTCTCCTTCTACTCATCTCGCACTTAGATTTGTGACGGAGAGGGCGGCAGTAACATTTTCACAATTGCAAAGCGTTGTTAAATTTGAAACTGTATACTTTCGGAACTCGCAGAGATAGAAAAAAGGGCTTTGCGCTGTTCAATTTTTGTTATCACTTTATCATACGCCATATAATACGATTTCTTATCGCTGCTTCATCTTATTTTAGATATATAGAAAAGTGAAGTGGCATTATTGAAAAGTGAAAAACGTTGCACCAGTCAGCTCATGGTTCATATGAACAACTGCGAAAATTTCCCAGTAATGTTTCCATACAATTTTCTCAACAAGGTTTTACTGTCCTACATATACATACTCTGACTGAGTAAAAGATATACGAGTTGAATTTTGATTAAGTAAACTCTTCTTTTACCCTAATATGACCTCTCCAAGAGAAATAGCGAAATTCTGATCCTAGAGGAAATAAAGCAAATAAGTTTCTTAGCTTGCTATTCTTCACGCACATCAATAGTCTTCAGATTTCAGTATAACCCTTTTTCACTTTAAAAATAACAGTTAAAGACTATAAACAGCAAAATTTCGTTCCACCATCTGATAGAATACAAATGTAGGTAGTCTACGTGTACATGGATACCAACAGAAAACGAAAGCTTCTAGGTGACTTAAAAAATTTACTTACCGAACTGATCACCAAGATGAACATTCCATCTTCAATCAGCGTTTCGCTATCTGGAATATGGATATACACAAAACAGAAAACTTCAACTGATCTTTTTTAGTTTCAAGAAGAATAATGCATAAATTCACTCACTGCGAGAACTGCACTGATATGATGTTTAGCATGAAAAGGGACTGATGGTGACTGGAAAGGGCCGGTGATAAGAGTTTGAGTACGTGCTCTTATCGTTTTATCAAGTAGTTATCCAGTGAGCAGTGAATGATTGTTGCTCACAGCTGCTCAAAAGCAACAGAAAGAGCGCTAGTGTGTGATTTTCGCATTTGGAATTCCGAATGTGAGATGGGAGGAAGTGGACAGCAGTTTATTATGATTAGATGACTGAAGTAAGGCTATTTGGACGCTGTTTAACAAAAAGGAACTAATCCACAAAATCCGCTTTTTGAGAACACCTGATTTGAAGTTCAAGAGCCATGTAAAAACTATATGGCATTGCGTTTACTGATAAAAGCTTTTCCCAACATGAGTACACATTTTTGAATCGGGGGACCAATTTTGAAAAATTCTACGTTTTACGCTCTTTCCAACAATACTAATAACTAATTTTGTTTACAAATCTAGGTTAGTTCCCTTTTGTTAAACAGCGGCCATTTCGCATTTGGACGATATTCAGCCTAAGGGAACCAACCAGCAAAATCTGTTTTTTCAGAACACATGATTCGAAGTTCAAGAGCCATATAGAAACTATATGACATAGCGTTTACTGATAAGTTTTTTTCAACGTGAGTACACATTTTTGAATTGGGGGCCCACTTTTGAATAATTCTACTTTTTACGCTCTTTCCAACGATACTAATAACTCATTTAGTCAACAAATGTCGGTTGGTTCCCTACGCTTAACAGCGTCCAACAATAAGCACTATGTCATAAGTGACCTGCCTGGAAGAAAGGGACTTGAGCGCAAAAATGTAAATTTTACAGGAGAGCGGAGGGGATAAACAAAATTGCATCGATAACGTTTACATGTGGAGATACTCAACTTTGAAGACTTACAGCAGTTTGGGAAAATTTTTTAAAGTTTTTTCGACAACACGCGAAAGAGTGGCCAAAAATTAGTCAAAAACAGTAGTTATGACAAAAATGATTTTTTTGCACTCAGGTCCCTTTCCTCCTGGCAAATCACATATAGTTTGTTTGCATGGCTCTTGATGTCTTGAACTTCGAATCATGTGTTCTCAAAAAACAGATTTTGCTGGCTGGTTCCCTTACCCTTAACAGCGTCCATTTGGCGATTTGCCTATAATATGGACGCTATTAAGCAAAACCGATCTAAGCGACATTTTTTGACAAAATGAGTTATTAGTATTGTTGGAAAGAGCATAGAAAGTAGAATTTTTCAAAATGGGGCCTCCCACACAAAAATGTGTACTCACGTTGAAAAGTGCTTATTAGTAAACGCTACGTCATGTCATATAGTGTCTATATGGCTCTCGATCTTCGAACCACGTGTTCTCAAAAAAGAGATTTTGTCGTTTGGTTCTGTTTTGCTTAACAGCGTCCATTGTGACATGCCAGGAGGAAAGGGACCTGTGCGCAAAGAAGAAAAAAAACATTATTGTAATAACAACTATTTTTGATTAATCTTTGGCCACTCTTTCGCGTGGTGTAGTCGAAAAAATTCTAAAAAATTTTCCCAACCTGCTGTAAGTCTTCAAAGTTGAGTGTCTTGGAATTTGGAACGTGAAAACGTTATCAATTTTGTTTATCCGCTCTACTATAAAATTTACATTATTTTTGCACCGGTCCCTTTTCCTTCCTGGCATGTCACATACGTTCTTTTGCCATAAAAATTAACATTTTTATGGTGAAAACTATCAGTAGAGACCGGATTCCTCGACAGCACTTTTTTCCTTGAGGAGGAAATCAGTGGGAGTCAAAATGTAGTTCGAATCATGAGAAATGGGACGCAGGGGAAAAAATTCAATTTTGTCGAAATATGACGAAACTGAGGAAAATGCCTAAATGACAAAAAATCGTTGTTCTCGAATAAAATTAAGAAATGAATTACGCTAACAGCTATCGAATTATCAAATATACAGGCCGTTATGTACTATTTCCAAATATCCACATTTCAGAGTAAGTCTCGTCGAGGGGTACACAGTATCATTCACCCCCCCCCCCCCCCATTACTGAAAATGAAAACTGAGTATATATTCAGCAAGTTAATAAAAAGGAGCCTCGAAAAAATTACGCGAGATCCTTGTAACTTTACAAGATTTTTTTTTCTTTCTTTCACTTTTTGAGAAACAAGAAACTATTTTTCTTGTTCATCGACTTTAGTTCCAAATTTTTGTACACCCCCTCCCCCCTCCTAAAGAAACAACTCGACACCGCTGTTTTTTTCCCCCATTTCTAACAACATCTACGCTCGTAATTTTATAAGAATTAAAACATTTCGAAGAAAACAAAAGTCGAGCCCATCTGCTACTTTGAATTGTAATTCTCTAATTATCGAATGCGTCATTGAGATAAAAACTGATTTTTCCCGCTTTTTTTTCTTTTTAATGCCGAATTATGCCGAATTTTCCGATTTTAGTGCCGAAATTCACACGTTTCAATGCCGAAAAATCAGGTCTCTCATTATCAGTATAATGGAAAGTTCTAGGTCAGTTCTGAAATCAGTGCCAGAATTTACTTCAGAAATGTAAATTTTTTTTGTGGATACATATGGACCTGAATTTTACCATACTTGGTCTTTGAAGTTGAACGGCCATTTTCAGGATGAAATGGGGATCTCTCAACATTTATTAAAGAGGCTATATTCGGAATTTATGCGAAAATGAGTCAAGAAATAAATATTTTTATAGGTGTCTTATCGAAATGTGTGAACAGCAAACATTTGAAAAATTGATGAAATACTTATGTAATATAAAAAATGGAAACAATAACTGAAAAACTTCCACAACTGTCCATGTGAATTATAAGCAATTTGCTGCATTCCTTTTCCCTTACATCGAATTATGAGGGGCCAATCGCACTTCTCTAACTTTTGCTGAATTCACCCATCAGTCAAGAAAAACCCTATGTTGATTTACAGAATTGGTAAAATAATTTTGTCAATTCCATGAAATCGTCATCAGTCCAATAATTACCGAATTCCAAGGTGTTAGTTCGCGCTTATTTTTGGCTGATTTCGAGAAATCAGCAGGAGGGTACATGCATTTTACATAAGTCATCCATAACTGGTAACTGTTTCGAGCATGACCGGTTTCGATAAATTGTAGGTACCTACAAAGCAGCGTTATCGATAACGCGGAGGTCATGGCTTGGGCTATGGATGGCTGTTATATTGCACACGATACCTTACAAATTCGTTTCAAATTAATTTCCCTTGTAAATCTGTGAACTGACTACAATGAAAGCTTCTATTTCGCGTATTTACATGCATTATTCCGTTCGAATCATAGGACATATTTCTGTAACGTTGGCCTCCTCTCATTAACGGTATCTAAACAAAACTTCAAGAGAGACACGTTAGGATGAGGAAGAGAGTATAACTACCCAATCTGCAAGCGTTGACATAATTTTGACCTGCGTCAATTTTGCGAATTCTGACGCGGTATTTTGACATTTTGACAATCATTCAACCAATCAGAGCACTCCGACGCATTTTTGACTTCTTGACACACTTTTAACCGATCAATTCTGCTATACACGTGGGCGGAGACTACATGAATGTCAAGGACCGACACTGGACACTGTTTTGACTCAAAAAGAGTGTCAAGAGTGTGTCTTTTGACGCTGATTTCGCAGATCGGGTATGTACTGAGAAAATTTATTATACCTAGGTATTTCAACAGTTTTCGTTGTATCTATATATGTATACTGCTCCAGTTTTTAGTATTCAGAAAATGACATTGATCAACTGCATCTAGATGATAGGCTACCTAATGATACTCATATTGTATTTAGGTATTTATTAGCTTTCAATATGAATCCTCTCTTCGCAGGCACGAGAGGGTTGATAAGGAAGTATAAGAAGGCTTGATTAATTGGCATTATAATATACAAGACGATATCAAAGTTAAAAATATAAATTAGTAATTGCAATTCTGTGCAGTCAATCTAATTTTCCAATGCATTATTTTCCAAGTTGTAATTTCTCACATTATATTCCTTTTGAGAAACACACCATTGGAAACTAGTCCTATTAAGGCTCTTGGTACTTCGTAGGGGTAAAGACAGCCATAATTTTCTTTCCAGTTCGGTCTGTCAAAATAAAATCGGCAGGGAGGTGAACACCACTTGACCAGTTCTCGGTTCACAGAATTGGAAAGAAAATGACAGCTGTCCTTCCTGTCTTTGTACGAATAGAGCCCTATTCCTACAGTGTCTTGTAGGTATGGGCGATAGTCCATACTTTTTCACTATCAATGACCATATCGATAGTACCTACTGATTTTTTTTTTTTTTCAATAGTTCTTTACAATAATTTGATCATTATCACTAGAATATATTTTTCTCAATACATGATTATTAAACCGCACTTTAACCTCGCAATTCCAGTGGGTAAATTTGCATTTTGACAGCGAGTACGAGTGGTGAGTTATAAAGAGACCGAGCTTACCAAACAGAACAATTGAACGAAGTGATATGAGCGGGCAAATTTGCATTTTGACAGCGAGTAGAGATTGCTACATACACAGATCAAGTTTGCCGAACAGAACAATTGAACATATAGCGATATATTTTTGTGAACTAAAAGAATATTATGTATATTTAATGCGTTATTTTAATTTTATTCTTTCACTTACTGGTATAGTAATCATTTATAGGAAAAAATATCTTCCAATTACAAAGTGGTATCCGAAAGTTGAACATTCCGTTGCAATTTACTCCACTTGTGCTGCGGTCCTGGAGCAAACTTCTTCGCTCAATGTCAAACCTGTGACATGCCATCAGGAAGAAAGGGACCTATGCGCAGAAATGTAAATTTTACAGGAGAGTGGATAAACAAAATTGATCACGTCTTTACGTTCCGAGACACTCAACTTTGAGGACCTACAGCAGGTTGGGAAAATTGCTTAGAATTTTTTCGACAACACCACGCGAAAGAGTGGCGAAAGATTAATCAAAAACAGTTGTTATCACGAAAATGTTTTTTTGCGCACAGGTCCCTTTCCTCCTGGCATGTCACAGTCCTTCCTTTTACCACCTTAGGTATATAGAAATATATACCTACTATGCATTTTCCCTATAATTGATTTATTGATGATTGTTTGATGTATTTTCTTAGTATACTTATAATTAGGGGTCTTGGTAAGCCGAGTGAATAGCGCGTTGGTCTCGGAATCCGGAGATCCTGGGTTCGAGCCCACGTAGCACCTCGCCAGATTTCGACCTAGGCCGGTTTTTTGGCCAGAAGGGAAGAGGGCTAAGACAGTCCTAACAAGCCTCCCCGACGTCTCTGAAGTAATGCTCGAAAGGGCGGATTCCAGGGCTCGGGCTGAGAGCAAATTTGAAAAAGTATACTTTTATAGTCCTTTATATAGTTAGTAGTTAATACAATCATTATTTTCAAATTTAAGGATTGAAATGCAAAAATATAATGCCCAATGGAATTATTCCAAATAAATTAATGTGACTCTGGTTAGTTGATTGTTATATATATTACAAATTACATAGATAGATATCGTGCTTCCTGAATTAGAAATTAAATAACGGTTCATTCTAAATACCTACACAAAGAATATTTAAATATGTATTTCGTTAGCTACCATACATATTTAAGACATCGACAGAACAGAACGAAACTGGAGAGACTAAAGGAGAAATCACGTTGAATACAGATGGTTTTGATAAGAAAGTTCGCGCTGCTATTCCTCATTGATCGATGCAAAAACGAGCTCCGAGGAACTTTTTTTTTCATTTTGTAGGTCAATATCTTGATTTAATCGTCCGCGAAGAAAAGGAATTTAATAGATCAAAGTACGCCGAATCTTTTTTATGATAACCAATTTTTACAATAACTTACTCTAGTAGTAGGTAGTTATTTCGTTTCAAAAGTTTGAACGCAAACTTGTCGAGAAAAAATTGATGCGCAGAGCTCGTTCCGCCAGAAAAGTCCTCAATTATAAAAGTCAAGATTCATCTAAACTGACAACACACAGAAACAACTTTTTTTTTTTACTTATCATCAGTTTTAATACACTATTTTGTTCTTTATTCCCTCCAATTGAAAATTTCCCTTTACGCTTGCCTATCTACTAAAGCTTACATAATTCGTATTTGATTTTTTTTTAGCGTGCAAAAATGCCTACAGATACTCCCAAGAATGAAGGTATATCAGTGGTATGGAAAAATTTATGCGTCACTGCATTAATTAAAAATGAGCGCCTAATTCGACCAACCACGTACACGGAAAAAGAAATCATTCACAATGGTTGGTGTTTATTTTATTACTAAATGAAACATGCTAGTTATTCGGATCGGGACATGATAATTTATTAATTAAGATGGAAACTTGAATTCATCTTAGTTCATCAAATTTTATAAGACATCTGTTTTCTTCTCTTTGTTTCAGTAAACGGACGTGCCCCACCAAGTTCGCTGATTGCTATTATGGGAGCAAGGTGAGAGAGTCAATTTGTTTCTTGTGAAAAATAATTCGGCGGGTCAATGCGATTTGGAGCTATATCCAAAAACTAATTTCGCTACAGAGGGGAAAAAAGTTTTAGCATCAAGAGTTTACTGACAAAAGTACAATTGATCTAGGTAATATTATGGTACGTTTTTGTACAAACCTTCATCTGTGAGATTGTTATACTCCCAACCAATTTCAAATTATTGAATGTATCTCTCTTTGCCCAAATTTATTGAGAGAAGCGATATAGGTATGATACTTTTACTTTTTTTTAATTAAAAAAACAACATTATTCAACAAAGCATTAAATACAGTGTTTCATTCGATGCAGCATGAAATTATCTTTCTAATGATACCAAAATCTCATTTTCGAGAAAAATTGGATATAGCTCCAAATCGCATTGACCCGATGAATTAGAAAAAAAATTGGAGAAGCGAGTAACTGTGAAGTCCGAAAATGATGCTTTATGAGATGACTGGCCGAGAGAAGACCCCACACTCTTTCATTTGGTACTTTTTGTTATGGAAGAACATTCTTGGTCTTCATAAACAATGTACCTATGTCTAGGTACCTAAAACTGACGAAAAACTCAAAAATCGGAAATGCTAGCTCCTATTTTTGTCGTTATAATACACTAGATATACTACGCTTTAGATAGGTAGGTATATTATGTATCTAGATAATTTACATGTGTGTGTGTGTGGTTTTTTTGTTGTTTTTTAATAAATCTTTCCTACAGTTTATATTATATTCTTTTTCAATATTTTTGTGCATTTATTTTTGAGAGAGTAATGATATTCTTCAACTATCAATTGAATTTTATTATTGTTTCAGTGGCTCTGGAAAAAGTACATTAATGTCAGTTTTAGCTAATCGACAAACAGGTAGAAATAAAACCTCATTTGTATCGTTATTAGAAAAGTATAAAATATATTATCCTACCTGTAACACAATATTTAGAACAGAGGATTCGAACCACATGAACCAGCCCAGCCGTAGTTCATATTCTTTTAGGAAGACGTGTAGGTGCACTGGGGCATTCAGCATTACCTGATGAATTAAATATTAAAGTCTTTGTAATACTGTAGATATCTAAACTCATCGGTTTAATTTTTGTTTATTTTCATGAATAGAAATATCAGGCCTCTCTTCATTGATCATCAGTTATCATTAATTCACGTATCTAACTATATTATTTGGGTAAAATGTAAAATCTTCATTTTCCAGGTTTTATGCCAGCCTCAGTTAACATGTATGCGTATACCTATACTTGATCCAACTTTTATCGCCATTGCTAAAACTTTATAGGTAGTACCTACCATAATATTTTTGCTTGCACCGAATTTGACAGGTGATTTAAGAATCAGCGGTGATATTCGCATAGATGGCAAAAAAATACAAATGAAATACTTAAGGCGAGTATCAGGTTACGTTTATCAAGAAGACTTATTCATGCCTGCGTTGACTGTTTTGGAGCATATGCATCTTGCGGTAGGTACCTGATACATTGACTTTATCTTCTAAAATTCACTTTTCGAACTTGCAGCCATGAAAATACTTGACATTTCCTACTATAAATATCACTAAATCTGAATAGATACAATTATTTGCAGCCCCCTGTCATAATCCTCGGTTGTGACAGCCTGCAAATTCTTAAGCATTATAATTTTTTCACGAACGAGTAGAAGAACATTAATCGGTCAAGTCAAAATAAACTTACTTTAGAAATTTTTCTGTACTTGACTAAAAGAAAAATTAATTAGGTACTTACCTACTCCATTTGATTACAGGCCAAGTTAAAACTAGACCACCGAATAAGTGAGTCACACCGCGCGCAGATCGTTAACGAATTATTAACGGATGTCGGGCTATTAAATTGCACTCTGAATCGAATCGGATCTACAAGTTTTGGAAAAGGAAAGGTAAAGAAAAGATTTGAATATTTAAATTCTTATTATTGTCTAACGGTAATGATGAAGCTATACCTCATCCACAATTATTTAATGATAACGTTTCGGACTATTTTTGTATACGTGTTAACGTTAATGCATATAATCAGTTAAAGTGTATAATTTTATAAAATACCTAAGTACCAATTTTCTGTCTATATTCTTCTTTTACTGACGGATCGGGGTGAAGTCGAGCAAATCTGTAATTTCCATTCGTGTACACCTCATTTAGAATATTCAACTCTGTCGATTTCAAAGAGCATCATATATACAGAGGCTGAAAACAATCAATGTCCTGGTTTCTCACAATTCATAACCCTTGAATGAAGGCGTTCTTTTAAAGCAACCATGCTGAAACTTTGGATTATTATGTAAACATATAAAAATTGAAGACCTCTAAAATGTTTGGCCAATTACTTCGTAAGGGAAGGAATCAGCGACTAGAAACTATTAGTATTTTAATGAAATTATATGCTTGAACTGATTAGTACTCAACGGTAACATAATACACTACATCTATTTTATGCTGTAGGTAAATCTATCGGGAGGTGAACGAAAAAGATTATCAGTAGCGACAGAACTGTTGACCAACCCTTCATTACTCTTTTGCGATGAACCAACCACTGGTAACTTATCTTATATTTTTCAAATAAGAAAATACTTCATGCATTTGTTTGGAAAATAATAAAATTTCAAATCATTTTCAATTTCCACAGGTTTAGACTCATTTTCTGCGTTCAAATTAATCAATATTATGAAAAATTTGGCAGAACAAAAAAACAGAACCATTATATGTTCCATTCATCAGCCGAGTGAACAATTATTCAGTCTTTTTCATCAAGTGATTTTGCTGTACAAGGGGCGCATTGCTTTTAGCGGTACCCCAAATGATGCTTTGGAATTTTTCAGCAGGTGGGTGACCCCGCCATTTTGATACAATTAAAACAATAAGTACATTTCGGAAAAATTGGGGCCTGCGACTCTTGAAAATAAAGAAATGGGACCCCTAATGATGAAATGCATTGGTCCCGTAAAACTTAAGTGGGCTTCTGATACCTACATCGTATTTAATCACAAATTTAGCTGATTAATCAATAAAATATATTGTTGCAGTTTGGGCTACAAGTTCACTTCAGGACAAAATTCTGCAGAATTTTTGGTTAGAAATTTGGCGGTTATTCCTGGCAATGAAGCTGAATCCGCCGAAAAAGCTGCAGGTATCTGCAAACAGTTCCAAATAAGTCATTATGCCGACGATATTTACAGATACATTGAAAATGAAACTACCAGTCAAGAGGTGAGAGATTTCGGAATTGACACATTTTTCAAAATATTAACACTTTCCTGTACGTCTACTAAATTGTAAATCATTCTGACATAAACACAGTTCTGTGCTGAAAATCTGGAAAACCACCTTTGTAAGACAAGAACAGTAATTTCTTTGGGGGGGGGGGCGCACTGAAAAATAAATCGGTGCATGCAAAAACAGGTTGTCACATTTTTGAAATTTTACAGGAGAGTAAAAAAACGTTTTACAGCAAAGTGGTAACACTGACGCTCGGCATGACTAGGTCCTATTATGATATTTTTAATGAGAAAAATGTTGGCGGTCTCGATTTTCGTTTATCTGTTGGCGCTAGCGGGATATTGCAAAAAGAAAAATGGACTTAACCTGTTTTCACGCGTAAAGTTCTAAAAAATTCTGTCTATGTAAAATTTTTGGAAAAATGTTCAGGATTATTTTTATTTAGAGGAAAACTCACCTTTTACAACATAATGTACGATAATTACAAGCTTTCTTTCAAATCTTACAAAATAACTAATCGAAATTCATTATGGCAAAAGTGTCATTTTCTTTTCTTTATTGAAAATTTTATCATCTTTTTTTTTTTTTTTAACCGGATTCTGTTTTACCTGTTTGGAAGAAATAGGTTGTAGAGGATTTTCCTCCGTAATGAAACGAAATTTATTAGTCAAAGGTACAATCAGGCATAAGCAAGATAATACGAGAACTACAGCCAGGCACGACCATCGGTTTGATAACAGCTGTGAACTTGACCTAATCTTGCATGAAAAAAAAATTGGACTTAACCTGTTTTCCTGCGATGAAAATTTCAAATAGTATTTTTTTGGCACAATAGTTCGACGAATCGAGCAAGTATTTTTCCTATGTGTCGGCCTTGGTGTGACAGTGTTGCCCGAGAAGAAAACTGATTTTGGCAAAATCAGTGACTTGACCTGTTCTTGCATGCGCCGATTCAAATATAAGTTACCTTAGCTTTATCTGGCTATTCGCGAAATCTTGCTACAGCTTAACCATTTTCCCAGCCTCATTGTAGCACATAATAAAAAGAGAGTGATCGTTTTTCTTTTGCAAGTTGAGAAATCAAAATTATTTTTGTATAATCTCCAGTCTTGTTTCAGACACGTGGTGTTCCTATGCGGGCTAAGATGTGAGTACACACTTATATGTTGCGTTAGTCGCATAAAGACTCTTTGTCTTTTAATTCTTTCTAACTAAGTAATGAAGAAAAATATGAACTTTGTCAGTTTTTCTCATTTATTCTAGTCGAAGGCGAGTTTGGCCGTTCCATTTAATTTTATACCGAAATATGTTATCAATTCTACGGGATCCAACCGTTCAAGGCCTAACACTTGTCAATAAAATGGTAAGATACATATAGGTATTCACAGCTTTATTTTAGAACATTACTTTTATTTACAATTTTCTTATCTAATATTAATATAAGTCCTTTAATAATTTTATGCTTCAACTTTATCAACATTTTTATGAGATTATTTTTGAAATCATTCCAGATATTAGGTTTATTGATTGGCATTTGCTTGTTAGGATCCGCAACAATGACACAAGGGGGAATTCAATCGTTGAAAGGTGCAGTGTTCACAATGGTCGCTGAAAATGTATTCTCACCGATATATTCTTCCTTGGATAATATGCCAAAACAGATGCCAATATTTCAACGAGAATATTCAAATAATATGAATTCGCCCTCTATGTTCTACCTAGCAAATGTCATTTCCTTAGTAAGCATAAAACTGGTCA
Source organism: Acanthococcus lagerstroemiae (assembly GCA_031841125.1). Taxonomy (NCBI): domain Eukaryota; kingdom Metazoa; phylum Arthropoda; class Insecta; order Hemiptera; family Eriococcidae; genus Acanthococcus; species Acanthococcus lagerstroemiae. The sequence continues at coordinate 31,833,530 of CM063106.1, read as the reverse complement.
ATTATTGTCCTAGCATTTGAAGTACTTAGGCATACTTATACTGAACAGAAGTTGATGGGCTTACTGTAGTGAGAAGAGTTGATTATCCGTAATGTTTCGAATTCTAAATCCATTTACCAGAACAAGTGGCGTAGCCAGACGTGGTATGAAGGGGGGGGGGGAGTCGTTTCACTTTTACAACATTACATGTGTAGTACTTATTATTGCCAGAATAAATTTTTATTTTTATTTTTTCACATTGCCGGCCAATGCCAGAGGGAGGGGGTGTCAGACCCCCTACCCCACCCCGTAGCTACGCCTCTGACTAGAACAATTGTAATAATGTGTATAGGTACTTACACGTATTCAACATATATATAGGTGACTTCTGATTTATAATTTTTTGTATTAAGTATACTATAGGTATTGTTATTTACTTTACAGACCCCTGGCATGATAATAGATTCGTCTGTATTTTGTACATTTCTGTATTGGCTCACAGGATTGAAAGCTGATCTCCCTACATTTGGCTGGACTGTATTTATAAATGTTCTAGTTCTCAATACTTCATGTGCATTTGGTACGAAATCATTATTATCTATTTATTTAACTTATCTTTTTATTTGCTGATTTGCAAATTTTCATATAGTTCAGTTGAATAACTTCAGATAATACTTGAATCATATATAGTTGTGCAATGACAAAATTATTTCTTAAACAAATTTATCATTACTATAATTAGATTTTGTAGCAATAATATTTTAACTCTTCAGCTATTTCTTACATGCACTAAAGTTGATAATTATTTTTAGGGACGTTGGTGTCAATCGTGACTCCCAGTATTGATCTTGCTCACCTAATACTGAGTCCAATAACTTCATTATTTTTGATACTTTCCGGAATATTTGTGAGCTTGAGGTAGGTATCAAAATTAGATGAATTTACAGATATACGAAGCGATAAAACATGGCACTCAAGAAATATAAATTTGAATGAAATTGTTACCTGCCTCCAGGAGTGAAGAATTTCAATTATCCATTAGCAGTTAATTTCACCCAAAATCAAATTCTCTCCTATAATTTACTTGGCCTGCAAAAGTTGTTAGAGTGACTTCTTGAGATTTACAAATATATTTCGTATTTTCAGGACTGTACCAATCTATTTTAGGTGGTTGCGTTATGTTTCATGGGTCACTTTATCGAATGAAGCGTTGATGATTCTTCAGATGAATGGTGTTGATGATATAGGTAAGTTAGGAAATATAATTTATTATTTCAATATGCTACACTCGAAGCTAGAATCATCTAAAACATTGCTTCGGCATGAGAAATCGCAAACAACTATATTACCTACTTAATATGAATAAATTGTAAAAGCTCAGTGTTTAGTGCCACCAAAAACTTCTGGTCGGTATCTTGACGCTGTGTATTATGGTGGTCTAAACTTTGGCAATTTTTGAAATATTTCGCTCCCAGTGGCTAAACTCTTTTCGTTCGATCTGAAACCCATCAACACAAATTGTTTTGAAATCGAATAATTTTTAGGCGGTCTCACTGAGGATGAGTTTAATATAAAATTCTCTATAAGCAAACCTGTACTTTTGCTTTGAAGCTTCCAAAATATCGAGTTCGGTCAAAAAAGTTGGATTGATACTAAGAAGTCTTTCTGTTTAGTGTAAGAATAGAATACGTAGCGGTATAAAAAATTTTGAAAAAAAGTTTGTTAAAAAGTTGATGGTTTCTGCTAAATTTGGGATAAAAAGTACAAGTTCTTGAATTTCGTATACATTATAGGACGTAGAAACTGAGGAAAACAGACATTTTTGTCTACTTGAATTTCAGGAACGCTAAATCCGTTTATGAAATATTTTGATCCAAACCCCCATTTTGAAGACTCTGCTAAGGTGACAAGACCTAAAAGTTACAGGATAATACCGTCAAGTATACCGTATACCTATCGGGAATGAGGTTTTTTGAGTCACTGAATTCGTTTTTGAGGTTATGTTAAAACTGCAGCTTCTACCAAAAATCACCCATAGAGGACAAGGACGGGGAAATTTCAAAATACTGAACATATAGCTTCTAGTGTACTAATAAATAAGGATTCTGTAGTCGCTGAATTCAATTTTGAAATTTTTTCTCCTAAAACCCCTACAGATGTTCACGAGGACTGAGGCATGAGAACCCGATGTGTAAAATCCCACTAGTTACTCGAGTAACTAAAAGGGAACAAAGGTAATCTGAGGGTAACCATGGGTAACAAATGGGTAACTTTTCCGCCGCGGGTAACTATAGAGCGTAACTAATGGCGTGGTATCCCGCCAGTCACCCCCGGGTAACTAAAGGGGAACGAGGGTAATCTGAGGGTAACAAATGGGTAACTTTTCCGCGGATAACTGGGTAACTATAGGGTAACTGATTACGCATCGGGAAATAGTTTCAGAAATGAATTCAGTGACTATAGGAACCGTTTTACCGATATATGTATCGACTTAAAACAGTGTATATTAATTAATTCTGAAGATTTCTCGTTTCGGCCTTCCGTGGACCATTATTGGTAGGGGTTACAGTCCAAATAACCTCAAAAACGAATCAGCGATTTCAAAAACCCCATTTTCAGTACTGTTGGGATTTAAACTTAGAGTTTCAAGTGTTGGCAGCCCTGCGATATGTGTGAGTGATTACGTACGAGTATGATTTACCGTAAGCGTGTAGCAAACTTCAACTATCATTAAGTCGATTAGAAATTCACTTTCAAAGAAAATTTGTCCTAAATTCGATTGTATCATAACCAAAAAATTAAATTATAATCAGTTCTACTGGCAGAATAATTCTTACTCGGTTTTTTACCCTACTGAAGATAGCAGTGTTTCTATTTGAAAGTACACATGATCACTCACTCATTTTCACCCGCTAACACCGGCGCAGGTAATTTTGCAGCGCACTCTAGTGCTGGTTTAAATCCCAATACTTGATGGTATTATTTGTAATTTTTTGGTTCTGCCTCACCAGTAGAGCCTTCAAAATGGGGATGAGACCAAGAAATTGCACGAATGGATTTAGCATTTCTAAAATCAGAACAGATAATCGTTTTCATCCCGTTTTTATTCAGTTTCTATTATCTGTAATGTTTGAAGTTCAAGAATTGTACTTTTTACTCCAAATTCAAGAGGCTATTGATCTTTGAATTAAGTAACATTTTCTGAAAATTCTTGCTAGGTACTCCACCGTACTCTAATATAAGAACGATTTTCTTGTGGTCATACCAACTTTTTCAACCGAACTCGATGTTTTGGAAGTTTTAAAGCAAAATTAAGTGTTTCCTTATATGATACCCCCCCCCCCCCTTCGGTGAGACTCATCAAAACTATTTGATTCCAAAAATATTTCATATGGGATATGGTGGGTTTTCAGACCTTTTAAAAGGAAGAAGCTTAGCCACTGGAAACAAAACATTTCAAAAAACCTATCCATTTTACTGTATGTATAGCAGCATTATTTTAACAAAATAAAAGTAACGTACCACAATAACTATTGCCACACAAATTAAAAGTTCGACTACGTCTATAAATTTTGCAAGGCCAGCTATTTTTAACATTTTATCTTCAATTTTTGGTTTGTTAGTTTCTTATAATAATTTATATTTTCAGCCTGCTCTTCCAATCCAGACCAACCGTGTCTAAAAACTGGAGCAGAGGTCCTATCGCAACTCGACTACAGCGTGGACAACTTTTGGAGAAATATTATTATTATTATTATTATTTATTTAGTCTTGCACGCGGTTGCTTTCTGCGTATTTTCTGTAAAAATTTACCGTAGAACAAAACGCAAATCACTTAAATCTAAACGAATGTAATGTTAGTAAACCTGCTTTAGTCCTGCGTAAATAGTGATTGCACGATACAGTATGTAGCAGGTATAGGACTATGCTTTCATTCACAACGGAAAGAATGGTTTTCAATGAAAAGTGTGAACACATGCCTAATCAACCATATTATATGTAGGTATATGTTTAACTGAAGTTATGTACGAATTACCTATCATCTCTCTGCTATATGTAATGCAATCGAACCTAAATTGTGTGATATTTATTTTGTACTAAAGTTTGTTAAATTCTACTCTTTTGTTCACAAAAAAAGAAAACATCTCCAGATAAAGTCAGGTTCAAATAAAATTACTCTTATGTGAGTATTAGGAAGTCACTTGATTTGAATATGATGCCTATAAATGATATATAAATGAAGATGTATTGATTTACTTGTCCTACAGTTTTATTTATTTCATTTTAATCTCATTCATATTAATATACATTTAGGTGTACCCTCAGTGGTAAAACGTAATTTCAGTCATATTAGGAAATTTTTGTAGAATCGCAACATTTTGATTCATCACAATAATGAGACTAGCTAAAATTTTCATCAGATGTACTTATGAAAACAGAAACTCAGTCAAGAGTTCATCACTATATTCATTTTTCTACTTCCGCCAATTGCCAGTGCACAGAGTTGGCCAAATCACGAGAAACGGATAAATTGGATCGCGAATAAGTTGTAGAAAATTATTCTCGAATCACGGACTATGGAACAGTGCTGGGCCTTATAGCTTTCTGATTTGGAATTTTTAACATGAACGAAAAACAGTTCTTCTTATTGACTAGGTATAGCAAAGATTATTTCTTGAATATTGCACTGTGCAATTTCATATGTTCACGGTTTGTTTGTTCATGCAGAGTGTTACACAAATTAGCCTGCCTCTTATTTTTGGAACACATATGGTCGAGTCGATGTGAGATGAAGGATCTCGAAGCAACAAGATCTGATTTCTTTCAGGGTGAAAAGAATTTCTTCACAAGCAAAAACAGCCGACCTCAAGTCAGGTCCACGGGAGCGGGGGCCAAGTATTGAAATAATGAATAAAACTGAAAGCTGTTTCGCGCGTATATAATGTGTTGAAGTTTTGAGGAGATTTCAAGGAATTTGAGAGTCGAAGCGTCCTAGCCGCCTCCCCTAAAAGAGGAGATAGAACGAGAAAACGGATTTTGCTAGTTGGTTCCCTTTTGCTGAACAGTGTCCATATGACTTTGGGTGCACTTTTGGTAAGCCGACATTAGAGCACTATACATCCGAGGCCCTGAACGCCTGAACACATTCAGCTTTCGGCTTTCGGCTTTCAAATTCCACAAAAAATACAGCTTTTTGGCTTTTGGCTTTCAACTTTTGGCTAGCTTTCAAGCCCTGGTTTTAGTTTAGCTTTATTTTAGGTTTTGGTTCCTGGACATCTCGAGGTGAATATTTGCCAACACCAAAATCCCTCCATAGCGCCATAGGTTATAACGTCACAAATCAGAAAATCAAGGCAGAGAATTTTCAGGGAGGAAAAAGTCTAATAGTACCTACTGGCTTTCAGCTTTCAGCTAGCTTTCGAACCCTGGTATTCAGAAATATAGCTTTTTAGCTAGCTTTCGGCTAGCTTTCAAGCCCTGCCACGCCACAAGCATGCATTCTCTTTCTCTATTCTCTGACGTGAGAGCACGACCCTGATTACAGGACTACATACAGTCAACTGTAGCGCTCCTAGTGAGCAGACCAACATTCAATTTATACATTGTATCCCACCTTCTCCAACTCACAACAGCCGGAACCTTCGACCATACAATGTATGGTCGAAGGCCGGAACCCGAACTCCGGACTGATAAGAGATACCGCCCCTATGAACACATGATCGTTGATGAATCCGTAATATTCTGGAAGATCGCCGAAAGAATCGAGTATTATTTGTAAAACCGACATGTAATAGTGAAAATTTTCGTTCGAAACACATTAAGAACACATTCGCAGTCAAGTTCCTTATTGATTTCTGGCAATATTCAGTTGATGACGAACTCTTCAACCAGGTAGTGCTATTTTTTCAGTTTCACATTCAAAATTCTAACAAGTTTACTATACATCCTAACGTGGATGCCATTGCTTTTACCTAACCTATCGAATGCTAACCGCTGTATGAATCTTATGGAAATATTTAGGAAACGTTAAAATGTTGTCATATCAAAAAACTCCTTTACCGGTTATTGTGTCTCCGTGTATTAATCTATTGATAACAGTTCCAGGTACTTATGACTTACAAGAGTGAGTGGTGGTCTGGGGAATTTCTTTGAAATGTGTGGCCGTATCCTTCTAGGTAATCTGTATTGTATAATAGCTAGAAATTTGATTTGGCTACACATGCCTTATTATTGGTAACCTTCAAAAAGTTACACCGCGAATTGAGCGTTCGTATTTTCGTATTTTTCAGAAGATTCTTAGGAAATAATGTGTTTCGTAATCTAGGCTTTAGAGACGGTCTACATTTACTAATAACGGGGAAAAATCGTAAACACCGTGTTAGATTCGCCAATATTGAAGAATAGAAGATTTCAGTAAGCTTATCATCTAGTGCAAATGAGATCTGTCTTAAGAAAATACTTTTCTAGCTGAGGAATTTTTGAAAATATAAGATTTTATCTCATTCTCAGTCATGTTGGTAATACCAGTCGTCTTGTAATGGAACCATATTATTGTGACACCAAAGGTTTAAATATATAATTATTATGTTAAAGGGATTGAAAATCAGGTCAGATTTCAGTATGACGTCTTCATGTCTACGTGTCTCATGTCTTACGCCTTTATGTCCTGGGGTTATTTTCTTAACTCGGAGACACAGAATGTTTTCATGCTTTCGTGTCAGAGATGAAGACGTGGTCAGGTTTCTAAGGATACCTGTATCTTCACGTCTATGCTGAGGAGGAAGATGAATTCAGATTTTTAATGTGATGTCTTCAGGTCTTACGCCATGTCTTTGTGTTTTATATCTCACTTGTTTACGACATGGAGTATTTTAATGGAATAATATTGTATGGACAGAGAGACTCAGAAAATGGAGACCTTCATGTCAGAGGAAGTGAAGGGAGTTGGGTTTTTAATAGTAGTGTCAAGTATCGAATCAAAAAGTATCGATTGGGTGTTTAAAAGTATCGGTACTATCGATATTTTTACTTTGCCTGTTTGCCTGGCAAAGTCAACAAATAAAAATAAAATGATAATAGTTAGGGGAAAAGAAAAAAAAATTATTTTACTGCATAAAATTAAATTTTTGGTTCAAACCCGTTAGGTAAATTGGTAAGAAGTAAGAATTATAAACTAAAAAGTATAATACGCGAAGGAACTAACGAGAACGAATCAAAATTTATTTTTAACTATGAAAATTTGAATGTTTGGTTTAAAATCACCAGGTCAGACTAAAAATACTAAAAACTAGAACAATGAAACACTAGAAGAAACCAATGCAGAAAATATCACTGATTCAACTTAAATTTACAAAATTCTCATAGCATTAAAAAATTATTATAGTATCGACACTATCGATAAGTATCGAATCTAGTTAAGTATCGATACTATTGCACTTTCTTAACTCCACTAGTTTTTAATATGATGTCTTTAAAAATGCTTTCATGATTATTCTCCGGGATGATACTGAAAAATCTTTTGACAATGTTAAATAGGCTAAAATGTTTAGTATTCTAAAACGGATAGGAATAAGAAGAAAGTCAAGTTATTTTAAACTTTTATAACAGACAGAAAGCTACATTAAGAATGGAAGAAGAAAAACGGGAGGCAAATATGAAAAAATGTGTAAGGTAGGGTTGCTCCTCATCATCAGTATTATTTAATGGGAAGTATTAAATAGCACGAAATAAAAAGTGTGATTGAACGAAATGTGAAGCCACGAATAAAAAGTTTAAATTACGAATTTTAAAATCGATATCACGAAATGACTTGCATACGGTATATTATGTTGTTTAAACACAAAAATTATACGTCATCGCGGATAACGTACATACTCGTGGAGATAGGAGATCCATGAGTTTAAGAGGGATCCAATTTTCTATAAAAACGGTCATTAAGAATTATTTCTTAAGTACTCTAGAAACGCCATAGAGGGGAGCTCTGAGGTAATGCTCAAAAAGGCGGATTTCAGGGCTCGGGTTGAGGGAACAAAAAAAGAGTGGGCGTGTAAAAATTACCCTTTATTACAGTACATTAGGAATTTTTAGACCTATTATTTATGCGAATGACCCCATCGAAATCACCGAGGGGTTTCGAACTCAACGAATTCGTTTTTGATATCGGTTTGGCTCTTAATCTAAATTTGTGACTCCTGAGGAGGTGGAGAATCGATTCATAGATTTTTATTGCTCCAAAATTTGATTTTGACATTAATTCGTGCGCAATTGTAAATTTGTGGCATGTATGATGGAGGCCGAGAATTTAAACTTTTTATTTCGGGCGCAGTAATATCGTGTCTCTTTTTTTCATTGTGTGTAGAAGGTATTAAAATTCCAGGCGTATTTTATTCTATCGTGTAAGTGAATTATATTGCGTTCTGAAGTTTAATTTTTTCTTCAAACTCTTTCTTTTTCTGTTTCGTACTTGTTACTGCGCTTGTCGTTTATATATTTCGTGCAAACAGCATATTTCTTTCGTGAATTCAACATTACCATTGTGGGCCGATAAATGGGTCCCTTATTTAATTTGTACATTTATACATATAAAAGAAGAAAATAAAAATTTGGAGGGAGTGTAACCATATATTATGGAGAGCGAGTGAAGATGTAAAGATGCTCGGGTTTGCAGATGATATTGTCTTATTAGCTGAAAAAGTACTGATTTGGAAAATATTCTAAATGGAATGGAGGAGTTTTTGGGTTAGAATATGTTTATGCAAATATGTATTAAAAAAAGAAATAATAAAACTAAAGTTATGGTGTGTAATCGATGTGTACATGATACCTTAAAATAAAAATTGGTCGGGGAAAAATGGAGGATGTAAGCAAATTTTCCTGTATCAGGAGTAGAGTAACAAAAGGTGGAAGGTGTAAAAGGGATATTAGTAGTGGAATAGCCCAAGCTACATTAGCATTTTATCGAAAAAGTAATTTATTTAAATCAAGAACAAATGTGGAAATCAAAATATTATTTTTGAAAACTAATATTTAGCTTTTAGCGTTGTATGAATGTGAAACTTGGACTAGAGGAAAACCAGAGAAGAGACGGATCGAAGCTTTTGAAATGGTTCATTGTTTTGTTTGTTTAAATTTGTGGCATTCACTGAGCAAGCTACTCGTACTGAGGCCGTTTCGTAATATACTTAATTTTTAATTTGTAACAACTTATAGAAATCTTTTAAGCTAATGAAAATAAAAACTAAAACCAAAAATCAAAACTAAAAATGAAACTGAAATTGAAATTGTCCACGCACCACAGCCACGGATTCCACGAACTCCTCCGCCCCCCATCACCACTTCTTTTGTATTTGTTAATTTTTTGCCTGTTTTATTTTACTTACCATTAGTTTTCAATTTCGAAATGTGATGCTATAGGCGGATACTTAATAACAAATTGACGGATAACGTAAGAAATGAGGAAATACTTAACAGAGTAGCAGGTAAAATTGATATTTGTAATTGTTTGAAGATAAGGAAAGATAATCTCATAGGGCATAACTTGAGGCCCCCAGGAATAATATCCATCACTCCTGCTATAAGGAAAGAAAGAACTGAGTAGGTCGGCAAAGATTCCAGTATGTTCAACAGATAATCAAGGATGTCAAATGTGAGAGTTATTTGGAAATTAAAGAACTTGCACAAGATAGGGAGAAAAGGGGAGCTGCATCAAACCGGTTGTAAGACTGATAAACTTATCATCATCATCTTATCATACTGAACATGTTCTCGTTTTCTTTTTTTCTTTTGACTTTGTAGAAAGATCTACTTAAGGTCATTAATACGTGGAATGTAACGAGCAAAATGTGGATTTTCGTACGTGTTTTCTTTTGACTAATGTTTTAGAAAAAAGGTTCTTGAACAGCTTTGAACTTTGTACTTTACTTACTTTGGACACTCACGGTCTTTTTCGTTATCAGTGGGATCACGATTAGGCTCCTCTACACTCTTTATCGCACTCCTTATTCCTCGAATGGCATCGAACTCACTTAATCCTACGGTCAGCTAGTAATAAAAAATAAAATAAAAATAAATGACTGACTGACCGACTGACTTTTTTCAAGCTCCCTCTTTGACATAATTTTTGTCCCTAAATGAAGACTGTGGCATTTCTCTTAGTCTCCTTCTTTGTTTACATATTTCAGAATTTTCATAGGTTTACATTTTCTTCCCCTCTCCTTCTCTTGCGTGGTATTCGAGAGGCCACTAGGCTGTTAAAAACTAGAACTAATCAAAGAAACTTCCACATTACTGAAGCCAGTCAGAGTAGTTAGAACGACTGCTAAATTACTGCAGTCATTTTCGTTTATGTGCCAAAGCAAAAACATGAATATGTCAATAAATTTCCATGGAAATGTCAATCACTGAATTCGGGTCGGTGGAGCGTTACGGTTTTCGCTCAAGTATACCCAATAGTAAAAGCATATAAAATGCTAAAATGAAGTTGTGGTGGGAGGGGTTGAATCTCGCAAAGAGTTCGACCGCTGCAAGAACGGACATTGTTACATGGATATGTCGCCAAAAGTAACTTTGTTATTGCAACGCCTTGTTTAGTCGTCTATTCTCGGCCTGGCTCGGTATTATCTGTGTCGGTGCGGCGGGTCAAAAGGAGTTGGAACGAATGACCGCGTAAAGAGAAATACGCAACTATATCTCGAGGGTAACGTTTTTCTGCGGAATTTTTCTCTTTAGAGTAGCAAGCCATTAGACATATCCATATTAAAAAACTAGCTCAAAGGGTAGGAATTGTGAATTTACTGTGTTTCTTGGGATCATCAGGAACTTTTTGCCAAAAATCAGCTTCCTCGGAATTTATTTCTCAACTTACTACTTTTCAAAATGAAAAATTGCAGAAAAATACTGCTTTTTTAGGGTCGGCTACTAGTAGTCGAGCCTATTGCAATCGAAATTTCCATTTTTTTTTTCTTTTTTCTGTTCCAGTATGATCTTTGATCTCAGGATGAGTTTTACAGCCATATAAAACAACCTAGTGTTCTTATCAGCGAAATACTCCTTGATCTTCATGTTCTTATCAACGAAATAGGGGCTTACGTTGTTCAGCGAGCGTTGTTACGTTTTATATTTTGGATTTTACTTTATGACGGAATTATGTTCTCGAAGAGGTAAAAAATATGCTTTTCTATGATGAGGAGCGAGATGCGAGAATTTTCAGCTACCAGTAGTTTTCTAGTGTTTAGTGTTGTCCTTCGAGCATACAGTAATATAGTCGAAGTTTTATGTTCATAGTCGGTTACGAGGTAGTAGCGAGAAGCTAACGATTATCGATGTAAGGGAGAGTTGCCTATATTGGACCACTTGTTTTCAGTGAGCTTGTACGCAGCCGCAGATACACTTTATCTAAAATGAATTATACCATTTGACAGAAGGAATACTCGTAAAGGCTTACATTTGACCAACGTTTGTAAACTCCAGCGTTCTTTTGTGAGCGTGCAGAGACATTTTAAAACAAGCTGCCTCGCAGATAGCGAGGTAGTAAGAGGGTGTTTGCCATGTTCTAGGTTGAAGGTTGTTATCTGCTTATTTATGGCTTATGGGAGTTTTACTGCATTCATTGACTATAGCTAATAAGTTAAAATCAATAAAATGAGCTTTTCGCTAGCTTCATTTTTAATTCTAACTTCCTAAACTGGTATTGATAAAAACGAAACCAAATCTGAAATGTTGAGGCTTTGAAGCTAATATTCAGACACAGTACCAAAATATACGCCGGAATGAGAATCTTTTATTTTCATCTTTCCAAGTTGCATTCCTAACCGAGAGGGGAAATATTCATAACTAGGGCTGTCAAAAATAGGCCTAAAAACAGGTGAAATATGCGCATATTTTATGCTTTTTCTTGTCGCTAAATATGCCGAAAATACCGTATTTCCCGTTTACAGCAATGTTATATCGTTATTTTTTAATAACTCAAGAACTCAACCTTTCATTAGGAAATGCACATTAGCGCTCCTACATTTCGTTTCACATCCCAATAGATGGCAGCAGTTGACGGAGAACGAAACTGAACTAAAACTGAACTATGATATGTAAACAATTCAGTCGTATTTAAAGAAAATTTTCGATTGCAATAGGGTGCTTGCAGCGCTGCGCGCGGGCAAACACCCTAAAAAAAGCTTAAAGGTCCAATTTGGGAGCCGTGTCCTAAATTGAACCACTGAACCCGGTATCTCAAATTAGACCGGTCCAATTTGCGCGGCTCATTTATTCCCTTTCCCTTTACAGCCGATATTGACCACACTCACATCTTACATAATGCAAAACTGGCAGTACTGCAGCGAGGGAACGCGTGCAACCGCAATCCTCTAGCCATTTCCTTCCCCAAAATGGTCGTCTGGAACCCCGCTTGAGAGGGTGAAACATTGATATCTGCCTGGTCCATTTTAGGAAACTTCCACGTGGTCCAGTTATGGCACTCAGCGCTTACTTCATAACGCACCGTTGATTCATGCATACACAGACCCAATCTCACATATCTTTAGATGAAATTAAAACTCTAACTGAGCGCAATTCAGCAGTATATACCTTAATTTACTATACTTACCTCAGTTTTTTCTGAAGCACTTTTTCAATTGCCAAAAAAAACACGAAAAACTTCAGCATTTTCTTTCATGCATTACAATATGACAACGCGATGCCAAGTAGCTCCGATTCTAGTTTGCTATCAAATTCTTCTTACAATAGACACATTATGTGGGAGCTGAAGCGCTACCTAGCACTGTTTTGGAGAAATAGCAATGATCCAATTTAGGCGGCGGTCCAATATGAGCAACTCTCCCTTAGCATGTAAAGATGTTATCAGTAAATCAGTATGTTGAAATGAACATTGTTTGTACCGATGTCTTTGCATCCTTTAAACCTATAAGCGTGTAATATTATTCAGACAAATCAATCATAGGACGTGCTATGTATGTCGTATGCGTAATTATTATCAAGCGAACAGAGAATCTACTAGCGTGAATATTACGTTTTTTTCATTCCCTTAGAAGTGGATAAATGTTCGCTAATCATTTGATGGTTTTAGGGTCGGCTAGGAGTAGTGTTGGTGTTTTATCTGTTGATCAATTGCTCTTCAGAAATTAGAAATGGGATAAAATCTTTGACCAGATGATCGAAGTGCGAATGTTGTGGAGCCTGCAGCTTCGCAGTCTGAAGCCTTTTGAACTTATAGTTGTGCTGTTATCTGTTAGTGTGTGTGTAGTGTCATCCCAATTACTTTACATCTATCAGCTCTTATATTCCGGAACAAAAGACCTTAGAACATGATTAACAATAGGTCTTTTTCCTGATATATTTTCCAACAACCACCAATAAAAGATAGGCTAGTCTCTAATTTTTCAGTCGAGAGCCGACCCTCTTCCAGCAGCTAGCTGCTTGTTGTTGTTGTTGTTGTTTTTACATTGAAATATGCCGTTTTTTGAGACCTATCCAGTGAAACTTTGAGTTGAACATTAATGGGAAAATTGTCGTAGATTCGTGCGCATTAGAAAAAATAAGATGGACGTCGAATTGGTTCCTAGGCAAAATCCGTCACCGCGGGGGTTGTAGTCGAGTTGGTTCCCAAACGAATTGGTTCCCAGGTGCTGCATGCATTGCACAGAACTGTGCTGTAAGGTATTGTACGATGAATCATGAGCACGTTTCAGCAGCATGTACTTACGTCTACATGAAACCAGATGACGAAAAATATGATAACTTTTTTTATTACATTTTGGAGACGTATGTCGCACTTGATAGTGATTTCCCTCCTTCGATGTGGGCTGAGTTCACGCCAAGTCGACAACGCACTACTAACATTTGCGAGGGATTCCACAGCAGATTAAATAAAATGTGTAATGCACCTCACCCCAACATGTTTCATTTAGCCGACACACTGAAGACAAGCCAAAGTGAAACCTACCTTAAATTAGGCAGTAATTCGGCCCCTAGGGTAAACGAAAAAGAAAAATGTTTACAGCAACAAATCAAAGATTTCCATATTGGAAGAAATACACTCGTTTACAATTTATAACATGCGTTTGTTTTAAATTTCTACCCGCGATGGCGTAGTACTTTACTTCTTACGAGTATATCATGTATCTACATCGCATTTTTAACCATACCTACGGACCGTCCAAGTCGGTGTAAAATGGGAAGGAAAATGCGGTGTAGTGCGGGAACCAATTCGACCACGACCTATTTGGGTCACGGGAACCAATTCGACCAGGAGGGGTGCGGTGCTGGGGAACCAATTAGATTATTTGGGAACCAACTCGACTTTCCCGGAAAATAAGCATGTTCCTTTTAGAACTTTCCCGATGATGTCACTATTCCTAAAATTAATGTCTGTTGATCAATTTATTTGAGTTGAACTACTCGAGTGAAGAATGACTGCGGAACTGGCATCAATACGGCCTATATATATTTATGAGGCAGGTACAACATTTTATCAATGCGCCTACGTAAAAAGAGGAATAAAAAAATGAAACTAAATTATTACATATTGATGAACCTCGATGACGTCGTCTTGTCGTGCTTACCTGTTGGATTACCTGTTTTGGTATATGTAGTTACAAATTTATATGTTTTCTCCGTGGTATTCTGTTGAATGCGCGCGATAAGGTCATTCATTGAAAACCGAAGACCTTGAGAAATTTTTACAGTTTGAATGATTAAAAAAGGAGTGATAAATTGTTCTCGCTATTTACTCGACTGGGAAATCATTTAACCAATGTATGCTCGCGTATTCGGTTTTAGTAGTCTGCAGTCGTTTTACTGTCGTGTTTCTTTTTTAGGTTCGTTCAATCGGGTACAAGTTACCGACATCGCCGCGTTTTTAGAATTTCGTACGAAAATTCATCCGAGTTGTGGCACAGTTCGTCATGAATATGCAAAACGGTTTCGATGACTCCGAAATGAACAATTGCGAAGATGTGGTCTATAAAGAGGTCGTTATTGTGGGTAAGTTCAATAATTATAATACCAATATTATATGTGGACAAATTTATTAATTATGAAAAAAATTCGGAAGAAACGGTTGATATGATGGAATTAGTTGCACTCTTACCGTAGGGCATGATCGGAAAAAAAATTATTAGTGGATCGGTGCCACAAAATACTGTGCGTGGAAATGTAATTTTCAGCGGGAAAGTATATTCGATAGAATAATGTTGGAATGTATGACTGTACGTATTTTGAAACCCGTCCAAAAGGGATTTTTGAAACGTAGAATGCCCCGTACTGAATGAGTCACGTTTGCGTTGGTTTTAGGAGACCCTCATATTTTCAACATTCCAGTCGCGCATTCAGTGGAAAATTTGAAAAATTATGGAAATTTCAAGGTTTTGAATGAAATCTGCTCGTGCCCATTGGCTCATTTGGTTCTGAATTAAGCGCTGTATGAATAAATGAATACGAGCTATCCAGTTTTGAATTCTAGCTTCCATCATTCAGTGCTTGCCGCCCTGTATAGAGAAGAAGAGGGTCTCGTGGAAATTTCCACGGGCCCCCCTTTCCTTCCAGTTCATTTTGTTCTTTTGTCAGATGGGAAAAAATTATAAGCTACGGGATAAGAGGTTTCTTTCATGGTGTAAGGAGTGATTGCTGATTTGAGGTACAGTATGATGTAGCCGTAAGGGTTGAAATTTGGGTATTTTAAAAATATCGGGCCCCTGAAAATTCGGGATGGGGTATCTCCCCCGTCCCCCTCTCCCCCCTCGTCAGGGTTCAAGCTTGGCCTTATATCTTCCTGTTTTGGAATTTCTAACTTGAACGAAAGAATACCTATCTTCTTATTAACCATTGCAATGATTGTTTCTTGAATTCTGTTGTACCATTTCATACGCTCCCAGTTTATACGTTCATCCAGGGTGTTACATAAATTAGCCTTCTTCTTACTTGTGGAACGCATGGTTCAGTCAGGGCTGCAAAAACAAAACAAACAGTTTTTTGTTTAAAACGGTTTTTTTCTGTTTTAAAACATAATTTGAATATTTGAATACCAATGTTTTAAACGCGTTTAAAACAAAAAAAACATGTTTAAAATGTTAAAAACAACAATTCCATGAATTTTCAATTTTTTAAATTCATAATTTCAACATTATTGATTATTATGGGTTACAGACTTACAGTTACTTGTAGGTACGGTCAGTGGCGTATTTAAAGGGAAGGGGGAGGGGTCCAGGGGGCCTTGACAAGCCCCCTGGCAACTTCAATTTTTTTATAATCTAGTTGCGCCCTCTTCCCCCTTCTACCACTCTGCTCTATCGTTCATATTAATTTTTTTTTCAGTTTGGACTCCTCCCCCTCCCTCAATTTTATCCTGGATACGCCCCTGGGTACATTTATTCAGATAACAGACGTTGATACTGTGTCTCAACGCTCCAACATTTCAGATTTGGTTTTGTTTTATCGATACCAGGGTAGGAAGTAAGCGAGAAGCTCATTTTATTGACTTTAACTCATCAGCTAGTCAATGAATGCAGTAAAATTTCTTCTAGTTTGTCCACTGTCCACCTACCTTTTACCCATCTGTGAATCAAATCAAACATTTTGAAGATATCTTTGCGAAACATGAAATTCTAAATGAAATGAGCCCTATTTGAAATTCCGTATTTTTCTATATTTCAATATAATTTCGTATTTGGTATTTTAAAAGCATATTATTTGGAGAATATTTTATCAAATTTTCTGAATTTTTTCATTTTGGGACATATTTTTGAACATTTACCACACTTGGACGCTGTTAAAAGTGAAGGAACCAACCAACATTTGTGAACAAAATGAGTTATTAGTATCGTTGGAAAGAGCGTAAAAAGTGGAATTTTTCAAAATTGGGCCCCCGGTTCAAATATGTGTACTCACGTTGAAAAAAGCTTATCAGTAAACGCTATGTCATACAGTTTCTACATGGCTCTTGAACCTCGAATCACGTGTTCTCAAAAAACAGATTTTGCCGGTTGTTAGTTTCCTTACGCTTAACAGCGTCCAACTAGTCTCTAATTTTTCAGTCCAAAGTCGACCCTCTTCCAGCAGCTAAAGTCTGGTCCAGTTAAGAAACATAACTGGCTACCCGCAATACACATTGATATAGGTATGGGTATTTTGAAGTTGGAAAGGAAAGACGAGTTCGAGAACACGTTATGCAGCGTCGTGAAAAAATTGTTTTTTTAACTGGACCAGACTTGAGCTGCTTGTTTTGTATTAGTTATCTTTTTAAATGTTCAAAACGTAGCTTCGAAGTAATAAAATTTCTTCTAAGTTTTAAGATATAACTGACATAAAAATACATATTATCATGACATAATTACCCATAATCTCCAAGATCTCAAGTCGCATTCAAAACCAAAACTCCCCCCCTCCCCCCTGGAAAGAAACTCCAAGGAGCCTGATATCTAAATCCCCGGCTACTTTCTAGGACATAAGTTTTAAGACATAACAGACTTAAAAAGACATGTATAATGACATAATTACCCATACTGCGGGTTGCCTACCTAAAAATCAGAAAAATTGCAGGGGCAGATCAGCTACTTTCAAGAACATAATCTGTTTTAACATGAAACATCTCCAAGTTTTAAGACATAACTGACATAATAAGACATAAAAAGACATATAATGACATAATTACCCATAATCTCAAAGATCTCAAATCGCTGCGGGTTGTCTACCCTGCCCCTTAATTGCTCAATTTTCCCGGGGTAGCCTACCCTCAGAAGGGGGTTCATGGTTGTGGAGGAAACTCCTGAAGGGGTAGCCTACCCCTAAGGCCTAAAGAAGGATCCTGATGGGCCCTGGAAAAAACTCTGAGGGGCCTGTAGACAGAAAAGGAACTCTGACAGAAAGAATGAAAAGCATGGTGAACCTGCACGAGCGAAGCGAGTGATGGCGGGGGTTGGGCCGCGAAGCGGCCAGGGAGCAAAGCCCCTTAGTATACTAAAAAAAGTAAAATCCGCCACCACCGCCTCCTGGGGAAAAACGCATTGCGGGTTGCCTACAAAAAATCAGAAAAATTGCAGGGGCAGATCAGCTACTTTCAAGGACATCATCTGTTCTAACATAAAATATCTCCAAATTTAAAGACTTAACTGACATAAAAAGACATATCTGTCTGTATACTAAAAAAGTAAAATCCGCCGCCACCACCACCACCTCCGGGAGAAAAAAAATTGCGGACCTGCCCCATAATTGCTCATTTCACTAGGGGTAGCCTACCTTTGGGAGGGTCTGCCGCCTGTGGATTTCCTACCCTTCCCCACTACTTGCTCATTTCTCCAAGGGTAGTCTACCCGTAGGAGGTGGTTCATGGTGGAGGGAGCTCCAGAATGGGGAGGAGATCCATGGACGGGCGTGGCCTCAGTAGGGGGATAAAGGCCCTGGGTGGTGGGGAGTAATGGTGAGTAAGAGGTCCTGGTGGAGGAGGAAGTCCTGGGTGAAAGAGGGACCCGGTAGGGAAATGAAAGCCGTGATGCGGGAGGGGTTGGTGGTGGGGGTCTGAAGAGGAAGGGTGGTCATGGTGGTGGGGGATCCTGAGTGGAAGACCAGGGGATCTTCAAGGGAGTTGGGACAAGGAGGCCGCAGAGATGGAGCAGTAGAAGGGGAAGGCTGTAGCAAGGGATGAAGGCTGCTGGGGAGGGCGTAGTGATGGGTGAAGAGTTCTTGGTGGGGGCGTGGTACGTGAACAGAAATGAAGTTCATAGTGGTGTAGGGGTGGTCGGGGGGACGTGGTCCTAATGGGGAAGGGCACTCGGGATGGAAGAGGGTGATTGGGGGATACTAGGTGGAGGACTGGGTGGTGATCAGAGGGATGAACAAAGGGTGCCATGTGGGGAGAAGCTGTGGATGGAGAAGGTCATGGAGCGAGGGAGAGGGTAATGTGAAGAGATTAAGGCCCAAGTGGTGGAGGTTGGTTGTGGTGGGCGATGATTGTAGAGGTGTACTGCGGAGGTAAAAGACCATGGGATGGGTATTGAAGCCTTTGGTAGATTCTGGCCGTTGTGGGGGAGGAGTTCGTGGCTGAGAAGGGCTCCTTGATCAAGTGTGACTGTGGAGGCGGAGAGCGACCGTGTTGAACGAAGGGGTCGTGGTGGAGGAGGAGGCTCGTAATGAAGAAAGGATGGAAGGGGGCTCATGGTGGAAGACTGAGGACCGCTGATAGAGGGGGGAGCAAAAGAAGCCCAAAGCAAACCTCAACTCAGGAACAAAAGTTTTAGACCAAACACTGAGGATTGTGGTGGTCGGACGAGGCGCGAAGCGAGTGACGGCGAGGGGTTGGGCCGCAAAGCGGCCCCTTAGTCTTGTTTATAATAAGAGGGGAAAACAGAAAAAAGTCGAAAGCTGAAAGCTAAAAGCTAAAAGCCAATCGATTTCTGGAAGCTGAAAGCAAAATCTGATAATCTGAAAGCTAAATAAAGCCGAAAAAGTCAAACGCGAAAGTTTTATTGTTCGCCTTTCTAACTCTGCTTACGGATAAATCTCCATGATCACCCATTCATGCCACTAATAAGACGCAATCGTGCCAACATTTGCAACTCTAATTCATATCCCGTCTTTTAAAGCAAAATCAGTGTTGCCAAATTTATGAACATTAAAATGTAGTGGAAAGAACAGTTTTGAACAAAACTAGCGAGAAATATATAAAAGTTCGTTATTCTTATTCACGACATTTTGATCACCCTTCTGGCTATGAGTCTGGATACTAGAGAACTATTTTATAAAAATGAAGGTATGTAAAATTATACTGCTCGAGCGATAATTTTTTGAAAAAACGTGTTTTAAAGGCAAAAATTGCTCATTTTTGCATATTTTACATTCAATTTCAAGTGTCTTGGTGGCATTTACCCCCTCTCCTTGGCTATACCACTGATCCGACCCATATTTGAGTCTCCAAATCCTGTAATTTCGAAATAAAAAATAGCTATGTTACCACTTCATCTGGTTGAGGTAGTATGTTGCCTCGACATAAATCTTTAGAAGGCTTCAGATTTACCCAGTGGAATAGCAGTTCTATTTCAGATAAGCTCAGAATTCATTCCTGTTCCACTGAACCCAGTGAGTTGAATGTTGATGGCAGGAGGGGGGGGGGGATCTGTAAACTGTGCAATATTGGATAAAATATTTTAAAACCCATTAGGGCGGTCCTTATTTGGCCAATTTCTTGTCCACCCTTCTATTGGATTTTCATCTTCTAAAACTAATGTGTTAAAAATTTAGAGCTCAATCGGATGCCTAATTTCCCCCTCCCCTAATCATGGAAAAATACACAAGGCATTGACAATTCCTTTCAGTTTTTCCCTTGATTTTGGCC
The DNA here is from genome assembly GCA_031841125.1 of Acanthococcus lagerstroemiae. Taxonomy (NCBI): domain Eukaryota; kingdom Metazoa; phylum Arthropoda; class Insecta; order Hemiptera; family Eriococcidae; genus Acanthococcus; species Acanthococcus lagerstroemiae. The sequence goes on along the minus strand of CM063106.1, from coordinate 31,813,216 downwards.
CTTGTTATTTGTATAGTGTACATGACATTTTTTGAAAATAAAATGCTGGACCATAACGATTGTTGATCGTGCCCTTCCCGTGTCCAGGGTAGACCTAAAAAGGCACTGTGAAAATTAGTAACCAACTTTCTCGAAGTGGCACTTGAAGGTTTTCAAGGTTACTAGATTCAATTTTGACTATGTTTTACGGATCTAACCTCACGGAATGGTATCCGAAGGTATTGGGACAAAAATCGGCCATTTTTTCGTTCTGAGACGGGGGAGGGGGGGGGCGAGCTGGAGGAAGATTCGTGTGTGTGCTCATCGTGTATGATATTAAATTTATATATTTTAAAAATCGCTTTGAAAATGATGGAAATCACTCGAAATTTCTTCCAGTTCTTTGGAGCTGAACTAATAGTTAAACCCAAGTGTAACACCCCCCCCCCCACTGTTTAGCTTCAAAAAATCAAAGAAAATAGATATAACCAATTTTTTGACACGATACTCGATTTGTAGGGTTTTAAAAACATTGAATTCGATTGCAACCTTGTTTTCCGGAATCGACCTCTGGAGGTGTCATCCGAGGGGGCTGTGGCCAAATCTTGATGATTTACAGGTTTTCAAACTAACTGCATTCAATTTTGACATTGCCTTGTATATCCGACCGCTTAGAATGGCACGCGAGGCGAGCTGGGACTAAATTTCTACTAGTTTTGCCATGTGATGCTTAATTTATAGGTGTTTAAGTTTACTGAATCCGCAGTTTATAAACGTGATATTATATGGTGCTTCTGGGAAAGGTTGTAAGAAAATTCAAGTGATTTTTATCATATGTTATTCAATTTATGTGTTTTTAAGATCTCTGATTCAAAATTTATTGATACATTTTCAAGTACATCAGTACTTTTGTTGATTCGTGTCCTCATACAACTAAGCCGTGTGAGATCTAAGTTCGAGTCTGTGTCTCTTGAGCTTTAACGTTTGAAAAATAAAAATATGATTTTCAAATTTCAGTATACATGTGCTGAGAACAAATATCCAGATTTTGATCACAACTACCTTGGGTGCCGTCCTAGGACCTTGGATCTACAAAAGAGGTGAAAATCGAATCAACTCACCTGGAAAACCTATGCATTCACGTAACATGTTATAAAATGGCTAAAATTAGTTGCCAGCCCCTTCAGTGCCACCCTGGAGGGTCGAACCCATAGCTTAATGTCAAAATTGAATTTAGCGACCTTGCAAACCTATATATTGAGTACCGTGTTCAAGAAATGGTTTATCAATTTAAATGGCCTCAATAGGGACCATTGTCAACAATTCTTACACTCTAGTATTTTATTCTTGAAGGTTGTCATGTAAACTATATACAGGTCTGTTGAAATGTTGCTGTAACCTAGAAACCTGTCAAAATTCCACCCATCAATATTATCCCCTCAAGGAACCGAAACTAGGTTCGGTGCGAACAAAATATTTCAACGGGTAGGAGGTGTACGAAGTAAAAATACAAAACTAAAATTCTTACAATTTTTACTGATGAGCAAAAACAAGTTCTCTAGTCTCATAGGTTCGCGCAGACTTAATGGATTTTCCAGCAACGCCAAAATTTTCCCATAATTTCTCTCCGGAAATACCAACGTGGAAAATGGTTTAGGGGCCAACTCCTCTTCCCGTAATACCGACCCTCCAAATTATTTATCAACCTTAGAAATTTCGTATTACAAGTAGTAGCTATTTTATAATTTTCTTCCTCTTAAGTCACCTTGTTTGACCAATTTTAAATGTTCAGAAATTGAAAGGTTGCCAAGTTGTGAATCCCAGAAACGTGTGCATCTCGATCGAAAAAACCACACCCAGACATTTTTGTAAAGTATTTAATCAACCGAATAGTAGATAGCATTCATTATCTATTCCATTCGGATTCTGTGAACTACCGACCGCCAAGCCTTAAAGTGTGCTTGTGAATCATTTAATTACCAAGTTACCCACGAACCGAGCACGTGCTCTATCAGTGACTATGATTTTTGAATTTCCGCTCGTTTTTCGTTCGAGCGCGAAAATCTTTTATTTATTCATTCGGTTTTGAAGGCAATCGTGTTTTCGTTTTACGTGTGTTATCAAACTATATGTTCAAATAATAATTGTCCCAAGAAACAAGCTTAGTTTCAAGGTCCCGATTTAGAAGAAAAAATTGGCAAGAAACTTACGAAAAGCTTGAACCTTGAGTTTTCATTTCTTACTATCAGCTTACAATATTACAAATCTAGTCTTTTTAACAGAAGATGCAAGCTGGTTATTTCAAAACGAGTGGCATCCATAGGCGCCGAAACCCATGGGTGCCCGGGGCTCAGACACCTCAGCAAATGAGTGTACAATCTAGGAATGTTTAAATTTTGAAGTACCTAATCGTAATTTTATGAGAGCCCCCGCTGAGTGTTGGAGAATTCGGCGCCTGTGGTGGCATCTCGCATTGTCAGTTGAGTTCGCCAAATGTAACTTTTCTCTGGTAGCAATAATAATGACACAGATTCAGTACAACCTACGTCCTAGATTAACCAATTACATGTCGAAACATACGTTTATTTTCTGCACTCTGTATTTACTGGTTCTCTTCCTTTAATATACATAGAATACTCATTGATGAACTCAGTTTCACCAAGACTTGAACATTTCGCATATTTGCTCGTTATTAACTCTAACAGTGCAAAAACCATCTGGTTGCGTATGTAAATTATGTATTCAGTTTTTTGCTCAATGTATTCGGATCAGTGACCTTATTACAAGGCTTTCTGTCCATTATGAGTGTGAACAGTTTCATATCTTGCCCTGATCGTTTTCGAATTTATTTACGAGATAGCATGTTCAAACTTACATACTTGTTATTCACCAACGTCACTATAGCGATATTTGACATATTTTCTTTTTGTATCATGTTTAGGTAATGGCCCCTCTGGAATTATTTTATCGTACATCTTATCTGGTAACTGGCCCTATTACAACGGAGGAAATCATCCGGATGACATGCTCATGGCTCGATTACAAAGTGTGCCAGCAGAAAAATCATTAATCGAGCAGGATTTGGAGTTTCTGTCGCAGGTCTAATTAATCAGTTGTAAAAATAGCTTGTAAACATCATTATCTTTGTGTCAGGTTAATAGAAGAAAGAATCGAACACCTCGACGGTATCAGAAGATAGGGTATTGATTAAGTCATCGGATGATTCATTCTTGCCCCAAGAAGTCCTTTGACGGAAAGTCTATAACCTGTTTTTGTTGAACTGTTCTTTATAATGATATAGGTTCTTCCTGCCCCCATAACGGGATTGTGAACGTCTTATTTTATAAGGTAGAACCAGCGCTGGGCACTGATCTCATAAATTTGATAATTCAAAGAAAGATGTGATAAATTTCAGATCAGGTTTTGATGGAAAGACAGGAAGATCAGGTCTTGGTGAAGAGAAATGAATATTAGTTCGAAAAAAGAGGAATTGATTATTCCCATGTCTTATCTGAATTTATGTAATAGTATCGCACACGGGGGTGGGAATCGTATCAAAAATGAAATAGGAAGAAGGGGGGAAACGAATCAGAATAATGCCAGATCAGATCATTGAAAAATACAACGGATAGCAGATCGGATCAATCAATTACTGATTAATGCCGCGCACTAGATGCAACCAAAAAGCTCTTTTCAGAGTCTTTGTATGCTCCTAAGACAAACCAAAAGCCATTTAATCATTTATATTAACACGCACAGTACGTCTCTCCTCAAGTTCAGTTTTTCTGTTTAGGCTGATAACAAAATAAGGCAGGTAATATTATCACCAAGTGCAATCGACAAGGGCAGACCTGTCAAGAACATTTACAGTATTCGCGTTTGGACACTCCTGTAGATGCACTAGTGTCGTGGAAGAAAAGATGATCAGGGTATGTTTACCACAAAAACATGTACAAGTACGAGTAAAATGAGCTCTAGCAGCTTCAATGTTGTTCTTTTTTTTATGGAAAACTGAAGAGAACTAAAGTGTTAACCCTTATCATTTCCTTTCAGATAAGCCCAACTTCAGTTTTTTTTGCAAAACATTTTTGTCACTGATCATCCTTTCATCCAAATACACCAATCAGCGCGCCGCATTTCATTAGGCCGCTAGAGAGCGACTCTTTAGCGTCCAAACGCGAATATTACGTTTCAAGACCAGTTTCTGTTTAGGTCGATAAGAAAATAGGGCGGTTAACATTGCCACAGAGCGCAATTGACAAAGACAGACCTGCCAAGAACATTAATTTTCAGTATAGTACGTCTAAGGCCCACTTTTTCAATCTCTAGTCAAACATCCAGTTATAACCTGTAGTTATTCGGTACTCCATCCACCGAATAGTTACCCGGTACTTTAACCGCTAGATAAGCACTAACTAGAGATTGAGAAAGTGGGCCTAAGGCGATGTAGTACAATAGGTATGATGAACTGATAACAGGGCGACAATTTCGTTGTCACAACACCATAACGTCAAATGGCATGGATGCATTTAGCATCAGCTTTATAACTTACTTACCCTATAATTATTTTGATTTTATTCAATATTTGTCTTCATAATGCGAATTTCAGAGGCCGTTTTTTCATTTATATAGGTACAGATAACTTTCAACACCGCTGTGTGGTATTTCATTGGAAGTTTTATTCCAGGAAATCGACAAAGTGAAAACATCAGTTAAAGACCATTCAAGCATTCAGGTATAACCCGTCATTTCTAAAGTACAGGTATACCCAAGTACCCAATTTCATGACAAATAAACGTAAAATTTGATGCTCAAAAGAAACAATTCCCTTGATTCACAATTATACGTAGTAAGGTAGTTGTCACCCTGTTATCAGTCCATAATACTTATTGTACTACAGCGCCGTAGTACGTTTCTTTTCAGGTATTATGAAACTTTAATCACGATACCACAAATTGTTACAGTGGTAACTCGTACAGTAAACCGTATCAAGTCACCACTGTAACGATTTGTGGTATCGTGATAAAAGTTTCATAAAAGGTGTCTAGGTCTACTTTCTATTTAGGTTGAAAAAAAATAGAGTGGTGAACACTGTCATCGAACACAATTGATGAAGGCAGACCTGTCAAGAACATTTACAGTACAGTACGTCTGAAGTCCGATTTCTGTTTAGGTCGATAAGAGAATAGGGTGGTTAACATTGCCACCGAGCGCAGTTGATAAGGGCAAGCTTGTTGAGAACATTTACAGTATAGTACGTCTCAAGTCCAGTTTCTGTCTAGGTCATTTAGAAAATAGGGCGGTTAGCATTGCCACCAAGCGCAGTTGACGAGGGTAGACCTATCAAGAACATTTACAGTATACTACGTGTCTCAAATCCCGTTTCTATTTAGGTCTATCCGAAAATAGGGTGGTTAACCTTGCAACCAAGCGCAGTTGACGAGGACAGACCTCTCAAGAACATTTCCATTCTGTAGTCAGACAAAGCCAAAGAGTAACTCGCAACTTGAACACAAACATTTGCCTCCAGATTACTCATTTTTTCTGCATAGTAAAGCGAGATGGTATTCAACTCAGCACATGCCAAGAAGCTGCCCATGAAATAGTATGTAGCTAACAACTAGTACTTTTGTATCTCTTTCTTCTCTTCATTTCAAAGGGAAGAGAAAGTAGGTTTTGTAAAAGAAAAATACTGTAGGAAACCATATTTTATAGTTTCCTACAGACATTGCGTCTGTAGTTTTCTATAGGCATTAGGTAACGGAATATTTGTTTTTTAAATGTTAATGATCATGTATGTAATCCCTGTTTATGTCTGTCGATGACTGCTCTCGTAATCCCCATTCATCTCTGCTGATGACTCATTTATTAGGTACTCATTCAAATTACAACACTCTTCAGTACCTAGTGACAATTTTTTTTTATATTTCATTTGTGCAGGGAAAGGGAATCACAATTAACGAGTACACATCATACATATGTTGTGAAAGAATTGAAAAAGGAATCTTTCAATGAATGCTCGAACACTGAATAAGAATACTAATTTTAAAAAGGTACAACTTGCGGTTACACTTCGTTTCAGCAATAAGGAGTAAATCTCATCTGAAAATTCCATAGTAAGATATGATTCCCTTGAGGAATCACAAAGCAAGACATTATTTCCCTTTAGAAAACCACAAAGCAATGTATGTTTCCTCCGAATCAGACCTTGCTTTGTTCTTTCCAACCGATTCAACATGTTCAGCAACGAAGAATCGTATTATTTGCGCACATGATGAGGGTGTATCAAAAGCCTTTTTTTTAAATTGAAAATTCAGAAATTATATACCAAAAGACGGACGGGGCGGGCGGAGCTGTGCTTCACAAATTCGCGAGCGAAAACACATATATACACACACATACTTGAAAAAAACTGTTAAACTATGTTCGTTTAGGACTTATACATTACGTTCTATGAACTTGTTATCCGACTGTATGTACTCATGTTAAAAGTATTCTTTAAAAGGTCGATTGTCTACCCTGTATATCAAATTGTAAACGTGACCGAATGCATGTACAAATATCTTCAAAATGTTCATCATTTGTTAGTCCTTTTAGATAATTTGTAAGCTCAACTTCTATCAGATATCTCACCGTGATATCATAAATACATAATTACTGCTCTTGGTAACGCGACCCCTTGGCTTCTGTGTTAATTAAATTATTATTAACTACATGCATTTCAGGGCTTGGAAGGACGTTCTCGTAATCCGGTTGCTGTTTTAATTGATTCACTGAACCACCCGTACAGCGAACTGAATTCCAATGTTACCGATTCCAGTCTCCTACAATGGAGGCATCACCCAGATAAGATTATAGACCATGTAGTCGTTGGAAAAGGAAGACCAGGAGGCTGCTGGCAGGTAGAACTCTATTGAATTTTAATATTTGCGTATCTTAACACTGCTTTGGCCTGAAGGGTCACCGTAACAATAGTGTTCAGGATTATATGTAAGTTTGAAGTGTAAATACACGAAATTCAATTCGACCTCGAGTTCGCCATGTCTAATGACCATGTTTCTTCTGCGCAGCAATTGGATGAGAACATAACCACTATAAGTGTGAGTTCGTGGATGGAGTTACCAGGTTTATCATTTCGAGAATGGGAAAATAAGTCGTTGAATCTCGGTATCAAATGTTCGTGCCAAGATAATCGATCACCGGCGAGAGTGAAAATAAAACAAGTGGCGGCGTATTACCGCGATTACGTTCGCCAAATGAGGTTGATGAAGAACATGAGAAATTTTTCGTATGTAAAATCAGTACGAAAAATTAAAAATATTAATATGGTTAGACATTTATTTATTTTTAAATAATCTGATCGCAAGGTCAGGGTATTTGAGATTTATTAATTCTTGTATTTTTTTATTGTTCAAACAGTACAAGCATATTCTGCGAAATGTGAATTGTAAGAATCCTCTTTGGGAAGTCAAATGCTATGATACGACTACGAAGAAGAATATTAAATATGTGTGCTGTAAAGTCGTGCTCGCTACAGGCACCACTGATGCCCACAACACTCTTAACGTAAATGGAGAACTGAGTAATTCAGAATGGGTATTCCACGACGTCAAGCAATTCGAAAATGCAGTCATAGAATTGAAGAAGAACCATTGTGCGAAAGGTTAGTCTACTTTGTAGCCGATGGCGTGTAATATACAAGGTATGTCACCTTGAACCTTGAGCTAAAAAAGTAGGCACTTATCCCGACCACATGCAGATACGATAGCCTGATTGTTTTTTTAAAGAAGCTGAGATATGCAGCTGTAGAATTTTCCCGTGAGATCGAAGATGGAATTATATATTAAACTTTGTAGCAGGAATGAGAACAGTTTCAGAAACTGGTACCTTTCTTTTGTCTTTTAAAATCATAATCCGAAACTGAACAGGTATTTTTGAGAAAGTAAGAATTTATGAAGAACAGGAACCGTAATATAATTGTTTGGAAGTAAAACTGGAATCCAATGAGAGATGTATTGGATTTTTGTATTCTCAGCCCTGGTCCCCTGAAAACCGAATTCGGAACCATATCTGGATCATCCAGAACTGATACCAGAACCCGTACTTTTAGGTTTTCATTCAGAACCGATACTGTAATTATTCAACACTGAAAAAAGGAACCCGTAAAAAAGAGCAGTTCTTGTCCCTGCTTTTCTGGAAATTATGGAAAATTGTTATTGCTATCGGTTTCACAGCGTGTTCATAAAATATCTAGTAGGAGAATTGTGTTGAAAAACTTCCAGATTCTTCCTTCCCTCAATAAAAATAGCTCTCTTGGCTGAAAAATGTAATTACAGAAAACGAAGGCGTACTCTTCACAACTATTCCTTCACCTCGTCCTCCTATCTCTTTAATTTTTCACTTGATAATTGTACATATAATCAGTAATGTGAATGTGGAATATTTGAAATTCTTCTGCAACGGAGAAAAACAGATGCTTGAATACGCTGTTGAACCGATTCCAACAATTGTTTAGCCGCAAACGTGCTTCATTATTTCGGAAAAGTTCCGTTCCATTCATTTGCAAAAATGAGAAAACAAATCGTTTACAAGCAGTGTCTCTCAACTGTTTCAAGAAGGTAGACTCGGCGTGGGTGGACTCACGATGAGGGTAATGGGACAGCTAGCCCTCCCATAGCGAAAAATCTCAGGTAATTTTAAACTTCCGAAAAAACTAACCTCTGGGAAGGTCAGAGTTGAATAAGACGGCTTAAGCCTTGAGTATCAAGAAACACAAGAATCTTGAAAGTTCATCTGGGAGAATTACAAAGCCTTCAAAACGTCGATTCTTAAACGAATCTCGAAAGGCCTTTAAAAGTTACAATGAGTGTTAAAAAGCACTGTTCAAATTTTCAGGAGTGTCCTAATGGAACTCGGCAAGGTTTTGAAGAGCGATAACAAGTCTTGATGTATAAACAAGTTTTGAGTCGTCTTGAAATAAATGTGGAAGTGCTTCGAAAGTTTGAAATGGCCTTACGATATCTTAACAAAAGTACCTACCAAAAAATTATTTGGAATCTTGATCAAGCCCTGAAAAGGAATCATGAAAAGTCCTAAACGAAACTAAAGCAGTGAATGAGTCCTAAATAAGAATCTTGCGGAGTTTCAACGCAAATCTGAGAAAGTCATGAGGAGTCTTGAACTAGTATGAGCGGGTTGTAAAATATCTTGATTACCTATGTCCTGATAAGTCTCAATCAAGAATGGAAGAGGCATGAAGAGTAGCGAGTTTTTAACAGTCTTAGCTTGGCTGAAGCAAGATGAGAAGGGTCTGAAGATTTTTGAACGAGCCTTGAAGTCTGCTAGTCTGAAGGACTACCCCTTCCCCAGGAGAAAAAAATTGAATGTTATTGTGATGATCGTTAATAATTCTCCAATATCCATGGTGGCTGTTGTACAGTCGATAGTTTAATGAGTTCTGAAAAAATAAGGATGAAGTCTGAAGACTTTTGAACGAGCATTAAAGAATCTTTTTGCCTGTCTGGAGGACTGCCTCTTCCTCGGGAGAAAAAATTTAATGGTTTCGTGAAGATCGTTAATTCTCCAAACCCTGTTGTGCCTGTTGTATAGTCGAGAATCTAGTGAGCTTTGAAAAAATTCGATAGCTCACTTTTGGATAGTATTTTCATTTCCACTATCGAATAAAAAATTATCAGTAGCACAAATCGTTTTCAACTCACTTGAACACTCGAACTCAATTACTGTTTTGACGGTGTCAAAGATTTAAATACCAAGAAGATAGAGGGGGGGGGGAGGATAAAAATACATTCTGGATTGCTCTGTGATTACCCCTTTCAGGATGGCTTTCTTGATTCGCTACTTATGTGGGCACCTGTAACTGTATATATTACGTAGTTGAACGTAGATTATTCGCGCTGAGGCACCTTCTGTACATGTAACCTAAGAAATATCAGTGTCTGAAAACACAAAGTTGAATTGAAATTCTTTCTATCAGTTTTTGGCTGTCATGATGATTTATGCTTGCATTTTTCATTTATTGCAGCTTCTCTGGATCCAGTTTTGATTATTGGATCCGGGTTGAGTGCAGCTGACGCGGTGTTGATATCAGACCGATTTAACCTATCAGTTCTGCATCTTTTCAAGTCGTGCACATTTTTAAGCGAAGATAAATTTTCGAAGAACATGTACCCAGAATATCATCACGTGTATTGTTTAATGAAGAATAACGAACAATCAAGTGACTATAAGGCTCTCTCGCAGTACTCGGTACTTGAGATTTGTCGCTCGGATAAAGGAAGAAGAGTTCGAGTCCGGTCGCCGAGTGGATTAATTTCATGGTATAAGGTGACTTTCGTCGCGGTATTGACTGGTTATCGACCAGAACTGAACTTCTTACCGCCGGAATTCGACGGTGGTAGAACACTTGGGGTAGGTATTATCATAGATAAATAACGTACGTATTCAACCGGACTTCAGGCTGCGCCGGTTATCACACATTTAATCTTGTAAATAGGTACATAAGAGCCAGCTCATTGACGGCCAGAAAAACCCGATGGCTGTGTCTCCTTGGACGTATGAAGTGATTCATTCGCCGCCAGGAATGTACGCTATGGGACCATTGGTTGGCGATAATGTTGTTCGAGTGATACCAGGTGGAGCAGTTGCAATCGCGAACCATATTTATGAGAATAAGATAAAATGAAAATCGTACTGGACTACTTGATGCAAATGATTAGCCCCATCACAATGTCAAATGTAAGTTGAATATATTGAATGATTTAAAAAAAAAAAAAAATGAATTGTTTTGTGTTGTGCTCGAGGGCAACTGTTGAAACATGGCTTTGCGAGGTACTATGAAACTAATCTATTTGGTAAAGTTACGCCAGGAACCATTGCATCCTAGATTTGATCAGATTTGGGGTTACGTACGATTCTTATCTTTGTCTGAAGTTTGATAGGTATAGCTTATCAGAAAGCAGGCATATTGTTTCAATGTACATCGATAGTAAATTTCCATTTAATCACCTAGCTTTGGCGATGTTTGAATATTATTTAACCAGTTTTTATTTTGTTCCAGTTGATTGGCGTAAAGCACACGCTTGCTTGAAGAGAAAGAGGATCATCGAAATGTTACCATGCGTTGTTGATGCTGCGTGAAATGTACTTTAAAATTGTTGCGATTAGATACTCGTTCTACAACTAACGACTTCACAGATTTGGGAGGTTTCTTCAATAAAACCTTAAAAATGATTTTGAAATATTTCTTTAATGTGTGTTTCGATTCATGAGATAGGCAAGCCAGCCTAAAACAAGTCCTAAAGTATACCTTTAACTAGTCAATGAGCTTATTCTTTATGTTCCAGTACTGAAACATAACTCGCACGGACTTAATGTAGCTTATTTCTTACTTAAGTGATGATTCTAAGTATAAGTATTTTCAATGAGAAACATAATGCCGATGTTAGTTTTTGGATTATAATTCATTCTCCCTCCTTATCTCCTATCTTAAATGCGAACTTTACTATATCATCAAGATACGATACCACTGATCAAACAACTATGCGCGTTCAGTATTGTGATCAGTATCAATGTAGCTATTCAAGGATGACAAAAAGGAATAAAATTTTAATTTTGAATAATATGGAAAACGAGAGGTTCTTGAGAAAAATGGTTAACGCCATCGTATTCAGCATTCAAAATATCTCACCCCATTGTTTTTTATGCTGTTGTGTAGTGTAATGAATGTAAATGTAAAATTTCATTGGAAAATATTGATATTTAGGTTTTGCCTTAGGACAAGGTTGGTCAACCCGTCCGCGAAGAAATCCAATGCGGCTCGCGGAGCAATTCTAGAATGAATCGGGGGGGGGGGAGTGCAAACTGATGAACGAAGATTTTTACATGTTTGAACTAAGGACAATGAAATCAGCAAATCTTACTAAGTGAACGTGAATGTAGAACTGTTTGCACAGCTCTTATCAACTTTTAGGGAGGAATGATGATGGTATGTTACAAAACCCATTAAACTGGAGGCAATGATCACTAGTAAGAGAATAAAATTGGCACCTCTTTTCTTATATTCATTCACCAAAATATCGGCATGAGCGCCATGAGACTTGTTTCTATGAGAAGGGAAACTATTTAACAAGAGAATAATGCGACTTTTGGGATAAAATATAGTATTTTGTGAAAACTCAATTGGTGTAGGGTAAACCTTTGGCGGTGCCTACGAGAGTACTGATTTCAATGTTCGTGCAACAAATGTAGGGGTAGGGAATTAGTCTCTCCCAATAATGTCGGCCAATGGGGAAAACTTATGACAAAACAGCCAAATTTGACGAATTGTATGACTTAGATTAGTACATAAAAACTATAAAAAATTTGTCGCTTGTACCACTCGCAGGGTTTCAAACCCTCGGAAGTAATTAACTAACAGATTCAACACTTGTGTGCCACCTACGATCAGAAAATTAATTTTGTGATGTAGAGCTAGGATTTGCTGGCTTTTGCCGAATGAGTTTATTTAAGGGCAGATGAGATGTAGTCAAAGATGAACACGAATCAGGGTAGTACAAGGCTTGAGAAAAATTTTTATTTTGCCGAATAATGCCGAAATTAGAGTTAAATGCCCAATAACGCCGAAAACGATGTTCTGCGCATAACAATAAATTTGGTATTGCAAACAGACACACAACCTTGAAATCACTGATGCCGCCAAACGAAATTTAGCCCCAGATCTCGCGTACATCTCGACCCACTTGTCCTTCCTAACACAATTCGAAAACTGGGAACGAGAGGCTTTTACCTACACGAGCAACTGCTGACTGTCCATGATGTTTCATCAAAACTTTATCAAATCCCGAATGCGCGTGGACATAGCCTGCAGACGAAGGCTGAACAAGTTTTTATGAAAAATGCAGGTTTCCAATCCTTAAAAAATTTAAATAATTCACTCTTTCATAGAACATGTTTCACGTAGGATAACATAGAGAAACATTTAGTGATGATGTTCAATAAAAGATTTCTGTAATATTACTTGTAAACATCCATTTTTCATTAAAATTTTGGCTTCTTTCTAATATTGTAAGCTTACTTTTCGTTATTTCCAAAAAATGCCGAAAATTGTAATTTTAATTTCCAATGTTTACTGTCGAAAATTCCTATCTCTAATGATAGTACTGAGCCACGCAATGTTAAAAATATATAATATGGCCACATGTGACCAGTGAGCTGAAAAAGGTTGTCCAAGCCTGTTCTAGGAGCTGAATTTGGAGAAATTGAATAGTGTCAAGACTTACACACACACTTGAGTATAATATTCCTGACATCTGCGAGACCCGGAACACTTGCCCGAACTCGTTCAAGACAGTATTGCAGGCCTAACTAGGACGTTTTCTTTCTTAGACTTTTTCCACGACTCTCATACCCATTTTTTCTAACTTGCCTTTTAAAACTGTTTCAGACATGTAAGACTTTTCACTATGTTTTCATTTTAAATACGTATAGAAAATCATTTTTCTTACTGATTTGATTCGTAGAAATATGCAAAAATTTCTCAAATCCCCAACTAAGAGCTATTGATTTTCCAACTAGAGCTGGTTTTTAAACTTTAGCGGGTGAAAGGAAATCCATAACATGATACACAATGTTTTATCCCTTTAAACTTGTTTAAAATACTTTGAGACTTTTCACTAGAGATGGCGACTGGGTACGAGACCAGAAGACCGATTTTGCCACTAAACTGATCAGGACCGATACAATAGAGGAAAAATCTGAAGACTGCGACCAAAAAGATCTTTCATACTTTATTAAGTCAGTCTTAAACGCACAGGGGCGCAGCGTCATCTAACATTGTTATAAGAAAAATATCCGAGCCTGCCTGTAAAAGGATTTAAACTATAACGGCCTTTTATTTCAGACAATAAAGTGATCAAGTATTGCACAAATACACGGAATAGCTTTTGCGGGGGTCCTAAAGTTTGATTTACTCTTTCGGAAGTGGCGATGTAAGCGAAACCGGGACTGGGACAGAGACTGAAATCGAATGCAATAATTTTTTGGTTGTATTTAGTCGCGATCAAGACCGTGACCAAATAAATCAAAAACTAGAGAGATGTAGGCCAGCGACTGCCCGATTTAAAAATAAAAATACCAAGAACAGGACCAAGGGACCAATTAAAAATGAAGACCGAGACCAGAAACAAGCAACCGAATCAATTTTCGATACTGTAATCTTAACTTTTCACGAGACTGCTACTCATCTAGGAAATTCTAATCAAATTTGGGATTGTCTTCAGCGAGTTCGAAAAAGCAACCAAGTCAGGAACAAGCTTGAAGTGTTTGAAGCATTATATTTGGAAAAGTGCTCAGAAGTCTTGACGATTTTTAGAGCAAGTTCAAAGAGTAGCATTTCTTCCACTTACTTGGGTCGTAAAAACAGATAGAACTTTCCAATTTTCTCAACTGAGAGCGACTGAATGTCCTACTACAGCCTGTTTTCGAACCGTTTTCCCCTCGGCACATCACGGCTCGAAATTTCGAGTACATCCATTCACATACTCGTTTAATTGTAAATTACAACTCATTCATCTAATGTAAATAAAGGCTCAACTTATTTTGTATGAAAAATGTAGAAATAGTGGAAAAAAACACGTTTCAATAACAATACAGATGTACAATAGAAACTCGAATACGAAAATATATCCAAATACTCATGTTGCTGACATCGTCGAATTCAAGATGATGTTCTAGGTTTCAAATCATCGAAACAAGGTCTGAGGAATATATGGTTCTTCTTGATTGTATTGTATTCGTGTCCCTGAAACAAAATAACCAATCAGTCGACGTTTTATTTGTAACATGATTCTTGCGTCTCAAAACGCATTTGAAACAAAGTCAAGAAACATGCACTCACTTTAGCCCAATCGTAACTGACGCTGTAAGCGAATATCTGTCCATTATGATTGAAACAACACTTTGTGATAGATTGCTCCATCGGTTCAGAGGGTTTCAATTTAGTACGGGCATCTTTGTCCCAAAAACTAAAAGTACCATCGGATCCAACTGTTGCTAAAGTACCGTGAACTGGATGAAATGCAACATCATTCACCTGTATTCAAACATTTAACTCAAATCACTTAAATGGTTCAAACTAGAAACAAGCAGCATATATTTTCTTAATGGAACTTCAAATCGAACCGCGTATATGTCCTGGAATCCTCCGGGTGTTCCATTCGAACGGTGACATTTGAATGTGAAATTATCTTTGGGGTGTTGCGGGTTCGCGTACTGAATTGCAACTCGTCCTTCAACGCTCCCCAGAGCAAACCCTAAGGATATGAAGAAAATATAGTTGAAGAATGACAAATTACGAGTTTCATGATGTCAATTCAGAAGTCACAAATCGCAATACTACACTAGCATCGATTGAGTTATTTATGATAATTTCATAAAGCTAATACTCACCAACAGGGCTTTTCTTTTTATCACGGAATATGGCTACACACCGATGCTGGAATTTAAGTGGCGATTCAACTCTTTTGAACTCTTGTGGTTTTGGTCCATCAAGCTGATAGATAATTAAGCCACGGCCAGCAGTTCCCACAACAGCCATGGGATAATCCTGTAAGATATTTCGTAAATAGTAATAATATGGTTTACACTTCTTCTTTTGGGTCTGATCATACAAACACTAATGAGGCTACATTCTAACCACTGACAAGAAATACAGGAATCTTCAGCCATTTTCTCACTCAACATTCAAGTAATTGAATTAATTAGAAGAGGCTACTTACCACATCTGCACAATAACATCGTTCTGGAAGTTGTATAATCATGATTGGTGTCGGACTTCGTAAATCCCAAAACTGCGAAAAAATAATCATTATTTTCACTATAGAGAATTAATATCAAATAAGTATAAAACCAATTTTCTTCGAATATATTACTTTTAGAGTTTTATCCCAGGAGCCTGTCATCAAACAGGCATACGATGGAGCTTTTATCCAATGACAAGTTTTAATAGGGGCATCGTGAAGGGAAACTTGTATCACTTGATTACTGGCAAGGTCCCAACATCTCGCTGCTTTATCGCAAGAGGCAATAAATACCTTAGTACCATCCTGTAAGCACAAACTCAGGTTCAGCAAGATAATAATTATACTTGAATCCGGAGAAGATAAGCCGGCAAGAACTTACATCGTACCACGCTACATCCAGAACAGGAGCTCCAACATTTTGCATCGATTTTGGAATGGTTTTACCCGTTTGTTCAACTTCCCAACATCTAACCTGCAATATATGTAATTCAGCACTAAGCAGCGGATTTAAATTTCATTTTCCACACTAATTTTGAACTGAAATCCTCCGGAATGACTCGTGTTTCGTTATTTCTTTCACAGTGATCAATTGGTACTCAGGAGTACCCACCTTAATTTTCATTCATTTGTTGGAGAAATAACATGATTCACTCCAGTCATTCTAAGCAAGCTTCAAATTCTTTAGTTCGCGTTTTATAGCGTTTAATGCGAAATATCTTCGGTTAAAACACTGTACATGTACATACTTACACAATTATCCCAACTTCCAGCCACTAATAAATTTGATGGAATTGACGCCGGACTGAATCCCAACGCAGAAATAGAATCCTCTGGAGGAGAAACTACTTCGAAATCTTTCATTGGATTGACAGTAGCTGATGTAGTACTGCTAGCAAATGTAGAGGTTCCAAGACCTCCTTGGGAAAACATCTTCCTGTAAACTAAAAAAAAACTGATTGAACTGTAATTTATATTCACAGTAAAGCAGTGTATTGCAGAAAACTTAGTAGTTTAAAGATACGTCTAATTATCGATACAGCTATACACAGTATCGTAATCAGACAGGATGAAAAATCTTACCGTAAGGATACGTAGGATACGTGAACCTCGAATGTACGTAGTTGTATCACCTATAGGCAAGCAAGTCTTTCATCCAAAGCTTGTGAACTTTCAAAATAATTACGGGTTGTTTAGATCAGAGCAATTCAATTTTGGTATTATCCAATGAGCTTACGATAAGTTGATAAAGTTTAGTCATTTGTCAGTTCATTAGTCATTACATTCGCTAGCCTCGCTAGGATCGAAATGAACTACTGATTCCGATAATCCCCGATTATCTCCGACATCGGCCGATTAGAGTGGTATTCAGGAAACGGGACCTAATTTTTAGTTTATTTAGGTCTTTGCGTTTGCTCATCAGGATTCATTGGTTCATACAGATTACAGAGTCATGGAAAATGTTTTGAAAAAAAGAACCTAAAACTAGATTGATATTGGGGTGTTTCTTTGAGAATTTTGTAAAATGAATTTGAATTTCTTGAGCTTTTGTGCTAGAGGCTAGCGCTGCCTGGACCGAGGACCGAGCTGCCCTCTCCATGGAAGAATGTTATTTATCAAAAGAATGTTATGCTTGTGTGTGTCCTGTGAGAATTTGATGTGTTCGGTTCCTTTACTTGTGTAGATGTTACTTGTTGAGTTTGATACCGCAAATCCGCTATTCATTTTAATATTTTTAGACAAAATCCTGCTTTTTATTAGTATTCGGGGTTATTTAATTCAGTTTCCAGGCTTTTATACCGTTACTAGTTTGCATTTGATTTGCCGGAGCCTGTGAATTGCCGTAAATTATTTTATTGTGCCCGATTAACATGAACTGTATTTTCGATAATGTGCAGTACTGTTCGCGAAATCCGTCGCATCCATATGAAAATCAATCACACAGAATGGAAAATCGAGTTCATCACCGCAGAAGAACTTGTGTGAGCCAATATTAGATTGTAAAATGCATCCGCAACATGACAAATGATTATGGCACAACATGAGTTTTTACCATTATGTGATGTTCTTTTCAACATAATATCATTAGCGGCGTATTTTTGTGATATAGTTTTTGATGTTGTCATGGGATACGCACTATTCGTCCACAATCAGTACGAATGGTTTATTGTAATCATGTTCTTAGTGATTTTCTCCTCTGTCACTCAACAAGTAATGTCTACTAGATGGTATTTGCGTGTTCTGCGAAGTAAAAGATCTAAGGATGATGAAGACATGGAAATGGAAACAATGTCTGTGATAAAGAACTTCAGTTCAGCATTTGTCCTGATTTTACACGCCATTCAGTTGGGCGTGTTCTGGAGATATTTTAAGCTATTTATTCCGGTAAATTTAAGATTTGTGAAATACGAAGTGCGAGATCTCTGCATGCTACGATTGGTGCACGCGTTCTGCGAGTCTATGCCATTATTGCTAATACAATTGTATATATATTCTGAAGACAACTCGAAAGAGTTCAGAGATTTGAATACCATTTCAATAATGTTATCATTATTCAGTGTTTGCTGGGCCCTCGCATCTTTTAGTAAAAATGTACGGACTCAGAATGTCCACCGGCTGGTACTGACTTGGCTCGGCGTGATATTTCAGGTAAGTAGAACCCCGCGCTCTTCATTGTCTGTTTTCATAAACTATCAAGTTTTGTAATGTTACATAAAATGTTGCAGTTTTTTTGGAGGCTTGGAACCATCGGAGCTCGGGCTATTTCCCTGGTTGCGTACGCGTCTCTATTCAAATACTGGATTTTCCTAGTCATTTTATTTCACTGGTTGTCTATGTTGCTGTGGATATTATTACCAAAAAACATATTTCACGGAGAAAGGCTTCCGTGCACCAAAAAAATTTTATTTGGTTCTGTAATCGCATTTGTGTACACGTTCGCCTATATAAATTTATTGGAAGTAAATCACCGAGAGAAAATGGTACGTATAATGCGAGTAAAAATTGAGAATCGACGTTATTCGACGAAGCATTATGTTACGTGTTTTTCCAGCTGATATTTTACGTTGTGATGGGACTGGAGAATGCAATGTTAATGTTCATTTGGATCATTGGCGTCGGCGTATCAGAAACCAAGCCTTGGTATCACGTAACGTTACCATTAGCAGTTTTCTTCATGTTCTTCTCCGGTCTGGGTTTCATGTGGCTGTATTATCGGTATTTCCATGTTCGTCGCTTAAAGTACGAAGCGGGTGGTCGCTTTAACAGCAACAACAATAACGTGGCAGTGGACAGTTCCGTTACCCCGGAAGTTCTGAATAACAAATCAGATGATTATTCAAGTGCTGGCAAAGTAAGCGTGCTATTCATTAAGTGAAACCCGGATGATTTTCTGGTTAATATTAGTATATTGTGTGCGTTTATTGGAAAACATGCCTGTGTCCTAGTCGTTTATCGTTACAACAAAAAAAAAAAATCAGAACTGTTGAGATTACATTGTGAATTAAGCCTAATTTGTTGGCTGTTATCGTCTGCTTAACAATGAAGACCGAATTTCGAATACATCTATCAACATATCTACATGAGCAGATTAATATAACGGTCTCATAAGGGGTCCGGAGACTGTTGTTGCATCTCGCTCACTGTAGTATATTTTCTTACCGACACTACAGGAGAAGAAAACACCTGATACCATGCCCTGTTTATACTAAGTATTCATTCTTCATTTTCCAGGAAGTGATAAGGAGACACAGCTTCAGCGGCGGTTATACGAATCTGAACGACCTTGTGGTGTATTCTCGTATGAAAAACGAAAGCAGTATGTCGAGCGAAGAAAATCGACTGTATCAAAAGTTTCGTAGCCATAATCAGCAGACGTCAAACGGCGGCAATCATTTGGGCGGGATACCCGGTGTATTCAACTGTCGTTTCTCTAATCCGTACGTCGCCGCTATGCAAAAACGCAAACGAAAGAAACCGACGTCTTTTGTGCCGCCCCCGTCCATCAGTCAAAATGGAGGCACAACCAATAATATTGGTGACGATGTTATACATACAAACGGATCGATATCGAATAACGGCTACAATTCGGTGCCATTCTGGTACCGCCCACTACCCAGTCATTACCAACAGGTAATGATGAAAACCTTTTTGAGGTACTAAATAGTATTGTGCCATTGTTCCGAAAACGATTTTTAATCAGCATTGTCATTACAGAGTTGTTGCAGTGAAAACGATTGCAGCAGCGTTGGGTCTCGGCCGGATATCCAACAGAAACTGCAGGAGAAGAAACAGCAACAACTAGCCGAATTGAAAAAAATTGAAGAAGAGATCAAACTAGGCAAACTACATCGCCGACCAGACGATTCGTCGATTATAGAATATCTGGCTCCGCCGCCCTCTAACAGAAAATCACCGCATTACGACACTCCTGAAATACTGTTAACTCCTAGGTTCTTGAGCACAAACAGCGGAGAAGAAAATCAATATTACGAGTGGAATGGGCAGATTGATAATGCTCCTAGGTACAGGTAATAATTATCTTTTAAATTAATGATTATCTCTGTCCTCTAGTTCCCATTACTTTCCATGTGCCACCATCAAGTATATAAAATACTCAGAAATTGATTGACCTTTTCGCTAGTGGGGCTGTATTTACCGAGGAGACCCCTTCCTTCTGATCTATTCATACGTATGTTCTACTTTTATTCTTCGGTGTTTTCCTTTATAAGAAGTTTCATACCAATATACGGGTCTTCCTGGTCACTTCTGGTGCCTCTTTTCATTTTTGGGTTAGTTTTTCGAGGGGAGTGGCAAATCGCTAACCTCGATTGTGCTACTTAAATTGTGATTCTAGTTTAGTTACTTTTTTTTCTTTTTTTGTATATTTTATTTTATTTTTTCGTCCCTCTACACCTAACAAAAGCTACACTCAAAGGGTTAGAGTAACCGCTCAGTATTTTAAATAATAAAAGAACGAAATGAATCGAAAGAAAGCAAAAAAGAAAAAGATCGATGTATTGTGCATATGGATTCAAAATACAAGGATTTTTCTTCAGATTTTCTTCTTTTTTTTTTGTTTTTCGTAGGTAAAAAATGAAAATAATAAAGGCCAAAAAACTAAGAGGTTTTTTTTTAAATCTCGTTAGGGGCCAAGGCCCCACCCGGCGGCCAGTCCGAAACTTTCTCCGGTAGTTCCTTGTATTAGTAAAAAAACATGATAAAAATCAGGGTGTCTCCTCTCCACTACCTTACATATCTTAGGGTAGTTTTAGCGTGGGGTAGGGAGGGGAACTCACATTTTTAAGATTACTTCACGCATGCGAAATATACTAAATACAAATGAAAGTATTTACAATCTTACGCTAAACTATAACTATACTGTCTGTCGACCAGCCAGTCAATGTCTCAGTCAGCTTGAGAATGTCTATTGTTTCCTTCAATTTCATGACATGTCCCTATCGGCTTCCATCTTCCTTCCCCGCCCGCTGCTTCGGTAACACACCCAAGACGGGATGAGTGTCGTTTGAAGTAGAGGGGGCCGCCTTCATGGTTAGCCGGTTACCACAAGACTTCAGCCTCAAGTTCTCTATCGCTTCCTCAAAGTGGTCGAGCAGATGAGCCGAGTATCAGGTTCCAAGGTCTCCTACCAGTGACGCTCCTCGGGATGGGAGGGGACGCTCACAGGTGCCGAGGTGTCACTGGGCTTCTCCTTTCTCCATCAACCTTTCTCACCCGCTACGGTCATTGTCTCTCGTCTGCTCCTGCTGCTGCTGCTACAGCTTCGGTGGAGTGCGGTTTATCCATGTTCGTGGACCCATATGTTCCTGTTTGTCCCTACCTCTCTCTCACTTCATTAAGCCACTCAGGTGGAACAGTTACTTCTAGGAGTATTGTATGGAAAAAATCAAAATCAAAGAAGTTCTCAAGTTCTCCCCGAAGAGATGAAAGTTTGATTAGATTTTTAAGATTGCTCGACTTATACGTTAGACTTGTTGAGGACTCCTGCAAATATATCCTCGAAATTCTCCCAGGTTCAATTGAAATATGTTCTCTAAGAAATTCCCTTATATCTAATTGAAAATCTTTAAGATCCATCCAGGCTTGTCAAGACTGCCTAATTGGCTTTTAAAATCATTTTAAGACTTTTAGTCATAGTACCCGTTCACTAGACTCTTCCAGGCCTAATCAAAACATTTCAAACTCTTTCAGACATGGTTAAGCCTTTTTAAGATTGTCAGACGTCAAGACCAGGGCTGGCAATCTTTCATGTTCTCACCTGGTGCAAATACAAAGCCTCTGAATAAGGAACCCTAAACCCCCCCCCCCCCCGATCACTAGAAAATTGAAACAAAACCATCCAATAAGTAGCAGTGAGTTTTAAAAAACTGAATTTTTCTAAAAAATGTGGATTTTTCACCTAGTGCGAAAATTTAGCCTGGTGCACATGCTCCAATGTTACTGAACTTTCACCGGCCCTGGTCGAGACTTCTTTGAAACTCTTCCGTACTTATTTAAGGTTATCTCGAAAATAATTTTCAAACTCTTCCAGACTGTCAAGCCGTTTGAAATCTGTTCAGGACACCGACAAGTTTAGGAGTCTTTAAGACTTTCTGAGGCTTTTTCTGACTTGATGAAATCTCTTCAGGGCTTCTTCAGACTCGGTTCGGATTCGAGATCTGAGGTTGAGCGGATACTTTTGTGATGATTTTAATGCAGTGCTTCTTCTCTCATGTATGTCTATAAGGAAATATTTTCCGAATTTCGTAAATTAAAGGAAGAAATGGGAGTGCTCTAAGATAATGCTTCTTAGAAATAGAAATATATTAAGTTTTGGCTTTCCTACTACAAGATTCGCTTTAACGGAATACTTTTCTAATTATTTCAGTATAGAGCACCTAACAATTACGTCGATTAAAAAATTTCCCTAAAATTTTAAAATCGTGAGGAGGAATAATTCATAATTTTGAAAATCATTCTTCGGCATTGGATTATTCTGTCATCGTCATACAAAACACAGTTTTCCTACTACAATATTCAGGGAATCGTAAAAGCCAAGATTTGGCGCGGTTCTTTATTTTATGTCAATAAATTAATTTATGAAAATTCGATCGTCGTAACAGTGAATCAGTTCGTTGTTTGAGTGGCGAACGGTGAAATTTTATTTTCAATCAAAAGTTGTAATTCTTCCCTCTCCAATTTTTTTTTTCCAAAAAATCTTCATATTTTCTTGAATCTCCTCTGTTCTGCGATAATCAGTGCATGACCCAATGGATTCCTTTCAAAATTGAAGTAGGAAAT
The DNA here is from genome assembly GCA_031841125.1 of Acanthococcus lagerstroemiae. Lineage (NCBI taxonomy): Eukaryota > Metazoa > Arthropoda > Insecta > Hemiptera > Eriococcidae > Acanthococcus > Acanthococcus lagerstroemiae. The sequence continues at coordinate 31,790,123 of CM063106.1, read as the reverse complement.
TTGAAATTTCCTTTTCCCATTTCCTACTAGAATTCAGGAGTTAGTTAGGCAATTTATGCATAATGTCTGTTGGAATAGTAGTCGTTATCATAATCAATGAAAATAAACTTTTCCCAATGGATGGAACATTCTCGCCACTGAAAGGGTTAAGATACTTGATTATAGACCCTTGCAGACTTCATGAATAATAAGGATCCCTTTAAGACTTTTCTGGACTCTCAAAACGAGTCATAAAATAGCCTAAATAGGCTTGAAAAAGTTTTGAATAAGTCGAGAAGAACTTACAAAAAGTGTCACTCTCTTCTAGAGTAGTTTTGAAGAGTCCAGAAGAGCTTTAAAGACAGACGGCATTACACAAATTGAAAAGTGTTTAGGCGCGGATTTAGAAAAAAGGAGGGGGTACATTTTGATTAACTGTTGCCATATGTTGGAAGGGGTGTGGGGGTGAGGGTGCTCCTGGAAAAATATTTTATCCAATGTAGGATACGTAATGAATACAATTCATCATTTTTATTCCTTTTTTCCTATTATTGTGTGAAAAGTATTCAACTAAGGACGGGGGTGTATCCCATGCCCCCCCTTGGATCCGCCACTGAAAGTGTTGAAGTTTTGTGGATATGTCCGGAAAAGCCATGGAATTTCTAAAATATGTACGAAAGAGTCTTGAAGAGTTCTTAAAGAATCTTGAACAAGTTTAGAAAAGTTTTGAAGAGTCTCAGCTAAACTTGAAGAAGCTTTGAAAAATGGTAATATCCTAAACAAGTTTGGAAAAGCCTTGAAAACCCTCGAAGTTTTGAACCCGTCTGAATGCGACGAAGGATCTTGAGTAAGTTGTAAACAAATTAAAAAATACTTAGACTGGTTTGACCCTATCTTGAAAAGATCTTAACGTGTCTGAAAGAATACTTGAAGAACTTCAGGGTTTTAAAGTAATCTAGAAAGAATAAAAAATTTCATTAGGCGGCAACAGTTTTAAATGAATCTGGAAGAATGTTACAGAGTCTTGAACATCATGCGTGGAAAAATTATGCTGAACTTGGAGGAATCTAGCGAAGTCTAGAAGAGTCTTGAAAAAGTCTGGAAGGATCTCCGAAAGTCGATCAGACTTGAAATAGTCTTAATCGAATCCAAAAGAGCCGTAAAGATAACTTTAAACAAGCCTGGAAAAATCTTGAAGTATTTTGAATGTGTTTGGAGACGTCTTAAAAATCCAAACAAGTATCAAAAAATCTTGAAGAACCATAAAAAAATTTAGAAAGGCTTGGAATCAAGTCTCAAAGAGTCTTCCACTGATCTGAAGCTGTTTGAGAGAAACTCGATGAGTCAGAAAGAAGTCTTGAAGAATTTCAAGGCGTCTTAAATAAATGTATTAATGATTTCGAAAGTCTTATTATCTGTGGATAGAGCTCTGTATACTTCGTGTAAGTACGATTGTCCGCCATTTTGATTTCAACCGCGCCCGTGGATGCCGAATCCGACTATGCGGAGCGTACCGTGTAGTCGATTCGGCATCGACGGGCACGGTTGGATTCAAAATGGCGGACGATTGTACTCTCCTGTCTAGAGCTTTACTCTGGAACAGCCTTAACGAATCTGGAGAAATGTTAGTCGGTCTACGAGAGTCTCAAAGAATCTTAGATTAGTCTATAAGAGTCTTTAAAGGGTCTTAGTGAGGCTGAAGAAGTCTTGAAAATCTTAAACTAATTGGAAAAGTTTTAAAGAGTTTCAAATAATCTTAAACCTGCCTGGATGAGTCTATAACTGATCTGAAGCTGTCTTAGACGAATCTGATTGAATCTTGGAGAATTTCAGTGTATTTTTATATTGGCTTAGAAAGGATTTAAAACGCTTTATTAGCCTTGGAACAATCTCGAACCAGTTCGGTAGTGTTACAGAGTCTTAAACATATCTGAAATGATTTCAAAGAAGTCTTGAAGAATCTTGAGAAAGCTGGAAAAGCCTTTAAGATTTTAAATCAAACCTGGAAAAATGGTCACAGTTATTCTTTCCACTGTTTCGGCTTCTCGGGCAACGTCTAAATATCGATATTTTCCAATAAAATATTGCATTCATTTATTTTTTATGCCAAATTCAACTTCCTAGTTGACTGCATTATCAAAGTTCAAGAAAACAATTTTCGTTCCATTCCACTGGCTATCCCATTCTATCACTTCGTCTACCCGAACGTGGTATTCATTCGAAACTTTCAGATCTCATTGTAGCAATAACTCCTCGTACATTCTATTTATCCGATACCTATTACTTCATTATTTATTTGATGAATTTTCAGGTTGCTTGACAAAGACTCCCTAGCGTTACTGTATAAAACGTACCGTGTGCCATCAGATTTTGATTCGCAGCTTTCATTACCACGTTCGTACACACTACCTCGAGAATTTAGATATTACAGGCGTAGATTGAGGAAACCAGTACGCACAGAACATTTCCTTCCGTCCACTAATTCTAGCGATGGTATGTGACGAAAAACTCATCTTCATTTTTGGATTTTTCTCGGTAATTTTTCAATTTACGTGCTACATATATGTATCGTACTGATTGTTTCGCAGGTGATGTTGATTCAGGTGATGATAGTGATTCAGCCAGCTCGCGTATGACATCACAGCCACCAAAATTGCTACCGAATACCACATTACGAGTGAGACATGAAACTAAGCTTTAATGCTGTCATCATTACTACGAATTAGTTCTTTTGTCGTGTTGCCTTTTGAATTATGTATGATCTCTTCAATATGTTATACCACACTGTTGAAGATTGTATCGACGCTCAAATGACAGACTGTACTAAGCGATTGAACTCAACTTGGGGACGGTTTGCTTGCTTTCTTGAACTTTCCCTTGAATTTTACTTTCCTAGTGACCCCTTTTCAAATTTTTTAATTTTTATCTTCTGAAGGTTTGTAAATCTACCGCGTAGTACAGCTTATGATATTCAGTATTAGAAATGAAGAATCGGCCTCTAGATCTCTTAGATATGCTGCTGCACATCCCCTGTAATAGGCTGTTTCTGCACTCTTGATTTGTTAATCGGTACTGAAAGAATACTTGAAGGTTTTTTCTTCTTGATTCGTGCAGTAAAACTTCGAGTGACAGATTGTTTAGAAACCCCTGAGAGGAATCTCATTAGACTTCATATTGGTTACCTAGTTAGATCCTATTTCTCCTCGCCATCACAAAAAAAAAAAGGCTGTTAACTATTTGTTGGAAGTTAAACTTTCTGAACTTCGATGCTAAGCACGTTGCGTGTATTCGATGAACGAAAGGATGAATATTTCAACAGCTTGGGTTATGTTGCTCCTGTTTCTAGCTGACCTACATGTTCATTACGTCAGTTACTAAATCAAATTTCTTATTATGTGAACAAAGACAGCTGACTGGTCGGAAATTTTTGAAGAAAACAATTAGAGGGTTAATGGTACGAGGAAAATGCGTGACCCGTGTAATTGCAAATATTCGAAACTATGATGAACTTAATCGTAGGAGAAGGCAAACATGCTAGTGCGTGGAGAACATTGGTTAACGTCATTCTTTCAATTTTCAAAACATTTTTGTGAGGTCATGGCAGCTTCTATTGAAATTCGAATAGGAAACTTTGAGACCTTTGTGGCATATTTATTTCTTGTTGTATAGTAAACTTTTGTGGAGTGTATTCGTACCGTTTTTATCGTCTTTTTTTTGTATAGTATAACAATTTGTGCCAACATTCCTATACGTTATTATTTAATAATTAATCTGTAATTAGTCAGTATTAGAACGTATTAGCCCGTCTTGTGTCTTGTGTTTTACTGTTTATTTTTAGTCCCCACGATTTCGTTTATTCGTAGATTTAATTTTGATTTTCGTTCATTTACTACGCGGAGCCAGGGTCGTAGTAGCACTACGGTAGAAAGGGAGGGGCTTTAGAGTCACAAAAAACGAAATTAATCTTAACTTAGTCTTGGAAGTCGAAACGAATTCACACTATTTTACAGAGTCTTATGACAGGCCGTAAGGAGTTTCGATACAATTTTGAGGGATTGGTCTCAACGAACTTCAGTGAGTCTTGATACAGTGTGAGAAGGTTTTAAAGTGGCATCTCAAGAGCCTAAATGTAGTCTTTAAGAGTCAACATGGCTGTGACACCGATTTAAGGAGTTCAAACTTTGATAATATTACGTATATTAGGAGTTGTAATCTTGCGAAATTTTAAAACAGTCTGAATATAATTCTAAAAGTCTTAACATAGTTTTAGCTAGTCTTAACTCAATCTTAACAAGTCGTTTAATACTTCGTAAGCAGTTTATATAAACTCTAGAGTGTCTTAGAAAGTCTTACCGTGTTTTAACCCGATATCGTAGCCTCTTGACTCATTCATAGAAGTTGTATATCGAGTTACAATACAGCTTTAATGAGTTCTACCCATCTTGAAAAGTTTTAGCAAGTCTCAAGGTGTCCAAAAAATTTTAACGAGCTTTAATTAGATCTTACAGAGTGTTAATGTCTGTGTGTAATCTTAAATAATTACTGTGTCAACATAATGTTCTAGCGTCTTAACATAGTCATGCAAAATCCTAAAAAGTTTTCATACCGTACTGGAGAGTCTTAATTAGTTTTAACGGATTTTCGGGGTCGTAACTAGTTTTAATAGATCCTGAACGTAGTCTTGAGGGGTCTGAAAGATTCCTAATATAGGCTCAGTTAACGCAAAACTAAAGGGCCTTACAAGTCTCTATAATTTTACTGAGTTCCTGAAAAAAGTTATCAAGCATAGTGATCAAATATTTTGTGATTTTTCTGCAAATTTGAGGAAAACAAAATTATTTTGGGAAGCTAAGGAAAAAGTTAGAACTCTTAACCTACTGTTCACCGCTACGACCCTACATGAAATAAAATTCATAAGCGAGAATCTCTTTGCTCTTCTTACAAAGTTTTCATCTGAGTTACTTGTAGACATTAACTAACTGAACGTAATGCCTAAAACTGGAGCTGATTCTTCCCCCTTCGGAACTCATTTTAATTGCAGTATTCTGTATATCTTATGCCATCGTTCACCCTGTAAAAATATTGCTCAATTTTTTCTTCATGGTAGTTTATTGTATCTAGTCGTCTTTCTACATTTATTTCTCTGCAAATTTTATTGTTATGCTGAAAACGTTTCCATTAGGAATTTCAAGTAACTGTGTGTTTTATTGTCGCTAATTTTTCTGTGTTTGATATTCACAGTTGATTGAGATCTGTGTGTTTTAAATTGTGTCAAATCTATTTTGAAAATAGAATTGTAATAATATTAGGTTGAATTTCTTGGAAGATTGGTCTCTGAATTAAAATTGATATTGAGATTGATAATGTTAATGTATGATGTGAGGATATGATTTGTAAATCGATTTTTTATAATATTGTGGCTGGAACTGATTAGCGATTATGTTTCCCTGTATATGATAATGATGTTTAAAATTGGAAGTATTCCAGGATATGTTCCTCTGTTACGAAGTCCGAGCTTATTACCGTCTTTCATCTTACAACGAAAGTGAAGCCTTCGTGTTCAACAAGATCCGTCTGATCCGAATGTATATTCGTATCTCTTTAAAATTTTAACTTTATATTTATTTACCTGTTATTATGTACTTTTTTTTTGTAAATATATGTGTTGATTTTTATAGTGGATTGTTTTCTTTGTTGGTATTCCTATAATAGAAGATCAATAACATATTTACTATACGTCTCGGTATCCTGGGTAGACGCACCCAAAGTGTATTTCAGTTAATTGGTACCGTCAAATGGGGCGATGTGAGCCATCTAATTTAATTTGAGCCGCGGCACAATTCTGCAAAAAAAAAAAAAATGGCCCTAGAGCTATTTCGTGGCAGTCCAAAGCAGTAACATTACTCCTCCTATCAAAGAAAAATGGAGAAACAGAGATTACTAAAAATGTAGCTTATTTTCTCAGTTTACATTTTATCGAAATTCGGCTGTCATTTCTTCATTTTCAGTAAAATTGCATTTTTCAACTTTTTTTTTAAATTATTTATTCAATGTAGAAAATTAATTTACCTTATACAACTATTTCAGTTCTAAGTGTACAAATTTGAAGCAATTCCTCTTACAAAAATGTACGTATTCAGTTTAGTGAGAAAAGAATTAATAAAATTTTTCACAATTATCAAAAATCTAGTACACAAGTTAAGCGATAAGTATCTACGCAGTTTCCCTTTCTTCCTCATCTTCGTATTCTTCGCCCATGTAATCTTCTTCAGTTCCGGCTTCCTGAAAGCATGACCATTCGAAATGTAAGCTCTTCTGTAGTGTAACTTGCTGAGAAGGGTAGCACATATCACCATAATCGATATGCTCAGTCCCTTTAACGGATAGGGTCAAGAAAACATACCAAAAACTAATATTCTACATCTTCGAGTTTTTGATTTCAGTGAATTTTTGGGAATAAGGTACCTGCCTCGAATAACGCCAAATTCTTGACATCGCCACCTACCTATTCGCTTGTACAGCACGCATCAGAGTCGCTAGTGTCGTTCACATATGCACACCAATGCTGACATACAAAGGTAAAGAACCTATAAGCCCTAGCCCAAGTGCCCAAGTACGCACATATGCTATCCTGGAGCACATCGTGCCTGTCGATGTGCTTCAATATGGCGTGTGCGTGTACTTAAGGTTATAAAGTCTGGAGGCTGTTTACGAAGTGTTCTAGTGCCATAACGTTCATAAAGGGGTGATTACATTCTATCACTTTTCTTAAGTACCTAATACCTGTTACTGCTCTTATCTTCATTATGGACACCATCTCACGTGTCCTTATAAATCTACAAAAACGGAATTTCGCTTAGCTGGTTTTTACTTAACAGCGTTAATTTGGATGCTAGTCAGCAAACGGGAACCAACTAGCAAAATTCGCTTTTTGAGAACACGTGATTCGTATTTCAAGAGCGATGTAGAAACTATATGACATATAGCATTTACTGATACGCTTTTTTCAACGTGAGTAGGTACACATTTTTAAATCGGGGGCCCAATTTTGAAAAATTCCATTTTTTACTCTCTTTCCAACGATACTAATAACTCATTTTGTTTACAAATGTTGATTGGTTCCCTTTTGCTGAATACCTAGCGTCCATTTGTAGTTCATTATATGTAAAATCGATGTAGGTACTTAATCAGAATTTTTAATTCAACTTTCATTATTATTTGGACGCTGTTAAGCGTAAGGGAAGCAACCCACATTTGTAAACAAAATGAGTTGTTCTTATTAGCATTGTTATAAAAGAGTAAAAAGTAAAATTTTTCAAAATTGGGTCCCCGATTAAAAAATGTGTACTCACGTTGAAAAAAGCTTATCAGTAAACAGTCCCGTAGAGTGAAAAAGAGGGCTTGGGGGAGTTTCCACGGGCCCCCCTCCTTCCAGTTCATTTTTTTCTTTTGTCAGATGGGAAAAAATTATAAGCTACGAGGGGATAAGAGGTTTCTTTCATGGTGTAAGGAGTGATTGCTAATTTGATGTACAGTATGATGTACCCATAAGCGTTGAAATTCAGGTCTAGGTCTTTTTAAAATATCGGGCCCTCCTGAACGTCCGGGTCTGGGGTATTTCCCCCTTTCGCCCTCCCTCTCGACAGGGTTATCAGTAAACGCTATATGTTCGTAAACCGGCATTATTCTTTGGCTTTTAAATATTACATTTTCTCAAAAAAACAGATTTTGTCACTGAAGTCTTTTTTGCTTTTAAGAGCGTCCAAATGAGCTCCAGGTACCTCATTTCAGTTTTAATAAAAAATCAGCCAGGTGCCAGATGTCAGCCACTTTGCTTGGACAGTAGGGATGTGGAGAAACTAGTAGCTGGAAGTCAGATGCCGGAAGTTTTGCAGTTTTAGGATAATTTTATGAAGCCAGAAGTTGGAAGCTGAATGAATTGAAAGCCGGAAGCGGAAGCTGTATCGTTTGGCCTCCGTATTCCTGTATCCTGTTGGACACAGTGCTGCCAACCAAGCCTGTTGAAAAATCCCAGGATTCTTTGTAAAAAATCTTAAGACACAATTCCTCGCCTTTTCTATGTTTTTCAACAATTAAATATTAACTGACTCATCACATTTGTTGTTTTACCCCCCCCCCCCCTCTCGCAGTTCTGTCGGGAATCCTAAAAATTTTCCTTTTTCTTTTCACTTTTGTTCTTGAATCCTATTGTGAATAATAGAGAAGAGAGTTTCATTACTAGGGCTAGGGGAAATATGAAAATGCATATTTTTATAGGGTGCAGCTGATACGACATATTTGTGTTTTCTTTGTGATTCATAAAATTCTGATGACAATACTGAAATTTTATAGTGCATATTTTTGCATATTTTGGCTATAAAGGCTTATTTTGCATATTTGAGCCATTTTTAGAGCATTTTTGTGCATAGTTGGAGCATATTTTCACCAATAAATAAAAGTTATTGTAAAAACAACTAAAAAATAAGAATAAAACCAAGAGATTTCAAATTTGTTTCGAGGGAAGTTCATTTTTCTTTATAAAACAGAACTGACGTAAAAGATTTTCAGTTTTCAAAGCTTTAGTGTTGCTACATTATTCAGCTTAAAAAACACTTTAATTTCATACCCATGTCGGTATCCAGAGTTTTCAGAGCATATTCTTGCATATTCGGATTTTTAGAGCATATATTTTTGCATATTTGAGGTCAGATAACTGCATATTATAAGCGCATATTTCGACATTTTAAGTACATATTTCCTCTAGCCCTATTCATTGCTTACGCCTTTTTGTTAGAACATTTTTCAGTACCATGCACTAAGGGCTCTTTTCTTGTGACAAGAGCACAGATGTATTTTACATTTCTATTGTTGTGTAAAATCTGAGTGCTTATTACTCCCATAAAAGGTAAGATGATGAATTTTCCATTTCCCAAATTTTGGAAGTGGAAAATTTAAGGAAGCTAAGCATATTTACTCAGTTTTATGTACCTAAATTCTTGAAAACTCTTGAGATTCTCTTGAAAATCTTGAGATCTTGAGAAAAACTTCAAAATCTTCAGATCTCAAGATTTAATTTGAGGTTGGCAGCGGTGCTTGGACAGGTGAATTTTCTTCCCCCGAGTTATCAGTGTTCAGTGACGGGTTAACGGGTATCATCGTTCGCTAAACAAACGTACCAATCTGTGCATTCCTTACATGCGTACGTTGAAAGCTTGAACCCCGACTTTTTGCTCAAGCAAAATTTCCTTAAAATTTTTAGATATTTCTGACAACAATGGAAACTGTAGGGTTGAACGTTGATTCGAAATCTTAATGATAAGAGGTCTAGCGGCAAGCGAACGACGATCACTTTTGTGAATCCTGTTTACATTTCTTGCTGACAACCAGAACTGTGATTTTGTTGCCCTGAAAAGTAGCCAAAGTTGCGCAACTTTGTTGCTCTTTTCCTATCCACAGGTTGTTATAAATTTGCCTTCCCAACCCAAAAGTTGCTCCAAAGTTGCTTTCTCAACATGACTGTCATTGTACGGAGAAGACAGAACGCTCTTGAATGGTGCGATGTATCAACTTCTTACCAGTCAAGGTTCTTCTCCGTCATTCATTCAAAAATAAATTATAAATGAAAATTACTTTTGCGAGAGGGAGCGATTTCTGGCTGTATGGCCCGTTGCAGTGTTACACTTTGTCATAGATGAAGATGATCCCTCTCATACTTGTATTTGTATCAACATTCATTTTTTTCTACATTTTTCTTCTTTTGCTTTGATACTTGGGAATTTTGAGTTGTGAGTTGAGTTGCCCTTATATCCAAAAGTTGCCTGGAGTTGCTTTTTCAAGTAGAGCTCATTTGCAGCCCTGTAGAGAGAAAAAGAAAGCCTGGGGGAATTTCCACGGGCCCCCCTCCTTCCAGTTCATTTTCTTCTTTTGTCAGATGGGAAAAAATTATAAGCTATGGGATAAGAGGTTGCTTACATAGTGTAAGGAGTGATTGCTGATTTGATGTACAGTAACTAAACGGTGTAGCCGTAAGCGTTGAAATAGGTCTCTTAAAAATATTGGGCCTCCGGGGTATTTTCCCCTTCCCCCCCCCCCTCTCGACCGGGTTGCTCATTTGACAAGAAATTGTAAGACTTGTAAAGATCCTTTGAGATAACATAAAATTTCAAGTGTTACGGGAAAAGTTGCCGAAGCAACAAAATCGCAGCCCTGGTCATCAGTGTTCAGTAACGGGTTAACGAGCATCATCTTTCACTAAACAAACGTACCAAAATCTTTGCATTCCTTACGCGTACGTTGAAAGCTTTGAAACCTGACTTTTTTTGCTCGAGCAAAATTTCGTTACAATCTTTAGATATTTCTGAGAACAATGGAAATTGTAGGGTTGATTGATTCGAAATTTTGATGATAAGAGGTCCAACAGCAAACAGCGGCAAAGGAACGACGAGCACTTTTGTGAAACTTGTTTACATTTTTTACTGATCTGATAACTGATAACGTGATAACTCTTCATCCGGTCGATTTGATACGTTATCAGCTTATCACATATCAGTCTTTGTGTATAGCTCGATGTCCTATAAATCTCGCACATTGAAATCCAAAAAAATGTAATTTGAAATTTTTCCCTGGGTGTTTTGTTTTAGTTTTAGCGACTTGTTGTGTGAAATGAAATGTTGGTGAAAAAAAGCAGCTCTCAAGTAAGTTCTGCATTTATAGAATATTCAGACTACCTACCCAATGATTTCTTCGAACTTAATTATGTGAATAGTAGGTACTTGCTCTGAATGACGCCCAGCTATTGTTTTTTGTTTAAAAACTGAAAATAAGCGGCGATTATGGAGTGAACGAGCATTATTCAATGCGTTGAAAGAGATTTGTGAAGGAGAGCTAGTCATACAAATGCTGCCAGTGCTCAGTATAACCTACAGTGTCATACTTACTTTACAAGATTATATTTTCCTCAACAAAACTTCTAATTAAAAATGGAATTTTGTCATTATTTTGGTTGTAAATAGTCCCCAGGTCCCCCTGTTTTACCTGTTCCTGATTCATTCCCCAAAAACACTTCAAAACACTCCTAAAATATCCTTTAAAAAACAAACACGAGCTGGCGTTGTTAGGAACACATTAGGAGGGGCTTCAAATACCGTTAACCAATTTTATGAGCTTAAAGCTCGACATTAAACCAAGTACCTATATATTCCATAACTAAGGTCAAAAATACATGCTTATCTTTCCTCTTTCACACCTCCCAGTCAAAAACCTCGTAGGTTATAAGTACTTTGCCAGTAATCGTCATTCTTCCTCAGCATGGCGTTAATTATAGGGCAGATACCTTACTTTATATGAGCGCAACTAGTTCACGCCTCCGTATTAATGTGAATTTACATCCGTACTTGATACTGCTGATATTCTGACACCAAATCATTGACATTGGATTCAGCTTCTGAGAATTCCATTTCATCCATGCCTTCTCCGGTGTACCAATGCAAAAATGCCTTTCTGCGGTACATGGCTGCGAACTGTTCGCCAACACGTTTGAATAGTTCTTGTATCGCCGTAGTGTTCCCAATAAACGTGGCGCTCATTTTCAGTCCGCATGGTGGTATATCACAAACTGCTGTTTTCACATTGTTCGGTATCCAGTCCACAAAGTAGCTACTATTCTTATTTTGTACGAAGATCATTTGTTCATCTACTTCCTTCATTGACATTCTCCCTCTAAAAGGAAATATAATTGACCGCAATTAACGCACGGCATAATTAAAAGGAGAAATAATAGGATCATCTACCGTGAAAAGTGCAATTTTGCTATGAAAATTAAATGTATCAGAGAAGAACATACCCAAACGTCAATTAAAGAGAAAAAAAACTATTGCGAATTTTTATGACTTTGTTCGCGAGATCAACGGTAATTAAAAAAAAAAAAAACCATTTAGTCTGGCTGCTTTTACTCCTGCCAGTATAATCACCACAACTAACACGTGGGCACTATACTCGTTAAACTACTCTGAGGGAGAAAGACAGTAGAAATTTTTACTTTGAAAAGAATTTTCTTTACTTTGCGTGACAATAAGTGCATCATTCCAGTTTTTAATTATCTTGCATATCTACAGAAATCTCTATCCAATAACTGGGAGAATGCTCGAGCTCCTCGCATTCAGTCTTCTTTGTCGCTAGGAAAATTTAGCCAACTAAAATGCCCGCCGATCTCATTGTCGTCAATAAAAAGTGCTGGTCTTCGAATACTAACATAATTTCCAGCGGTTCAGTCGCACCCACAGCGCACAGATTGGAAAAGACACTTTAAATCGGAATTACACATAATCTAGACTAATTAGGCTAGAACATGAATAAGTACCTGAATACAGCAGCTACGGTCAGGTAGCGACCGTGTCTTGGATCGCAAGCCACCATCATGTTTCTGGCGTCAAACATTTGTTTGGTTAACTCGGGCACAGATAAAGTTCGATACGACTGGCTGCCTCTGGAAGTCAGTGGCGCGAATCCAGGTAAGAAGAAGTGCAGTCGCGGAAAAGGTACCATGTTTACCGCTAGCTTTCTCAGATCGGCGTTCAGCTGTCCTGGAAATCTTAGACACGTTGTAACACCGGACATTGTCAACGAAACTAAATGATTCAAATCTCCGTAAGACGGGTTAGTCAGTTTCAAAGTGCGGTAGCAAATATCGTAAAGAGCTTCATTGTCAATACAATAAGATTCGTCCGTATTTTCTACCAGTTGATGTACCGATAATGTGGCGTTGTAGGGTTCAACTACCGTGTCTGAAACCTGAAATGCAGTCATTAATCAATAGGATGTCGAGGTTACTGAAAAAAATGAAAATAAAAAATGCAACGATTGTTTTAGAAGTGAGGAACTATTTATACCGGAAGGTGTGAGAGGCTGCTGGGGTAGGGAAAAGGTGACAATATCCTCTCCCCCTGAGCTAACGTTTTGCCCTTCTTGAAGGTTTACCTCAAAATCCAGGCTTAGAAATAGTTGATGATTTATATCAGCTAAAAACTAAAAAGATTTTTCGCTTGTTACTGAAATTTGGAGGTGAAAATGGTCGAACCACCCTTCCATCTCTGTGGAAAAGTGATTACGCGACGGAGATGCTCGTTTTTCAAATATCTCCGGCTTCGTATCAACATGTCTGCATCCCTCAAGGGATACTCTCGGGAGATTAGAATTTTGAACGTCTTCTTCCTCGAAAAAAAGATAAATAAGACGGATTCATTAGCGCAGATAGGGGGCTTGCAGGGCTGAGCACTCAAATCTTCTAAAAACGACCCCTACCAAAAAAAAAAACTGAAAAATTATGCGAACGAAAGAATTTTTAGCATAATTTTGCTACTTATCAACCCCTCTCCCCTACTACAGGTTAGCTATACTGATCGACACACTTGTTGTTGATTCTTTTCGTGCCAAATAATTGGTCTATCTATTCAAATAATATTTGAGGGGCTTAGAATCAAAAACTCACATTTGCCATTCCACTTCAAGGGCGCAAATAGGCAAAATACTGTACACGGGTGCAGTATTTTACCTATTTGCGCCCTTAAAGTGAAATGGAAAATGTGAGTTTTGATTCTGAGCTCCTCATTTTCAAATTTTAGAAATCGGAACCGAAAATTCTAAACCATGGGTCACAAATTAATATTGAAAATAATTCGGCTGATCATTTTCTTCGAGTAAATTTTAATAAATTTTATCAAAAAATTTCAAAATGTAAGAAATATTAATAAGATGACAATGATTTGGGGAAAATCCAAAAATAACTCAGATCGAAGGCGGGTTTTTTCCAATTCGAAAAATGTTTTTCCAAGTTTTACTAATTTGTTCTGAACCTTTTCTAATCTACTATTTAAAATAATAAAATAATAATTTATTTATTTATTTATTACACCTCGGACTCGGGCCCGCGGCGCAGGTAGGCCGCCGTGCTGTCGAGTCCGCCCAATGTCAGGCATAGGTGTCCACCATCCATTTCCGTTTTGATCTGTCTTGGGCAGTTCTCTGCCAGAATGGGCCAAGTCTGGTGATGATTTCGTCTCTCCAACGGGTGGGTGGGCGCCCCTTCTCCCTTTTAAATTCGAGTGGGATCCATTCGTAAGAGATTTTGTTCCAAGAGTTGGACCCCCTAGCTAGATGACCCGCGTAGTTAAGTTTTAGTTTTCTGACACACCATCCGATATCTGCTGCATTAGTTTTTTGTCTGATTGTTTCCATTCGTACCTTGTCTTTCCGTCTGATCCCCAGTTCTTAGCATACTGTTTTGTGTGGTCCTCAGCCCTTCGATCTGTGACCCGGTTGCCGCCCACATCTGTGCCCCATATGTCAGCGTTGGGATTACACATTGATTTAATGTTTTTATTTTCGCTGCTACATTAAATTTGCCTTTGAGGATGTTCTTGTTTGCCCAGGAATTTCTCCAAGCATTGATTTTCCTAACACTGAATTCTTTTTTCAATATTTCATCGAAAGATAATGTTTGTCCCAAATACTTGTATTCTTTGACCCATTCAATTGATTTCCCCTCCATCCAAAGTTCTTTTTTGTTTACATTTGACATAATTTTTGTTTTAGAGTGGTTAATCGTCAAGCCTACTTTTCAAGCATAGAGCTCCTCCGCCATTATTTTTAGTTCGTCCAGGCTGCTGCTCACCAGGACAATATCGTCCGCGAATCTGAGATTATTGAGCCACTGGCCGTTCATTCTGATTCCCTTTCCTTCCCAGTCAAACCTCTAACACGCTGTTGAATAAATACGGGGAGAGGGGGTCTCCTTGTTTTACTCCCTTTCCCAGTATGTGAATTCTTCCCCCTGCTTATCTAAGCTAATATAGGCTTTGGAGTTATAGCTGATAATATTTGTTTCGATGCCTTGATTTTTCAATGCTTCCCATACATTACTGTGGTGACTAATTGAATCAAAAGCCTTGTTAAAATCAATGAACATAAAATTCACATTAATTTTGTATTCTCTTGCTTTGTCGATGATTTGATTCAAGGTAAAAATATGGTCTACAGTTGAGTAGCCCTGTCTAAAGCCTGCCTGTTCTTTTGACTGATGGAAATCGAGTTTTGGGTAAATTCTATTTTTTATTATTTTCAGAAAAACTTTGCCGAGATTTGATGACAGACTTATGGGTCTATAATTTCCTAAAATGCTCCTGTCCCCTTTTTTGTGCAGTAGAATTATCTCAGATATTTGCCACTGTCCCGGTGAGAACCCTGTCTCCAAAAATTGGTTAAAGAGCTCGGTCAAGAAAGGTGTCAGTGCTTCTGCAGCTATAACTTTAGAATCGAGTTTTCGATTCTATCCGGGCCTGCTGCCTTGCCGCACTTCAAGGATTTAAGGATATTATGTACTTCGCTTTTTTCAGGATTTCCGGCACTTTCTCTTCTTCCCCTTGAGTTTTCGTTGCAGGGCTCTGCCATCCCTTCCTTACTTGCTGGGTTGGAAGTGCATACAGTGCTTTGTAGAAAGAAGTTTGTTGCTTCTTTTATGATTTATTTTTTCTCTCCCAAAGATTTTTTTGGTTTTGGTTTTTTGTTTTTTTAAATGGTCGTAGGCGTTGCCCTTCAGAAGTTGCTTTTTTTGCCTTTTTCACTGCCCAGTTTTCTTCGAGTACCTCTTTCATTGGTTCCCGCTCGAACTGTAAAATGTCCTGACGGATTTCGAGCCTGATAGTCTTGTTCAGTTCTACTAGTTCAATCTGTTCCTTCTTGCTGAGCCTGAATTTTCTCTTAAGTTCGGTTCTTTTCTCAATCAACATCTTTGTTCTCATGCTCAACTTGTCGTCAGTCGCTGGTTTCGCTTTGGCAGAACCTACCTCATGCTCGCTTTCCTTCAGGACCATTTCAAGCCAGTCATATTTTGCGTGCAGATCCTTGAACACATTTTTTGAAGCACTGTTTAGTTTATTCGCTAGTACAGTGTTAAATTCGTTTCTTTTGTAGACTAGAGTAATGTACTTATTTGGTTCATTTCCTTTGTTTTTTGAGTGCTCGGTACCAAAAGATTTTGAACATTTCTTTCTGGGAGACGAAGAGAGGTCCTACCCGCCCTATGGTCCAAGGAGAAGCGCACCCAGTTTAAAACTTCATAATTTACGACCACTCCGGCGTCGTCGTTTATCAGAAAATAGTCGATTTCATTTTTTGTATGGCTATCCGGAGATTTCCATGTCCATTTTCTTTTTGTTTGTTTTTGAAAAAAGGTGTTGACAATCTTTAAATTTTTTTCTACTGCAAACTATGCCAATCTCTCTCCATTTGGGCTGGATAACCCCATACGAAATTTCCCCACGCTTTTAGAAAGAGGGAGGTCGGTTCCAATTTTGCTGTTCCAATCCCCCGCTACTATCGTATATAGCCCCCAGTTGCTCTCCATGGCTGTTTCGAGTTGGCCATAGAACTCATTTACTAAGAAGGCTAGTCGGAGTGTAGACCTGGATTATTGTCAAAAATTTATTTTTCGGCAAACTCAATTTCAAGACAGCAATTCTTTCCGAAATACCTATGAATTCTGCAATTCACTTCACCAGATGCTTGGCCACAATAAAACCCACCCCTCTGATACCTTTAGTTGCCCTAAGGTGGTAAAAATAATTTCCGTTTTTTCTTCGGATTAAATTATCCCCGTTCCTTCTAATTTCTGACAGCCCCACGATATCCCATTTTATATTTTCTAGTGCCTGCTCGAGTTCATGTAGCCTTCCTTCCCCGGGGAGAATTTTCAGTTCGCAGTTTTGACCGACGAATCCGATTTTTTTATTTTTGAGTTTGTCCCTTTTATTATTCAGAACGGGAAGATTTGTTTTTATTTTTGTTTTTTGAGGAATGGATGGTGGAATATTGCAGGCATTTCCCCCCACGGAGCCTGCAACCCGGATTGGGAGCATGAAATAATAAAAAATAAATAAAATGAAAAATAATACGAAGTCCGTGAAATGTTTTCTTCAGCTCTCAAGGTATTGAGTACATAAAAAAAAACAACAATCTTTGTAATTTTTCAACTTTTTGAAAAATTTACAACCAGTTTGTGAAACATTTTTGTACTCAGAGTCGGTCGGTCCTTTTTCATTTTGGATATTCGTTGCCAAATTATTAAAAAATCGTCAAGCTTTTTCTTTGTTGTTTGCATGAAAAAATATTTTGTAATGTATCGGCATGTTTGACTTGCTCCCCTCCCTCCCTGCAAGCTCATACGACTCGCAACACCCCGGTTAATATTTCTGATTTAATTGATATTATCAATTACTGTGTTGATATTTTATTGATATTTTTGTTGGTTTCTCTGTATTTTTAATATAAATTTAATATTTAACTATTAAAAACAAGAAAAAAAAAAAGCAAAGAGTTTAAATAAAAGCAAAATTTTAATAAATGCTCTGTTCTTGGACGTTTAAAACTGTGTTTTTTACATGTTCTGAACTCTTTTGTTTTACAGAACCAGCCCTACGAAATTACGCACGAGGTCCGCAAGAAATGACCAGGGGCGGAAGTAGAAGAGGACTGGGGGCTGAATCCCCTTCTCTTTTTATTTGCTCTCACCCGAGCCCTGGAACCGCCCCTTCGAGCATTACCTCAGGGACATCGGAGAGCCTTTTAGAGCTGCCTTAACCCTCTCTTCTTGTCGGGAATCGGCCTAGGTCGACTGCGCTATCTTCCTGTCGAATACCTGTATCACTAGCCTCATGGTTTATGACGGTGAGTTCAACAAGCATCGGCAAGTAACGCCTTACCTACTTACAGCTTTCAGATACTGGCGACCGATTACACACTTCTCGGAAGCTTCTGCTGCTCCAGTGGAGTATCCATCAAGGGGGTCGTAACCCCCCCCCCCAAAAAAAATCAGGAAAATTGAAAATTTTGGTAGGGTATAGAGCACAATGTGTGAAAATATTGACATTATAATTTTTTGAGGACACTTTAACCCCCCCCCCCGAAATTGAAGTCTGGATACGCCTCTGTTCTGCTCTAAGTGGTTGTGACTCTGTGTACGTTATCAATCAGAATGCGGGGTGTTAAAATGTGTGACGAGTTCTTTCTTGCATTACTAATTGATAACGATGCCGGCATTGGGAATCGAACCCGGTGCCTTCGGGTTATGAAGCCGAGTTCTTACCGCTACGCCACAGAGCCACCATGGCTAAATCCCTCTGGTTTCAAAATTAGCCCCTCTACATTTTATTTTAAAATTAATATTAGTACAGTAACACTTTTTTTTTTCTTTCTTACAAAGGAAGTGTCACCAAAAAAATCTATTTTTATAGTTTTTTTTTAGGGGGCGGGGAGCTATGATTTTTGGATTTTTATGAAGTTATTTTCATGCGCCGAGGCTTCAGCCCACCCAAAGTTTTCGCTCTATTTGCCCCCCTGAAATAACCCCCAACATTTCGAAAATTTATACATGACTACCCTGATGTCAGAACTGTGATTTGTTTTTAGCACATTTGATAATTGAGAACGGAAAGTTTTTGGGAATAAAAAAAGTTTGCCACAATGTGTCCTTGGTCACATGAAAAACGTGCATTTTTGTTTTTATCTACAAATCCAGATCAATCATTTTTTGATCCGTTGATAATCTAGATCAGCCCTACCTGTAGGTCCCTAAGTCGGAGTTGATAGTTTACTAAAATTCTCTCTAGTATCAGTTCTTATAGACATCAACACAATCATATTTATCAAAATAATCATTGAGTTTGATTATCTGATTAGCCATCCATCACGTTTGATGTAATCAAAAGTAATTTAATGATAGTTCATTTTGTTTGACACCAAAAGCACTTCCATTCAGCTCTGAATTTCTGCACTAAGAATTATTCTTCTTCTAAGTGCCGTGCCTGTTGCCGTGCGAAGGGGATCGCGGTGCCTGACGCGCGATTCTCGTGGCAGGTTAGTCGGGGTAGTTTGCCATTGCTTTCCCCGCGGTTTTGTTGCGTTACAGTTTTCCTTTTCTGTGTTGAAGAGTTTGCAGTCCCAGCTCGCTTACTAGCCACGTGTTTCACGACGCTGAGTAAGCTGTCCACGACGTGCACACGACAGTATCAGTCTTTTAGATCTGGTGGCAACACGCCCTGTGATTGTAGTGCCGTGTTCATTCGAACTAGCGGGGTGTTACAGGGCGCGCTATCTTCCACCTTAACTGATACTACAGTCGCTGTGTTCGCTATCAAATGGTATATACCTCTATGTTTCATCATCAGAATGTGAATTTGTTTAACAAGGATCAGAAATAATAAAAATCAATTCAAGCGCCATGTTTTTCCTGTTTCAAAAACGGGATTTAATTATTCTATAATAAATTTGAATCTCTTAACTGTGGACCTGCATCTCCCTCTCAACATTACGTCTCTTTTATTTCACTAATCAATTCTCGTCATGAACGCCTCAGTGAGTTTCAATTATCACCAGTCATATTACGCTAATTATAGAGAAACAGTCAAATGAAATAACGCTTATGCGCACACGATTCTGCTACTAGATATTTTTCATAGGAAGTTCACTCACCCAGAAATCTTGTTTATTCATTTATGGAAGAGAAAAGTACTTTTGTTCTGTTGAAAAACAAACTAGACAACTAATTACAAAATGTTTATCGATGTTCAAATGATTGCTAAAATTCGTCAAGTCCAGAATTTTGAGTAAGAAAATAATACTCCTGAAAAACTGTCAATGATATTTGCATATCGACATCCTTGTTTCACTTTTTTTGAGTTAACCGAATACTTTGGAACACATTGCATTAAACCAAACCATGTCAGAATTATGACAATCACCTGATTTATACAAAAATTATTCAGCCTAAACCATTTGTCGAGTAGACACGTCAATGCAGATGTCGACTGTACAATTAGGTCTACTTTTGTGTACACTGGTACTACGATGTTGATAGTGATGTTGATACTTGACTATAATGTCAACTGAAATTTCGACTACACAAAAGTTTTGCGACGTCTACTGAACGCGGTTCAATTCGCAGCAAGCTAGGGTGTATATTATGTATATATTAATGTCGATACATGCAGATACGTGTTGACTAAAATGTTAACTGCATTTTACGTCCACTGAACACTAATTCATCATGTGTCTATAGAAATGTATATCACACATTCGAAAGTAAAACAGAGCATCGAAATTTGTGCATTGCACATGAAAATGTGTACTAAACATGTCCAGGATTTCAATACTGACATTTTAGTCGACATTTCCATACGCACACGTGTTTCCAGGTATAGTTCTGAGGATGAAATTCAAAATATGAGTTACAGAACTTACTTTCGGAGAGGGCATAACAGAATACGTGTTCATTATTCTATCCGGATATTCCTCCCTAATCTTCGATATAAGTAACGTACCCAGACCAGAACCGGTTCCTCCGCCAAGTGAGTGTGTTAATTGAAACCCCTAAAATAATTGAATACGTTACTTCCGCTCTTTCTAAATATCGATGAAGTTTTACCATCAATTGGTCATAGTATTAGATTTTCTTTTCGCGACATACTTGCAAGCAGTCACAATTTTCGCTTTCTTTCCGCACAACATCTAAAACTGCATCAACGAGTTCTGCTCCTTCTGTGTAATGACCTTTGGCCCAATTATTTCCGGCTCCTGATTGACCGAATACAAAATTATCTGGACGGAAAAGGGCACCGTAGGGTCCCGACTTGATCGAGTCCATTGTTCCGGGTTCCAAATCGAGTAACACGGCCCGTGGTACATACTTATAATTATCTGACTTCGAGGAACCTTTCGATACAAAACAATAAAACAGGACGAGCTTTTAATTATGAAAATGGAAGTCGCAAATCAGTTGTTTTGTAATAAGTAGA
Organism: Acanthococcus lagerstroemiae; assembly: GCA_031841125.1. NCBI lineage: Eukaryota > Metazoa > Arthropoda > Insecta > Hemiptera > Eriococcidae > Acanthococcus > Acanthococcus lagerstroemiae. The sequence continues at coordinate 31,769,301 of CM063106.1, read as the reverse complement.
GACCGGATTCTTCGGCATTAAAAAATAGGAAATTCGACAACAACATATCTGCAGAATCCGGCATTTTCGGCATTTAAAAAAATCTTCTTTTTTTTCCACAAAATAATCTGATAAATCAAAATTTTTAATTGAAATCATAAAAGATTCTGATTATACATAATAACAAGACATTTTGCTAAATTTTACTGAGTGAATTGATGGCGCCTGTCACTTAATATTAATTTGTAAGCTGAGAATGAACGCTCTAAATCAACAGATATAAGCAGAGAAAAATTATATGCAGACAGCACCTGTAGATCAGGAGAGAAACCGTGCTAGTTACTTGGTAAGAAGTGTCACTGAAAGAAATACGCGAACCCTTTCTTTTTTGAAAAAAACTTCTTCTAATTTTTGCTGAAGTAGGTCTTGAGCCCCTGGAATGATCTAAATTTTTCGACGCACTTCTTGTATGATCTCGTGTTGATCGTGTAAAGACGTCTTGTGTTGACAAAATAGCATATTTCGGCATTTATCGGCACGTAAGGCCACTTTTGGCATTTAACCCTTTTTCGGGAATATAAAAATTTTTCCCAGCCCCCTACCACCATGATTTGTGCTTATCTCTCAAAATAACTCTCCTACCTATCAAGGAAATGACTTGACAAAAGTCGAGGAATCCGGTCTCTAGTAATAAGCAAATAGGATTTGAATACTAACCTTGGCCCTCATTATAGTACACATTGATACGTTCCAACTGTAGTTCGGAATCTCCTTTATAATATCCAGAGTAATCGATTCCATGCTCTTCTGATATCACTTGCCAGAACTTGAAAAAGAAAGAAAGAAAATAAGATAAATTAATAATTGAGATTCACTCGATACTGGAATTGATATTCAGTAATGGATTTTTCAAAACAGAAATTTATGAGTTAGGATTGCGAAATCTTAAAGTAGCCCTGCACCTCGATGCGGAATCAGTTACTCTCTATAGTTACCCGAGGAAAAGTTACCCATTGCAGCCCTCGGTTATCCTCAGATTACCCAGAAACCCGCCAACAGTTACCCTTAGTTCCCCTTTAGTTACCCGGGTAACTGGCGGGATTTAGCGCATCCCGATACGCAATCAGTTACCCTTTAGTTACCCGCGGAAAAGTTACCCTTTTGTAACCCTCGGTTAATCTCAGATTACCCAGAAACCTGTCAGTTACCCTTGGTTCCACCTTAGTTACCAGGGTAACTGGCGGTATTTTGCGCATCGGGACTATAGGCGTAAATAGGGAGGCCTAGGGGATTAGCGGACTACCCCCAAAATGTTCTAAAACCCCTCATTTTCTCGAGAGAAAAAAACTGAAAAATTGTACGAGCGAAAGAATTTGTAGTATTATTTTCATACTTGTCAGCCCTCATGAGCCCTCCCTCTCACTTCAGGTCGGTTATTTGCACGTATGCACTGCACTGTATTGAGGCATCGACTTCGCTTGATCTTACGATCACACAGGTATATAAGTATGTATGTGGGTATGTATACATATATATTATACGTCAATATAGCAATAAAAAGGAATAGTCTCGTTGTCATGATCATAATAAGGAACAAAGAGCATTGGCGGCCATATAGTCTGCATAATACTTCGAGTGTATTTCCCATTTACCCATTTCGTACAGTTTCTTATGAATCTAATCTGGACTTAATCCAACAGACTTAAAATCTCCTCGCTCACACCGTATACGGATTATGCTGCACCACTGTACGTTTTTGCCTTTCAGTCGCGCCTGTACTTCTAAATACTATCCAAAACTCATATCTCAGACTTATCACCGGTACCTTCCGACATCCGAACCCCCTTTAAATATTCAAAGGCATCTCATCTCCACGAATGCTATCCTCAACATTTAACTCCAACTTTACTAGCCCCCTTCATTTCATGATTTCTCCTGATTACCTCCCTTTCAATAACAACAATCTCTTACAATCGATTATCCAAACTAATACCAGACTATTACATCTCCCCTATCAATCCACCACAGTTTTCATACTTACCAAAGCTAGACCAGACCTATCACTTACCAACCTCGACAAATCCCATGCAACAAAATCTCAATCACCTCCTTAAAAAATACCCTAATTCCATCCAAATATATACTGATGGCTCAAAATTAGCAAATAAACCAGGATTCTCCATTATCAACGACAACATTTTAATCCCATACCCGCACTACCCTCACACTTTTCTAAGAACTTTATGCCATCAAACTCTAGCCATCCAGTACTGCCTAGACCTCATACTAAACGACTTCCATACAGATCCGTTATTAGCTCTCCTATCCATACAAAATTTCAACAGGAAGAAACATCTCATCTACCAAAAGATAATACAAATGCTATCATCCTCAAACAAAGAATTCACTCATGTTGGATCCCCTCCCACTCTAACATTCCTCAAAACGACATAGCCGATGAAATCGCTAAATTTTCCTGAACATTTCTCCAATCCCTAACATTCCAGTCCCGATATCAGACGTCAAAAAATCAGTTATTCATTCGTGCACACATCCTTCCAACGACACTAGGATCAAGTCCCACCAATTAACAAACTAAAATCCATGAAAACCACAGTTCACTCCTGGAAAATATCCTATCAAAAGTCCAGAAACAAAGTAATACTTTTCAGACTGAGAACTGGACATTCCGCTCTCATTCATAGCTATAATATCCTGGACAAACTACCCCAACTAACCTGCGATGCATGTAATACTAGAGCTCTATAAGGGAAGTGCGGACATACGCCATTTTGGATCATACCGGGAACGCACAGCGTAGTCAATTCGGCATTCACGCGCGTGGTATAATCCAAAATGGCGTATGTCAGCACTCCCCCTATAGAGCTTTAGTAATACTCCTCAGAGTAGGTTACTATATTTTCCACACATACTGGACCGGCATTTTGATTATGAAGTTAGTTCGAGCATTCTCGAACGCGAACGGGTGATCATCTGATCAAAGATGTTCGGACTAGTTGGGAATCAAAATAACGGTCCATTGTACCCGAATGAAACTATAGCACCTTACTGGGAAACAATTTGAGCAATTTTTATTAGAATGTGGGGATTATAAAAATGCCGAATAGCCGAATAGAAATTTTAAAAAATGCTGAATTGCCAATTAAACCAATTAAAAATGCATTTTTCCAAATTTTCCTCAGGTTTAACCGAATACAATTTTGTAAGAATTAATAAAATTTTTCATTCAGTATTTTAAAAAAAAAAACAACAACGTGGAATCGATGTGTAAAAGAAATATTAATTTCCAAAATTTTGCCAAAATTGTCGAATGAAAAGTGACTGGGGTGGGGTTGACACCCTTTACACCACTCTCGCACCGGCTCTTATACTCCTATCTCCATTAACCACGTAATTACCCAATATGCCCAAGATTCCAATCCCAACGAAACACACATATCCCAAACTTAATACTAATCCCTGCTTCCAACAATCACACCCAAAACTTAAACTCATATAATTCTTGAAAGCCACAAACCTCTACTTCAAAATGTAACCCATACAGTTTTTTCACGTCTCCAGCCCATATGCTATAGATAGTGTGGTTACCCCCCCCTGCTCCCCAAAAAATATAAATAAAAAATAATAATGGCGGTAAGGTCGAACTTCATTTTATTCCATGTCAGTAACTTACCAGTCAGTGTGTAGTCTACAGAAGGTTAGGGGGAGGACCATCTATGCTACATCAGCTAAACCACTTGAAAAAAATTTGGGAATGAAAAATTTTAATGTTAAGATTAGATTAAGGTGCGATGGAATTTCTTCTTTTTTTCTCTCTTTTCAACTCGCGACATCAGAAATTAGTGTTTGTTTCTGAAATGAAGTAAATTTTACCCAAGTAGACCACATCCATACACCTCTCTGTACAAAAAAATCGCTCCGAATATAGCAGACGAAATAATTAATCAACATATGGAGCCAATGATTCACTTAATGAATTTTCAAGTTATTTATAGTCCTTCTGAAGTAACAACGTCCGCGTGAAATAAAACGCCAAACTAGTCTGCTTCTTTGTCGCCGAAAATTTTATCGAAGTAACCACATTAAAAATTCCATATACAGTTTTACTTCCATCTGTGAGTACTCTAAGACATCATGCCGGATATTTACCGGTAGCTTAAACCTAATACTCCATGTTTTCATTAAAATTAAGTATGGTCGCCAAGTAATACGGATCCTTTTTCAAACCTATAGGTATAGTCGTGTATCATTTTCCAGATTATGGAACAGGAAATCTTTTCACGTATCCCAGTCATTTACCAACTGGTCTCCAATTAATTAAATAAATTCGCATTAACTGAACAAAATTATATGTGATTTTCAGAGGCGTGGCTCCGTCGTCGGAAAAAGGAGAAAAGCGGATTTGAAAACTGAGTGAGTGATAGTTCTTGTACTCTCAACAAATGTAACCAGAATTGGGTACTATCGTCTAGCTTATGGTTAAGACCCAGGCTATTCCATTCGTTGCTGAGATTCGTATCCTTCTACCTTCAATTTGGTATCTTCGAAAAACGAAAATAGATCAAATTTAAAGGAAAGTTCATTTGTGCCCCCGTCAATAATTGGATAGGCAAAATATCATACATGCTGATGGGGTTTAAACTTGCGCAAGAGTGCGCTGCGAAATCACTTGTGCGGGTGAAAATGAATGAGTGATCACGTGTACTTTCAAATAGAAGCCCTGTTATCTTCATGAGGGTAAAAAAAACAATAAAATCGGCGTAGACAATATACGAGCATTTTGTCATCGAAACATGAAATGAAAGCGTGAAGTTCAAAACATCTTTTGTACCAACTTTTGAAAAAGTGGTTTTGTGCATGCAAACTGTTCTAAGAACCGCCGCCCATACAATACTAAACATCAGTGCCCATATAAAGCCTCAAAGTACTTCTAATTTTAACCCTAAGATCGCAGCACGCACATGTGCCGGCGAGCGATCCATGCAAAACATCCGAACTCCAAAATGGCAGGAAGTGTTTCCATTTTTTGACTCTATTATAAAAAATGCATAAATGTAATAATAAAAATATCGCATTCGACTACTATTTTTATTTTTTTTATTTTATTTTTTCATTCATTAGAGTTGATGGCGCTTAGGATGTGCACAACATCAACCCTTATTTTCTCAGCTTAGGCATGACTGAACCCCGAAATTTGTACATGGACATATATGTATGAAGCTTCAGAGAATTGGCTGAGCACCCATTTTGCCAAATCCATCCCCTTCACCTCAGCTGAAACAGTTTTTTGTTTCTTCTGTAAACTTTTGACATTGCTAATAGGATGTTTTGAACTTTACGCCTTCAAATTTGGTATGTTGGTGCTGAAACCGTCAAAGTCTCCCGGGTCCACAATTGTGTAACAAGAGAGGGTCAAAATCGGAGTTTAGTCTAGAACTAGTCTAGTATGATGTAAAAAACGTAAAATGGTGAATACAGAAATTGAAGCCTTTTGAATTCTCTACAAAAAAGATCTCTTGCAATTTTTTCATATCTGCCATAAAAATGTCGTAAATGGGGTGTTTAAAATAATGTTTTGTATACTGCCATTCATTAACGCAGACTTTATTGGCAAGAATGCAGAATTTTCAACATTTCTTCAGTGCATCGATTTTTTTATTATTATTATTATTTTTATTTTTTGTATAAAAACGACTCGATCCGTTTCTCCACAAAATCTCTACTTATCCATCTCTGGGAATTCTTTCGTTCCCAATGCAAAATCATTATTATTATTATTATTATTATTATTATTATTATTTTTTTGGTCTTTAGAAAGTATTTTGATAGTTGAACGTTGGAAGCTTTCATAAGAATAGTTAATGAAATTTACATACCTACTTTGAAAATCGAAGGTTACTTAGTTTGTTTTGGGTATCAGTTTGATGATAAGTCTGGAATCATGACATTAGGTGACCCGGAAGACAAAATTTGAGAAATACAATGTGCATATAAAATAGTATGTTTTCAAGGTCGCTGAAATCATTTTTGATATTAATTTGACCCCCGGGTGGCACTAACAGGTGGGCTTCAATATTAAAACTCATTCTTAGGTCTTTTGTGCACAAACACACCAAATTTCATGGTTATAAAATAAAATGCATGATTCCTATGGAATTGAGCCGCAATATAAACATTATATAACCTACCAAATGAGCCCTAAAATTCGATTACGAATTTGGAATTTGACTGCAGTTTGAAAACTAAGAAAATTTCTTGCTTCTTATCGACTGAGATGAAAAATGTACGTTTAAGAACTCGAGTTCAGCGGCCTGTAAAATATGCCCTCTAATTTTTATGCTGATAAAATAATTTCCTGCCGTATGAACGCAGTAGAAACGAGTTCAGTGAACGTGTGTCAAAAACGTAATCAAAGAAATGATTGTAGAAAATAAAAAATAACGTGATTAATACTTCACTGTATCACAACTGTACAATTATAGTTTTACATGCATTTTTATTTCCGAGATACGAGAACCTTTATCCCATTCTGGTTTTTCATTTTAATAATGTCGACGTTTACACTCAAGTTTACGTGGTTATACTCCTCCCCTGGGACAAATAATGCGACTTACTGCTTCGGACTGGAGTGATTAATAGCAGGACACTAACAATCTCAAAAAAAAAAAAAAAAAAAAAAGTCTGAACTCGTTTAATACTATTAATTTCAAAAAATACCTGCGAAAATTTAGGAAATAATAACACGAAAATTTCCAGGTAGAGTAAGGATCTGTAAGACTGTGCTATTCCTAAGACTGCGTAGTGACAATTTCTCGAAACTGAAAAGACCTAGCGTGAATTTACCTGTATGATAGAATTGCCTTGTGAAACCCATTATGAATCAGGGAAAACTTGTGATTCATCCAGGTTTATTTCTCATTATATTGAGGTTCAAAGTTTTTGAACAATGAAATTCCGAATATTTCCGCGACATATGAGGATTATTTAACAGAAGTTTTTCGAACGTGGGTAGTAAGTATTTTATATCATGTGAAAGTAGGTACATGTCTGCAGCTTCCAAATGATTAAATGATTTCAGTATTACATTCAGTGGCGTAGCCAGGGAGGCATTAGGGGGATGAATCCCCCCTTGAGATGAGAATTTTTTATATACTGACAGTATCACAGGAAATACGCAAGAGAGTCGTGTACCTTGGACCGCTTTTCTCTTTATTTTATTTTTATTTTTATTTTTTTATTTATTTTTTTGATATAGTGACCTTGCATTTGGTTGTAATGGGTTGAAATTTGTACTTAGTGATGATGTCACCTTAAACTATTATAAAATTTTTAGTCCAAGAAAAAGTTTGTTGTGATCCAAAGTACAACATTGCTAAATTTTTAGATTTTGGTCTATACATTTATTTATTTAATTAGTATTTGAGTCCCTCCCCCCCCCACAACAGGTGCCCGAGGGTCCCATTGACAGGGTGGGACAGTAGTTACAATATGTAATTATTATTATTCTGAAAAACAAAAACATAAACAAAAAGTACACTCCTCAAAGGAAAGGTGGGGATAAAGAAACCAAATAATTGATGACCTCGAAGAGTTAAAGGAAGATTCTGATTCTCAGTTAATGAGTGAATGTAATTCTCTCATAGATCGCACAGGAATGTACGAATTATTATTGCATGTTAATCTTTGGTATGCAATTCTATCGCAAGAATGAACCCGGTCAAGCAAAGTGTGGCAATCCAAAAACTTGAATCTTGAGATGTAGCTGTAGCTCATTTTCAAACATTTTTTTCAACGATCAAGAGAAAATTGGTTTCAGACGGGTACAATTATTTTTGGGCTGGAACGGTGATTTCAAAGATTAAAGACATTTTCAGAAAATTTTGGATTTCCATTTGATGAAGAATAATTGAGAAAACATTGTATGGACGTTAAAAATTTATTGACGGGATTTGACGACAAGGAGTGTAATATTGACGGCACAGAGTTTTTCGAAGAAATGAAATTATTTTATCCAATTATACAGCAGGAAGCACAAGTACAAAAAACACCTATTACTGCTGCGTTTTCTTTAAAATATGTCATCAATAATGGTCTCCAGGATGTTTATCCAAATATTTATGCCGTGTTGCGAATTATTGCAACTATTCCCGTAACTGAGGCAAGTTGTTTCTCAACGTTAAAGCTTATAAAATCTATGATGAGCCGTCAACTAAGGCCTACAATGAGGTTGGCGATTCTCTCAATCGAGAAAGCCTATTTGAAAATTTTGGACTATTCTGAAATTATTAAAAACCTTGTAAAAGCTCAAAAACAATTTTAACTTCAAAGTAATAACGATTTCAGTTTCTTCCCTTTTCAATTTAAATTTTCAAATCTGTCAGAGGAAATGAGGAATACTTTTGATCTTTTACATTAATTAGACACAAGCCTATACAATTTAAAATAATGGATTGAGAATTTTGTCGAATTTATTTCGCGTGTTTGCGCGAAAAAAACTTTTGTGGATTATTTTTCGATTTTTTCCGATTTTTTTTTCCGGATGAAGTAAGGGCCCGTTGTAAATTTGTCACCATCTGCCTTGGGCCCCCAAAAACCTCACACAGCTCCTAGCATTGAAGTAATAGTAATTGTGGATTGTATCTCCGATTTTAACAAACATTGAAAACTGTCCAAGTTCTACAGGAGGCAGACGCCCTCCAGTACTTAGCTGGGTACCTCGCGAAAAAATCACATAAACAATTTCCGGAACTGGGAGATTATGCTTATAAATGTGAGAGTGAGCATAATTATGCTATCACTTCACCTCCAACTTGGGTTCAATTTTTGTCATATGGAGGTTTAGTGAAACCTGCTGATTCATTTTTTAATGAATATAGTAATTTGGAGGATAATGACCATCACCTGAAGCATCAGCAACCTCGTACGACCGGGGCTTGCTAGGAGGTCTTCCGCAGTTTTGTAGGTGATGGTGTACCACGGGGAATGGAAATTGTCAAAGGAGTGTAAGAAAAATTAGCTGAACATAGTACTTTAGATCCTCTATCATAATCCGTCTGTTTTCTCGAATCCGAATATTCATTTGTATGAAATATGAAGGTGAAAAACTAGCCCCGGAGAAATTACGAAATAAATATAAGCAAATTAAAAAAATGAGTAAGACAATAACTTAAATAAATTTAATGTATTCCTTTTTATTCCATCCGCGTCATTTTTCTTCCCTTTATTTTATGAAGAGAATGTAAGAAGCCGTAAATTAATATGCTATCAGTATAAAAAGATAAAAGGAAAGGAAATACGAAAAAAATATGTCCAAAATCTGCTTCCATAGTATGTGCATTTTTATTTGGTGTAAAGCGCGACCCTATGGTACGGGTCTACAGTGACGTCATATGTTGCGGGTTGCGTTCAAATGGGCTAACACCTTGTAGTTATAAGAATCTTGGGTTGCCTCTAGCGGTACTAGATTTACTATACGGACTTTCTACGACTAAAAATGGCGTATGGCTATGCCTGGGTCTTCTAGGTGCCCTACCTGTTTTTTAATTAAAAAAATTTTTTTTTTTATTGCGCAAAACGCAATCATTCCGCAGTGACGTATGTTTCTCCCCCCCATAATACCTCCACAGAAGATTTCAACAAGGAACTTTCATTGGATTCGTGATCTGCTAGTCTTTACCTTCCCAATAAGATGTTAACCATAATGATAGAGCAAATTTTTGCTGTGAAACAGATTTTTGCATTTTTTTTGAACTTCTAGTCAATGGCACTTACTGCGTTTTGCGTAAAAACTCCTCATATGTGAAGTTTATTAGATTTGTCTGCACTGAATATCCCTTTCTAAAGCTATGTTGACACGGAGATAAGATGTTTTTGGATTGATTGTTCAAGAATTTTGGCCGCGAGTGGAATTAGAGAGATGGGACGATAATTCTTTATTTCGTTTATTTTGCCTGACTTGTAAAGTGGAATAACTTTCGGCATTTTCCATATTGTTGGATAAATACATGTCTCGAGGACAGTATTGCAGACATAAGTTAAGGGAATAATTAAAAAGTGTGAGCACGCTCGAAATATGTATGGTGGAATGGAATCAGGGCCACAAGATAATTTAGATTTAAGGTCATGCAGGGCACGTTTTATATCCTCTCGATAGTGATCACACCTACCGATATAAGGCGTTCGCCTCCAGTAAGCCTAACCCCATTAGCACTCTGAGTTTGGTTCTGAGTTACATTTTTATCGCTAAAAACACTGGAAAAATAGTTTGCAAATGATTCCGCAATGGTATCTGAACTTGTGTAAACGTGTTCACCAAAGGTATACAACTCTGTGCCAGACCTACTACTTTGCCTATCGGCAATCTCTCGCCAGAATTCTTGCTGGTAGGTAAACATTTTTTTACAGAGCTTTCTATTGTGATATGCATTATAGAAGTAATAAGTAGGTACTTGGTGCGTTCTAAAAGAATTGAATTACCTATGAAACTTTCGACTTCCGTAATATTCTATTGAAAATTACTTATGGCACAAAGTCAGCATATATCAAAATCACGTTGACGCATACTGATGGCACTTTAGTGTTCAATGGTCCGAGGTACAAAGTGGTCCCAACAGATACATGACTCTCCCCTACTTCTTTAATTTTAGATCGTCGAGCAACAACAAAAAAAGGAAGAAGTTCTTTGAAATTTTCTATTTACTATAGAGGAGCATTGTTCTTCTTCTTATTTTTTTCGAATCTACTATAAAAATGGAGCAATGGGAGGCTTGCGGACATCAATTTCCATACACCACCCTCTCAGGTGTGATCGTGTAAGGTACAAAGGTACTAGCCCTTCAAGCCACCCCGCTCACTATAATTCTGAATTTAGGATAGTTGAGCCAGAAGTGTGAATACCATATCTCTATTGCCCCTGGATCCGCCAAAATGGTGCATGGCCCTAGGGGCTGGTCTGCTCCGGAGCAGTCTGATTCGACAAACCAGGTTTTCAAAAAGAGCAGGTCCGAGAAACTATGCTCTCTACGGATCGAAGCTGCTCTCTGCTCCTTTCTGCTCCGAATACTCCGAAATTCGTTGGAATGTATTTTTTTCTTTCGTAGTAGTGAATCAAAAGAATCGTTTTCAATACTGAATTTCGATTTTGAAAGTCGTTCATTTATTGGCTGAACGAGAACTGGCAAATAAACTGGCATGTAATGGAAGAACGGTTATAAAAATGAAAAGTGAATACATATTTCATCACACTTCTAATACCACTATTACGAAAAATAAACTTCGTATCAGTGTGTGAAAGCAAACAAGAAGTCCAGACGAGAAATACTACATCAAAAAACTGAAAAATAATGTAATTTTATTTTCCTACAATAATGTACAAACCACTAAACAGTGAACACTGATCAGAAAATTATAAGTTGCTGCATTTTTTATATTTGGAGTATGTTCGGAGCAGTTTGGGAGCAGAGTGAAACTACTAGCTCCCAAAATACGTGTCTCTTACAGAGACACATAGTGTAACATTTTATATGCTTTCGTACCCTAATAAAAAAAATTTCCGTCGAAATTTCTGTCAACAACACGGCTACAGACTGCAGTCGCGCAGCAACAACACGGTTGCAGACTGTAGTCGCGCAGGGCGCAGCACAGATCAAAATCAATGAGCACATGACTGGAAGAAAAAAAAATTTCCATGGAAATGTCAACCACTGAACTGAATTGTCACATGAAGAGCTAAATCATACGGACTGGCTTCGTGTCGGGGGGCACGGAAATTTCTATCAACAACACGGCTGCAGATTGTAAATATCAACCACTGAATTCGTGTCGGGGGAGCTTTACGGTTTTCGCTCTAATATACCCAGTGGTAAAAGCATATAAATGCTAAAATAAATTTTCATGGAAATGTCAACTACCTACTGAATTCGTGTCAGGGGAGCGTGTCGACCGAATTGAGCACGTTGTCTGATAACAGACGGAACTGTGGCATCGAGGTATAGTTTTGCAGCTCTCACTGACGATTTAGGTGTACACCCCCGGCTCACCTCTCCAGTGGGGGGAGGGGATGTAAAATTCACGGAGTAAATTTCACGAATAATCGAGCTTCACTCAATTATTCACAAATAGGATCGAACCTGTCGGTATGCCGCTTCCTTATCACATGGTCAGTCTTCTATCGCGACCGGCATGCGAAAATTCGTATTATAAAGGTAACGATAGCATTATTAGTTAAGACTGTAATCCGTGCGGTTATAGTTTCCAAAAGTGCATTTTATAACGCGTGTAATCGTCATATTATTCGATACTCCAGCAAGAGTATCTAATTATACGTGATTATTTTGAACTTCGTGATTAATTTACAAGCATATAAAATGCTAAAAAATGGTATTTAGTGCCAATTTTTCAGGGGAGCTAGGCTGCCTGGTATTTCTGGTGGTGGTGGGGGCAGTTCTCACCTAAGCTCCCCAAGCCTTCCCCTCTCTCTCTCGTGTCGTTGCCAGCACTCAATGGCGTAGCCCTAGTGTTCGAGGGCGGTTCTGGTCTTGACCCAGAAGGGAGCTAATATTACAGGGTATGCTAAAATTATAAAAACCGCACTATTTGACAAAATCGCAAGGGGGGTCCAAATTTCCTTGACACTCCCTGGCTGCGCCACTGTTTAAGGCTACCTACTGCAACAGATAAACTGCACTCGATTTTCTCATAATTGCGACAGAGTTGAGTTGATTATTGTAAGCTCGCATGGGACTGGGAGATTTTCAACTTTTCTCCCATTCTTTCTCTTCATCCTGTTCCTTGGAGGCCTTCAAAATGTTGCAACCAACTTTAAACCGTACTGGGCATAAGAATAACTGGTACCTATGCTTTTAATTTCCGCAATATAAATTGCTAATTTTTCGAAGAACAAGCTATGAATGTTCTGTTTAACTGAAATGCTTTGTTCGGGGCTTCACGTGTACGTTTTCTAACAATTTTTTTTTTTTCTGAAAACATCGTAAGTGAACGCATATATACAGTCACTATGCGCCGCAGCCAGTGACTCAGAAAGGAACCGTTCGTTGACAACGATGACGGAAGTACTCGAGAAACACGACAACGTGCTCAGTTTAAAAATAACAATAATATGCAGGAGTAATGCACGAATTACGAATATTTTATTTAGGTCCTTGATCGGTACTCCCTGCTCCTAAGACGAACCACGACGCTGATTTTCGGACTGCACCGGATGCGCCTAGACGCTCGCTATAATTGGGTACCGAAGTAAAAACTTACTAAGTATACCTATGCTGCGATTGGTCTCAGTCGGGACTCGTGAATTCGTTCACCGTGGAGCGATTCTGTAAATGCAGTGGTTCTCAGTTCACGGAATCTTCATTTCATTCGCAGACCTTTTGTGACGAAGTGTACAATCCTAATATAAACGTCTTAATTTGGGGGGGGGGGGGTGGAATTATTTGAAATCATAGACCAGCTGGCTTAAAAATTGAGCGACTGATGAACGAGATCAATAAGCATTGCCTCTACGAAATTATAAAACGCATCTGGATATAGTTGCAAAATTGAGTGGCTGATAAATGAAATGAATGAGCACTGCCACACCGAAATTGTAAAGCACATCTGGTTGAGAAAATATACCTTAGGGTGTTCCTTATTTTACAAGTTCCCGCCAGTTGATTAGGGTCGCATTGAAATTTGTTCCAATAGACCTAGAAACTCGCCATAAAAATTTTGAGCTCAATCTGAGGTCATTAACCTGTGCCGCTTTGACCTTGAAGTTATGTGTAATACGGAGATTTCACAAAAAACCGCGAATATCTCATAACATAACAATTTCAAGACCAAAATGCATATAACATAAAATGTTCCTTGTTAAATTTTCTATAAGAAAGATTCAACACAACTTTTCTCTAGAACGTATATTCACCGAGATAATTGCAAAAATGTGTGAAAGTTTTGAGGAACGTGGCTTTTGTTATTTTTTCTTTCAGAACTGATCTTTACTAGCTAAATCGCAGTTATTTAAAAGAATATTTACTTTCGGACCAAAATGCAAATAACATAAAATATTCTTTGTTAAATTCTTTATAAAAAAGTCCCATACAACTTTTCTTTAGAAAACATATTTATCGAGATAATCGCAAAAAACGCGTTGAATTTTCAAAAAACATAGTTATTTTAAGATATTTTACAGCTGAAATATCTATTAATGTTGGGTAACGCATACTAGCTACAATATAACTTCAGTCTCTGTCTACTGGGGCAAGCGCTCCAGTTTTCCCCTTTTCTCCACCTGGCTACGCCCATGACAGTTTGTTGGGCACCTACTATAGAGTAGACCTCGGATTATGTATGTACATCAACAATAGTCAACATTGCGCAAAAGATATAACATTGTGCTGTTAAGGAACAGTCACATGTTTTCAGAATTCATTGTCATTTCCTATGGGCAAATCGCTGTTTCCTATTTTGTTGATTGTAGATCATCGCAAGTCCACATATGTTTTTATTGAGTCTTCAGCATTCTAAGATTCCGTTAAAGACTTAGTATGGTGGACTTGAGATGATCTACAATCAACAATAGGAAACAGAGATTTGCCCATAGGAAATGACAATGAATTCTGAGAACATGTGACTAGCGCAACGTTATGTCTTATGCGCAATGTTGACTATAGTTGATATACATATATGCACATAACCCGAGGTGTATTCTATAGTAGGAACCCAACAAACTGTCATGGGCGTAGCCAGGTGGGGGAGGGGGAAAACTGGGGCAATTGCCCCAGTAGACAGAGACTGAAGTTATATTGAAGTGTGCGTTACCCAACATTAATAGATATTTCAGGCGTAAAATAATAATAAAAAACTATGTTTTTCAAAATTTCCACGCATTTTTGCGATTATTTCGATAAATATGTTTTCTAAGAGTTGTATGGGATCTTTTTATAGAACATTTCACAAATAACATTTTATGTTATTTGCATTTAGGTCCTAAAGTGAATATTTTTTTAGATAACTACGATTTAGCGAGTAAAGAGCGATTATGAAAGAAAAAACAAAAGCCATGTTTTTGTCGGAACTTTCACATATTTTAGCGATTATTTTGGTAAATATGCGTTTTAGAGAAGAGTTGAATGGAATATTTTTTATAGAAAATTTAACAAAGAAACATTTTATGTTATACGCAGTTTGATTCTAAAGTTGATATGTTCCGACATGTTCGCGTTTGTTTGTAAAATCTCAGTATTACACTATTACACATAACTTCAAGGTCAAAGCCGCACGGGTTAATGACCTCAGATTGAGCTCAAATTTTTTATGGCGAGTTTCTAAGAGGTCCATTGGAACAAATTTCAGTCCGACCCTAATCAATTGAGGAAAACCTGTAAAATAAGGGACACCCTAAAATATACCTATAGGTATAGGTACCTTGAAGAGAGAATTAAAAAAAGAAGGAAACCTGACCACATCTATGATAGACAAACAAGGAAAGGAGATATACACTAGGTCAAAGATAACAGAAGATATATAGCCACAAAATTCTGTAAGGAACTGTATAAAACCAGTGAAAGAGGTAGGGGGAAAACCTAAATCAAAAACAGAAGAGAAGAAAGGAAACAAATGAAGAAGGGGTCCCAAGAATTCTAGGAAAAGACGTGGAAACGGTAATGAGTAAAACTAGGGGGCTTCACCCCTGGCCTCCACCAGGTCCTCTTACTCAAACAGGGCCTTCATCTCCGTCCACAGCCCACGCACCCACAGTGGCCCTCAGCTCCCTCCTCAACCATGAACCCCCTCTTGAGGATACGCTACCCCTGGAAAATTGAGCAATTAAAGGACAGGGTAGCCAACCCGCAGCGACTTGAGATCTTGAAGATTATGGGTGATTATGTCATTATACGTCTTTTTATGTCTTATTATGTTGGTTATGTCTTAAGACTTGGAGATCATTTATGTTAGAACAGATTATGTCCTTGAAAGTAGCTGATCTGCCCCTGCAATTTTTCTGATGTTTAGGTAGGCAACCCGCAATGCGGTCTTTCCCTTGGAGGCGGTGGCGGCGGTGGTAGTGGAGGTGGCGGTGGTAGTGGAGGTGGCGGTGGTGGTTGAGGCGGCGGATTTTATTTTATTTTTAGTATATAGGGAGATAAAAACAGGCAAAACAGGGGAGCCGGATCTGATCGAAAATAAGCTACTAAAAGATTTTACTGCAGAATTAACCCGACCACTCACTGAAGTACTCAACTGAGTCACAGAAGAAGAAGAGGTACCAAAGCAATGGGTGGCTGAAATTATATTGATGTTTAAGAAAGCGGAGAAAAAACAAATAGGGAATTACAGACCAATTAGTCTAACATCAAACATCTGTAAACTCTTTTCCAAATGTATGAAAGAACGTCTGTGTCTCCAACTATAGATTCCGAACAGGGGAGGGAACAAGCAGGTTTTATAAAAGATAGATCAACAATCGATCACATCTTCGTAATAAACCAAATAATAGAAAAAATTTAACGAATACAACCTAGAAACTTTCCTCCTCTTTATTGACTTTCAGAAAGCCTTCGACTTGGTGGAGCACAACTTACTACGGGGGGCTTTGGATAACCAGGGGATAAACCCAAAATACATCAGAATTATAAAAAATATGTCCCCGAAGCCTACGTAAAGACGGACAAGGTGGAGTAACGATTCAAAATCGAGAGGGGGTAAGGCAAGGCGACCCACTCTCCCCCAATCTATTTAAGAGTGCATTAGAGGAAATTTTCCGGGAACTGAACTGGGAAGGGAAAGGGATAAGAAGAGATGGAGAATATTTAAATAATTTACGATTCGTGGATGATGTGGTGGTTATAGCTAATTCAATAGAAGAAATACAAACAATTGGGGGAAGAGTTGTATCAAGAAAGTAAAAAGGCGGGACTGGAAATCAATTGGGAGAAAACGATATTGTTAACAAATAGGAAGATGGAAACAGCAGTAACAACTGGGGGAACAGAAGTTGAAAGGAAGGATGAAGCAACATATCTGGGCCGAATAATATCTTTCAAAATAAAAAGGATGAGGAATTGAACATGAGAATAAAATAAAAAAAGGGTGGAATAGCTATGGGGTACCTAAAAAGATTTATAAGGAGAAAATGGGGTAAAAATTAAAAACAATTTTGGAAAGCTGTACAAGTCTATTCCTCAAGTATGGTGCTCAAAGCTGGGCCTTGACTAAGACAGAAATAAATAGATTAGGAAATACACAAAAAGCAATGGAGAGAAGTATGTTAAAAGTAAATAGGAATGATAGGATAAAAATTATAGCAAGAAGGTGAAAAACTGGATTAATTGCAATAAGAAACTTAGAACAGACAGAGAGAAGAGGGGAAAGGAAAGTGGAGGAATGGGTGCCATACGGAAGGAAAAGATCGTGTATGTATCATCGGCTTATTATCTATAATATAAATATAAAAACCTTCCGTTTTCCAGGGACTGGGAAACGAAAAGCTGAACCTTTAGTTTCCAACTACGTAATTCTATTGACCCTTCCCCCGTGCCTCTATAAGTTATTTAACTGCAGTATTGAGATGTAATTCACGAATCGAAATTCCTATGAAGTCGTGTACCTTGCATCATCAAACTTCCTTCATGTGCAGAACGTGCTTTCCTCTTCATCATACAGAACCGTTTGATGTTTACTATTAGAAAGTTAATGAGCAATTTGAGGCGCCAACTGTTTCTAGCTCATATCCCGTCTGGAAATTCGGAGGATAGATGCCAGAAGCCGCTGGCCCGAATGTAAAGCCCTGATTTCGATTTTGGCCTGGCTCCTCTTAAATATAGGAAAAATATACGGACTCTCGATCGGCACATGTGGGTCCGGCGCATATCAAGCGTATTTTTGGCCCCCACGTAGGAAGGTCTCAGTCAATACGCGAGGGAATATCCTGCCATCTTATTCAGCGACATACCGATAATAGGGTAGGGGCAACCTATCCCCACCCTCCCCACCTGTAGAAATTTTTCACTCAGCAGTCAGGAAAATTTACTGTTTCAGTCAGGCGGAGTTGGGAAAATCCACAGAGTGTCTACAGATGCTGAAAAGTCCTTCAAGTCCTAAAAGATCCTAAACTTTGAAAGCAGATCCTAAAAATCCTAAAAAGTGCTGAAATTGAAAAGAAAAACTGAAAAGTTCTTCATTTTTGTAAATTTGATTGCTGGTTTCATTTCAAAATTTTTTTTCTTCTATTTTCAATTTTTTTCTTCAAGTATTATTAGGGGCATTCATTAATTTCGTAAGGACGATTTTAGCAATTTTTGACCCTCCTACTCCTATGTACGGACACATAAGATTAACTGACCCCCTTCCCCGTCTTACGTACGATTTTTCATGAATTTTCCTAAAAAGCTTTAAAATAAAGTGAAACAAAAATATACATTAGCGAAGAGAGAATTGATTTCTAATCGCAACACTGTATAGACCTTCTTTTACGGAGGAGGGGGGGGGAGTTAACCTGGTTAATGTGGAAAACCTGCCACAATGGAAATTTTGAAAGGGGTCCGTTGAGTTTCCACTGTAGTCAGGTTTCACTGTATGGTCTATTTACTCATCTTTAGCGGCTGCATGCAAAAAAATGTGTCGCCTGAGTGACGTAATAAAATATTACATAAGAATGGCTTTTACCCCTCCCACTCCCCCAAGTAATGTCATGTAGAGATTTCTTACCCTCCCCCCCCCAGGGCCCTTACGTAATTAATGAACGACCCCTTATCTCATTCCTCCTTGTTTTGATGATTAATAATTTACATTAGTGTAATTTTTGTGATCATTTGTTAGGTTTCTTATTTTCTAATCAAATGTTCAAAATTCTAAGTTAAGTGCGTCAATTTCTTGTTCGTTTCTTCATTTTCTTTTTTCAGAAATTTTCGAAAATCCTAAGTCACTTGTTATTCTGTAAATATAATTATAATATCTAGTTTCATTTCCCAGTTTCCTTCAAAATTCTAAATCATTGTTGTTTTCTAAAACTTTAACTGGAAATTTCTATTGAGTTACTTGTTCCTTAGTTTTCTTCCAAAAATTCCAAGTCACTTGAAAATTTATTTTACATTTGTTTCCAGTACTCAAAAATAAATGTTTCGCGATTCTTGTAATTGGTCATTAAAAAGTGTAGCGTCGGATCTATATTCACGAGGGGGGAAGTAGGGGGAGCAAAAAAGGAGGTAAAGGTAAAGTGGATAAAACAGTTGGAAAAAAAAATATTTGCACACTCGGGGAAAATATGGAAAATATGCCGACTCAGTCCTGCAAATGGTCCAGAAAAAATACTTCATTTTTACTTTTCAATTTATGTAGACACCCTGATCCATCAAGTCAAAAGTTCTTTTTTTAAATTTATTTTTGCTTGCTCCCGATGAGCAATCAGTTACCCTCTAGTTATCCGCGGAAGATTTACCCATTTGCAACCCTCGGCTACCCTCAGATTACCCAGAAACCGCAGTCAGCTACCCTTGGTTCCTCTTTACTTACCCGGATAACTGGC
The DNA here is from genome assembly GCA_031841125.1 of Acanthococcus lagerstroemiae. Lineage (NCBI taxonomy): Eukaryota > Metazoa > Arthropoda > Insecta > Hemiptera > Eriococcidae > Acanthococcus > Acanthococcus lagerstroemiae. The sequence goes on along the minus strand of CM063106.1, from coordinate 31,749,782 downwards.
GGGATTTTGTGCAACGGGCTTTTACACTTGGAAATTGAGTTGAGAAGTTAGAAAAATTCAATAAGTCAAAAAAATTTTTCTTTTTGCTTTGATATTTGGGAATTTTTAGTTGAGTCAGCATGAGTTAGACAAATCCGATAAGTCAATCAAGAATTGTATAGTTTTTGGCTTGCTTTGACACTTTGACACTTGGGAATTGAGTTGAGAAGTTGGAAAAATCCAACAAGTCAAAAGTTTTTTTTCCCCTTTGCTTTGATATCTGGGAATTTGAGTTGAGTCATCAGTTGAAAAAATCCAATAGGTCAATCAAGTTTTTTTTTTTTTTTGCTTTGTTGCTTTGATACTTGGGAATTTTTGGTTGAGTCAGTTGGGAGCTTCACAATTTTTGCCCCCCTCCCCCAGGAAAAACTTTTTGTTACGTTCCTGATCTTATTGTTGTAATCAATACGCTAAAAATCATTCTATTTTTTTACAGCGTCGGGGAGGGGTTCTATCGTTCTAACCTCATATCCCCCTTACTATGCCGGTGGGCTCATGCCGGAATCGACGCCTCATTGCTAGCGCCTCAATTTCCAGGCAGAATCCACAAGTTTTCTTGTCACTAAACATTTTCTTCGATTTATGAGATTTAAATAACGGATTACATCTTCCAGGCAGTACAAAGGGTGTTATTATCTTCCCAACGATTGATTCCACGGCGGGTTCAAGGCTCTATAACCGTGACTAATTTTCTGAAGCGTAAAGAAGAATGTGTAAAATGTGAAAAAATAATACAGAATATCGAGCTAGCATAATACCGAATGGAATATCGGTACAAGATAGTATTTAGCATCGTTGTACTGCAGTAGAAGAATAATCAACAGGAATTTCCTTTCTATTTCTCAGAATTCGTGATAAGCTTCAATGGAAAAAAATGACTAACGTACCTAACTTAATTTCAAATGTTTAGACGATTTGAATTCAGTGAAGCTGAAACAGAAACAGATACTTTTTTTCTTCTTCAAAGCAGACCGACAATTGTGTGGAAATCAGCTTAGTTAGATTTACTACTTTCCCTATAGTCCTGCAGACGATAATTATAGGATTCTGTATTTAATACACATCATCGAGTCAACTACCTTTTTCTCTCCTCTAGATTGAGGAAATAAAAATGAAATTGTTATTACAGGGGACGATTGCATGTTAGCAACAAGGTATAAAATAAAATGAAATTTGGGAATTTTACCGACACTGAATGGACAAAAGGAAACCTGTAATTTTCTACGGTAAATAATTTAATACGGCGGAAGCGGCGTATGGTTTCCCCTAAAGGGTTTCCTCACTTACTGCTCTCATTGATTTCGTTATCGTTTTTCATTCGTACTAAAATGCTGACGTGTGATCGAAATGTTGATTTCGCCTTCTTATAATGTCAGTTTAATTTTTTTTTGGAGGAGAGAGGAGGAGGTGTAAATTTTTGACTTCGAAAATGGGTCTCGGAAAAACCTTTTCACATATGTCCAAGTTTCCCCCGACAAAATGCAAGTTCAAAATAGATTATGCTTGCAATAGACGCAGTGAAGTCTGAACACGTTTATATTTTAATGAAGATGAATAGTGGTAAATTTCAGTAATACTGATAAATTTTGAATTTTCGATGTATATATATTTTTTGTATTATTTATAGATCCCTGTACTTCATCCCTGATTCGGCCAAACTGAGGGAAGCTCAAAATGAGTCTGATTTACCTTATGGAGGTTCTGATCGATGATGGATGAAACAAAAACAAATACCCGAATCTGTTCGTTCATTAAAAAATATAAGCTATAGTTCACAGCTCACATAGTCATACAGAAGTTATGTGGTGACCGCTACATATAAAAGTCTGCACTCAATACGAATTATTTTAAGTAAAATTATCGAAAATATTGGTTGTATTTCCAACAAAAAAATTCCGATTTCGCTCCTAGTAAAAAATATTCTGGCTAACGAAACATGAGAGATGGTACTCACCTTAGCTCCAATTTGGTTACCACATTGGCCGGCTTGTAAATGCACTATTTCCCTCATTTTAAAAAATTATATAAATTCAGTGCTGCAAATAATTAAAAAAAGATGTTAAAAAAAAAGCAAAAATGATTAGTGTAAATACTGATTGAAGTGAAAACTATATAACTATTTCGAATGCGTGATCCTGCGGTTGTGGAAGAGCAACTAGCAGTACTGAATCATGCAATACTGTTTTACTGCGACTTCAGTCGCGTCCCACTTAATACATATCGTTCATTTCTACCACTTCGGCCCGTTGCAAAATGATTATGGTACCTACGTGGAAATGTATTTAATTTCACTATCCCTTAATCAGCTCACAGCCATTATATTTGTTCGATTTATAAAACTGTGTGTTAAACATTCTTGGGGGCGAAATTTTCTAATTCCGAATATTCGCCACGGAAAAGGAGAAACCATTGAAATGGAATCCTTCTTAACCGTTCATTTTTACTTTTTCGAGAGGAGGTAAGTTAAGGCCAATTATTAATTCTTAAAATTCCTCAAACCATCCCGTTTCTCTGTCATTGTAACGAAAAATTTTTAACCATCCCTTCTATTAATCGTGATTACCTATTGATGTAATACTCGTACATAGATGGCAGTAGGCGCATAAACTCGAGCTGTGATTAAAGTCATCTTGATGAATGACATGGAAAGGTCCAGTGTGTCAGATATTCATGAGGGATTCGAGATGTTTCATAAAATATTCATGTTTAAATTCCCACCCTATAAGGGATGTCGCTATTGGAAGATAGGAGGCAACATGCCCCCTCTCAAAATTGGTTTTCTGCTTGGTGATTCAAATTGGAGTACTTGATGCCGAAATTCAGCAGACTTTTCCGCAAGTTTCCCCACCAAAAAAAAAAAACACAAAACAATTGCCCTCGTGATGTCCCTGCGCACTATAGGACCAGAGCGTCTATACAAATGACAAATATAAAATATTTCTTTCAGGTAGCTATCATTTTCCAGTCGGTAGCTATTTTCTGATTCTACCAACAGCCAGCACTAAAATATACCAGCGTTTTCAATATAATCAACGTAAGGAAAATGAGATGAAGCGACCTTATCTTATACAGTGGCATGGGGGGTTTTGGGGGTCCGGACCCTCCAATATCTACGTATGTCAATAGTGACCCAGAGCTATTATTTTTCGTATATAACTTTTTCATTTGCCCCTCCCCCCCTGAAATTACATTCTGTATCCGCTTCTTCATGTGTATGTTAAAACCTAATACTGAAGTAAGTTCCAGTCGTAGTGAGGCGGCATCACCTATTCATCAAGTTCGAACTTTGAAATTTCCATTCCCGGTTGCAGATGAGATTCCATGTCAGTATTTTGATCTTGGGTTTATTTCTAACTGGAAAGTTGAAAAAATGAGCTAAAGTAGACATAGAATGGTGAAGCAATGGGGAGACGTCATGACCAAGGGTTCGAGGCTTAATGAACTTTCATCATTTCGTAACTATGTAGGTACTTACCATTATTTTTGAGTATCAGTTTCCCGCTCTCATAATGTGTGTTCTGGGTTGTTTGAATCATGGATGCACTAAAACGCGACATCCACTTAGACAAGGGAACGCCTTATCAAAAAGAGGAAGTAGTAAGTATAATTATCAGAGTAAAAAATTATTTCAAACTTAGATAAAAATGTAATGGTTTTCCCGTCGGTTCTAGTTGCGAAGATTCATTCGAATGATGAACTGTCGTTGTTTTAATAAGTATCACCATCAATCAGTTTTGAATAATCGGGAAAACTTGATAGTTTAAAAACCACTGTATTGATAAAGCTCACAAATTTTCATCACTCCATGTTCCCTGCCAAGGCCGGATTTAGGGTGGGCCCGGGCCTCCACAAAAGTCATGAAAGTGTCGTTATAACAAATATAATATGTTGTTCACACTTTATGTGTACTTCGAATTATTTTTACTCGTAATTTTGAACTTCAGTTGTTGGGGGAGGGGTATCTTGACACTTTGGGGCCTCCACATCTTCCTGGGGCTCAGGGTCACGAAATCTTAAATTCTCGGCCTTGTTCCCTGCTGATCATTGAAACTGCTCTTTTCAGGGACAGATACCGTATTGTGAGAAATTTTAAAGTTACCTACCCGACTGAAGAAAGCTAGGTCCCATTCAAGACATGACCCAACTGTACCAGAAAATGTGATCGAGAGTTCAGCTTCAGCCAATCAGAAAACTAGTTCTATCCTATTTATTTATTTTTCTGATTAGTGAAAAATTGGCTGCCATATTACGGTGGCAATTTATCTGCCACAAATTATTATAAAGTCAATCAGAAAAGTACCTAAATTAAAAATTAGCTCTCTGATTGGTTAAAAACTCTTTCAATGACATTTTTGGTCACAATATATGTGACCGACGTTTTCGTCAATCGGGTGAATGCTGCTTTTGTGTTTGATCTGTTTAATGTACACTGGAGTGGCTGCTGACTGACGGAACCCAGAGGAATAAACATAAAAACAGGATACTGAGAAAAAGTGACGTTCCGTCTGGAAATCGTGGGGCCAGCCCGAATTCTGGCATCGGCGCCAGATATACGCCAAATTTACCCTCGATTCCTGCGCAAATCGAGCACCAATCGAAAATTGGCGCTCGATTGGCACCAAGCGCCATAGTCGGGCCAGATATGCGCCGTCCCCAACTGGCACAAAATTCCGGCAACGGTGCTTGCATGTATTTCAAATAATGTGAAGGCGTTAGCGCCAAACTGGCGTAAATTGGACGCTGGCCCCGCAATTCCAGGCGGGGTGTTACCCAGCCGGTTAATTTCCCACGAAGTTTTTCTTATTTAAGTATTTACTATTATTATTATTTTTTTTAAATATAAATTTGGGAGCTCGATCAAAATTATTTTTCTAAATTTTATATTATTTTCAAGATTGTCGGGAGATTGCACTTCGGCTTGAATATGACCCTAGAAATATTTATCACATACTATATTCGATGTTCTGATTAACATGCATATACCCGTACGTAATATTTAATATCTACAGTATCTCAGTAATACCGCTGAAGGATTGCTTAAAATAACAGATGAATAGCACATTTTGTAAACTTTACAGAACATGCGATTAATAGATTTGTATCTTTTATTCAGATATAAGAAGGCATGTTTTTGTTATCTATTTCAATATTGAATATTACCTACTACCTGAGCTGATGGTGGTTTCTTAGACCAAAATATAGAGCGTCGGAAAGCACGCCAGCCATGCTATTTTATTATTTCATGAAGTTAAAAAATTAATTTTCATCCGTATTCCAGCCAACCCTCCAATTCTTATATATTATACATGAAGACATTCTTTTGTGTTGAGATTTATTCGATATTCCAACAAATATTTCAATAATAAATTATAGAAAAACATCAATATTGAAATGAACCTTATACAAAAAGTGATTTCCTATTTTATTTTTCAATGATGTTGTGTGTATAGTTGAACGAAGGTTTCTCAACTCTAAAACTGTTGTTAATGTGTTCATAATTATAATTTTCCATGTGTTCATGCTCCAGTTATGACAAGTAATTACTCGTGCAACAGCTATACTAATCCAGTGGCAGAGAAATTTTTACGCACCAAGACATGATCTAATAATCGAAGGAAATATTTTCTGTACCACATGTATACCTATTACTTAAATTTTCAAAATTTGGATTAATACATGACTTCAGTTTCTCATATAGATTTCTATGGTACACATTACACAACACTCTATTATATGGACGCTGTTAAGCGTAAGGGAACCAACCAGCAAAATCTGTTTTTTCAGAACACGTGATTCGAAGTTCAAGAGCCATGTAGAAACTAAGTATATATGATATAGCGTTCACTGATAAGCTTTATTCAACGTGAGTACACATTTTTGAATCGGGGGCCCAATTTTGAAAAACTCTATATTTTTTACGCTCTTTCCAGCGATACTAATAACTCATTTTGTTTACAAATGTTGGTTGGTTCCCTTCCGTTTAACAGCGTCCACATCTAATACCTATTAAAGATAATAAATAATATATTATGTAGTTCATATGTTTCATACTGATGATACTAATCTTTGCCATACACCAGATCACATTTCAGAGGTGTAAGGTCCATACTTCCTATAAAACGAATTTCCTCCAAAGTTTTTTTTTTTTTTCCAACTGCGGGTACATAATGTAACCCTCAGGGGGAGAGGAGAGGGTCTTGACTTTACAAGTAGAACAAATTAGCATCAGCCCATCGACATTTTGAGTCTAGGTGGACTAACTAAATTATTTTTCCTGATTGACAGAAACACCGCGGTCTTATTTGAGACCGAGTCCAGTTGAAAACGTAAACGGCGAGTTTTCAGCGGGTGAAAATTCGTGACCAAATTTTGACCAAAATGCGACAGGTTTTCTGATTGGGGTGGGTGAAAAAACTGTCGTCATAGTTTTAGCCACAATGTGATCATGTTGATAGCTCTGTTAGCTTTACAATATTCTTTCAGTTTTCTTATTTACAAAAAGAAAAGTCAAGTGTTTATAAATAGGTATTTTTCAGTTTGGTTTTAGAGCCTATTTAAATAAAGCCATAGGTACAAATAAAAATATATAATATGTGAAATACAACACTAATGTACCTATAAATTCTAGTTATTAGACTAACTTTATTATGGTTTCAATCAGGAAATCAAGCCTGGAAGTAAGATGAAATGATCAGCATGTTAGGTTACCTAGCTGAGATTGAAAATAGGAATAACCAGTATATTTTCCACGTCACACTTCTTATTTTTTGGTAAGTTTACACAATGGCAATGAATCACTTTCTTTTGACTAGCCCCCTGTAGGTCAGGGGTCTGGTTTGCCGAGTGGATAGTGCATTGGTCTCAGAATCCGGAGACCTTGGGTTCGAGTCCACGTAGCAACTCGCCAGATTTCGACCTAGGCCGGTTTTTCGGCCAGAAGGGATGAGGGTTAATACAGCCCTAACAGCCTCCCCAGCGTCTCTGAAGTATTGCTTGAAAGGGCGGATTCCAGGGCTCGGGTTGAGAGCAAATTAGAAAAAGAGCCCCTAGTAGGTCGTTCATTAACTTTGCCATAAAATAGAAACAAGCAGTGAGCAACGCAGTAAAGTTTTATTCGCGTTGATATATGGTTTGATTGACTGGAGAAAATGAACGATGAATGGAGGAATGCAGCTGACGAGATTGTTTAAGGAATGAGAAGGGTGGGAGACAAAAAACGTGCGTCATAATCAAGCCAAAAAATACCGAAAACAGAAGCCTTGAATTGTGATCTCAGGAGTAGCCAGTGGGAACAGGATGGCATAGACTGATGAACTGATGATGGGCTAATTTGAATCAAAAACAGAAAGGGATTGAAGCATTGAAGAGATGACGAAATGAGATGATTCGTTCCATATTCAATAGACGATTCCAATTCCAGGAGCATCAACTCTGTAGGTCAGTACCACAAAAAACCCGCAATCAAAAAAACATTTATACTCGGGATACCAAACTGTTAGTTGCGGGTTGCATAGAGACGAAGCCAAGCAACTTGCAGCTCGCAAGTTACCAGTGCGGCAAACAGGAAGCACCCTTCGGCAGCTTTCAAAACAACGCCCTCTGGTATTGTCATTGACAGCAGTGTAGCCATATATTAAAATAAAATAATATTTTCATTTCAACTTGTAAAAAAAAAATTTATATTTTGATGGCCAAAAGTGATAATAAAATCGTCTACCGCTCTACCGAACTTTTGCATTTTTTTATTTTCCTTCAGCGATTTGATGGATTTTCTGATTTTTGATCATTGTTGTCTGATATTTCCATTACGAAGTGTGCCTACTTCTTCGATCTAGGAATGTCGATGTTCGTACATAAATAGATACTACTGAATGTGCCGGAAAAAGTTGAGTTCCAAGTGCTTTGAAATCTGGTACGGTCTTGGAAATGAAGCCGAATAACTTGAATGAAGTTATCTGGATGTCATTATTGAATGAATTCCCTATTCTAAACAATGTGAGAACACTATTTTTTCATCTTTAATCAAATACCGTATTCATAATTATTATACTAACGATTCCACAAGTAGGAGACTGTGTTCATTTTGCCTATTAACGTATTCATTTCTCGTCATATTTCAGGAAAATTTAGATCTCACCTCTGCCAAAGTCTTGAGTTACAACAAACTGAAAGAAGTTCTGAAGAAAGAGCATCTGCTTCGTTTTGTTTACGAATTGGTGTTCTTGGAAATTGAAAACGATATACGCAAAAATGTTTCTCCGAGGTTCGTTAGTAATTTTCAAGACAGATGCGAAACCCTCGATGGGTTTCGAAAATTCCAAGAAAGCGTCAAGCATTTGTACAGTTCAGTTTTGAACGTGTTACCTACCCTAAATAAATTACAAGAGCTGAAACTCATCGATTCAAAAGAAGATCTGAAAATATTTGGCGCGAATACTGCTATCGAATCGTACAAAATGACGTTAATTGGTACCATTTTGTTCGATTTGCCAATCGATTACACGGCGATCATACAGAATTTTTACTCCGTTTCTTTTAAAGCCTTCTGCAACTGTAATTATCCAAATTTTGGTGAGCATATATGTATTCTTTTTTACGGCTTTACGACATACTTACATTTATGTTTGCTATCTCAGCTTTGGAATTTCTTGCAGGGAGTGACCGCGTGAAATGTTCAGAACATCAGAATCAGAATTCGTGCAACTGTATTAAAGCCTTGGGTGCATTTGATTGTGTTAACAAGTACGGCAGATATCCAATAATTCGTTTTTATGTGTAATTTATTTTACTATATTACCACTTTGATTCCTTTATTTAATGTTCTTAGGATATTAAGTGAAATCGGGTTATTAGAAAAATTAGTCGGCTCTACTCTCACCAAATTGGTGGAAAAACGGACGCAATACCACGTAGATAAAACCTGCCGTGGCGCGTTTGACTCTTCTAATATTAACATAATTGAAAAGGTTAGCTACGTTGTGTTACACTGTTTGTATACCACAGAATATTTCGGAGAGTATTTTTGTACCCAGCCTTACATGTTGATTAAGAAAGTTACTTATGATTGCAGTGGATCAAAGATGTTGTACTAGTGTGGTTAAACAGAATCTACAGAATTGGTAAAATTCACTCGAGACGTAGAGAATTAGTTTTAGATAAAGCAGTGGCCACTTTCAGAGATAAACTATTACATTTTGTTTACGAAACCTACGGAAAATTATTGATCGACCAATTCTTTAATATTATTATCGGTACTTATGAAATTGAACTTCTTGTATTTTTTTTTTCTTTCTCAATGCGATCTATAATGTTGATTTGATATTTTTGTTTAGTTATTGATTTTAATTTTCAGAATATCCGGATTCATTCAATGCAATTGAAGACTTGAGAATATGCTTACAAAAGAATAATTTACAGCATTTATTGATTGAAAAAACCAAAGAATCATTCGTTACCAGATTGCTTCATCCCGGAGTGAACACCCCCGATATTCTGACTGCTTATGTAGCTTCTATTCACGCTCTGCAGCAGCTTGATCCATCTGGAATGTTGTTGGATGCAATTACCAGTCCTATAAGGTAAAATCTTGTTGTTTAGTTGTGTCTTTATGTCTTCGAATTTCCTATAGGTGCATTTTATTTTGGAATGTTGTAGAAGCTATTTAAGAAGCAGAGATGACACTGTGCATTGTATAGTTACTAGCTTAACCGAGGAAGGTGCCGCTGATTTATCAGATGAATTGACTGGGTGTAAGAAAATCACTTTATGTGATGTAGTGACTACAGTAGAAGATGATATGGAAAATTGGGAAAACTGGACTCCCGATCCTATCGAAGTTGTTCCTGGTAACTTACAGTTTTGTGTTAACGATTACTTCAAGAATTTGCATGGTCTGATGGGGGAAATCTATCATTTTCTGTGTGGGCAATCAAGATATCACTCCTATTTTTCTAGGCACTGGTGAGAAACGTGACCATTCAGCTGATATCATAACCATGTTGGTCAACGTATTCGGAAGTAGGCAGCTGTTTATCGATGAGTACCGTAAATTATTAGCTGATCGTTTTCTAACTCAATTTACGTACAATACTGATAAAGAAATACGTAACCTCGAATTGCTGAAATTGAGGTATTCATTTTATTGAAGTATTGTCTTAGTCTTATACAGCGAGATACCGTCTTCTAATGTACGGTATTTAACAAAAAGTTTTTATACAGCGTATTTTTATGGGACGAAGTAGCTTCAAGGAGTTTTGTTTTTTAATTATTAATATCTCCCTGTAGTTTTAAACTTCATTGTGAAGAATTTTAACAGGGATTGAAACACAAATGAATTCTCATTCTAGGTTTGGTGATTCTGAACTACACAAATGTGAAGTAATGCTGAAGGATATTCATGATTCTGTAAGAATAGGGACCCATCTTCAAACTGACCCAAGTTACGGCATTCAAGATCTCGTAAGTTTTCATGTTCTGGTACTCTGGACTTTTCATTTATTATTGAATTCTGAGCTGGCCTAACTATTTTTTCCAAGAAATAAGTTCAGCTTTCTTGGCCGGTAACTCTAAAACGATCTTGTTATTTTAAGGTTGGCATTATCGAATCTTCATTATATTTCCCTAAAATGGCGACCAAAAGTTAGTGCCTGGCTGTTTTGGAGCAACCGGCTTAGAAACTTGAAGACTTTTCTTCAAAGAAACACTTGAGCCGGTGTAGAATTCAGGTTTTCACTGTCCATTATACAACACCATGTGTGATGCCGTTTGTTTCAGGACTTCAACGTGCGAGGAATGTTTCTCTCGGCTCAGTTCTGGCCCCCATTCAAGGATAACACACTTAAATTACCATCCGTTATAACTGAACATCTTCAGGCGTATACAAAAGCATTTGAGACCTACAAGGTAGTATCCTTGAATGTTGTGTAACGTGAACTGTTTTCACATGCTGTGTTTTTCGTATTTACTACGTGTGGAATTTTTCATGTAGAGTAATCGAACACTTTCGTGGAAGCCGCATCTAGGCATTGTAAATCTCGAAATTGAATTGAAAGATCGGACTTTGAATTTAACAGTGTCGCCTGTCTTAGCTACCATAATTTGGCATTTTCAATCGAAAGGTAACCATATCATACCGTTTTCTGTATTTATGCATGCTTATGACAAGTCGAGGTGCATTGCAAATTTTGTAAATTTTAGAATTCGGGTAACTTAGTATATCCAAAACCGGTTTTGCTTGATCAATAAGGATCGCCCGAAAGAAAACGCTGGAGTCCGATTTTCTAGCAGAAATTGGACCTAATTTTTCTTTTTGTCATTGTCTTTCTGTTTTCGTTGTTCCCTTTTCTTCATTTAAGCCCTACTTTTTCAGGTGCCCTCTTACAACTGAGTGTCTCGAGGCCATCACTCCTGTGGTCCCGTCCGTAAATAACAATCCACTAATACCTGATCAAGAACAACTAAGGCCATCTAAAAACTACGTAATCTAAGCATAAAGGAACACCAACAAGCCAAAATTACTGAACAAACAAAATCGAACCAAAATTGACTAAAGATATCAATAGCCACCGAATCCGTCTGTGGAGGACTTGACACTACCTAAAGTCCTAAATCACTCGACCAAACAAAAACAAAAAGGGCCCAATCTGGCCCCCAAAAAATGTGACTCAATTGTCTAAATATCAGAGACCGGGAGCCGGCTTCAGAACTCTGGTTCCGAAGCAAATTTAAATTTTGTTCTGGCTCCGGTAAATGATTTTTTCTTGGCTGGGCTCCGACAGATAATTTAGCAAAAACTCCTGATGGCTCCGGCTCCCGGCTTGACCAAAGATTCGGTTTTTATTATGATTAATTTTAGGGGGAGTAAGGGGTGCGCTGGAAGTAAACGGTCAAGAGGGAGATGAAGGGCGGTTACAAGGCTGGATCTGAAGTCGGAACCAGAGCCTGAACTTAGCTTTGGTTCTAGTAATAACCTCTCCTGGAAAATAGTCGATCCAGGGCCTCCGAGTCTCTGCTAAATATTACTAAAACGGACGAACCATAACAGATAGTACTATAACAGTGGTGGCAACTTCAGTACTGCCGTGCGGCTCGGGCACTTAACGACAGTACTTGGGCAACACACGAAAAAATTTCGAAAAATACCTGAAAAACCCAAGTTTATTTGAATATTTGGATTTTAATTTGGGTTGGTTGAAAATTTTGAAATTAAATTCGCCATGTCCGAAAGATTTCGTTTTTTTTTTCTCGGATAAATTGATCAGAATAATTTAGCAACCCCTTCCCCCCTAGTTTAAAAACGTCGGGCACCACCGAAGAAAATCTAAGTTGCCATCACTGTACTATAAGATTTGAAAACAACCTAAACCATGTATGACTAAGAATAACAAAAACGATTAGATTCAAACAAACCAGACCCAAAATTTGTCTAAAATGGTAAAGTTCTTCCAAAAACGACCAGAACTGATGAAACCCACCGAACCCTACACGATTAAGAACAACCAAACCTAGCAAATCCATCCCTAAGCCTCATTTGACTAAGAACCACCGAAAAAAAAATCATAAAACGATCAAATCTGGCAAAAATTTTCAGATTGATCCTCAAATACTTTTTTTTAAAATTTATTTATTTTTAATAAAAAGTCAGACTTTTTCTATTTTTTCTTCTCTTTTCTTTATTTTCTCCCCATGCACTCCGGGGCTAAGATCCCTTATGTAAATTCAACTTGGGCTACAAGTATAATATCGAAATCTCGAACAAAGAAACTCTGCGGTCTAAAGTGGTTTGTGGTCCCGTTATTATCGATTTGATGATATGCGAACTTAATTTAAAAAATTCCAATACTTCTTAACTAAGTTCAATGCAGCGATTATACAGATATTAGAACCTGTTAGTATCCTTCGTTTCATTATCTGCGTGTAACTGTAATAATCAACTGTTTTTTCAGCCGAGTGGAATCTGACGGATCTCAGTAAAATTATGATGATATCATGCTCGGTATTGAGAAGGAAAATTTCATTCTGGCAGTCACAAGGTATTTTGATGGAAACGGCGCCGGATCAGTACGTGATATTGGAGGAGAGTACCAACTTAAATTGTAAACCAAGGCCCTCGATGCCCATATCCATGCTGTACGAAGAAGATGAAGCAGAAAGTGCTGTTGCTTCGGCTCAAGATCAGAGAGACGAAGAACTTCAAGTGAGAGCAATTTACAGAAACATATTTTGCGAGATGATCGTCGCTAACCTTATCCATATCGATTTTACGTGCATTTTGGGATTCTCTGAGTTTTAACTTGTATAGTGGATCTAAGAAAAATGTTTTTCTGATACAGGTGTTCTGGTCTTACATCGTCGGAATGTTAACGAATCTGGAATCGTTGACACTGGAACGGATTCATCAAATGTTGAAAATGTTTGCTTCTCAAGGTTCTGCTACCAAAGAAGTGTCAGCACAGCAGTTGAGGAATTTCTTGGATAAAAAAGTTAAAGAACATTTATTGATCGTTTCCGGGGGGTTTTATAAATTGGCGAGATGAGTTGGCTCCAAACATTTCACTGCGTTGATGCAAAATCGGAATTATGTGCGTACTACTCGAGTATGGTTTGTACTTCACAGAAACCGAACGAAGTGTACTTATCTTTGAACGCTATTAGGATGAAGTGTGTCATGAAAATCTAATGACAGAATATAATAGAGAACAGAAAAAAAAGATGTAGTTTAAACTGCTTAGTCATTTGTTTTGTATGGCTCTTGAACACGTCTCAATAGCGTCCATTATTTTCTCTACTCCCAGTATTTTGTCAGCGTGTGAACTGATCTATGCATTTTTATGTTTATAAATTTTCTACTAAATCTTCTTACTATGAAATTTTGTATCTTATGAAATGCAATTTTCTTTTATGTATTATGAATACTTATTTTGAATCAAATGACCTTTGGTACGTTGAAATTTCGAAGAACGTCATATCGAATGTCCCGATCTGCGTAATCAGCGTCAAAAGACACACTTGACACTCTTTTTGAGTCAAATAGTGTCGGTCCTTGACAATCACGTAGGCTCCGCCCACTTGTATAGCTTTGATCGGTCAAAAGTGTGTCAAGAAGTCAAAAATGCGTCGGAGTGCTTTGATTGGTGTGAATGATCGTCAAAATGTTAAAATTCGCAAAATTGACGCAGGTCAAAATTACGTCCGTCTTTGCAGATCGGGGTGGCATGCGAATACCAAGCGAATTCACTGCAAGCGTATTGACTTTCTAGGAAGTACATAGGAGAATTATTCATGAGCTTGTCCAACAATCATGAAGTCAATGACTCTATAAGACTTATGTTTTGCGATATTTCGAAGTCCAAATGCGCGTATAATGAAATCGCAACAAAATGATACGGTTTGTAGGGGTGTGCTCTCCTCTGCCGCTCAGTCCCCTCGATAGCTCATTTCTTGGATCTCTTCCTTGCAATATAAGTTAGTATCAATTGATTGTTCTGACTTATTCCAATCCTTGGAGAATGTAATTCAGGGTACCTTTTCCCCTAGTCAATCATGTCGTAAATTGAAACCACGCTATCTTACTGTACAAATAGCAACCACGTTGATAAAAATAATTTAGCAGTCTTCGGTTAGATGGCGTTACTATGTTCTGCTGACCTGACCCTTTCTTCTGCCATGCCGCACCATCGTCGTAGTTTAGGTATGGTTTTACACGAACCACAGTCAAGGTGCGGTTAGGTGCGGTTCCGTCGGAAGGTTTGGTCAATTTTGTCGTCTCGTTCTCGTTTGTTGTCTTGTTTTCGGCGAAAGTGGTTAGTTGTTGCTTGTTTACACTTTTTATCGTTGTCCGTGATGTAAAGTGATATTAATAAATTATTATGAATTATGAATTAAGTTTTCGTGTTGTGAATTATAAATCGAAGAAGTTATTAATGATTCGAAATCAACGTTTGGTGAAGTACAATCAATCTGGGCATATTCGGTTTGCGTTATAATGTAACTTATTTCATGTGCTCCAGCTACGGATCAGTTTATTGAAAGCTTCAAAAGGTAAGCAAATGCATTGCTTTGACCGTTGTAATATTTATCAGTAAATTTAAAATTCTGCGGTAATTCGAGTTCTATACTCCGTTATTTAGAGTGAAGTTTGGAAGACACTCCATGTCATCGGGTAACTCAAACACCAAAGAGTGCTGAAGTCTTGACTGGAGTGATTTTTCTCCTTTGATGGCTTGGTACATTTCCAGTCCCCGAGGGACTGATAGGTTTTTACAATTAAACTGTTGATGTAACCTCGGGTGTAGTCTCTGTACTTAGTATAGTGGAAATGTTGCGTTAAGGTGCCATGGGTGTAGTGCATCTTTGATGATAACAGTCGACTTGTAAAGAGAACCCGACGCGATTGCGTAATCTAAGAAGTTATTAGTCATCTGCAATCCATTATTTTTCCCACCAAATTTTCTGGTATGTGTAGTTACATCCATACGTACCTTACCTCAACATTTTCATCTCAGTGTATCTTCATTGTTACCACACAAACAGAATACACTCTAAGATTTTCATCTCATGTATTCTGTTTCTATTGTAACTTCATTGTCACCATACAACATATTCTGAGATGAAAATCATGAGGTGAAGTACGCGTGGATGTAACTGCAAATACAAATGCGTAACCTATGAAGTTATTAGTCATCTGCAATCCCTTATCTTTCTCACCAAAGTTTTTCGTACGTGCAGCTACATCTGTACATATACTTTACCTCAAGATTTTCATCTCAGTGTATTTTGTTTGTACGATGACAATGGAACTTTGGTTCTGTAATGACAGTGAAGGAGTTTCATTGTCACCATATAGACAGAATAAACTGTGATGTAAATTTTGAGCTGAAGTATGTATAGATGTAACTGCAAATACGAGTATGTAGCCTATGAAGTTATCATGGTTAAATTACAGATTAAAATCACCTCACCGATCTCTATTCTGTTTACATAAATCTATTAACTTTCTTACCAGAGTCTCTCGCATTTGCACTTTTGCAGTTATATCCCTATATACCCTCGAGATTTTCATCTCTCTATATATTTTGTGTGGTGAGTGTGTCCTAGATTAAATTTTTTACATCTGTACGGTTTTCTACGCGTGAAATACGTGTGTAAAATACGTAGAAAATTATGATGTAGAGTATGAGAATATGTTGAATATTTGTAAAATTTATTCTTAGGGAGAATTTTTGTTATTTATTAAATTTTACAGCTGAAAACTGTAATATTATACTCAGTTGATACACAGTTGTGTGCTGCGATGGCATATAATATAGTATAGAAGCAGAAGAGTTAGGAATGTTTCATTCATAGCTCTTTGGGGAACTCTAAATGTATTCAGAGCTTACATTTGAAAGCTTAAGCTGTCAGTATTATGTGAGAGTTTAGCTCACTCTACTTCACCATTGAACATTTATAGTGCTCATTCAGTCCTTTGAAGAGTTAGGTTTCGGTTATCTCTCTAGTTAATATGAGGAACCCCGGAGGACCAGCTACACACAGCGGCAGTGATGTTAGACAAAACGATTTTTTGTCATTGTCAGACAAGCATTTCATTTCTTCGTTATGTCACAAATTTTGTCATGCTTAGAGTTCTGTCATTTTGTTTTTTCATCGTATTGTTATGTCATGACAAAATGATTTTGTCAAAATGCCAATACTTATCAATTTACAGATATTTTTATATACAATCCAATTTCACCAATCACCAATGTTAATCCAACAAAAGTTGCATAGTAGTTATTAACTACATTTTGAAACTTAGAGAGCTTGAGTGTCCCATGAAAGCATCCAGCAGAACAGCAGCAGTTTTATTGCTGCCTAGTGGCGAAGTTGAAATGGACGCTGTTCAGCAAAAGGGAACCAACTAGCAAAATCCTATTTTTGAGAACACGTGATTCGAAGTTCAAGACCCATGTAGAAACTATATGGCATTGCGTTTACTGATAAGTTTTTTCAACGTGAGTACACATTTTTGAATCAGGGGCCCAATTTTGAAAAATTCTACGTTTTACGCTCTTTCCAATGAGACTAATAACTCATTTTGTTTACAAATGTTAATTGGTTCCCTTTTGTTGAACAGCGTCCAAGTGTCAGAACTGACTTTGGTAAGGCTCTGTAGTTCCACAGGGGTATGCTAGGCCGCTATTTTGGTTCAGCTTTTTGAAAACTTTGAGAGCGAATGATACCGCGCGACGCTGTGAATTTAATATAATTTAATGCGTTGGTAACAACAAAACCTGAACCCTCTAATGGCGGCCTAGCATACCTGTGTAAAGCTGTAAGGCCCTAACTTTGGTTGTTTTCAAGGGAAGTTCTCCGAATTATTAGGTACCTTGTTAGGGACTTGAAAGAATAAAGAATACACAAACTAACAAATAACAATAGCAACTTACTGAGTTTCCCTTTGAATGTAAGAATAAGAGCAAAAGATAAGAATGAAAGAAGTAAGACAGTGAGAAGGTAAATACAACAACAGAAGAATGAAGTGATGGAACTAAAAGGTTCTTCTATAAGTTGACTCTTAAGACAGCGAGAAAGTAAATACAACAACAGGAGAATGAAGTGGAGGAAGTAAAAGGTTCTTCTATAAGCTGACTCATCCTTAACCTTCTTGATCAATAGATCAGTTAGCACTTGACAGACTTGCGTGAAATCTTACAAAATTCCCATATACTCAGGTCATCTTGTCTTTCTGTTCCGAACTCTGTTCAAATAATATGAAATTATAGTCTTTTTGAGTACTTGATATTTACCATTTATTCTAAAATGGGAACAATAAAGAAGAACTTGTAATTTTTATTTCTGTTTATTATATTTGGACACTGTGAAGCAAAAACTGGTCAAGCGGCAAAATCTGTTTTTTGAGAAAACGTAATATTAAAAGCCAATGAATAATGCCGGTTTACGAACATGGTGTTTACTAATAAGCTTTTTTCAACGTGAATACATATTTTTGTATCGGGGGGGGGGGCAATTTTAATAAACTGTCCTTTTTACGCTCTTTCCAACTATACAAATAACTCATTTTGTCAACGAATGTCTCTTGGCCAGTTTTTATTTAACAGCGCCCATATTTTTTATTTTTTTATTTTTTATTATTATTATTTTTTTCTTATCTTTTATTGGGGTCCTTCGTTATTGGCCATTGTCGGCTGTGAAGGACCTCCCTCTCATATAAATAAATAAATAAATAAATATTTTTCTTCATTTGATTCATTTTTTGTTATGTCATTTCCACTTTGTCGTATGACAAAACTAATAAATGGTTTTGTTATTCTAACGAAATTTCTAAAATTCACTTCGTTATTTTGTCATGTTATGTCTAACAACACTGCACAGCGGCGACCTAGCTAACTGGAAGTGAAGATATTTTCAACTAACCCAAAAATTCAGAAAGCTCTAAGAAATCAAACTCAGAGAAAAATATTTCTAATTGGACGCTGTTAAGCGAGACAGAACCAAGTGACAAAATCTGTTTTTTGAGAACACATGATTTGAAGTTCAAAAGTCATGTAGAAACTATATGACATAGCGTTTACTGATAAGCTTTTTTCAACATGAGTACACATTTTTAAATCGGGGGCCCAACATGAGTACACATTTTTAAATCGGGGGCCCAGTTTTGAAAAATTCTACTTTTTACACTCTTTCCAATAATACTAATAACTTAGTTTATCAACAAATGTCGGTTGGTTCTGTTACGCTTAACAGCGTCCGTATATTATGAGATGTTCTATTCTTATTCTACATACATTACGTAGTCTACATATTCTATATTTTTTCCACTTTAAATTTGTGTGGTGAGTGCAGTGGTGACAATGGGACCTTAAACCTAAGTTGCATGTGTTGGCAGCACTGTTAGTATATTAATTGTATCCTTATCGCTTCGGGGTGAATTTTCCTGAATAGATCATCCCAAACTGATAGCAATACACACAAAACGTTTACCTATGGTAGCGCTACCTAGGTGAGGTTTAAACCCTAATTGGGATTCGAACTTGCAGTGGAGTGCGTTGTAAAATCACCTGTGCGAGTGAAAATGAATGAGTGATCATGTTTGTGTACTTTCAAAAAAAGAAGAACTGCTATTTTCAGGAGGGTAAAAAGACAAATAAAAATTATTCTACCAGTAGAACTGATTATAACTCAATTTTCTGGTGATGATGCAGTTAAATTTAGGACAAATTTTCTTTGAAAGTGAATTTCAAATCAATTTAATGATAGTTGAAGTATGCTACAGGCTTCTGGTAAATCATAGATGATCACTCACTCATATACAGGGTTACCAACACTTGAAACTTTAAGTTCACCACACAAAATACACTGAGGTGAAAATTTTGAGGTGAAGTGCACATGGATGTAACTGCAAATAGAAGTGTGTAACCTACGAAGTTACTAGTCATTACCGTCATAAGCAGTCTGTCCTCTTTTCCATCAAAGTTTCTCGTACCTGCAGTTACAGGCACTGATGCGATACCCGAAAGAGTAGTTTCCGGTGCTGGGGGTGCGGTGTCTCAGGGGCCACTTTGGCATGCGTGCATCGCCATACATACGTCCCACCACACCTGCAGTTACATCGATACATACTTTACCTCAAGAGTTTCATCTTAGGTGTATTGTGTTCTTGTGATGACCGTGAAGAACTTTCATTGTCATCACAGGAACAAAATACACCTGAGATGAAAATCTTGAGGTGAAGTATGTATAGATGTAACAAATAAGAATACATAACTTATGAAGTTACAGTAGTCTTGTGGTAATACGAAGTTCTGGCGACCAAGAAAACAGTTAGAATTATGAAGGTTTTGAATTGATTTATGGAGAGTCATATGGAAATAATTTGAATTATAGAGGTTTCACCATTTTATTGTTCATTCTACACACATTTCAAAAATGGGATTTCAAAACGTGCTACAACTCTCTTGTTTTCAGACAGAGGTACTGTCCTTCGAATATAATCATCAAACCATTGAAAACATGAAATACTGTACTGATAATCTCATAAACATGATTAAAAACTTCGAAATTATAGTATCCTGACCTCCCTGCTATGTTTTCTTCACCCACCGCAGCTTCAAATTATAGAGGGGACCAAAATACATACAAAATGCCTATACTGCCTTCGAATTACAGAGGGAACTAAGACTTTACTTTGAATTATCAAGGTTCAAATTGCCGAGAAACAACTAAATTGTTAGTTGACTGCAATCCATTATCTTTCCCATCAAAGTTTCTCATATTTGCAGTTACATCACTTCGTACTTTACCTTAAGATGTTCATCTCGATATATTTGGAAGACTTCATTGTCACCACATAAGCAGAATACCCTTAGATGAAAATCTTGAGGTGGAGTGCGTATGGATGTAACTGCAAATGCAAGTCCGTAACCAATGAAGTTATTAGTCATCTGCAATCCATTATCTTTCTCACCAAAGTTTCTTATACCTGCAATGACATTTGTACATACTCCACCTCAATATTCTCACCTCGGTGTATTTTGTTTGTATAATGAAGTCTCCAGATGACAATGGAGACTTCATTGTCACCACACAAACAGAATTCGCTGAGATGAAAATCTTGAGGTAACTTGTCTGGATGTAACTGCAAATACGAGTGTATAACCTATGAAATTACTAGTCATCTGCAATGCATCATCTTTCCTACAGAAGTTCCTCATGTCTGCTGTTACATTCATATGTACTTCATCTCATGATTTTCATCCAAGTGTATTTTGTTTGTGTGGTGACACTGAAACTTCTCAATAGTCACCACACAAACAGAATACACGGAAATGGAAATCTTGAGTTGAAGTACGTACTGATGTAATTGCAGATGCGAATGTGTAACCTATGAAGTTGTTAGTCATCTGCAATCTATCATTCTCCCACTAGAGTTTCTCATTGTCATACCTGCTGTTTCATTTCATTCTTAATTCATCTCAAGATTTTTGTGTCCGTGTATTTTGTTTATGTTATGACAATGAGACTTATTCATTGTCACCACACAAACAGAATACACTGAGATGAAAATCTTGAGGTGAAGTACATCTGGATATAACTGCAAATACAAGTGCATAACCTATGAAGTGTCGCCTCGGTAGCGTAGCGGTAAGAATGACGGCTTTTGAAATCCAAAAGTCCCGAGTTCGAATACCGCTACAGCCAGCGTTTCAGGTAATGTCTATGTGCATTGTACAACTATTACCTGGGACGTACCGAGGCGCAACAGTTAGCAGCAGAGGTAATGGAAAAGCACGCAATCTGTTACCAGTATCTAAACGCTGTTAACTGGCCGGAGCGTCGGCGGGAGTGCTCCAACGGAACTCAGGGTTGTAATAACCCGGCTAGTGAAGTTGGCGTAGTACTACACGGACAATGTAGAAAGCAACCTGGCGCTACTACATATGGCTCAACACGTTAGAGGCATAGTGCAATGGACATTAAAGTCTGAGCACTCGGTGTAACTACCACCTCTCCCACAACATTTAACATTTAACATTAACCTATGAAGTTATTAGTCTTCTGCAATCCAACATCTTTCCCACTTGAGTTCCTTATAGCTATAGCTACATTTCCCCCCTTTTTTCTTAAGATCCCAAGGGGCGGCCTCTTCCGAACCTGCCGGGTGGCTCCGTATAATTATACGCATACACTAATATCTTCACAAGCATTATGCTTTATTTAACAAGTTCTCTTGTTTATGTGGGGTGTCCCCTGTTTTGCCCGGCTCTTACCACGTTTACATCTATATGTACTTCACCTTAAGATTTTCATCTCAGTGTATTTTATTTGTGTAGTGAGAATACAATGAGATGAAAGTCTTGAAGTGAAGTACATATAGATGTAACTGCAAGTATGAGCGCGTAACCTACGAAGTTATTAGTCATCTGCAATCCATTGTCTTTCCACGCTTTTCAAAGCAAATTTGACCCTCGTTACCTCCTTAAGTAAATGCAGAAGTATATTCTTGTGAGAACATGAACGACTACTATAGGAAATGTTCTCTCAACTTCTGAGATTTCCCGCTGTTTTACGTGTATAATCGTTGTACAGGAGAGAGACTATGTTTTCATTTGGTGTTTTGATTGAGAATTCAGAGATGGTTTGGATCCTTTTAAGCAAAACCCAACGAAGCGACATTTGTGTACTTTCGAAATATTTCCATTGGAAGGAAATGCTATGCACAGCATCGCCGCTTACAGCTGATTTTTGAAAATTAATAACTCGCTGAGTTAGCTGCCTTCAATAAACTTTTTTTTCTTCTTCTTGTTCTACTCATCTGGCACTGTCCGTTGGTATATATAACTCCATACACTCAAAAATGTCGCTTGGCTGGGTTTTGATCAAAAGGGTCCATTTTTATCTCGTCTCTCAGCCATTGAGATGGGCTTTTTGCATCTTTGAATCCATGTTTTGATCTTCGAGCGACTGTAGGTGGGTAGAAGTTGAGGGTTACTGATCTCGTACAACATATATTGAATGAAGAGCTGACCCTTACCTTTGGTTGTTCTAATGGGAATAATCGTGATTCACTCTCATTTAATCCTATGCTCGTTTTATGTCTTAGCAGAAATGGATAAAAATTCGGTAATACCTATTTGTATTGTGACATTCAAAGAAAAGATGAATTCATAATCTGCTTTATATGTAATGAATACAACGAATATTATTTGTTTAATTTTCTATTTTATCGTGTCAATATTAATACGGCGAAGTACAATATCTTCCCTTCAATTATTTCCGAGAACCTAATCTCGCGGGTTCAATTTTAAAAGTATCTAATCACTATTCGAAGTACAACCTCTTATCCTGCACTTATATTTGGCTCGTGTAGCATGCAAATTACGAATAATACTTTTGAGCCGTATATTTAAATAAATTACTCATTTGATATAACCTCATACAAAGAATTGGCTTTCGTTTTCTTTGAGAATTGCATTCTTGGATCGTGGGAATTGAATTATGATAGTAATTACTCGACCGGGTGTTAGAAACCCATTCGGTCGTACAAGGTCTGAGTGTTCCGGTATTGAAGCTTTATTGTCACTGCACTGTGTAAAATTGAGGGGGGGAAACAGTTGAATGGTGTATGTATTCATTGACTTTGGTTTATGAACAATTCAAAACATTGAAATATGCTGACACTGTGAATATCAAACGTTGTAGACGAGCTATCTTAAACACTGTTAAAAAGTCGAAGTCTCTAATATTCATTCTACCTTCGTAAAAACGTGTAATATTCCGAGTTTCTATCTTATCATTCATTTCTTGCCTTGGTTTTCTTAGGTAAATAAGTTCTAGCTGGTCCAATCTCGTTTCTCCTCATAGTTGGGCTCAGCTCATCCACTCTTCGGCTTTCACAAAAATTGTACTCAACCTGAAACCGTATTATTTCCTTCCACTCGTGAAGATGAATTACCGATAGGTATTAATTATCTTCCACTCGTGTAGATGAATTGCTAATTGTTATACAAATAAATAAGTTCTAACTTGAACTCTCATTTGATGAATTGATAAGAGTTATTACGTTATCAGTTCATTCCAACTCATTGAGAAATAGTTTGTTGAAAACTTGAAATTAGTTTTCGGTTAATTTCAGCTCGTAACATCGAAGGAAAAGAGTTGGATCTCCGTAGGTCTCACCTAGAGTTGAGAAGACGTACAATTTAAACAATAATTTATTGTTTCTGGGACACTTATCCATGTTGAAGGGGGAAAATATTAACGTGACTCTAAGTTTCTTTGAAACGGGTTAATCCTGCTTTCTACTTATTTTTGAAATAAGTCAGTAAATGAGACGCGAATACACGCAAAAGGCTGTGGGAGAGGGGGCAATTGCCTGACCAAAAGGATAAATTTAAAATGAAAATTCTTCTACAATAGGTAACCAGTGGGGAAGAAGTATCGCAAAATTCCAACGAGCGTACATGAGTCTTAGAAAATCTTTAGGAATCTCAGTCTTGCACAGTTTGAAATAAGCTTGCAGCAGTCTTGACACATCTCAAGGAATCTTTAAATAAGTATGAGAGTCCTCAAAACATTATACGTGTTCTGAAAAAAAAAGTATTACCGATTTTTATACAAGCATGGAAGAGTCTTGCAGAGCCTCAAACAAGTCTTCAAGAGTTCCAAACAAGTCTTAGAAAATCTTTCCATGTCCTGATCAAAAAGTCGTGAAAGGTTAAAGGAGTATTGAATACGCTGGAAAAGAACCCTAAAGAGTTTGGAGTAGGGGAGTACCGAAGTGATTTTCTTGCTTGTATGGGGGAGGGGGAGGGTCCTAATGTTCCTGCTGGAAATGTCGTTTTCTCCAACTTACAGAGGTTACAATTTTTCGGATTTTGGCGGTTTTGGTTTCAGTTGAGTCAACTGAGGATAATTTTGCTTACCAGCGTGGGAAGATCAGCGCATATCCAGGATCGTAGCGAAGAGTTTTTTCTGGAGGGGCAAAAATTGTTAAATTGACCAAAAGAACACTTTTGACTTGTTGGATTTTTCCAACTTTTGATCCATCTAATAAAGTTTTCCAACTCCAGCGGAGACTTGGAGGCAAGCTTCCTCCCCTCCTACCCCTTATTTTCGTCCCTGCACATATCCCGTCATCTTATTGCTGTAATTAATGTTCTAAAATACATTCCGAAATACTCTTTTCGACAGTGTTGGGCCTTCCGCCCCCTGTTCCTACGCTGGTGATACTGCTACATTTGCCAGCTAGCAAAAATGTTTATGGAAGGAGGCTCCTCACGCACCTCTTTCGGTACGTTTCTGGTCTGAACATGTTTTGAACAAGTTGAGAAGAAATTTTAAAATTCTTGATCAAGTCTTTAAGAGTTTGAATGAAGTCTGGAAGGGTCAAAAAATGTTTTGAACGAGTCCTGAAAAGTCAGCTAGTCTTCATTGGACGAAAGCCTTAAAAGTCTTGAGCAAGTGTGGGAGAGTCTTAATGCCTTGTATAGATTCCAGAAAGTTCTGAGTAAGTATGGATGAGCTCTAAAAAGCCTTGATTTCGATCATGTTTTGAAGAGCATTAATCATGGCTGGAACAGTCACGATGAGTTGTAAATAAGTTCTGAGCAAGTTAATCGAATTCCGCACAAGTTTGGGAGACTCTTCAAATGGAAGAGTTGATAACAGTTGAAGATGGACGAGCCCCCGAAAACCTCCTACTACATTTAAATAAAAATATCTTTCACCGAGTGAAAAAAAAAACTGTTTTTGTTCATTAATTGGAAAGAAGTTTCATTTTTGCTCCTCAAGGTGTCTACAGGTGCTGAAAAGGCCTTAAAGTCCTGAATTTTGAAAGTAGATCGTAAAAGTCCTGAAAAATGCTGAAATTTAAAAAAATTGAAAAGTCTTTAATTTTTGTTTAAAATACTCAAAAGTAGATTTTTTTCGTTTTTTATGATTGAACATTAAAAAGTGTAGCGCAGGTTGTATATTCACGTAGAGGGTGAAGTGGGGGAGCAAAATTGAGGGAGGGGTAAAGAGGATAAAACAATTAGAAGCAAAGTAAAATTTGCACACTCCGGAAAAAGATGGAAAATATGCTAGCTACAGTCCTGCAAAGGGTCCTGAAAAAATACTTCATTTTCACTTTTCAATTTCTGTGGACACCCTGCTCCTAAAACTATGAAGAGTGGGAAGCCTAAAAGTATCAAAAGCGTTTTAAATAACCCTTGGCCAGGCTTAAATAGGATTATGAACTTCTTACCACATCCCCGTGTTCACCGAGAGGCAGAGAGAGAGAGAGAGAGAGAGAGAGAGAGAGAGAGAGAGTAAAGAACGAAATATATGTGTATGCAAGCTTGATGAGAGTAGGCAGCTGGGAATGTTTGCTCTGGTCTAGCCTCCACAAAGAGCTCGGGATACAAATTTTCAACGAGAGCCATTTAAAATAAAGCAAAAATAGTCGTTTCTTGGGTAAAATAGAAACATTTTAGTCTCGTTGGATCGCGAAGATTTATGCTCTACATATTCTGCTATAAGAGAAGGCCCAGAAAAGACTGCTCGAAGCCCGGATTCTTTCGCCATGGCGTTGCACCTATGGCGTATTCTCAAAATGGAAGGGGTTACAAGTCTTCAAAGTTTAAAAGTAAGCCCATCTTCACAGCGAATTTGGTGAATTTCAATTTAGACATTTGTTAAAGGTGAAGCAGTGGGTATCATGTTGGAAATGTTACAAATGTACGTAAGTACGTATTACCTATTTTCTGTATTGAGGGGGTCATATACAAGTTTGAAAATTCGAGTTATGAAATTGGAGTGACGTCATCAATCACATGAATTTTTGCTTAGGTAGTCGCTTTCATATTCAAGGTTGATAATAGCGAACCTAGTTTATGTTGCCCTTCCGACGTACTGTTCAGTGCTACCTTTCAAAACAGGATGCAAAGAGTGTGTTGAGAACGAAATTTAATTCTTAAATTTTCACTGGAATTTTGCCGAGTTATAAAGTGAGAAACGTCTTATATTTTTTATGCTATTTGTTGAGCTCAATATGTCATTGATTTTGGTCATTTCTTTTTCTTTATTAAATTCCGGTAGTTGTTTTTTGACCAGTTTGCATTCAGCTCGATTTTTTCTTGGTCGGGTTTTCTTTTCTTAAATCTTAGTTTATTTCTCTTCTTGATTAGTTTTTTATTTCCTCGTAGGGGCTAGGATCCTCTAACCTTTCTATCACGTCCGAGCCAGATAATTTGACTTTCTCTGTTGCTTCTCTTAACTCTGATTTCAACCAGTAATCTTAATTGGTTAATGTCCTTTTCCAACAAAGCATCTTCGACCTCCCCTTCATTTATAATTTCGTTTAATTTTAGCAAATACCTATTTTGATCTTGAATTTCCAGTTTGTTTATTTTTTATTTTTGTTTTTGGTAACTGAGCTATTTTTTAATTTAATTTTTGGTTGTCGAAAACGGTGGTTATATTGACTCTGCAAGAGATCGGCCGGTGATCAGAGTAAAAGTCAAATAAACAGAATACTCATTTCAAATTTTATTAAAAACATATTATTACTGTAATGTACCAATTTATGATCCTTCTTTTGTCCATTTTTAAAACTTGTGTTTCAATACCAGATATCAGATCAAGGATGAAATCAAAGACAAGTTATTTACAAAATCAATTTTTACTTCCTTCTTTTTCTTTGAATATGGTCAGTTTTTAAGACGTTTTGTACCTTAATATCTAGAAGAAAGCGATCTCAGATTTTCTTATTCTGTCCAGAAATTCTTTATTACACTTTATGTACGTTTTTAATTATGTTTGCTTTGTACCTCAGTCCAAAATACTTCTATCTGATAACTTGTTGAAAATTAATCTTAGGAAAGTGTCCTGCTCATACATTTAATACCTTTTGAATGACTGAACTTAAGAGTATGGAATACTGGAGAAGAAAAAATACAAGAAAGAAGCAGGTCCGGTCATTTGTTGATATGTCATGTGATAGAAGAAGAATGATACATTACAGTGTTAAAAAAGCAAATGCTGAGTACTTGGACATATTATCGCTTAGAGGGCGTCAGAGGCGTTCATTTTCGCTCGCATGGCTGGAAAAACGCTCACGGTCAATTTTTTGGCGTAGGGCAACCATACAGCAACCTTTTTCTGTTTTCAGTTTCAGTAGACGCCCTGACTGAACAAAATGTCTTTTCTTAACATAAATGACTATGGATGATATTTATTTTGAAAATTGAATAGAAAGTGCGAGAGTCATTCCTTCCCTGTTTTAAATATGGTGTGGGTGTGGGGCTATTCAAATGTATCAAGTTGAAAATTTTACCCAAATTTTATAATCGGAATTTTCAAAGTCATATTGCTTTTTTAATATTGAGAGGGATTATAAATGATTTAGTTTTGTTTCATTTTTAAAGCACTACTACACGTAGCTTCTTCAGTTTTGAGGATTGATTGCATATTTACACGCCGTATTTTGTTTCTCTCGACTAGTCCTATACCCCCCCCCCCTCGCTGGAACCTCTTGTATTTCCGATCTTGAAAAATCCAAACAGTGAGGGAGAGAGAGCTTTAATTTTTGCCCATTTTGAATTGCTATTCCCAAGATTCCTTTTTGCATTCGCCATTAAACTCGTGTGAACATTGATGAAGTTGCCCCTCTCGTATTTCTTTACTCTGAGTTCTTACGTAGGGGGCTGAATGTTAGGAGTAACTGAGCTGCGGCGTTTCACGATGTTGAGATACTTTATCCCTCTGTATGAGAATATTTTGATCGCAGTTTTTTCTCCTTTTAGCTATTAGCCTTATTCACACTAGCGTTTAATTCGCTGCGAATGAGCGTGCAGCGAGTGTGTGAACGGCAAAAAAAGCTTTTAGCGCAGCGTGGAGCAAATAAAGTTGAACAGTTTCAACTTTATTCGCTACTCGCTGCATGCTCATTCGCAGCGAATTAAACGCTAGTGTGAATGAGGCTATATGAGGCTTTGTGGTTTAAACGAGTCTTAATAAACCCCGGAGGGGTCTTCACAAAGTCTGAAGTATAACGTACTCCTTGAGGGGGTTTCGTTGAGGAGAACTTCCTTGAATAAACTCTTCAATCAGTAATTTAGCGAACACGTGAAGATGCATTCTTCATGCCATACATCTTACCTATGTTCAATTTTCTATGAGTATTGTAATTGCTCGTATCAACACAAGGATACGTACGACGTCTAGATTACTTAATACTCTTGGTTTACGTTATTTATAAAGACCTGCAGCGCAATATGTTACCCTGAACTTATTAACAACAGGCATACAATTAAGGCACTTAAAAAATTCTGTATCTCTGTCTTCAAGTTAATTCTGATCTCGTGAAACCCAAGAATTTACCTCTGGCTTACCGACAGATGGTAGATTTGCACGAGTGTAAATTTGTAAGAACAAATAATGTGAACCGATAAGGCAAAAGTAAAGATTACTGTGTAGAAGTACGCTGAAAAATTGGAACGAATCTGCGCAATGGATAACCAGAAAAAAAAAAGTTGACTATGTAGGAAAAAAATCACGAGCAAACACGAAACGGGTGGTACTTTTTTATTTACTATTGAAAAAATAGTAATGTGTGTTTACAACGAGCGTTCATTCACTTTCTTCTGTTTGTATGCCTCGTTATTCTTGCCTCATAACTGGAGGAACATTTGTAGGGCTGAGTGTGAAAAGTGGTTCAAGTTCATTGTTTTGAAGTGGCGCACTATGTTTAGATTGTGGAAGTTATTAGTTAATATTCAGGGTGTCTGCTGGCAAGTAAAACGACCAAAACAAGTAAACAGCAAGCATCATTGGCAACTGAGCATAGCATACTTTTTCGGACAGAGCAATCAAAAAATTGAAAAATCCATAAATACAGTGATATACTTGAATCGGTTAGAACCAAAAGGGGTTAAGTCCACTTTTGTCGTTTTTTCTTTTTTCACGGATTATGGGGTACTGAAGTATCGCGGATCTACTGGTGAGATCGAAATTTCGTGAAACAGCTGGGAAAGTGCTTTTTGGCATTATCGCTTTCTTTCAGTTTTTTGTAATAAAATATTTTCAAAAAATTGATTTTTTCCAGAAATTGTTTCGAAAATGGTGTATTTTGGTGTAAAAAACATAGAAATCAATAAAAAATTCCGACTCGTCCTCCTCTTTTTTGCATTTTTATACCTGAAAAGTGCTATTTTCAAAAACGAAATCGCAATTTCCCAATACAGCTTCAGAACCTTTCTTCTTACAAGCAGGGATTTTGCTCGATTGGAATAGGACTAAGACTAAAGTGACCCCATTATGTCTGGTCACAAAAAGGGGGCAATTTCGAGCCGTAAAATTGCAAAAAAAATCGTTCAGAACCAAAAAAGGTCAAGTCCAAAAACTTTGAGCCCGCCCAGCATCGGCCCATCAAAATTTTATTAGACAGGACCTGGCTTAAAAGTTTTCTCTTGTGACTCTCTACCACCACCCTGAAGGACGTATTCCACGATTTTCAAATTTTCGAATAAAACAAGTTTTTTCGCTTCCTGAAAAGTGCGAGTGAATCATCAAAAACTAATTGGAAAAATTGAAAGAGCAGGCTGTGAGGGCAAAGTATTGTCACCTCATACTTGGAAAATAGGAAACAAAAAGTAAGAACAGGAACAACAGAAAGCGAGATCCTCACACTAAAAGGAGGCACGCCACAAGGTTCTGCCTTGTCACCCTTACTCTTCCTAATTTACATTAATGACTTGACTGAAATTAACATAGAGGGAGAAATAATTTCATATGCAGATGACACCGTCATAATAGAAAAAGGAGATAGCTGGGAAGAAACCAGGGGAAAAGCCGAAAAAGATATTATAAAAGTAATAACTTGGCTGAATGATAATGAACTGATACTGAACCAAAAAAGAAAACTAAATCAGTACAATTTGCACTAAAAAATAAGAAAAACAACGAGGAAGTAGATATTAACGTTCATACAAATCAGTGTAATAGAAATGATAAATGTTTCTTCAATTTTTTTTTCTTTTATAGCCCACTCAATGTACGAATTCAATCAGGGTTTTCTTACGTGTGGTCCGGCTCTTTCTATGGGGTCTGTGGTCACCTTTAATCAAAACTGGTAAAATAATGAATAAAAAGTAAAAGCCAATTCATCAAGTGATGAAAATTAAAATGATGTCCAACGAATGTTGCTTTTCTCTGCAATATATTCCCCGCTGTTCAATTAGAAATATGGCCAGCCTTGTGTGTTGAGCAATCGGAGTAAAACCAACAGCAAGTATCTGAATATAGTGGGACTGAGGAACCGCCGTGGATTTTCACCTGACTTTTGGTCCGCCAGGTAAAAAGATATAGAAACTCTGAATTAAATAATACTGGAGATGTGGAGCACCCCTGCCTTGCACCTTTTTCTTATCAGCCTCCCCGTCTCTCCTATTCTTAAGGTAGCTTTCTGTCCGTTATAGAAGTTTGAAATAACTTGCCTTCCTCTAAATTTTATTCCTATCATTTTAAAAATATCAAACATTTTATCCCATTTAACATTGTCAAAACCTTCTTCAATATCAACGAATGTCATACATGTATTCTGCCCTTTTTTGAGTCTCCCATTTATGATTAATCTCAACGGTAACACTGCTTCTCTAGTACCTCTGCTTTTTCTAAGTCCAAACTGATCTTCTAGTTCTGCATCTCTTCTATTCTCAATTCTCTAATGAATTATCCTAGTTAATATTTTGGACTCATGCGAAAGAAGACTAATTGTTCTATAATTTTTACACGTATATGTATCTGCTCCTGCTTTTTGGTATAGTTACAGTAGCACTCTTTAGAAAATCCTCTAGCATTTCCCCTTTATCATAAATTAATACATTAATACTAATTTGTATAATTTATCAAGTACATATTTTCTTAAGTTCTGTAATAATGTAGTTGGTATCTCATCCACTCCTGGAGCTTCCCCTTTCTTTGAATATCTCGATGCTTTGTCACATTCATCTCTTAAAATTGAGACTCCTCTCTCATCTTCTTCCACATCCTCCTCCCTTTCCATTCTTATCGATTCATCCCCATTATTACTACATATATAATCCTTCTACATAGTCTATCCACCTTTTCACTTTTGTGTATATAGGCTCTCCCTCCTTAGTGTTCATATTACTTTCTTTCTTCCTTTTTTCTCCAAACTCCATTTTTACTTGTCTTTTGTCTCTCGTGGTGTTACTCCCTCACAGTGTAGAGTATCCACGTTGGCTGATCTAAGTTCTGATCATGTGACAATAATTCTAACTTTTTCATCGCGGCCTTTACCAATGCTGAAAGACAAGTTTCGTGAAATTGTAACTGAGCACTAGACACTCAGTCGCAGAGGAAAGTGTACAGTCCTTCACTCTTCTTCCACAACAAACAGCGGAGCAGTGCACACCACCCCTGCCACCTCCAACGTCATTCCTTCGATTGTTGTGGGGGAGGGTTCTATAAACTAAACAGTAAAAGCCACCTCCTCCTTCCTCTTCGTGGAGATAAATTCCTGGTGACCTCCTCTGTACCTTAATCTCACGTTTCACCAGTGATACCCTCCCCCGGGAGGGCTCCTCGGTGGAGTTGAGAGCTCCTGGAAAGGGAGGACGGCCACGAAGTACATAGTGAGACCGCCAGATTTTTGCCGGAAAATGCTACCCCTGGAGAAATGAGCAATTAAGGGGCAGGGTAGGCAACCCGCAGTGACGTTTTTTCCTCCCGGAGGCGATATCGGCGGTGGATGGTGGAGGGGGTTCTGTTATGGGAAGGCAGTTGTGGTGAAGGACCTTCTCCACCGTGGTCGTAGTGAAGGGGGAGGTCCTGGGTGCTTCCTCCAATAGATCAAATTGAAAGGTGTGACTTATACTTGAAGGTATAGAAACCCATCAGTTATTTGTACGACTGGTGTGTCACGAAAAGTCTCGATGAGGAAAAAAAGACAGGAACTCTGACAGGAAGAGGGAGAAACTTGTGAACCCACGAGGCGCGAAGCGCCGAGCTAGGCCGGGGCCGGCACGAGTGAAGCGAGCGACGGCCGGGGTTGGGCCGCAGGGGGCAAAGCCCCTAGTATTTATTATTCTAAAGTCTCCTGACCAAAAATTATTCCCGTCTTTCCACCTTACTTCGCTTATTCCAACTATTCCTAGGTCAAGCCTCGTCATTTCTCTCTTAAGATTCTCCAATCTTCCAACTCCATACAAGTTTCCAAACTTTCCAATGATGCTGTTCCCCCAAGTAGCTTGCTCCCTCCCGGACATCCGAATGGGCAGCTTTTTCTGTCTGGAATAATTTTATATCCCTGTTGGAACGCCATCATCAGTAATTAGTATATTTGGAAACGCTACATTTCTTGGGAAGAGATACTGTTGTAGTTTTAGGGTTTATCTGTCGGAGTTTTTCTTCTCCTTGGTGCTTTTCGTCGCGATCTTAACAATATACCTATAACCTCATAGAGAGTCTTTTTATTTATTTATTTATTTTCGCTTTAGCCTCTACACCACGGCAAGGTATTACCTGAGAGGTGGTGTAGAATGAAATTCTTTGAAAATTTATAGAATGATAATAAATTTAGAAAAAATTTCATTTTGGTCATCAACTTTCAAATTGACTTTCTGGAGATGTGATGCGCGGGGGTGGGGGGGGTTATATCACCCATAGATTGATAACGAATTAGAAAGGAAGATTTTTGTGAACATTTCAGTGAAAAATAGAACTAAGGGTAATTGAACTAATTTTGCTATTTGTGTGAAAAAGTCTCTTAACGTGTCGGCATTTCCGATCAATTGCTTCCTGAATCCGCCTGCTTCTTGCCAAAATTGACAGCTGTACACTCGGGTATCCTCAACAAGTCTGACGAAAACGCTGAACTTTTTATGTTTGGCGGACAAAACGCACGGTCTCGATTTTCCTGCAGTGACAGACTACGTTAACCAACATCCTGCATGATCTCGGATATGCATAGTCTGTTATTTCGAAGAAATTGACTTAACCACTTGTTGCTTCGAGCTCTCCATATTTCTCGCATTCTCACCATTCGCATCCTCTGAAATCTTGTACAGTGCTAGAAGCAGAACTGGAAAAGTTTTCCATGACTGCTTTTTAAAATCACCTATGTGGGGCAGTGATAACAATCGTCACTCCCCCCCCCCTATTGTTAATCGAGAGGAAACACGTTCAAGTTTAATTAGCGATGTACGTATTACGTAGTACGTTAACGCAACAGGAAACGGTGCTTCAGGTGGTAGTTAACTATTTTCAGTGTTTTTATGTTGGCAACCAACATTGAAATTCCATTTGATTATCGACCGAGTAACGAAATTCATTCGTTCGACAGCTATGTAAAATTGTGTACTTAGTTTCAATTGAGGTATCAAGAGTGTCGGATACTCCAAGTTTAGCAACAAGTTTATTTTAGCTAAAGAAAAAAAAAAGGGGAAAAAAAATGCGGTGACGTTACCTGATGTTATGTTTTGTCACACTGAACTAGGATAGTGCTCAGTGCAGAGTAGGTGAAGTACCTGGCTAACGTAAGGCTTCGGATCTTTACTTGTAGCTCGCACAGTTATTTCAACTCGTATTCGATAATGTATTTTTTTTTCTTCTTTCGGTACGCACGAACAGCGCACAGCCGATATTGATACCTGAAGAGAGAAGGCACGATGACCTCCACATCCTAACGCTTCGTTGCCAATTTTCCAGAGCGGGTTCATTCCCTCCACAGAAAAAAAAAATTTGCTTGGTTCAGTTATCAGGTTAATTTAAAAAAAAAAAAAAAAGTTTCTGAAGATATCTTTTCAAGATTTATAATACCTCATATACAGTTAGTTGAACTACATGTATAGCACGAAATCTTCATCACAGCCTCATAATGTCAACTTGTTTCAAACATTTGCCTTTTCCTCGCGAATAGGTATTAATGTCTGTACCTGATGTCCTACGAGAGACGGAGACAGGAATTTTTCCAGTTTTTTCTCTGTACTGTCGAAAGGTACTACCTTCACAGCTGGATTAAGGATTTGGGATTTTTAGGCCTGGGGACCGAAGTCTGGTGAAGCTCCCTCCGCTTGAAGAAGAAAAATTCAAATGTCAGTGCTAAAATGCAGGCTTGTTTACCGACCATAGTACAAATCATGGAAAAATCCCACAATTGAGGCAGTGGTTATATAAGTCATACAAATCGTAGAAAAATCATAGTTTCCTCTAATTACTTACAGATTTGGTAATTCTTCCTTAACAATCGCAATATTTCTTATCAAAATATGGCCAAATTCAAATTTAATTGAAAATTTGTCTTCATTGCAACATTTTTTGCAATAATTCGTTCGTTATTATTTAATATTTTTGAAAGAATTCTTTTTTTCTGGAAATTCAGTTCGGGCGTGAAAATTTTCCGAAAAATGTTCATACAAACAAACGTCATATTAAATTGGAAAATTCGTATTTGGTAAACACCCTATACCGATAAAAAAAAAAAAAAGTCTAAATTTTATTGGTTAGTATGTAATGATACCTAATAGTAATTTTTTCAGATTTTTAATTTTTCATGGGGTGGGGGATGTTTTTTCAACTGTTAAGGCTAAAACATTATGTGTCAACATATTTAAAATAAAGGATGGGGGGGGGGGGATTAAAATCTGATTTTTAATGATTTTTATGGGTTTGCAATTGCACTTAATGATAATATTGATGATTTGTAATTTTCCGAGGGAGGAGGTATGTGTTTTTATAGTAGGTATTTCTTATACATATGGGTAACCGATTGGCAATCGGTAACAATTTGTGGTTTTTTCTTCATTTGGTGGGGAGCCCGGGCCCGGTGAATAAACCCCTAAATTTGGCTTGAAACTCTTCTACCGTATTTACAGTTTTGAGGGAGAAAACGTCTTCTAATCTTCTAAGAAATAGACATTTTTTTATTAACCCTTTCAGTGGCGAGAATGTTCCATCCATAGAAAAATGTTTATTTTCATTGATTATGATAACGACTACTATTCCAACAGACATAATGCATAAATTGCCTAACTAACCCCTGAGTTCTAGTACGAAATTGGAAAATAAAATAAATTTCCTACTTCAATTTTGAAAGGAATCGATTGGGACATGCACTTTTTATCGTAGAACAGAGGAGATTCAAGAAAGTATGAAATTTTTTGAGAAAAAAAAAATGGGAGAAATTAGAGAGGAAAGAATTACTATGTTTGATAGAAAATAAAACTTCACCGCCCGGCACTCAAACCACGAACTGTTTCACCATTACAACGATTGAATTTTCATAAAATAATAATATTAGTCCACATAAGTTAGCCCAAATAAGAGTTCAAAAAGGAAAAAAATCATAGACAGCTGAAATTTGGCACATTGGTCTAATTAAGTGTCCTGAACAACATACTAAAAGTCCCAACGAATCCGGTGCCGGCGTCGTTCCCTAGGGAGCAAAAATGGGGGCGTAAAAAAGTTTTTTGCTTATATCTCGCTAACATTTGAGTTTTAAAAAAAATGTTGAATCAAATGTAATATAGAATAAAAAAATACACAAAAGATGATCTTACACATTTTTACGTAGAGTGCGTATTTGTCGAATAAATTAATATCAAACGGCTGTGTCATATAGTTTCTACATGGCTCGTGTTTTTCGAATCACGTGTTCTCTAAAAACCGATTTTACTGGTTGGTTCCCTTACGCTTAACAGCGTCCATTTCGTATCTTCCCGACGAGTTGAATCTTGAGTGAGATTGCGGTGAGCAGCGGAGCGCAGTAGAGTAGGTTTAGTCATTGGCGGCGAGGCAAGCATTCTCAGTCTCAGTGTCTTGGCACCTTCAGTTGACTTATTAACAGGCATTCTGCGTGTTGCGTACCATGAGAAATGAAATTTGTTCGTTTTTGATTGTGTCTGACTCTGTACGTGTACCGAAAAAAGTATCAGCATTCGCTGAATTCGAATACTGATTGCATCAGTCATTTTGTCTAGCCTTGATTTGAAACCAAAAATACAAATTTTAGACGATCCGAATCAGATGAAACTAACTTGGCATTAAAAATTGGAAGAAAAAACTGAAAGATCATTGATTCACGTACAGCGTTACATTTTCCATCAGATCCTAATGTGGGCCCGGAAATTCAATTTTTTCCCCGTCTAAGATGCCATTCGGATTTTACTTTAAAAAATGATCAGTATGTAAAAAAGGTATAGGGGTATCTTGCGTCGTTGAGTTCGGAAAGAATGTCAAATTTTTAATCCGTTAATTTGGATTTAGGCTGCAGAATCCTAATTTAGCCCCTTCAAATAGGTTAATTATTTGGAAAATTCTTAACAGTCTTCTAATAGACTGAATTAACCTAGGTAACTCAGAAGATCGAATAACATACATCAATCAGATTTCGATATGACCCGTGTTCGCATGCCAATTTCCAATTTTTTCCTCTCTGAAGGAGTCAATTTAACCATGCCAGAAAAGGCGGATAAGGTACCGGAATGACGATTTTTTGATCGCTAATTTCGTGCTGTATAGATTTTTGGTCCAACCCGGATTTGGACCACAGGATACAAATTTGCTCTAACACACATCCAGCACAAGAGGAATTTCTGATAACGTCATGGTATTCGATGAAAATAAGAATAGGCTGTTATCAATATTTTGGCTGGGTGCACTTCGGAGATTAAAATATTATTTCGTTTCTGGTTGGAAATAAGGCAAAAGTTAGTGGAAATATTCAAAGAGAAAAATAGATGAGTGCATGACTTGGAAATTATCAATGTATCAGGGGAAGAAAGGGAAAATACGAAATTAGGAAAAATTCATGATAGCCAGTATAGGAGAATGAAAAAAAAAATGCCTAGTAATCTTGCGGGATTTTGGTACTTACAATTTCCGGCAAGAGTCGGCACCATTTGCAAAAATAAATAAAAACCGACTCAGTGATGAACCTGTGTTGTATTCCTGTATCGTCTGTACTCTTTTAAAGTCTGTTGAAAAGAAAAACGTCATCGTCTGGTGAAACAGTACAATGGCCTCGACTGCATCTTTGGACCAGCGAATATTACTGGCCACTATTTAGGCTGCCAATTTGTACCTTTGAGGAACCTGCGTATCTCCAACTTATACTCTAAATGTACTAACGCCAATTTCACCTCTTCCTGTATACAATATACACGGTGTATAATGGTGGCTGCCAGACTGCATCATATCTATATGGCTGGCTGCCAGTTGATACCGCTAATAAGTATATTTAATTCTACCTTTTTGCACCCCCCTCCCCTTGGAAAAAAGTTCTAGCTACGCCCATGGTTGATACTCTTACATTGAAGCCTCTTCCGCCTTTCCTGGTGCTATAATTTTTCAGATCCTGACCACCTTTTTACTTTCACAGCATTTATCGTTAGATATTGTGGATCTTTTTCACCTGGGTTCCAGAATTCATTTTTATAGGTATTTTCTCTCCCCCTAAACCATTCAGGCTCCACGAGGGAGGGGCTGATTCCGGTTACTATAGTTTTTCTCAAGTTCCAAATTCTTTACAAGATTCTAAAGTCAATTTTTTGGACAGGATAGCCAACCAAGCTCTGAGTCGCTGATTTCGAATATCGCCTCAGATATTTTTATCCGACCCCTTTCAGAGCACTGTCGTAATACGAATTCAGCTTCTCCGGCGAAAAATTGCACGAAGTATCGAAATAGGGGCGGTTTTGTGTCGCTGATTTTCGAATATCGTTTCCGATTTTTAATCTGGACCAAATTTAAGCTTCTGTGCTTTTTCAGTTGATTTACGACGTTATTTTCTATTGGCAACACTTTGAATAAATAAGACTGTATTTTTACCCTATTCGGTGGCTTTAATTAGAAAGGGTGAATTTCGAGTCAACCGTTGCTTGTCCTACGCTCTTGCTACCTCGTAGGTCGCACCAGGAGGGACAGGATCCAAAAATTACCCATAAAATCGAATGCAGCGACCTCCAAAACCTATAAACCAATTTTCGAATTTTATTCTTTCACACACACACCCCCCCCCCCTCCTTCACAGTCGGCATTAAGTCACACGGGGGAAAAATTTATGAAGTTGTTAATTGACATCGCACCACGCTGTGCCCCATAGAGTGCGTTTTCATTTCCACCATTAAATTTTTACACCCTTTCTGCCATCTACTTTATCTACTTTATAAGAGGGAAACCGTTTTTTTCCAACAGACTTGCCGTCTCAATGGCTGGTGAAATGCCATGAAATTTGGAAGACTCATAGAACTCACCTACGAGTAGGTGTATGGTGTAAAAAAAAGTGAGAAAATGCATTTATAAAGCTGCTCTACTTTATAGATGATAAGTAAAGTATACCGGCTAGGCATTTTCAAAGTGCGAAGTTACAGTCGTACTGCATACAATGATAAGAAGAACATATAGCGCGACCTGTGACACAAACATACAAACTGTTACCTATCAAAGTTGTTATCTATAATTAATGTTTTTGAAAGCCTCTGACTGGGACTGTGCAAATTATAGAAGCGCCAGCGTCAAATAGGTTATAATATAAACCATCACCATTCGAACTTTTATCCTCTGAGGTCTATTCTGAAATATTTTATTAAAAATAATAATAGTAAGGTAAGCTACCTATTCTGAGCCTAGCATCAATTGTGAGTCCTTTTTTTGAAAACGCGTTTTCTCGCTAGATCGAGGCATTGAACAACCGTGAAACCTCTTCCATTCGAAGGACCAACATGTTTTACACTATCCATGTTGGTTTCAAGTTCATAACTCAATGTGTTTGTTGTGATCGAATTTTTTTTCAAAGTTGTTATCAAAACATGCCTTATTTTTCACATGTGTGAAATATCAATTCTGTGAAAAACGATCGATAAGTACTTTAAATTAATATTTTCTCAACGTATTATATATGGTTGTGTGGAGGAGAGTCTAGGGAACATTTTTCCGCTTGAGTTTTCGATTTCGGTCCACATATATGTGTGTGGGGAAAAAATAAAGGAATTCAAAAAATGAGGGAAATAGTTTGCAAAAATCGCGAAAAATCAAAGTAAAATACTTAAAAGTCAAATAAGATGAGTCAACGTGTTTTTAAAATTAAGTTGAAATGCTTACTTTAGTAAACTACATCATTTTTCATTTGATTTATTATACTTACCAATTGTGGGTGTATCAAAAAATTTCGTATCAATTGTGGGTCGTTGTCAATTAATATGGGTCGACCCATAATTGGTATTTTCAAAAGTTGTTCGGATCGAGAAAATTCCACCTGGAATTTTGAACAACTTAGAAGGCCTCAGAGTGCTTTTTGAATTTCAATAGTTGTCCATGTACTGATTCTGTAGTCCTCAGTGTTATTTGCGAGGATATTTTATAGTGAATTGTTGGAGAATCAGAAAATACCCATAATTGGGAGCTGCACTCAATCATGGGTTTTGAGAACTTTTGGGGAAAAATTCAGCAAAAATCCAAAAATGCTTAAAACTCAAAAGTAACTGTCACGAGTAGTAATAAGTTCTGTATGATAGGTAATATTTATTACTGTTGAAGGAGGGCGTGACAATAAACAAAAACACCCTCAGTACTCCTATTGAAGTCGTGAAATGTACAGGATAATTTGATCACTTCTTATTTTTTAGATGGAGAAGAACGGGTAATCCGATTTCATTTTCAAAGATTACAAAGCTTACACATTTATGGAAAAACAATTTCATGCTTCATTTTCTTTCATTAAAGAAAATTATCAAAACGTGTATGTATCAGCCTGTTTATTTCTATATGGGAATTTACATGTAATTTCGTTTCATACTATTGCATATGTTTGGGCAAAAGTACCACTCAGTACTTCTATTGAGAACGTGAAATATACAGGATAATTCGATCATATCTCATTTTGGAGATAGAGAAGAATGGGCTATTCTATTTAATTTCCAAAGATTACAAAGCTGATCCATTTTAGGAAAAAACAATGTCATGTTTCATTTTCTTTATTTTTTTCCAAACGTCTTGTTTTTTTTCTGTATGGGAATTTACATGTTATTTCGTTTCATATGTACTAATGCATATGTTTGAGCCCGTCCGAAGGACGGGTAATTCAGCCAGTAGTTTCATAAGCACACGGTAGTAGAAAAAAAGTTTGTGGAGTGATTGACGATATTCGCCGCTCACGATGTTCGAAAAAATTTGACCCCCCCCCCCCCCCCCCGCGCCTCTTTGCATGTGTAATTTGTATTTGAAGGGTCTGGAAAATAAGAAAAATTGGTCTGGAATACCTGGAAAAGTCAGGGAAAATCATTTCCGAACAAGAATGGACACCCTGCATTAATTCGACAAATATGCACCTTAAGGAAAAATGTGTGAGACTATTTTTTGTATGTTTTCATTCTCTATCGCATTTGTTTCAACATTTTTGTAAACTCAAATTTTAGCGAGATATAAGCAAGAAACTGTTTTACGCCCCATTTTTGCCCCCTAGGGGACGACACCGGCGCCGGATTCGTTGGGACTTTTAGTATGTTGTTCAGGACACTTAATTAGACTGATGTATTAAGTTTCAGCTTTCTATGATTTTTTTCCTAGTTAAAACCTAATTCATGTGGACTATACGTTTTGATGTTTCCAATAAGAGGTAGTTTGTCATGAATTTTGTTTTGGTTGATTTTGTGTGTCAGTCTTATTCTAAGCAAATTTTGGTTCAAAAGGTTTAGATTTTCTATTTTTACCTTTTAGGTTTGGTGCCCGTAACATAGTGTTGTAGGGTTGAAGCGTATATAACTACTCTTTGTTTCTCTTATTTACCTAAAAATTATGTAAAATTAGACGTAGTGAAAGTAATTTTTTTGTATTCTTTCCGTGGATGGGGGAAGGGGAGTATTGGCCCGTGATTGTTACGGGTGTGACTTGTAGGAACTGATTTTCCCGCTGGCCTTTCTAGTTTCATTCTGCCCCTGTTCGTTGGGTCCTTCAGTTTGTCAATTCGTATAGTCGATAAATTATTTTTGAAATACTCTTGTAGCTCTAGAGCGAAGAGAAGAAAACGAAATACGTACGTATATAGAACAGTTAATAATTCAAACTTGAATCTCTTTGTTAGGTATTTTTGTGTAGGTATTGAAAAGTATTCGAATGAAAGATGAAGCTGTACTGTGTGTAATCAGAGGTCATGGCTATTACAATCAGATTTTCTGCCCGCGTATGCTCGACGCGTAGATTTGCTAAGTGTAAATACTACAGAATAGATATTTTGGTATACATTTATACATAGATTCAGCTGATGTATGTATTCATTGTGTATCATTGTTATAAATTGCCGGACGTAATTGCAAGTTTGTATATCAGGCGTAGATTTTGAGAATGCCATTCGGTGTTACGGCGTACTTTCTTTTCATTCATAAATTAGTGTATAGAAATATGGCGGCTGTACTGGCGGTGTCACCTTTTTTTCTCTTTTTTTGTCAACTCGATGATGTATTCCGAGTACGTGTGTATGTGCGATGTGCCTCGTAGATGGCGTACCAAAAAGACAATGGAATAGTTTGTAGCCTGTAATACACGACAATCGGACACCCATTTCCTTCCCAGAGGTGTCAACTCACTCTGGTTGTAACGTTCATCCAAACCTGGTCGATTGTTCGTCGTCTCAGCCCGGTCGTGGAATTCGGCGTTTATTGAAATCGCCGTCGAAATGGAGTAATTAAATGAACTTAAGTACCCGCTATTAATTATTTCACTCAATTAGCGAAAAGCTGTGTCGTCGCCGACTGGTTTGGGAAACGTTTTCGACGTGCTGCTTGTGGTGCTCGTGGACTTGTGGTCACTTCGTGGCCTGTTTTCGTTGGTGAACAGCGCGACGTTTCCGTCACTCTTGCGGAGGTGTAGGTCAGCATGAGAACATGGGAAGGAGTGTACCAACTTATCGCCGATGTAATTTTTATCTGCTGTTGTTGGTGGCTTGAGTGACTCTTCGCCATATAGTTGTAGCATCGTCGCTGTACAGGAGAGCCGATAAAATGTTTTAAGCACTGCTATTATTCGGCTAGGATATTGGTTATCGTTATGGTTTTTGTATACTGTAGTATTGTATAGCCCACCCGGTGCCATCGTTCTAACTGGCTTCGACTTCCCGCCGTCTTACACTTATCTGTAGTAATTTACGATTTTATGACCCGAAACGGCGGCTTCGTCTTGAACGTGACCGATCGTTGGCCCGAGAGGTTATCTCTCAGTTCCGCGACGTTCTAGGAATCAGGTAGCAATTACATGATGTTTCAGTTGTTGTGATTTCTTGTTGACTGGGGGTCAAGTACGTATCGAAGGGGTGTGTTGAGTGGGTGAACAACCTGCGTTATCGAGGTTTGCACAGAGTCTTTAAAAATCAAGTACTTTTTGTCTCTGTTTGCTAATTTTTGTAATTTAGTAATTGGATCATTTCATACCTGTTTGAACGGCAGCTGCCATCGACCTCTCGGATTTTGACCAAACTCGTAAGAAAGGTTCTGGTCCAGTGGCGTAACCAAGAGGGCCGTGGCCCCCCATGAGCATCCTAACTATGCTACTTTTTTTGCTACGGTAAATTTAGGGCAACTCGATAAACAAAAGAGTGGTAATTACCGAAATATGGTTAAATAATGATATATTAGTCAGAGAAAATTATCGCGTTATAGGCATGATCGAAATATTATAGCTATTCATAGCGGGAGCAGAGGAGGTGGAATATTAAAACGATAAAAGACGATGTTTTTACTTCTACTAGAATCTATTTTAGGGAATTTAAGAACAATATTTACGACTGCGTATGGCTAAAGATGAAGTTTCCTAACAATCCGCAAAGAATATTGGATCATTTTATATACCTTGTGGTCTTTCCGGGTCTATCTGTATAAATTAGGGCCTTATTTTACAAGTATTCGCCAATCGATTTAGTGCGCACTGAAATTTGTTCCAATGGGCCTAGAAACTCGCCATAAAAATTCGAGTTCAATCTGAGGTTATTAACCCGTGGCGCTTTAACCCTGAAGTTATGTATAATACTGAAATTTTACAAGAATATCTCGAAACATATCAACTTTAGAACCAAAATGCATATAACATAAAATGTTCCTTGTTAAGTTTTCTGTATAAAAGACCCTGTTCAACTTTTCTTTCAAACGCGTATTGACCGAGATTATCGCAAAAATGTGTAAAAGTTTCGAAGAACGTGGCTTTTGTTATTTTGTCTTCCATAACCGATCTTTACTAGCTAAATCGCAGTTATCTAAAAAAAATATTCATTTTAGGACCCAAATGCATATAACATAAAAGGTTCCTTGTTAAATTTCATATAAAAAAAATCCTACCCAACTTTTCTTTAGAACGCATGTTTACCAAGATAATTGCAAAAATGTGTGAAAGTTTTGAGGAACGTGGCTTTCATCTTTTCTTTCATACCCGATCTTTTCTAGCTAAATCGCAGTTATCTAAATAAATATTTACTTTAGGATCTAAATGCAAATAACATAAAATGTTCCTTGTTAAATTTCCTGTAAAAAGGTCCCATACAACTTTTCTTTAGAAAACATATTTATCAAAAGTGCGTGAAATTTTCGAAAAAATTGGGTTTTTTAAATTATTTTACGGATGAAGTATCTATTAATGTCGGGTAACTAATGCACACTACAATATAACTTCAGTCTCTGTCTACTGGGGCAAGCCCCGGTTTAGCCCCCTCCCACCTGGCTACGCCCATGACAGTTTGTTGGGTACCTACTATAGAGTAGACCTCAAATTATGTATGTATATCAACAATAATCAACAATTTGTGCATAAGATATAACATTGTGCTCTTAAGGAACAGTCACGTGTTCTCAGAATTCAGGGTTATTTCCTATGGGCAAATTGTTGTTTCCTATCATCTTAAGGCTACCATACCAAGTATTCAACGGCGTCTTAGAATGCTCAAGACTCAATAAAAACAGTTGTAACCCTAAATCACAAAGAATGCTCAAGACTCAATAAAAACAGTTTTTTAACCCTAAATCACAAAGTTTGGTTTTCTTCAGTCATTGAACTTAGAATTAGTTATGGCTTGTGGATACCTGATTAACGTTTCAATTTTAGGCTCTTCCGCAAATTATTTATCACTAGGGTCAGACCAACGGTCTTACCTCTTGCAAATCCAAGCTTTTAACATGCTTTGAGCATACCTAATGTTTATTATAGTGTCCCTAGCGAAA
Source organism: Acanthococcus lagerstroemiae (assembly GCA_031841125.1). Classification (NCBI taxonomy): domain Eukaryota; kingdom Metazoa; phylum Arthropoda; class Insecta; order Hemiptera; family Eriococcidae; genus Acanthococcus; species Acanthococcus lagerstroemiae. The sequence continues at coordinate 31,705,047 of CM063106.1, read as the reverse complement.
ACTGAAACTTTTCAAGTACTTATGTTTTTTTTTTGTTTTTTTTTGTACGAGTAACATAACCACTTCTGCACATGTTTCTATTCATCTCATCGTTGAAGGGGTGACAAAGGACATATGCAGAAGTGTTTGTGATTGTTAAAAGCTTGTATTCGCAAGAGGTAGGCCTGTTGGTCTGACCCTAGTGATAAAACATTTGCGGAAGAGCCTAAAATTGAAACGTTAATCAGGTATCCACAAGCCATAACTAATTCTAAGTTCAATGACTGAAGAAAACCAAACTTTGTGATTTAGGGTTAAAACTGTTTTTATTGAAATAGAAACGTTAACTAGGTACCTATGAGTCATAACTGAAGAAAACCAAACCTTGCGATCTGCGGTTAACAAACTGTTTTTATTGAGTCTTACGCATTCTAACATACTGCTGAAGACTTGGTATGGTGGACTTGAGATGATGTATATGTATATGAACAATAGGAAACAGCGATTGCCTATAGGAAATGACCCTGAATTCTGAGAACATATTGTTGACTATTGTTGATATACATACATAATCTGAGGATCTCTTCTATAGTAGATACCCAACAAACTGTCATGACCTGGCCAGGTGGGGAGAGGGGGCAAACTGGGGCGCTTGTCCCGTGGACAGAGGCTGAAGTTATATTATTGTAGTGTGCATTAGTTACCCGACATTAATAGATATTTTTCGAAAATTCCACGCATTTTTGCGATTATCTCGATAAATATGTTTTCTAAAGAAAAGTTGTACGGGACCTTTTTATAAGCAATTTAACAAGGAACATTTTATGTTATTTGCTTTTTGATACTAAAGTGAATATTTTTTTAGATAACTGTGATTCAGCTAGTAAAGATCGGTTATGAAAGGAAAAATAACAAGTCATGTTCCTCGAAACTTTCACAAATTTTTGCGGTTATCTCGGTCAATATGGGTTCTAGAAAAAAGTTGAACAGGATTTTTTAATAGAAAATTTGACAAGGAACGTTTTATGTTGTATGCATTTTGGTCTTGAAGTTGATATGTTTCGAGATATTCGCGTTTTTTTGTAATATTTCAGTATCACACATAACTTCAAGGTCGAAGCGCCATGGGTAAATGACCTCAGATTGAACTCAAATTTTTTATGGCGAGTTTCTAGGTCCATTGGAATGAATTTCAGTGCGCACTAAATCGAATGGCAAAAACTTGTAAAATAAGGGACACCATAGATATCTATGACTCAATTTCCAATACTCCAGACCTGGTACAAAATGAAATAGTTATCCTTAGCGATTTTAATATACCTGGATATGGCGAACATGTTCCATCCAATAATGGAAAAATTGATGACCTTGATTCCTTGCATTCTTGCCAATTACAGTAGATGAATATGGTACCTAATTTCCAGGGAAGGTTATTAGATTTCGTGATGATAAACGTACCCGCTATTCAGGTTCAGCATGGAGACTTTTTCCTCAGGAGGAGGATGCTTTCCACCCTCTCTCATTATTTACAGAGTACAGCGTGTATTAATAGGAAACAGCTACAGCTATAAATTAAAGACCACGTAACATCGTGAATTCATTATGGTCATTGTTGTAATATAAATTTAGAAATTCTTAATGATCACATCCCTTTTTAACCTCCTCCACCCCCCCCCCCCCCTCAAGAAAAAATGAATAATCATCAGGGAGCGGACTTATATGCGTTAAAAATAGCGAAAATATGCACATAATATATACGTTAAAAAAATCCAAAATATGCGCTAAAAACACGAAAATATGCGGTAACAATATGGGGCTCATTTTAAAGAGCACAAAGAGCTGATGATGTGATGAGTGATAATAATCCCACAGTGCAAACTACTTTTGCTGCTAGTAAATGCTGCCAACATTACTGCTCACAAAATTTTCAAACGACCTCTAACATTGCTGCTAGCATTTGGTGTAAATGAGCCATGATACAACGAATCCAAATGGAGTGGTGCCTTGCGAATTAAATTTAGCAAAATTAATCGCGGAGAACTGCGCTTGGAGCGCTAGATGAAGAAAACGTGATTTTTCTTTTCTTTTTTTTCTCAACGTACAAGTAAAAAATCCAAAAAAGTGATTTGTTTTGAATTTTTAAGAAGGAAATAGCAAAAATTACGGAAATATGAGCTAAAAATGAGAAAAATAAGGAAATATGCTCTGAAATAGTTGAACATGCGCTAAAAACGGCCAAAATATGCAAAAATATGCTTTTATAGGTAAAATATGCAAAATATGCGGAAACAAATATGGCTCATTTTGCTCAAAAAGATTTGAAACGTAAAAGTATCTTATGTATACTGCGTGTTACTCAACACAGACAAATATATCATTTAATATAAATCCGCTCCCTGATAACACTACTGAACAAAATAAAATTTTTGGTTTGCACAACGCATTTAAGGAGGTGATTCTTGAGTACTTTTCAACGCTGAATACAGTGCCGTCGGCCGTTTTTCTCTATCACGTCTAGTTTTTCTGAACAAAAACTGTAAAAAATTCAACTAAATGTGTTCAAAAAGAGGTTTAGGAACTGAATGTGGTCATACTGATTCGTATTGTTGTGTGTTGCGGTCGTGTGTAGTGGTGTGTATTCCCTCTGTTTGTTTTCTGTTATTGTGGTCTGATAACACTGATAATATCAGTCAGTGGTACCGCTTATTCCAATGCAAAAACAAAATGGAAACGAATTTCAGTCGTTCAGAACTCCGAATTGTGACGTGATAGAGAAAAATGGGTCACAGTATCGTGTTCAGCGTTAAAAAGTACCTCAGAATCACCTGTCGAAATGCATTGTGCAAAATAGTTGTTCAGTAGTGTAATCATGATATATGTGTGGTAGGGGTAGGGAAAAAATTCTCTGAAATAAGTAGATGGGTTGTAGGAAAACCGGCCGGGGGTAATTAGCGCCTCATGTATCCCCACAACTCGGTGCTATTGAAAAAAGTATCGAAACTCAACATTTCTTTCCATAAAGCCTGTGTTGATGTATGGTGATGAAAAGCGGGATTTTGAGCCCTCTACTGGTGGCATATTGGGTGTAATTAGGAAAAAATTACAATAAACTTTTTTTTTGTAAAAAATTCAAAGAGTTTCGATTATTGTTTAAAAATTCTTTGTTTTGGGTCATATTAGGCTATTATAGGCCAAACTCTAACTGTAACCCCCTTTTTCCATAGTTTGGACTCAGGAGGATCGGTGGGAGTGTTTCTACTTTTGAAATTGATCCTCATACCGTTGAATTCACGTACCAAATTTCATGCTTTTACGGAATTGTGCCCCTAGTTTTTACAGTCAACTGTACTACAGGACCAATTTGCTTGTTTATGACACAGTCGGATATCGTGAAATTGTTGATCTTGGTTTACTAACGCTTGCATTTCCTTCGTCCATAGATGAATGTCCTCGTCGGCTAAGCTTTGTTTACCTTCCGCCTAATTGTGTACTTGAAAGCCATTCAAATGTCTTCACTTGCGCTCTGTCAAGATCAAGTCTTGTATCACTCATCGCTATTATTATTTGTTGCGAAGAATAGGATCGACCAACTGGAGCGAAACAAACATGATCAAAATGAATTGAAAAATCTACCATGAACATTGCTATTTCGTACCTCCTAGCCGTCCAACTTGCAGTGTATCGGTACACCTTCTTGTTATGCCTCAATAAACTCGGGCATTTTTAGAGCCTCGTATTCCCCCCCCCCCCGATTCCAGTTCTTATCGCCCGCGAAAATGAGGTTCATTCTGCACGAATTCATCTGCTAATAGTTCCGGTAAACATAAAAACCATTATGTCCTGTTTTCACTCATACGCACGAGCTTGTGCGCCAAGTACCTGACTACTTACCGTCAGCACAAATTGTGCAGCTACATCGTCAGTTTACCGATAAATTAATGTCAGAACAGGTTAACCTGAATAAGCGCAATGGCTGGCGAGAAAAATGCGAAAAAGCATTTAACATTTTGCAGCCGTTTGCGAAGACTGAGAAAAGATCGAACTGACTGCCGAGCTGCCAGAAATGACCAATTTTAATTCCTCCTCCTTGCCTGGCAAACAGTATAATCTGTAGATATAGGGAGAATACCGCGATGCCATAACTCTTTGAAAGTTGGGTGGATTTTTTTTTTTTTAAATAAAGTTTCATTTGGAACTGTCAGGCAGGAATACTAACAACACGGTATAGCTTAGCCTACAGAGTATTGATCTTAAGTTCTGTAGATCCAGTTGATGGCGGCGTTCTAGGCGTCACGTGTCTTCACTGTCATCAAATAGTTGAATGGCCGTTAGATTGGGATGTTGATGAAGTTTCGTCATACATCGAGAAGCGTGGTGTCAAATTATTTCTTCAAAAGTTTCTAGTTTCACATCTGACCAAAGCTGGTTGTTTGTCACATACCAGGGGGCTCTGGTTATCTTTCGCATATATTGGTTTTGGAACCTCATGATTACTTGTTTATTTGTCTTCTTGGTGGTGCCTCGAATTTCACACCCGTATGACCATATTGGCCTCGGGATGGCCATGTAAATTAGTTCCTTGTCGGCTAGACCAAGTATTGAACGATAGCCAACTATCTAGTCAAATTTGCGAGCTTGTAAATTTAGTAGGTTACGTTCGTTGCGTACGTGCTCTTGCCCGTTTAGTTTGGCGTCCAAGTGTTGACCTAGGTGGGGTGATCTTTGATTGGGACTGGGGCCTATTTATGACTGTAGGGGTGACATCACGTGGTCGCAGGGAGAAATCTACTCTCACAGACTTGCTCTCACTAAGCCTTATCTTCCATCTGCTTGCCCGATCAGCAACCTGGTTGACTGCTATAAGTGTCTGCGACCTCCTCATATACCTTATTGCAGAACAAACGCTGTGTCATCTGCAAACAGTGGTGACTGAAGTGGAAGTGAAGATGAATTCTGTCTTTTGAGAGACATGGTTGAAGAGGCTTAGGCCTGGATCAGCTTAGTGTTAACCTAGTTTTGGAAATTAGGCCGATGGGGATGTTCACACCATGTTTGAAAACCATTTTACACAATATGCTGTCTACCCCTTCGATCAGAAAACTTGACAAAGTTATTATTTATGTTCCTATTTGGTGAGTTTATGTACAGATAGTTGGAAAAAAAGGCGATCCAGAAATTGGTGTCTTACACTTATATCATTCGAATCCGGCACAGTCTTGAAGCTGGTTATAAACATGTTTTGAAGAGTCCTAAAAAAGTTTTGAAGAATCCTTAAAAAGTCTGGAAGTGACTATACAGGCTTAGAAAAGCCGTAATGAGTCTTAAGACGACTCTCTCCTCTCGAAAGTATATTTTTGTATAAAGCCTTTTGCATGGCTACTTTCTGAGTAGCACGATGCAAGCGTCTAATAAACGTCTTTTGTCTCCTGCATTCCTTCATTACCGGTCTGTGATCTTTTCAAAACCACCTTTTTCTTTTCTTCTCAAGACTCACTCAATTTTTCTATCACGATCGGCCTGGTAGGACATCAGTTTAGTTTAGTTGAGTTGCATTGTAGTATGTTTATGTTTAGTATTCACAAGATCTATTTTTACTATCTATCGCGTTTTTCCTACTCGCTCTCATTTTTGATTGGTCCGGACTGAACGGACTAACCCTTCTCTCAAATGTTATTTTATATATTAGAGTCTCCCCCCCCCCCCTCCAACAGGTGCCCGAAGGTACCATTGACAAGGAGGGACAGTATATAGAATATAATTCTTGAAAACAAAAAATACTTTTTAAGTGGAGGGTGGACGAGAAAGATGAAGGAAAAGACGACAGAAAGAGGGAGGAAAAGACACCAGAGCAATGGCAGAGCAAGGGTTGGAGCACACAGGTCTACAGGTGGCAGTTGATAATTGTGAATTGAAAACGGAGGGTTGAAGGAAGCCGAGGGGCCGAGACAAACCACGCTTGTGCGGTATAAGAGAGAGAACTGCAGAGATTAGGACCTACATACCCTCGAGTACTTTAATAACTGATGAAATATAATGTCTTCTCCTCATAAAATCCCCGCAATCTCAAGGAATCTTTCAGCCATGTTGTGATGAGATACAATAAGTCTGAAACCAGTTTGAAAAAAATGTTGAATAGGTGATGTTTTGAAAATTTTTTAACGAGTCTATAATCTTGAAGAGTCAAACATGTTTGAAAAGTCTTATAGTAGTCCGAATCTGGCCTTGGATAGCAAGATGTCTACCGATCCCCTCAACTCACCACAAGTCCCCCAAAAATTCAAAAAGGAAGCATTTTTTCTAAATAAATCAGGATATCTTGACAGGTCGACTAAAGTCAACTGCATAGAGGAAGGTTAATTAAAGTAAATTAAAGGCAATTATTTTGGATAGTTTCAAATAATGCTCAATTAAAACAGAAGAAGAAAAAATTCTATCAAAAACTGATCATCTACAGATTAATTTCAGTACGTGAATGCCAATTTCCATTTCGGAGAACTTGAACAATGTTTTTGGGAATGTATTTAGCAAACTCGAACAAGAAGTTATTTCTGAGTGTGGAATTATTGACTGCCTCTAAAGAATGTGACCTCATTTTAAACAATTTGAGTTTCTTTTTTCAGTTTTCAAAGAATTTTGGTTATGAATAAGAGATCAGTGTCATCTGAAAGGTATCCTGTGAGAGGGCCGCAGTTGCGACGCGACGCTCTTATAGACTGCGAGCAACGAGTAAAGCGAGTTGTGAATTTTTAAGAAACGGAATAAAGTGGTCAACTAATGTCAACTATATTCACATTCAAATCTGTTAGACTCCATGTAGACCCAAAAATGATGAATCTTCACAGTGTACCCCTCAAGTCCCCCGTTTTAAGTTTTCGACTTTAATAGACACCTTGGATAGTATTGAAGGAGTCCGGATAAGTGTTACAGTGTCTAGACAGACAGAGTTTGAAATATCGAATACCTTGCTTCAGAAGTCTTGAAGATGTTCGTTGAAGCCTGGAAGTGTCCGAAATCGTATTTAAATTTCCCTAACATTCAGCTTCCTTGGAGAAACCTGAGTATCAATGTATTTAGTAAAATTTCGTCCATGTTATTTGTATTTCTATGTACGAAGATAAAAAGTTGCGGCCCTTTCATCCACCCAGTTTAAAGTTTTCTTCATGAGTAAATAAATGGAGAAGCGAGTTTTGTATTACTTATTTATAAGAGCTTTATCACCTCTATTGGACAGTCCGTATGTGTTCACATTACGCTATTTGTTCAAACCGAAATTTGATCATCGTACTCAATTTATGAATTTGAAAGAAGCTTTAGCCATTAGTTGACAATAATCTGATAAGATTTCTTCGCTCATCGATCGGTTACATGGCTGAAATTTCTCACCCCTCCTTAAAAGTTACTTTGATATGCCTCAGGTATTGTGTTCGTTTACCTTTGACTTCGTGGGATTCGAATGAATTACTACGGGTTATTGGGTATCGTTGTGACGATCAGGATTGTCTTGTGTTCATTGCGTGCGGTGCCGAACTTCTCAATGATTGTGACTGATGAATTTATCGTGATTATCATTAAAGACACGTATTAAAAATAATAGCTCGTAACCCCTCACCCGAGGCTAGTTCTTATTGCGGACGTTTGCAAGTATATTGAACCCATTACGCACCTCCTCCTTGGCGGATGAGCGAAAAACTGGTTGAGAACACCTTCGCCTTCGTGACGTACATCGTCTTACTCTTTCTGCGAATCTAAACCTTCGGTGTCAATAGGTCAATACTGAAAAAATTGTACAAAAACAGTTCGGCAGCAGTAGGATGAACGGATGACGCCTCAGCTGCATTTATTTATACATTCAGATATCGCAGCAACGTTAGAAAGGCTGATTATTAAATTTGTGTAAAGTAAGTTGATCAATATTTTTGATTAGTTTTCTATTAATAGATGTTTCCAATACTTCTGGATTACACAATGTATTATTCCTGATAGTCAATTATTTTTGATAGACTGATTGCTTCTTATTTATCGAGAATTATTACTGATAATGAAACATACTACTAAAATATAATTACAAGTAAAGAAATGTGAACATGGAGAATTAGTTAATTAGGATGTCTCAGTGGCATCGAAACGAGCATTCATCCACACTCTCCCCAAAAAATTATCCAGAACTGTTCTTTTTGCTGTCATACTGGTAAGAGTAGAACAAGGCTAATTGTGATTGAATTTTCATATTCTTAGAGTCGTTATCCTCAAAATAGCATTAAAAATGAATTTAGCAACCCCTGCCTCCTCATGATATAAATAAAGCTAAATTTATGCATTTATAAATATTTAGGTGAAAATAACTACATGCAGGGTATTTCAGCTGAGACTCGCAATGAAACTTCGCTACTTTTAAACTTTGAAGACTTTAGCCCCTTCAATTTTGAGTATAAACCGTAGGCCAAGCACTATCATCTCCTACCAGTTTAGTATATCAATCTGAAACTCCATGTGTAAGATAATCAAAACGATTCGATGATAGAGGGGCATATGGCGATGCACGCGTGCCAAATTGGCTCCGGAACACCGCACCCCCTATCCCGGAAACGCCCCGAATGGACCTGCGTCAGAATAGGGGGAGGGGGATAATCAAAACCATGTTAATATATGTAAAGCCTTTATTTGAAATTTCACTCGCTTAATGCTATGGAGAAATTTCAATTTTATTTCCAGATACACTCTTTTAGTCCATTTCACTCTATTGTGCATGCAAAGAAATATAAAAATAAGAAATGAGTAGTGATGGTAATTTTGAAAATATTTGATATCGATTATTTCGATGATTCTCATTTTAATATCGATATTGATTAGATATGGTTCGATATTTTTACATATTGATATGTGGAGTTATCTGTCAAAAGGGCCCCTGTCAGCAGTGATGATTTTAAGAAAAACAACTTTACAGCTTTCAAGCTGAAATACTCCGTTTAGACTGATTTAATTTAAAAATATGTTATTATAAAAAGTGTGTTGTGATTGAATTGATAGAAATGATTAATTAATTGTTTAGTTCATTCAGAAACGAACGCGAACGCATTAAGAAACAAGGATAATGATAAGTGCCCTTTTTAGAGCGATGGGAAAATTAGCATGGTGGGACATATTATGGTTTATCAGTAGCTGGCTATTTTCCCATGATAATATTGGTGAATTATAATATGCATTACTCTTCTCCTTTGCTTGTTTCCACACATTTATACAACTTATGAATCAAAATACACTATTCCTAACTCGCTGTGTGATGAGTTATTGTAAATTTTCGTTATTGAAGCTAATGTAGTAGTGAAGATGTCTCTCCATGCTGATAAGGCAACCAAAATGTATAATTTCTGAGGCATACTATTGTGGACAGAGTTACACGTTTTTCACTCTGCTTAGTTTCATTGCATACCCAGTGGCGTTGTGTGGTGCTCTATCCCAGGTGTTCAACTGGCAGGTTTGCACCCTCCCTCTCCCCTCCCCTCCACAAAAAATCAGTAGTATCAAAAACTTATGATTAGTATCAGTATGTATAAGTAATGCGTATCAATGAAGAATAAAATTGCATCCACAAACTCACCACATAGCATGCGCATGCGCTTCTGGAACGTTCATTTTTGCTGGTGAACAACCTGTCATTTTAATTAACAAAGTCTTCGCTTCACTCTTTGTGGTCTTTGTTGTAAAAGCCACTGCGACAAGGCCGACGAGAATATGCAATGTTGCTAGTGAACATCCTACAAGATTCCCATAGTAAGTGTTACAAAAATAACGCCATTGCATTAAGACCAATGAGAGTGTGCAATGTTGCTAGTGAACATCCACACAATTCCCATAGTAAGTATGACAAAGATAACGCCACTGCATTAAGACCAACAAGAGTGTGCAATGTTGCTAGTGAACATCCTACGCGATTCCCATAGTATGTGTGACAAAGATAACGCCACTGCATTAAGACCAACAAGAGTGTGTAATGTTGCTAGTGAACATCCTATGCGATTCCCATAGTATGTGACAAAGATAGAAACCGCGCGAAGCGCAAAGAGAAATATTCTGGCTTTTTTCAATTTTTTGAGGTTATAATTTGTATTTTAATCAAAATTTAAATCTTTCCTTGTTTCTGGGATTTTTGTTGTAAGACAAAAATTAAGTGGGTGTGCAGTGAACACCTTGAACACCCAGACATAATGCCACTGACTATATGAGAAGTTTGTACTTTGTTTACGTCTCAGCATAGAATTGATGTTGAACGAATGTGTTTGTAATCATTTATCGGCGCCAATTTCACTGAATATCCTGGTTCCTAATAGAGTACGACACGTATAATTCGGAAATGAGCATCTCCGCAAAAAGGGCCCCTACTGGATAGGGAGCCCTTTTGACAAATACCTCCTCATCGATATTGTGTCAATATTTTGATATTACTAATCACTTTTAGTGACGACGATATTTAAAAATTTCTGATGCCGATAATATTGATATTTCTTATTTTAGTATTGATATTTGTTCAATATTTTTGAATATTGATATTTTGTTGTTACTAGAAATGATTCGTTTTCTAAAATGAAATATCCGGAAAATTTTACTTTACTCCATGACCCTCCCCCCTCGCCACTCCCTCTCATAGTTGGGTCCAGATACATAGTTTTTTTTTTTTTTCAACAAAGATGTTGACTGGTTTTCTGGAAACGATACAATTTGATTTTGGTGAAAACGAGTCCAGCCTTTCCGTCAAAGTATTTAGTGTTTTCACATTCCACTTACAACGTTTTAGCGGTTAGTGTTACTTCTCTACATCAACATCCACCATTTTAGAATTCGTTACCCGTTAATTAATTTGCAGTTTTAACATCTATGTTGGCGTTATTCAAGCGTAGTTTTACGGACATTTTTTTTCCTCGCATTCATTTTGTATTTCTTCCTCCGTTCATTACGGTTTGGTTAAATAGTTTTCTTTTTTTTTTTAATCCGCGAAATTAGGATCATTTATTTTCATACGCTTGCACCTCGCTGAAGATAGATGTTGTGTCACAGTTACGAGGAAGTTGAAGTTTAAATTACAGGAGCGAATGTATACAAAGGGATATAATACAAATGGCAGACACCAACCAAGTGTAACGGGATACATGGGAAACTCTTTGCTTCAGGCTGCCTGGTTATACGAGTGACATTTTGTATCATTGTGTTTATTTATTTTGAAAGTAGCACTTTGTATTTGCACGAACCGATTTACTAGATTTACGTTTTCGTGTATTTTTTGCAGAGAATGACGGTAGAAAGGGAAGACGTTTTCTTTTTGTTTCAATTTTTAAATCCTGTAGGTCTTGAATGTATTGGTTTTCTGTCTTCCACAGTGAATGCTCTGTATGGTGTGCGTGACATAGTACATTTGTAAAGAATGGTATAAGCCTAATTTTATTGGTTAAAATTACTAGTTAGCGTGTTAATAATAGGTAGTATGTATATATAGCGATTGGGGCGAATGTACTACCTTTTCGGGTATAATCTATACCGTGTATTGTTTATTGACGGTTATATTGCATCGTCGTTGTTCTTCCGTAATAGCTGCCATAAACCGACTTTTTTCTCTTTTATCTTGGAGAAAAACTTTTTCAGCGACCTATTTTTCGATTGTCTTTTATTCAATTTGTCTTCGTCAATGAGCGGTTCGTGTCACCACATTCATATAAGATTCAACGGGTTACTTTTACGACTCAGCTTTTATGGGTTCCGGAGAGAGAGAATGTGACCGTTCGTATGGGGAAAGAATTTGGAAACCATTTTCGGCGTGAGTCTTAAAAGGATTTACTTTCGAATAGGTGTTCGGAAGTGGAACTTCCACGAACAAAATATGGTTAGATTGTTATTATAACCGGTTCGGCCCGCACCTATGTATGATTTTAAGTTTTTTTCATTTCTTCCTCTTGTAGTCTAATTCTCTGATATGGTAATAAATGTCATACAGCGGTGGGTCTCATGATGTGGGGCACTCGATTTAATCGTCAACGCAGTTAACCTCAATGACGGCGTCAAGGGGAAGGTGAAAATTTGAAAAATTCTTCGACCCGGTAGAATGCAGTGTTGTATATTTTTTGAAAATGTTGTGTTAGAAGAGCTCTCGTGAGCGCAAATAGCCAACCTAGGTTGACGGGCTCATATGAGTTGACTATTATAAAAATAATGTTTAAAATTATTTCGCTCGTATAATTTTTCACTTTTTTTTTTTGGAGGGGGGACTTACTGAAGAGTTGAGAGATTAAGCCCCATCCAAGCGTCTCCCTTGTTAGCGCCTATTGATGTACTTTTGTGAGGGAATCTATTTTTTTCTAGTTTGCGGATAAAACATACCTTACAATGAATTTTTAAGAGAACTAACAACCAAATGTAAGGTCAAAATTTCACGGTTTTGTCTTTTGATCTAAAAGTTTAATCTGAAGCTTGAAAAACTGATGCATCAGGCTAGCTGCAGTTTCTCTCTCATTTTGCGTTCAGGAAAAAGAAAAGAACAGAGGAAGCTTTTGACAATTTTATACCTTGCTCATTGAAATTTTTGTGTTTTGTACAAAACTGGAAATCTAGATTATTCAACTTTTAAGTGCCTGTGTCCCTGCCAGTCTTGAATGGAAGGCTGTGGTTTCGGTGTCATTCAGGTTGTCGTCGACTTCTTGATAAGAATAAACCGAAAAATCTATTCCGAGAAATTTTATCTCAGAGTAAGTTTCTGTGCAAACTTCAGATAATGTTATGTGTATTTCAGTTACTATTACTGTGCTGTGAAAGCTTTATCATTTCCACTAACAGTTTAACATATCGTGATCCTAATGTCTACTTCATTGTTTGTTGTTGTATTCCTTAGTCTCTCGAATAGTAGGTTGCGTCTCTCCACTTTTTTCTCCCCTATGCTAATCTTTTCATTTTTGAAAAGGATTTACACTTTGTTTCTTTCATTATCTGCTCTTCGTAGCTCTGTAGTTTCCAAACCCAGTTTGCCTGGCAGTGACATGTCCAGCTGCATGATGATGTCATTTACCTGAGCACCGTATTTTCAAACAATACTTAATTTTTTAAGTGTCGTTTGAAAATACGGCTGTAAATAGCTTAGCTGTGACATCATCACTTGTTTGACAATTATTGTAATTTTATTTTGCAAGATGTTAACTTATGGAATGTAAATATACATAGTGGATCACTAGTTCATGAGGATTGGGCCACGAAGCAGCCAGGTGGCGAAGTTCTTTATAGGTATATGTTTTACACAGAACGGTCCGCAAAGACAAAAATGAGAAATGAAAAGTTGTATTGAAACGGTGTTCAAGTACTTGGAGTCAAGATTTGAAGTTATTTCGGTCCTAACCTCACCTAAAAGCTGTACTGTAAGGGTGGAAAACTGAATTTTCTGAATAGCTCGAAAATGGGGCTTTTGGAGTCACCAGGGTGGCCACTCTTCTTCAATTATGAATTTCCCTGACTTTTCCCTGATTTTTCCAGATCCATTTCTCAGTTTTTCCTCAATGAGTAAGCCTACTGGTTGGAAGTTCATTAATGAGTGTTGTCACTCAATTTTTTTTCATGTCTAGTACCGTAATTTTCTACCAATAGGCAGCTAACAAAAATCTTATATAGAGGATAGAACTAAACATAAATACCAACTATCAGGGCAGAAAATTTTTTTTATTCAGTTTTTTATCGATAACAATCAAACAAAGTAATATAATCAATAATTTACTCAAAAAATATTTGGTGTACAATAAAGCGTGGAATTTGTACGTGATTCATGTTGCAAAGGAAACACAACCATGATACTTCTAAACGACGCAGTTTTATGAAGAATTTATTTTTTGGAAATTCCCTGACTTTTCCATGACTAAAAAGTTCACCGACTTTTCCCTGACTTACAGTTTTACCAGGAAAGTGGCCACCCTGATCACTGAATTCAGTTATTTCAGCAGTAATCCACATCCACAATGGTCCACGGGTGGGGGGGGGGGGCTGAAAGGTAAAGTATTCATAAATTTCATAAACTAGCTTCAAGTATAACTGAAATGTGGTTTATTGAATCGCTGAAAACATTTCTCAAGTTATTCAAAGTGAACCCAACAATAACGATCCACAGGGGGCTGAACTGTGAAATATTCTAAAACTGCAAATGCCAGTTGAAGTGGAATTTATGGTTTCGCAGTCGGAAAAACGTCAGAAATGAAATTAACAGCTCAGAAAACCCTTTTTTCGATATTCTTGATGTCAGTATATGTAACTTCGAATATTCTGAGTTTCAGTCCCCTAGACGTCGCGGATTGTTATGGAGTTTACTGCAGACATAAACTTGAAAGTAAATTCAGGGATCTAGAGGCGGAACTATAGGGGGTGGGGTTGACCCCCCTCCCCTCAATAATTTGGCATTCGGAAAATTTTGAAACTATTCATTTGAATTTTCATTTTTTTATGCATGTTTGTTTGTTTATTTTTTTTATTTTTCAATTAAAAAATTGGCAAATTTTAAATTTTTTAAGCATTTTGTCGGTGAGTTTTTAGTTTTCAAAAAATATTTGTCGGCAGATTTTTCTTCTCCACCCTTCCAAACTGAAAGTCAAATTTCGTTTCTCAAAATGGTGTACCCTAGACCCCTGTTAGAGACTAGTCAGTCAAAAGCAGAAGGTTTCAAGCTGAGTATCGAACGTTATTTGGAAGATTGAAACAAAGAAGACATTTCGAAAATCTGAAAGTCGGTAGCAAACGTTGAATTTCAAATTTCAATGACAATTCTGACTGCCAGCGCGAAAAAGTCGCCCTCCATAATTTTAGGCACGTGAAAAAAAGGAACTATCGGAACCCTACATATCTCTCTATATACTAAAAAAGTTGAGTCCACCGCCGCCGCCGCCACCACCTACGGGAGAAAAAAAAACGAAATGCGGGTTGCCTACCTAGAAATCAGAAAAATTACAGGGGCAGATCAGCTACTTTCAAGGACATAATCTGTTCTAACATAAAAGATCTCCAAGTTTGAAGAGAGTTATTCACTCAGTTACTCCGTCACTCACTCAATGAGTCAGTGATTCACTCATTCACTCAATGACTTACTCAGTGATTCACTCACTCACTTAGTTATTCACCCATTTCCTCACTCCGTCGCTCCCTCAATAAGTCAGTGATCCACTCGCATAGTCATTTGCTTACTTATTTAGTGATTCACTCAGTTACTCAACCACTTACTAAGTGACTCACTCAGTCCTCAGTCACTCGCTTACTAATTTAGTGATTCACTCACTCACTCACTTAGTCATTCACTCATTCTATAATTCAGTTCTTCATTCACTTCTTCAGTACACCACTCACTCAGTAAAGTCAGTGATTCACTCAGTCACTCCTTTACTTATTTAGTGACTCACTCACTTACTCAGTTATTCATTCATCCTCTAATTCAGTTATTCATATTCACTTCTGTACTCTGTTACTCACCCAATGAGTCAGTGATTCACTCACTCACTTTGAAATGATTTACTCAGTCATTCGCTTACTTATTCAGTGATTCACACAGTTACTCGATCACTTACTCATTGAGTTATTCACTCAGTTACTCGGTCATTCATTCATTCTCTAACTCAGTTATTCATTCACTTCCTCACTTTGTCACTCACTGAATCATTCGTCAACGACTACAGCGCGCCACCGCTTTGAACAGCCCGAAATCTGTTGTTACTAAATTTTCTGTTTGCTGTAGAACCTGAAATTTGAGAAAGTTGAACATTTTATTAAAAGCTAAAAGTTGAAAAGCAGAAGACTTGTCTCCCAATGTCAAAGCTGAATCCGACAGCGAATGTTCTATTGTTTCATATATACAGTCTTTGGTCCTGGTGAATATTCGGGCCGTACATCCGAGATTCCAAAATTTTGCTACATGTGTCAAAAACTTTACCTTTTGGTTACTGATGAGAGTAGTCGATACTAACGCTGTACGGCCCGAATCGGAGGGAAATTTTCTGGAACAAAAGTCAAAACTCCATGTATTTTTCCTATAAGAACGAAAGGGAACTTCTGGCACGAATTCCCCTAATCCAATCGACAAAAAACTTGGTAGTTTTTTTTTTATTTGATTTGTTTTTATTGGAATCAATTTAGGAGATGAATCCGAGGAAATTCGGAAAAAAATATCACCAAGAGTAAACAACGACCACCTCAGTGTGTAAAGGAACTTGTGTGTTCCTCTCAAGTAGTCCTAACATTCTTCCACCTTATTCTCCCAGAATAGGGTATATGCTCATGTGCGCAAATGTGAGTGCTTGGGGATAAGATTCCAATCTGCATTTGTAGGAACGAAACTACGGAGGGGGGAGGGGGTGAAACACCCCCAATAATTAGGCAGTCAGTAAATTTTGAAACTGTTCATTTGAATTTTTCATTTTCTAAGAACGTTTGTTTGTTTGTTTGTTTATTATTATTATTATTATTATTATGACTATTCTTTTTTTTCTTTCTTTTTTTTTTAAATTAAAAAATATTTTGATTAAAAAATCGGCGCATGTTCAAATTTTTAGAAAATTTTGTCGGCAAATTTTTCTCCTCCCCCCCCCCCCAACTGAAAGTCTAGTTTCGTTTCGCCTCTGCAGGGATCTGAAAACATATTTTCGAGGTATTTCAGTAAATCTTTACCACTTCAGTGGCGTCTTTAGTGAGAAGGTTAAGACAAACATAACTTCAAAATAGTAAGCTATTTTTAAATATACGAGTAGGTATTCGGAAAGTTGCGATAAAAAATGTGGCAGTTGCATCCTTTTGATTACTGGCTCGTCCTGCACATTAGCGCTCCTAGCGGGAGGGCATAAAGCGAATAAATAACGTAAATTGATTGGCTATTGTAAAAAAAACTGAACAATAATGAAATCACTAACGTTCACTTTTTCCATTACTGTTCAGTTTTGAAAGTGCGATCTAACAGGTTAGTAAATGAAGTATTTTTAGCTTGAAGAATGTTTGTTTCTAGTGTGCTTTCCGAGTACCTACATGAAAAATGAAATTAACGGACCTGAAAACCGTGTAAACAGTGCGTACATTTTCGCAGTGGATGTAACGTAAAAGCTCACTTTTACCCAAAAATGAAACAAAGTCAAAGTGCATTAACTTCTAGAGAAATTTATTTATCAAATTCTTACGCTCGTGAGAATAAATTTTAAAATTCGTATTCGGTTTTTTGAGTAAAACTCAAGTTTTAGGATTACTTAAAGCAAAATTCAGATTTTCTTAAGGGACATCTAATGTTCCTCTTCGTTTTCAATGAATAACGCCTACATCTTCCTGAATTTTACAAAATTCTGGCTGAATCACTGAATCAGAACATCAGAATGAAGACTTTTTAGGGCATTAGAAATGCTGGACGACAAAAATATTAGCACTTTGGATGACCTCAAATTCGCCCCTATCGATCTGTGTACGCAAGAGATTGCAACAAGATCATGCTGAGTGTGCATTATACAGGCAATTTTGCGAAATCTATGATGAAAGTGTGTGAAAACATTACAAGTTTATCTGGAAATCAAAGTTTTTAAGGCAAACTATGCGATTCGTGAACTTTTAAATTGGACGAAACAATCATCGTGAATAACAAATTCTAATTTAACAAGGCTGGTCATACCAAGATCCTAGCTGCCCTACGGATACGCCCCGGGATCGTGTCGGTCTACTCTGATTACAAATTTTGTATTTTTACCTATGCATTCTAGGCTAACATTGACGAAGTCAACACTACACACTGTACTTTCCTGCGAGTGACTGGCTATGACAAAATGGCAACAATATGTTCACAAGACTTCAGGGCTGTGAACTTATTACTGAACGACTGCTGTAAAAGCACAATGTTGCTACAGTGTGGAATGGTTTTTTGTAGATATCAGACATGTGACATCCTCTCGTGATCAAAATATGCGATAAAGTACACAACTACAATTTATTGAATACATCGGAAGGATGCAAGATGAAATTTAAAACGCAATCAACGCGTGATAATTAAATCTGCGTGTGTATTTCTGCATCCGTATCCGTCTACATTCCGCGATATAAAAGCATTACCAAAGTAGGTACTAACAAACCGCTGTACCTATCCAATTACCATCAGTTATGGAGCCTATAAAACCGTAAAATCTGTTACCAGACTGCAAGTCCAAAAGACAAATGACAATTTAATAAGGCTTATAAATCAACTCCAACGACTGAACTTGACGCGCGTTTTATATTAACTCGGCTTCGCGGTGTTCGAATAAGACGTTAAAAAATGAAGAAGTAGAATATCATGATTCATTGACGACTACAACGATACCAAAGAAAAGAGTAAGACAATTAATTAAAGTCATAACCGAGTCAACCTAGTTCCAAAATTTAAATGCATACGTGGTATCACTTTCGCCTGAAGAAGTCTCGGTCTCGGTATTACTCAGTTCTATGAAAGAAAGCATTTCTTCCAACACCTTTGGTATAGGACAATGATACTCGCGAATTATCGACATTTTGTGCTCGTTTTGGTTGGAGCTTAATTATAGTTCCGAAGGTACCATCAATTCCGTCCGGCAATAATTCGATTTAGAACAACCCGCCTATTATCGAGAGCGAAACACTTTGGAACAGGTCTTGGTACCGAAGGGCACTAGAAATCATGGTCTAGGTTCAAGTGCATCACCAACGAAAACGTTAAACTTTCTTCGAACCCATAATTACCATTACTTACGAATTTTCAATGCGATAGCGTTAAAATAACGAGGTAAAAATGAGCCCTTCGGCCTTTCCGACCAACTGCCACTGTCGTTACCATCACCGTCGTCTCAATCTACTTATAGTTACTGTTCAAAGTTTAGAACAATGAGCAACATTAGTAATATATGCTATTTAATGAGATGAAGTATGTACACTCATCATTTCCTAATTTGGCGTGACTTGCCTGGCCTATAAACCCCTTCCCTGCTAACTTTTTGGATCACGATTTGCTAACTAGGGTGAAACAGTAATCAAAATTGAGTCCACACGCCTTAGTCCACTCAAATTAGCAACAGATCAAGCCTCTCGGGATGTCGAAATGGAGATGGCTGAGGCAGATAGACTGAAAAGATGAGATGGAGGACAAATTGAAGCATATCTGTTATCAAGCTCGTGAGTTGTTGGGGAAGACCTTCCCTTGTGGATCTGCACTCTTCGGGACACAGTACATATTCCCCACTGAGGCTGCCATCAGTTGATTGATGGAAACATATTGCACTATGGCGTGTTGGAGAGAATTTAGCTCCCTGATACTGGTCTTCTCTCTCATCTTCTGCGTTAAGCGTTAATGTGCAGGAATGTTGGTAGCATGGAAACTTGAAATTCTCGGAGTGCGTAAAGTTGGCTTGGTTGTGCTTTGGATAGAATGTTCTTGCTCAAGAAGCCGATGAGTGTGACTATCCTCGAAAGATACTAGGAGCTTAATCCCGACCCCTCCTTAAATCGGCCACTTTAAGTTTGCTTATCTACACTGGCGAACTCAGACCATTTTAACAGGTGTGTCAATTTCAGGGAATGAGTAATTTTTTAAGTTTCCAAGCTCTAAACTCAAAAACAACGGCATAAATTGATAGGTGTCATATTACCAGGGATTTTCAAGCTACTCGTAAATTTAATGAATGGAAATTTCTGAGAATTACAATATAAAAATTTATATTTTAATTTTTCGTAGACTCTTGTAACAAATATCATCTTTCAATCAAAGGTAACATAGCCTACAAATAAAAGAAAAAGAAAGAAATAGTAATATGGTACATACTAATAACTAACATGACTAATTCATTAAAGAAAGAAGATAGTTTTAAAGTTGCTTTTATTCACGAATGAGATAAAGATGAGAACGAAGTGGAATCAGGCTGACAAGTTTTACAATCACTGATGACCAAAATGGAATCAAGCTGACCATATTTGGGATTGTTAAAGTGCTATTCTTAAATAATATACTTTTTTTTTTTGGATTCAACAGGTGTGCCAGTGGCACACTGCTGGGTTCGCCAGTGCTTATCTAGACAGCATACAGTTCGGAGTCCATTCATCCCTGCAGATCGCGAAATGAGTCAAGTTCTGGGTATTTTTCTGGATTGAATAAGCTTTCAGCTTTGTGGTATTGATAAACAAACGCACTATGATCACGTTGTTCTGCGCATATGGACTATAATTGAAGAATTGACTTCCAAAATGCCCTTGGTCCAAAATATAGAAGTTTGGGAAATTAAAAACAATGCAACTAAGGTCCTATTTACTCTTGCTATTTACTATCATAGTCGTATCAGTGCTTTGAACATGTATAACTCGCCTCCTAATAGAGATAGAATTCGCGGCCGCTGAAATAGGTATTTTCTTCTTCTCCGTCAGATAGCGCTAAAATCTCAATTTCGGTAATTTTGGACTAAGCGCGTTTTGGAAGTCAGGTCCTCAAATATTGTATAATTCGTGAAGAAGGACGTCTACCTGACAGTATCAGTGTTCTAAGTTTCTCGTCAGTGTGCCATTACTATGTGTGTACAAAATGCGTACACAATGGCATCGGTTTACTATTAAACAATCCGCGGTATTGATGAATGGAGTACCGCAGGAATGTGTCCCATGGTCCCGTTACGTTTCTCATGACATTCGATTCTGCCTGCGCTTGGTTTCTAATCTCCGGGCTTTCGTGTTTGTTTCAGCAGAAAATTTTTGTTGAAACTCGTTTGAAATGCCAGAAGCTGTCGCGATGACGCAAATTGACACGAATGCTAAAGACCGCAGCGCCAGGAAGAAATCGTCGCTGGGTAAAGACAAAATTGTTTCAGCTAAAGTCACATTATTGGATGGCTCTTCATTGGACGTGAATGTCGAAGTAAGTTTTATTACACGTTTTACACCTATATGAGTGTGTTGTTTAAAGACATATAGCTTCACTGTACGAACAAAATAGAATTCTGAGAATGCCAGCGAGAATTTCATGTATAGTACGAAAAGTTAATTTACCAATATTAGAGTACTGCTCCGTTCGGCTTCGATAAATAACTCTGGCAGCACAATATTTGGAGGGTAATCAACTCTCCGTTGTTCGATGAATACCTCGGAATGCTTCTGCCTTCTGTGACAGGTGTTTACCTGGTACCTGGAGAATAGTTGTATATTGTTGCTGCCGTACGATACCAATAATACTTTTTTCGGCACTTTCGTATTTGAAAAATACGGCCTCATTGTAACGGAGAAAAATAATAAAAATGATTCGTATTGTACGAACAATGAGCGAGTGTCACCGGTACCACTTTCTTTGGAAATTTCTAGTTGTATAATCAGGCGTACTGAAATCAATGAGTGAATACCGTGAATAGTTCAAATTAGGTAGTTTGAATGTTCGAATGTCATCTTCGAAAATTCTGGCCATTAATTACAAGACTGGTTCGCGGCCTCTCGGATTTCAGTGTCAGTTTAGTCTGAGCAATTGAGAACCAAAAAGTGAATGGAAAAGATTTTCTGATGAGTCAGAGCTTTGCGGAAATTGTTCGTATGGTTCTCCTAAGTCTGAAACGAACGATATTTACAGTAAAGTATAAGTAATAGGGTTTTTGCCTCATTAAAAAAGATGGACGAACTCGAATCAGATCGATAAATTGATCACAATTTCGAAATTGAAAGACGAAGATGAAAGAGTATATAAGCTCCAAGAGTATCCAACATCCCAATTCACTAGGTTTCTTCGATATTAGAAAAGGAATGTCGTTTTATTAACGTTGATAGATGGTCCATTTTCTTAGGCATTCAGACGTACACAAAACGTCCGTTAGGCTGAAGTAATAAGTAAACAAAAATGAAAAATTGTAAATATTAGGCCCTAGCAAAACGAAAAAGCGAACGAAATAAGGCTTCGCAAACACCCTAACAAGGCGTACGAAGTGGAAACTGAGCTTTTTCTGTGAAGAGGGTTAAATCACTGAAAGTTGATTCTTTTCGAAAATGTTACCTGTCCCGGGAAAGTCAGTTTTGGATTTTTTGGGTGGAGAAAGTCGCGTCAATAATAATAATAAAAGAAGTATAGAAGTTCAGAGTTTGAAATGTCAAAATCAATTTTGTAAATCTTTTTCTCAATTTTATTTTATACATGGAGGGGGGCTCACATCAGAAATGCCATTAAGTTGGGCTCCCCTTACACTTGATGAATATTGTATGCGTATAATAAAAGAAAAAGGAAACATAATTAATGAAAGAAAAAAAAAAAGGAAAAAAAAAGAAATAAACGTGAAGCGGCATGGGTCTAAAGGCAGGAGAAGACGTAATGGGCTCCCCATGAAGAATGAGGTAGTCCATCGAGGAGAAGGCCAGAGCTTGGAGCACACCTACATCAGTCATAAGAGATCAGAGAAACCAAGAAACCTAAACAGTGACCCAGTGGGGGCAAACACTTCAAAGGGCTCGTTTAATATTACCATCAAATACTCTTAGATAATTAGGTGGAAGGTACCCTGCACCTTTTTTATTTAAAGGTGCTACGAGGCACATTTGTAGTCAAGCTCCTAAGGAATATCTTAAGAAACGTTACCAGCTCCGAACTCCACTTTGAGCTCCTCCAGGGGTCATAAGTGTCCCTTTCTTCGGTGTTTCCTCGATGACTTTTCGACCACAAGTCGTACCTCAAAAGTATACATAACGAAATAAATGTACACTGAATTTCACGTAAAAATAATCTCGCACTTTTTCGTATCTGTCTGAAAACCCTACGAAGCGGGGTCAAAAAATGAGTCCACGTATTGCGGAGTAAATATATAATTATTAATATTATTGTGGTCTCTTCGAGTTCAGAAAATCGAAGGGGTGCGAATCTCTTTCGGATTCGTTTCTACACATCCTTATTTACCCATCCCTGAAATTTTTTCTCCCCTTCCCCTCCTGCCCTGAGATACCCCATTTTGAAATTCGTGTGTTTGGTTTGTTTTTTGTTAGCATTATAAATGACTTTCTATTACAACTTTTTTCACCTTTCACTGGCTCAAATTACCAAATCGAGATAAGGTCACCGAATTCGATTTCGATGATGATTTGGCTGGGAATTTGAAATTATGGCGCCTGTGGGGCGGCCGCTCAGATTTTTTTGAAATTCCATATGAATTTCTTCCAAGGGGTTTCGAGGATCGCTGAACTCATTTCTGATGTGGTTTGCCTCTGATTTGCAGACTGTCACTTTTGAGTGGCTGGGGTCAATATTTTTATAAAATGCAATATGGATGTTCCTTTAGCGATTTTAAGGGGGCTAAACTCACTTCCGATTACGATTTGCCACTAATCTACAATCTATTGCACCTAAAAGGGAGCGGGGGTTCAAATTTTTAATGACATGCTTCATGGGGCGTCATCGGATTGAGTCCCAGCTGCGCCCCTATTGAGTCCCGGCTTTGTGCGCCTTCCTGAAATGTATTACCGAATCGAGTCCCGGGTTAGCGCGCCTGCCTGAAATAAATTTCCAGATTGAGACCCTTGCTAAAGTGGTCTGGTTGGCTGAGTGGATAGCGCGCTGGTCTCGGATTCCGAAGGTCCCGGGTTCGAGCCCACGTAGCAACTCGCTACATTTCGACCTTGGCCGGTTTTTCGGCCAGAAGAGAAGAGGGCTAAAACAGCCCTAACAGTCTGCCCGAAGTCTCTGGGTTAATGCTCGAAAGGGCGGATTCCAGGGCTGGGGTTGAAAGCGAAAATGGTGGGGGATACCTACAACAAGTCGAATATGCTATACAAACACACCAATGTACATTTGGGGTTCTGGTTGGCCGTATGGATAGCGCGTTGGTCTCGGAATCCGGAGATCCCAGCTTCGAGCCCGCGTAGCAACTCGCCAGATTTTGACCTAGGCCGGTTTTTCGGCCAGAAAGGAAGAGGGCTAAGACAGCCCTATAACAGCCTCCTCGACGTCTCTGAAGCAATGCTCGAAAGGGCAGATTCCAGGACTCGGGTTGAGAGCAAATTAGAAAAAGAGGTGAGTCCCTTGCCAACGAACCGATCTCCTTTGTTGGCATTCAGAATAGAAAACAAACTTGATTCGAGACTCATCAAGATTCTTCAGGCCGTTGCATCAGACTCGATAAAACACTTAAGGAGGTTTCTGATCTATTTCAGACTTTTTCGACTATTTGGAACATATTCAGACAGGTTTAAGACCTTTTGCAACTTTATGACTTTCCCATCTGACTTGTGACTCTTCAAGACTTTTACAAGACTCCTCCGGACATGTTTTATGCTCTTCAAAACGGTTTCATTCTTAGTTAAAAGACTATTCTTGAAGCATTTTTATATTTGTTCAAAGGCATTCAAGCTGTATGAAAACTTAGTTCTGACTAATCCAGACTTGTACTACAATCTTGAAGACTACTCTTGAAGCGAAGCATGTCGTAATGGGTCTTGAACAAGTTTGATTAAACACATCTGGATGAATCTTAAAAAGGATTGAAAAGGATTAGAAGAGTCAAAACTCAGTCAAACATAGAATAGTCTTGAAAGGTCTCACTCAAGTCGCATTTCTAATGCAATGTACGAAGGAACTGAACACGGGCTCACTAACCCGGGACTCAATCCGACAAAAAACACCGTTTTGGGACTCAATTCGGAATCTCCCGCTTCATGGATGTCGTTTCATAGGTTATTAGGGTTGCCAAATTTGACTTTAATATCAATACAACCCCACTCTGAATGTTATGGCATGTAGTGGGCGGAAGGAGCGGGGGAAAATTCATCATTGAATACAATTTGGATATTGTTTCACTGGTTTTCGGGATCGCTGAATTTAATTTCCGCATTAGTTGCTCGTGAACCTGAAAATTGTGACCCTTCGGTATACGCGAGGAATATGTAAGGGTCAGATACGTTATTAAATAATACAATACGTTTTGTCTTCAAGTTTTCAAGCTTGTTGAATTCAGGTTCAATATAGATTTCTCCCACACTTGGGATTCACTCGCTGCGAGTGTAAAAAGAAATGTAACACAAGTCGGTGGCAATGCCTGAAGAGGGTACTGAAGTGCATAGACTTATGTTACTGCGGAGGCGATTGTCAAACACTTCATGTAATACATGCGAGGCAAACTGATGAGTGATAACAGTCTGATTATCTAACTAGTGTTGTTTTTCCGACAGTCTTCATTTACCTTTTCCCCCTTACACTCAAGATGTCAAGCCTTTCCTCACTTTATGTACCGCAATCTACAAGTAGTGGTTTGAGCCCACCGCTCGCTTTTAGATGCTACGGTTTGTAAATTAAGGGCAGATTGTTGTTGGAAGTGAGTTCAGCGACTCTTAAACCCCTAAATGGGACACCCATGTTGCATTTCATGAAAATTTTGAGCACCCGCCCCCTCCCAGATGCCAAAGTTTTCAATTTTCAGCCGAACCATGATCGGAATCGAATTCTGCCATCTTGAAACCTCTCTACAGCTGATATTTCGATTCGGTGATTCGAACCAGTAAAAGGAGTAGAAAGTTGTGATAAGAAAGTTATTGTTTGAAAATATAAATTAAAAAATGTCAAAATGTGGTATCTAAGTGGAGAAGGGAAGAGGGAGAAAAAATTCCAGCCCGAGAGAGATTTGCCCCCTTCCGTTCTGTAAATTCGGTGAGACCACAAAAATGCTGAAATTCTGTGTTTACTCTCATGAGACCAATATTGAAGTGTTGCATTATATGGGCACATTTGTGTTCCTCCGTTTGAAGGGAGAGTTAAAATACAAATAATTGTAAGAACTCATTCTCATGTGACATTCAGAGTAGAATAATTTTGCTAGTCGTACCTTTGCAGCACAACTTACGGTTGAGAAATTATTGAGTAAACATTGAGGACGGAGGCAATGACCCCCTGCGAGGCTCGATGTGGAGTCCAGGATTGGTAACATTTCTTAAAATATTCCTGAGGGTCTTTACTACAAATGTGCCCAGTGACCCCTTTGCATGAAATAATTCAGAGTACCTTCCATTAGCTTCCGGGCTAACAATATACAATTATAAAGCCTCCCGAAAATTGACAGCTCACATAAACTCGTAAAAGGTAGTGTGGTCCCTATTTGGCCCCCAAAACTTGTAATTTCAAATACGAAATTGACGAAATTAATATTGACTCTAAAAGTTGAATCGTATCTAAGTAAAGTTTCTTCGGGTCTCTGATTTAGAATACACCGTCAGTTATTTAATTTAACCCCGGTTTGAACTCTAAATCGAAGTTTCACTTTTGAGAGGCAGCAAAATTGTCTCTCGAGCTGAAAATCGAAGTAGAGGACTTTTGGTCGTTATATTCGAATATCTCATCACCTTCTGTGTAGAATCGCTCGGCTATGATCTTTCAAAATCGAAAAATTGATTTAAATGTATAAGTCGAACCAACTATTGAAATACCGGTTTCTTGAGATCGGTAATTCTGAATAATATTTCATGAGATTTGACATTTCTCTACTCGTTCTTTAAAATTTCAAGTTCTTGCCTGAGATTTAATCTACCGGCCCCAATTTTGGGATCGGATTAAAAGTTCAGTGACGAATTCGACATCAGTGGCCACAAAAACTTCTGTTTTGATCTTTGATTTTATAGGTCAAGTTCATTCTGCCCATTTCAAGCCTAAAACTTGCATTTTGGAGCCCGATTCATGACCAATTTCGAAATCATCGACTGCAACTCAGGGAACTCTTATTTCGACAGTTTCTCGTAAATTTTCCGTCTGAAGTTCGAAAGTTGGTAGAACGTCGTAGACTCCTTTTAGAGGGGAATGGTTAACACCTTATAGAGCTCAGTTATAACGTAGAAGGTTACCTGATGTTACCACTATCTTTGTTTTCAAATCAAAAATTTGATTAATTTTGTATTTTGGTTTTGTTGAAAAATGTACTCCGTCGATATAGGTATTTTTCTTCATTTATGCTGAATAAGTCTGTGGTGGTATGATGGCTGATTAGCTGGGAAAGTGTGGAAGGGTAGATTTTCTCTCAATGAAAATCCCTATTAGCTTTCCTGAGGGCGGATGGAAGTTGTGTTTTGTTCGGGCTATGGCTCGCTGTAAATCCGGTACTTGAAAAACTTGTGTATACGAACTGACAATCTTTAACTTTGGAGTTAAAATGCCCTAATATTAATGACGTGTATTAATGTCTTTGTTTTCAGAGAAAAGCCAAAGGTGAAGAACTGTTCGACAAAGTATGTGATTATCTGAATTTACTAGAAAGGGATTATTTCGGACTGAAGTACGAAGACAAATATGATAAAAATAACTGGCTGCAATTGGACCGAAGAATATCCAAAAGTCTGAAAAGTAAGTCCTCGTTCAATTCGAACGTTTTGGGAATCGAAACTAGTTTTTATTCAGTGAAAAGGTGTGTTGATGAATTGTGTGACATTGTCGTCATGAAAATATCGAGTCGATTTACGTAATGCATTTAAGCATGAGCCAGAGCAGAATCAGAACTGGGCTCGCGGATGGGCTTAGCCTCAGAGACCTCCTGTAACCCTACAAATTTCATTTTCTCCCTAATGCCTCTACCTTCTAAAAAAAGTTAGCTTATGTACTTGTTCGCGTGTTCAAAAGTGATTCTTGGCCTGAGCATCTGCAGAAATGTCTCTCATAGCACTTCAGGGCGTTGGCAGATTCTGTCTTAATCAGAATGTGTATGTAAGGATACATTTTGTGTCCGTTGATCTATGCCTGCAACCAGCGCAAATTCGTTGGAGAAAAACTTTGAAAATTCATCAGGGAGCTGAAAAGACTGTTGTATCGTTGTCTGGGCAACACTATTTTGTTTTTGAACATTTTATGGGAGTCAGCTTCTTGCCCCACGTTTTTGGCTTTCCGCCATTGGTCTGTATCACCTCCTAAAACATTTGTTGAAGAAGTGAACTAGTTGACTGTTTCGTTTTGATTATTATATCTCAAACTTGTGCACAGTCGGCTAGTTTGAAACTTTCGTGTTTGACAAAATCGACCTCTTTTCCCATGAAAGAATTGCTTCGGTATGATTCCAAGTTGATGATAATTTGGCGAATACCTGTTCTGCATATTAAAGTGCTGTTATCTGCCCTTTCCCCATTCCCTTTAATTTTCCATGAAGAAATAATCTTGTTTCCGTGAAAGCAGTGAGTAGATACGGTAAAAAAAGCTCTCCCATTCACAGGTTAATAAAACTAATTCTTCCATACATTTTTCTCCTTTCGAAGAGCTTTTTTAGTTCTAGAACGTATTTTGAAATAGGAATTGTCCCGCCTAATCGAACTTCTCCTTGGAATTTCAACCTGAACTGAATAAACAGTACATGACAAAGTGTTATTGGGGAGTGTGTCCTAAGATGGCGCACTGCAGATTTCTCGTAACTGGCAACACTTATGTCAAAACTGAATTCGCGCCGACTTGGTACTTCGTGCTCATGCAGTTTTAACATAGGAACACCCTCTCATAGGATTGCCTTGCTTTCGCCATATCATCCTTTTTACATGTGTAAATTTGATTTTTTATATTTTGTATCGGTAGCGTTCTCGAATTTGTACTTTCATAAAAAGTAAATGTGAATATCACATGATGTTCTAGCCCAGGAGTGTTATAGTGAAAAATGAAAAAAATTAGAAAAAAATTTACCGCGAAGGTTTGAAATGTGTTCAGGACAGTGTCCCGAATGCTTGGTGGAAACCCGCCATCCCCATGTGAAGAGTTTTCACTATTATTCACGAGGGGGCTCGAACTAACATCGGTTTCTGATTGTTTTTTCAATTCTACTCGAAAGGATGACGTTTTAGGAAGTAAATACCTCAGTAGAAAAGTATTTCTCGTAAAATTCTCTACAAGAAACACTAACTACACTGTACTGAAAAATTAACATATGAGGAGATACAGACCGCTGAGCAAAGTGCATTTTTATTCCTACATTCCCAAATCCGCATTATAGCCCTACAAATGAAAGATGAATTTCATCTACTTCCTAATAAACTAA